>OY747709.1:3866995-4504495 GCA_963556495.2 Valencia hispanica
GTTTAGCATGTCTATGAATGTGCTTAAAAAAAACAAACGTACTTATGCGGTTAGGTGTGGACGGAGATTTTTTTTTTAAAACGGAGGTGGTGAAAATATTCGTAAAAAAACGGCTACGTGTGCACATAGCCTAAGCTTTATTGACAAACTGAACCAAAGGTTTCAGCCATTAATATTATAACGCGTCATAAAATGTTTAATAGATTAAAATGCAGCAAGATAAGCCTTTAATTTCAATTAATTTAAAAAAATGTATAATATAATGGTTAATAATATGACTTTTCTTTGTATTTACTGATGTTACTCAGGTCTCTTTGTTTCTGTGTCTTACAAACTTATGATATAAAGAGGTGTTTGAAAAATGAATTAAATTCTTAGTTAAAATTAGTTCATTGAAGAATAACAAAATGACCGGGGAGGCGCTTAAAATATATTTTTTTCGTTTTGTGAGATTTAGCGATAATTATCGATCAATATGACTATTCCCTTTATCGATATGCTCTTTTTCTATATCGCCCAGCCCTAATCAACATGAAATATTTCTGTACGTTTTGGGCATTAATCGTAGCGAAAGATAAAGAAAGGAATGTTACAGAATATTTCAATGTTATATCAATTAACTGATTAAGTAATTATTAGTTAAGGCATCTGGGGAATATTGCATAATTATTAGAGTCAGCGAAGAGGCCTTTCACCCACTCTGATCTAACTGCTAACTCCTCAGCAGTGAGGAGTGTTTTGGTTAGCCTTGCAATGAAGACATAACATCAGGGGACTGAAGGCAGAAGCTGCATGCAGAGAGGGCAGACATGATTTGGGTGGAAGAGAGTTCAAGCGTTGGCCCAAATGGGCCCAAGTTTAAGACTGATGCCGATGCATACTCCAGCCTCATTCCTATCAAGGGAAGAAGACATTTTTTTCCCCCCACAACACGTATCAGATTCGCAGAGTTGAATGCAGTTTCAGTCTTTTCCACCACGCAAAATGCCTCATATACACACACACATTACATGTAACTGCATTACATGTCCAATTTAAAATACGTTCAAACTGCAGACATTTTCGCTCAGTGAGGCGACATGTTTGCCCTGCATTAGCCCACAAGCTAGCGGCTC
The DNA here is from genome assembly GCA_963556495.2 of Valencia hispanica. Taxonomy (NCBI): domain Eukaryota; kingdom Metazoa; phylum Chordata; class Actinopteri; order Cyprinodontiformes; family Valenciidae; genus Valencia; species Valencia hispanica. The sequence continues at coordinate 3,868,111 of OY747709.1, forward strand.
ACTATAGTGTTGTCTGAATTCCCCACATGCCGTAAAGTGTGTGGCGTTCAGGTCTTGTTGTCATCCATGCAGTAGTGAATATTGATGTGGTGGAACTTGTTGAAATTAAAACTATGCCACTGTCATTCCGTTTGACAATCTGAATTTAAAACATCATGCTTGTTTTATACCATTATATCCGATCATTTCCACGCAATTCTGATCATTTAAAAATCACGTGATTGGGTCCGATTTCTGATCACGTGATCGGATCAGGACATCCCTAATCATCAGTAACCTTCACCAGTGCTGTTTCAGTGCTATGATGAGCTCTAAAACCTGACTGAAACTCTTCAAACAGCTCGTTACTGTTTAGATGCTCACATATTTGATTAGCAACTATTTTCTCAAGCATTTTAGATAAGAAAGGAAGGTTAGATATAGGTCTTTAACTAAGTCATCTTGATTGAGGGAAGGTTTCTTAAATAAACATTTAATTACAGCTACCTTAAATTCCTGTGGTACGTATCCGTTTAGTAAGGATACATTCATCATATCTAATATGGGGCCAGTAACCAAAGGGAACACTTCCTTAAATAATTTGGTTGGAATTGGGTCCAACATACAAGTTGAAGGTTTAGATGAGGCTAATATTTTTAATAATTCCGAAAGCTCGACTGAATCAAAACAGTCCAACTACAGATGTATTATGTTTTCTAAATAGAGAACCCAAGAGCAGCAAAATTAGGAATAATGAGTTAATTAAATGAACGAGGAATTTACAAGGTACGCAGGAGGACATGAAGAGTACTGAGACCGGAAACAGGAAGTTTAGACGACAAACCAGCGAGTAATGATTGAATAAGAGTTGCTTAAATTCTGAGGAGGGAGTGAGGAAATGGCAGAGAAACTTGAGGACTAATTAGTGGGAAGCAGTTGCAGGTGAGCGGAAGAGAACAGGTGGAGGCAATCACCAGCTGGGGCAGAGAGGCAGAATGGCAAGGAGGAAAACAAAGGACATAACAGAAGGGGAGACCTGACAGAAAAGTATTCTGAAGAATAATAATGACCATCTATGAGGATATCTGAAATTAAAGAACCTAAGAGAAACTCAATATTACTTCTTTATAAGAAGACCAACTAAAAAGAGAAATTGAGTATAACAGAAATAACCGGGACAAATAAAAGAATAAGGAAAAAGCATATAAAAGATTAAACAAGGAAACAAAAAGGTAGAGAATGTCTAAGGATAGGAAGTGAAAATATGGAAGGAAGACAGAGCCAAAATTAGTAACACCAAGAACCTAAAGTATGGCTTAACAGCAGCTAACACCAAGAAATAAACTAAAACAAGGTAAACCGAATAAGAAAATAAAACAAACCCAAAACACAAACAGCTAAGGAACGTAACAAAATGAGGTTCTATAGCTCTCTGATGCTGCCTCACTTACTGAGAGAAGAGTAATCATGTTTGGGAGGATGCCAATTATTTTATCAGTGTGAATGCTATAGGCATTCACACTCTTGAGATCCTCTTATCTTCTTCTGGTTGCTTCCGTACATTTTTTGAACTTTAACTACTTATGCATACTTTGTGCTATTTTAACCATTCAACTTTTCAATTATTCAGCTTATTCTGCTCTTTCCGGCTATATCTTTTGGTATTCATAACCTTCATACTTTTTATAATATTCAACTTTTTAATGCTTTTTTTGTCCCCATTGAAATGAATAGAAAACCTCAAAAATTCAGCTAAGTTTAGCCTGTTTTGCAAAACTAACTTCCACATACTGCCACTTACAAACAACCATTCAAATCTTAAAATGTAGTCATACTCTTCAGCTATTACTGTATGTCTCGGCTTCTTCCTACCTTGTACCGTTTTCATACAATCCTTCCTCAAGTTTTTGGTCGCAAAATGATCAGATTTCTGAAAATACATGGATGTCTATGGGAGCGAAGCAATTAAGCTAGAGTGGCCCACTCTAGCAGAATTACACTTTTCCAATTTCCTCATTTTCCACGAACAACTTCCGCTCACATTTCACTCTTTCTTCAAATATTATATATCAAAACGTAGGTTTTCAATTTTTGATTCAGGAAATGTCACCAAAATTTATGTGACAGTTACAGTTTTTTGGCAAATCGACCCGAAGCAAAGTGGCCGCACCCAGGAGGGACCATTGGAATGCATTGGGACTGAGCAAAAATTCAGAGGAGGACAGCTGGATTCTGACTCATATTTGTAAAGTCATATCTTATAAACGATGCGCCGTAGAAACATGAGCCTTGTGCCAATATAACTTCAGACCTTACTGACGCTCATGATTCAACAATTTTTGTGATACCTGTTACTGTTTCTCCATAAGTTGTTTGTTCGAGTGTAGTAAATCTGCTCTTCGCTAAAACAGCTCCGATTCAAAAATGCCAAAATCATGCTCATTTTTACAAAATCACTGCTCCTAGACAGATTGAGGTACACACATGAAACGAACCATGATTCTTCATCAAAGCCGGCTGATACTCAGTGAAAGAATAATTTCGATAGGCCTTATATTTTCAGAGTAAGAGGATGTAGTTCGGGACCAAGGAAGGACAGATTAATGTTTCTATCAAATTTATCAACATATTCAACGTCATTTTACGGCTGTAATATTATATTTTCAACAAATTGAGTGGTTTGAGAGCGTTCCCCTATCCGTTCCGATAAAAACGGTACCTTGGTGACGTCGATACGCCCCACAGTTCTTAAGTCATTAAAAGTAGTTCGGAAGCTGCGTCACCTGTTAAAACGGCTGAGAAATTAGGAGAGACAAGTGAGGTGCTGCACTTAGGCTGTCTCCCCCAGTGAAAGCTGGCGTGTGATTGGTCAAGAAATGGCAGGCCTTTTTATGGCTTTAGTTGGATCTCCGTCTTGTGGTACAAAAGAGAATTGCTATATATTATGCCCTCCACTGTAAAACTGACGTTTCAGGGTTATTGTAAGACATCTCCAACAACTTGTCGATTTAATACAAATCAGTTCACCAGGACTTTTGATTACTCTGTAAAATATGATGATCAAGACAGTCTCATAGGTACTAGGCAGGCAACAGCGGCCATTTTACTGTTCCAACACCTGGGAAACAGTGATTACTTTTTAGGGCAGTTACACAGACTTGTGTGTTTAGGCGATTGTAGGCATTATAAATGGAATAAGATATTGTTAGCCAACTTGCTATTATTATCCATTATACTAATACTAGCATTAAAGCTAACATTAGCATTTTAGCTAATTTTGACTTAATAGCTAAAGTTAACATACTGAATGGATTGAGATACAGTTAACCAACTTGTTAGTGTTTGCCAACATGCCATCTGTGGCATTAAAGCTAACATTAGCATTTTAGCTAACATTAGCATTTTAGCTATTATTAGGTTTTTGGGTTGATTTTAACATACTGAATGGGTTGAGTTATTGTTAACCAATATGTTTATGTTTGCCAACATGCTAAAAATAGTTTTTTTTACTAACCAGAGCAATTAAGCTAATTCAAGCTAACAATGGGATTTTAGATCATTTTGACCTAACAGCAAGAATTAAACCAATGAATGGTTTGAGTTACTGTTAACCAACATGCTATCTTTAGCATTTAAGCTAAAATCATCAATTAAGCTAACATTAGCATTTTAGCTAATGTTCGCTAATATTTGCATTTTAGGAAGATGTTAACATACTGAAAGGATTAAGTTAGGTAATGAACATGATACTGTTTGCCAACATACAACCACTAGTATTTAAGCTAACACTAGTATTACAGTTAGTATCAAAATTTAAGCTAATTTTGACTTAACAGCTAAGGTTACCTTGCTAAATAGATTTAGTTAATGTTTAGTTCCATGTTAGTGTTTGCCAACTTACTACCACTAGCATTTTGGCTAAAATTTGCATTTCAGCTAACACTTCCCTTTAAGCTTATTTTTATTATACTGAATGGATTGAATTATTGTTAAACATGTTTGTGTTTGGCAACATGCTACCACTAGTATTTCAGCTAATATTAGCATTTTAGATCATTTTCTCTACTGCGACTGCTGAAGGAGGAGCAGCTGCTCTCTGTCTCTCTCCAGATCCATTCACTTTATTTCATTTTCTGTTTGCTTTTCTAATTTTCTTTTCTTAACTTTTTCTTAGTTACTTTATCTACCCAGCCCGTGGAGTTTCTGTATTAGACCAGATCTCTTCTTGGATTACTTTTTTATGGACTTACCAACATGGCTTTTTGCTCAGCTGAGGATTTTGAAAAACTGCTCCACAGAATTGAGGGCATTGAAACGAAGCTACGTCGTCTGGAAAGTAATTTTGATCTTCACGCTGATTATGGACAAAATGACACAACTTTACCGTTGAACAGGGAACAGCCTATCAGCCCGGTGTTACATCGGTCTAACCGTGTCACAGAGACTCCCTACAGGCGTCTGAGCGGCAGAACTCCGCACTATAATGAAAACTGGCCAGCATTAAAACGAACGGAATCATCAACCCCAGCCTGTTCTCCGAGGAAGAAAAAACAAAAGAAACTCCGGCACAGAGAAACCTCTGAACCCAGAACTGCCGCTTCTGCTAAAAGTAAACAAAAGAGGTTTCAGCCAAAAACAAGAGATAATTCTCCATCTGGAATCCCGCTGAAAAACAGATTCGCAGCCTTGAGTTCCACGAAAGATGACGCAGCCCCCGGGACCAGTCAAAGCTACCAGGAGAAACCCAGCCGCATCAAACGGACACATAACAAAGTAAGAGCCCCCCCAGCAAAGATTATCATACAAGATGGATCAATTAATGGAACTGAGGCTTTTTGTAGCAAGAATACCAAAGTTTATAGCTGCTACAAAAATACAGTGAGAGAAATATCAGAAAAAATCCCTAAAATCTTGGACCAACATCCTGCTTTGGAAAAGCTTGTCATTCACGCTGGATCAGCAGATATCGCGGTGAGACAATCAGAGATTCTGAAGAGAGACTTTTCTGATCTCCTACAGAGACTTGATGGACTTAACGCAAACATCCTCATCAGCGGACCAGTCCCTGAAGGGAATGATGAAAGATTTAGCAGACTCCGCATGCTCCATAAATGGTTGAAGAAACAATCAGCTAAGAAGTCGTTCACATTTATTAATAATTTCAAAGTATTTGGAAGTGCTAATCATCTGTTCAAAGAAGGGATGCGTCATCTGAACATGGCCGGAGTAAGGCTCTTAGCAGCAAACATTTTTTCTTATCAAAATCAGAAAGCAAAACAATTGCTCCCAAAAGCTGACCTTGAGGCGCCCATGGATATCAAAGAACAAAAACAGCAAGTCATGACGACACCACAGGACTGAACAGATAAACAACCATCAGAGATTAAGTCTTCATCTTCCTGTGACTTAGCCACATCAAATGAGTCTCCATTTAGAAACTTTACAGACAGACCGAACAAGCAAATCAAATTTGGGACACAATTAACACCTAAACTTAGACTACACCAAACGGCTGGGACTAGTGTCAATAAGCCTGGGAGCTTCCCCCCACTGATTATTACAGATATTTGATATTTGAGGGAACCGGGCAATAAATCCACCCCTACCGTCTCCCAAAATTCACCCGGCACCCCTGAGGCTATATCAGTGATTATCAGCAGCAGGAAACATAAACCGTTAACCCCACGCTCTCATATTAAACAAAATCTCAAATTGATAACCTGTCAGAAGGTTCAGCTGCCCATCACCACAATACTTCGGTTAGCTTTATTAAACATTAGATCTCTATCCGGGAACTCTTTTCTTATCAATGACTTCATCACTGAGCATAATTTACACGCCCTTTTTTTTAATCAGAAACTTGGCTAGATGAAAATAACGAAACAACTTCATTAATAGAATCTAGTCCTCCAAATTACAATTTCTTAAGCGAGAACAGAAAACAAAGACGAGGTGGAGGTGTAGCCACCATCTTTCACAACTCAATGAACTTTAAAAAGGTAACTCTGGGCACGTTTGATTCTTTTGAATACCTAGCCACCCAGATAAATGAGCCTAACAAAGCGTTATTTCTAAGTTTATATAAACCACCAAAACTTAACTCTATCTTCTTTAATGATTTCAATGACCTTCTTTCTGTAATATGTATCGACTATGACCAACTAATCATCGTGGGGGACTTTAACATCCATACCGACAACCCCCAAGATAGACAAGCAAAAACATTAGATGATACTCTCCACATCTTCGGTCTGATCCAGCATGTCAAACAACCAACACACAATAAAGGACACACTCTGGACTTAATTATCAGCAAAGGTTTAAATATTTCCGACATCTCTGTAATTAATATTGCATTATCTGACCATTTCTGTATTTTCTTTGAAAGTACCATCTCTGGTAAATTATCCAGCCACAGTAAGACCAGTATAAAAAAGCGTTTTCTAGGGCACAGTTCAGTAGAAACCTTTAAACGCATTTATCCTTCCACCACATCCCCCTCATCTCCCAACCCAAACTCAGTAAATAAGTTGGTAGATAATTTCCTTGCGAAAATCTCAGACATCATGGATTCCATTGCTCCAACTAGAGTGAAAGAAGTCTCAGGTAGAAAAAAAGTCTCCGTGGACAAGAAATCCACTGGTACGTAGTGAAAAAAAAGAGAGTGTCGACGAGCCGAGAGAAAATGGCAGAAAACTCGACTCCAGGTTCACTGTGAGATCTACAAAGAGAGACTGAATAGATATCAGCTAACTATAAAAGATGCTAGGGAATCGTTCTTTTCTGAAATCAACAGAAACATTAATAATGCACGGACTCTATTTGCAACAGTGGAAAGACTAACTAATCCTTTAGTGACAGTAGCCCCTGAACTAAACTCTACCAGGGCCTGCAATGAATTTGCCAGCTTTTTCACTGAAAAGATTCTAACAATTAGATGGTCAATCTGTACCTCAATATCGAACCCACAACCAGTGCCATCCCCAATCAACAACAATGTAGAGAAAATGTCTGAATTCCACGAATTAAACCAGAACAGCCTTGAAAAAAATCTTTATCCAATTAAGCTCCTCCTCCTGCTATCTTGATATCCTACCCACAGCTTTTCTTAAGAAAGTTCTTCCTGTTATTGGTGCTGATCTTGTTCAAATAGTGAACTCATCACTGCTATCAGGTGTCTTCCCTCATGCTTTAAAAACAGCAGTTATTAAACCACTGCTAAAGAAGAAAAATCTGGACAACACGTTAATGCAGAACTACAGGCCAATCTCTAATCTTCCATTCATCAGTAAGATTATTGAAAAAGCTGTGTTTCAGCAGTTAAATGGCTTCATAACAATGAGAAACCGTTTTGATGTTTTTCAGTCTGGTTTCCGCGCTCACCACAGCACCGAGACTGTCCTCGTCAAAGTACTTAATGACATCCGCATAAATACAGACTGTGGAAGAACCACAGTGCTGGTTCTGTTGGACCTCAGTGCAGCATTTGACACTGTTGATCATTATATTTTATTGGAACGACTGGAGAGCTGGGTCGGACTCTCTGGTACAGTACTTGGCTGGTTCGAGTCTTACCTAAAGAACAGGGACTTCTATGTTTCAATAGGAAACTTTTCATCAGAACGAACAGAAATCACATGTGGGGTGCCCCAGGGCTCCATCCTGGGGCCCCTCTTGTTTAATAGCTACATGCTCCCATTAGGCAAGATTATAGCAACCAATAACATTAGCTATCATAACTACGCAGATGACACTCAACATTACAATGTCACCAGGTGACTCTGAACCCATTCAAACCCTAAATCAATGCATTGACCAAATAAATGGTTGGATGTGCCATAACTTTCTCCAGCTGAATAGAAACACAACTGAAGTAATTATTTTTCGACCCAAAGAGGAACGATCAAGAGTCAGCACACAGCTTCAGTTAATACAGCTAGAAGCTACTGATCAGGCACGGAACTTAGGTGTAGTAATGGACTCAGACCTGAACCTCCAGGGTCACATAAAGGCAATAACAAGGTGAGCGTTCTATCACCTGAAGATTAAAGGACTGATTTTGCAACACGACCTAGAAAAACTCATCCATGCGTTTATCTTTAGTCGGATTGATTACTGCAACAGCATCTTGACAGGTCTGCCTAAAAAGTCAATCAGACAGCTGCAGCTGATCCAGAACGCTGCCGCTCGCGTCCTCACTAGAACCAGGAAAGTAGAGCACTTACACTGGCTCCCTGTAGCTCAGAGAATAGACTTTAAAATACTTTTACTAGTTTATAAATCATTACATGGCTTAGCACCAAAATATGTTGAAGACCTGTTGTCATGGTACCAACCACCAAGACCACTCAGGTCCTCCAACTCTAGCCTACTAAACATCCCTAGACTCAGAACTAAACATGGAGAAGCAGCTTTCAGTTTTTATGCTCCCCTTATCTGGAACAGACTTCCTGACGAGTGTAGAGCTGCTGAAACTCTGAACTGCTTTAAATCGAGACTAAAAACCCATCTGTTTAGAATTGCCTTTGAGTAAATGCTTGATGTCATATGTATGAAATGTGTTCATGCTCTCTTGCTTTTTTTCTTTTTCTCTTGCTTTATTGTGTATCATGTGTAATGTGTGTTTCTTTTATGTGTTTTTTTTTTTAAATCACCAAATCATGTAAAGCACCTTGAATTACCCTGCTGTTGAAAGTGTGCTATACAAATAAAATTGCCTTGCAGATCATTTTCAGTAATATTGCTGTTATAGCTTGTTTTTATTTTACTGAAGAGATTACGTTTTTTTTAACCACTGTTTCTCAACATGCTACTACTAGCGTTTTGGGTAATATTTGGATTTGAGCTGATTTTAGGTAAGACTGGCATTTTAGCTAATTGTGAATTTTTCTTTGTGTTAGGGTTGGCACACCCCTTTTCTTTTTTCTGCTGTTTCTGTTTATTACACTTCAGCAAGTCTTTTACAGTTGACTCCAAATACTTCAGCCATTTTCTGCAAGTAAATTCAGCTTACAGCATTCACACTGCATTTTCACAGGAAATGCAACTTTTTCGAGTTTTTAATAGGATTTGTTTTATTTATGAAGAATCCCATAAAGTCATCGCTACTAAGAGCTGGGGGAATAGTTGGCTCAGAGCTTTGACTCTGCGGAAGTTTGGCAACTGTACTAAAAAGAATCCTAGGATTGTTCTTATTCGCCTCTATTAATGATGAAAAATATGCTGTTGTAGCTTGTCGAATCATGTGCCCAGAAATACCTTTTTAAGGTTTATTGAGTTATGAAAAATCGTGGCTGCGCCTCCAACTCATCCGTTTCCTGCTCTGGCTTAGAAAATTGTAATTTGAAGCAGTTGACTCACAATGTAGATGTTTCATTATTACTGTCCAACCAGGTTTCCGATAGAAATATACTATGTAGATTGTGCTCAGTGATTAAGTCATTAATTAGAAACAACTTCCTTGACAAAGACCTAATGTTTAATAATGCTAATTTAAGAGGTTTGGTGGTGGGCAGCAGATCCTTTTGACAGGTGAAAAGTGCAAGTGGTATGAATGTTTTTTTGCAAATCACTGCATGTTGCATAGTAACTTATAAACACAAGATTACACCTTGTCACTGTTATGCTTCATAGCAAAACTTCATAAACATCTTTCTATGAAAAAAAGCTAACCTAATGTGTTTTGCTGATAAGGTACCCATGTGATGGAGGGCTCAGGCAGGATGCTGGTGACAGCCGTAGGTGTCAATTCCCAGACGGGGATCATCTTTACCCTCCTTGGTGCAGGAGACATGGAGGAGGAGGGAAAAGAAAAGAAAGGTAAGCGCCGCTGCAGTGAGACACACACTTACAATGTATTGGTCTACAATCAGAGACTAAATACTTATTTTCTGAAGTAGCAGTTTCTCTTGTTTGTTGTTTTGTATAATCTATTTCCTGTCATAATTATTTAAAACTGGAACTAAATGAGTAAGTATGACTACAACACACGCACCTAAATGTCAGGGTTCATGTTGATCTTTCATCAATAAGTGAACTTACAGAAACCAAAACGTTCAGAGCATGGTAAGGATTATAGATGGGGAATACTGACAAGGAACCAGTGAGGAAGAAAGAAAACCAGAGAGCTTAAATATACTGGGAAGGAATGAGGAGTGACACTGAAAACCTGAGAATTAATTGGTGACAAACTGATGCAAGTAAGGAAGAGAGAGAGCAGGGAAAGATAGGAGATTACTTACAGCTTGACAGGGAAGCAAAATGACAGGGAGGAAACAGAGAAGGAAAAACAAACTAGACAGAAAATAATCTTAAATGAAAAAGGTCAGACTAACACCTAATGGTAACTAAGAATAATGACATCTAAGTAAATGAATAAGAATAAAGAAGCACAAGAGAAACTCAAAGTAAAAAGTACTAATGGATAACACAGGGTGGTAAGGAGGTAAACAGATAGAAGGAAAACATAAGTATAAACACTAGGTGGAAAAACTCAAATCAGAATAATTATAATGAGACAAATAAAGTAAAACAGAACTAACACAAAGGGAAATGATAAGATAAAAAAAAAATTACTTATAACAAGAACAACCTAAAAACCATGAAACAAAAGTATAAAACATCTATGGATCTTAATAAATGGATTAATAAATCAACTACTGAATTGGACCACTCATGCCTAAAAGAAGAGCCCCAATTAACGACTGAGCTTCATGATCCTCCATGGAACTTTAGTAAACGGACCATAAAGTTATGATCCAGAGGTGTATTTCTTTGCACTAGCTTTATCATAAAAAACAAAAACACAAGTGGGTAATGAGGCGTGAAGTCCCACATGTACATGACGTTTTTAAAGAGGGATATTACACAAGTACAGTAACACCGCTGAATGAGGAAGAAAATACAGTGATAACTATGATCTTTTTACCTATAATTCCCACTTGATCTTTCCTTGGGTAGAGTGTTTTTGTAAAGGTAGAACTTTAGAGTGACTAACAATTTACAGTGAAATATCGAAACCAATAGAAAGACTTATGGGCGCATGTTGTTTTAAGACTAATGAAAAAGAGAAACCTGAACAAAATCACAGGGCACTTAAGGGGCTATAGGCAACTTTTCCCCCAAAATAAACGTAACAATAATTTATAACCCAAACCTCTCTTGATGAGCACACTGTCACCTAACAGTTGGTGACACTATAAGCATGTATCCAATTTTTTCTATTTTCTGTCGGGGCCGATTTTCCCATCCTGTCTGCGGCTGTGACGTCAAGCACGTTCATGTTAAATGTTTCAGATCACTCTGCCACTACTGGTAGTCAGCACTCGCAAGCAGTTCAATGGATTGTGCGAATACACAGAAGAGACCAATGACAACTTTGACACCAACAGTAACTCCACATAAGACTAAAAAAGTTAAACCCCTGACAAGTGCCCGAAAAAGATCGAAGATTGAGAGCGACCAGCGTAGGAGCGCGTGCTGCAAGAGCGAGCAGAAAGGAAGAGCAGTTCCGTTTTTGGCCACAGGTGTCAGTGGCGAGTTTAAAATTCAGAAAATTGCATATAGCCCCTTTAATTAAAAAGTAATAAAGAATTAAAAAGCATACAGCTGATACAAAATTCACATTGACCATTAACAAATGCAAAAAGAGCTTAGACAGATGCAAACCCATTGGTCTATGTCATCAAATCCCCTCTATATTATGGAGGACCACCCCTGCCAAAATTGACAGTAAATAAATACATGTGGAAATGAATAAATGGGTAAATACAATTGAAAATTATTTATTTGAACATTTATTTAATTCAATTCAAAAATACTTTATTGATCCCAGAGGGAAATTAAGTGTTGGTATAGCTCATAATTATTTAAGGAGTTGTTATAGATGATGATGGCTGTGGGCAGGAAGGATTTCCTGTAGCGGTCTGTATTGCAGCGAAACTGAAGAAGCCTCCGACTGAAGACGCTCTGTTGTATGACTGTCTCATGAAGAGGATGCTCAGGGTTGTCTATATATTTTTTGATTTTATGAAGAATCCTTCTTTGCATTATCATCTCCAGATTTTCCACAGTTGTCCCAAGAACAGAACCAGCCTTCTTTAATCAGGTTGTTTAGCCTTTTTAAGTCCCTGGCTCTGATGCTGCTACCCCAATAGATGACGGCTGAAGAGATTACACTCTCCACAACAGACTTGTAGAAGATCTCCAGCATCTTGCTGTAAACCTTGAAGGACCTAATCTTCCTCAAGAAGTACAGTCTGCTCTTTCCCTTCTTGTAGACGGCTTCACTGTTGCGCCTCCAGTCCAGTCTGTTGTCAAGGTGAACTCCGAGGTATTTATACTCCTCAACCACCTCCACTTCTTCTCCCATGATGGAAACAGTGTTTGACTTATCCCTGTTTCTTCTGAAATCTACAATCATCTCCTTTGTTTTGTTCACATTCAAGGTGAGACGATTGTTTCCACACCATGTCACAAAGCGGTCCACCAGCTCTCTGTATTCAGCTTCTTGTCCATCTCTGATACACCCGACAATTGCAGAGTCATCTGAGTATTTCTGCAGATGACAGGTCTCTGATTTGTACTGGAAGTCTGAGGTGTACAGAGTGAAAAGAAATGGTGAGAGTGCGGTCCCCTCTGGTGCTCCTGTGCTGCTGACCACCTGGTTTGACACACAATTCTTCAGTCTCACAAATTGTGTTCTGTTGGTCAGGTAGTCATTGATCCAGGCGATTGTTGAGGGCTCCACCTGTGTCTTCAGGAGTTTCTGACAAAGCAAATCAGGCTGAATTGTTTTAAATGCACTGGAGAAATCAAAGAACATGATCCTCACAGTGCTGCCTGCTTTGTCCAGATGACAGTGGGTTGGTTGAAGTAGGTGGATGATGGCATCTTCAACACCAACTCCACAGCGATAAGCAAACTGCAGTGGGTCCTGATACGTTCTTGTTTGCTTACTCAGGGGTGCCAACAGGAGTCTCTCCAGGACCTTCATGATGTGGGATGTCAGGGCAACGGGTCTATAGTCATTGATGACTGATGGGTGAGTTCTTTTGGGTACTGGAACAAGGCAGGATGTCTTCCACAACACTGGAACCTTCTCCTGAGTTAGGCTAAGGTTGAAGAGGTGCTGCAGAATCCCACAGAGCTGCTCAGCACAGGCCTTCAGGACTCTGGGGCTGACACCATCTGGACCTGCAGCCTTGTTCCGGTTCAGTTTCTCCAGCCGTCTCTTCACCTGACTTTTAGTTAGTAATTTCCTTTTTTTCTACATTTCTTTCTTTCCACATTTATTTAGGATTTACAAATGTATTTATTTCCACATTTATTTATTTATTGACTGAAGCATATTCTAATAAAGGGGACGTTTCTAACACTGAGCCAAAGCCTGATTGATCATCTATACTGTAACCAGAATCAATATTGACAGTAAATAAATGTGGAAATAAATAAATTAATACATAGGTAAATACAATTGAAAAGTAATATTTATTCTGGTTACAGTATAGATGACCCTTTAACATAATCCACAGAGAGTTTGTTGTCACCTCTTAGCATTTTGGTGAAATAAATTCCTGAAAGTGACACAAACGCCTCTCCTGGATAGGCAGTATCAGGCATTTGACTTCATGTTTCTCCAAACATTTACAGTAACATATTTATTCTGGAAATACAATGGAAAAGTAGTAGGTAGGTCATCAGTTATTTATTTTTGGTTAAACCTCTCGCTTCTTCTTCATTTCATTGTTTTCTCCTGCAAGGCCGTTCCAATGCTCTATTACCGTAATGCACAATGTATGCGTGAAGCTAATCTTTAGAAGAGCGTCAGCTTCGTCTGGCTTGACTGAAGTACCCGCTCCCTTGACTGTGGTCCTGAGTGGGGATTCAATATGAGACATGGACAGGTGGTTCTTTGTCAAAAATCTCAGAAGATACAAGAAGACGGGGTGAGCGCTCGGTTGTGAGGTGCTACCTTCCCTCTAGCTTCACGCTAGCTAAGCTAGACTGCGAGTTTTAGCCTTCACTTGCTAACCCTGCGCCCCAGCACCTCACCACCTAAAGCACCTCCGTTTTCATCTGTTGTTCGCTGGAGACCTCCATGTTAATGACAGGCCTGGTGCTGAACCAGCATTTATCTGGTTGTGAGATTCCAGTGACCGGGAATCTCAACTCTGTGACAGACACACAGGGCAACCAGCCGCCACTCGCGCTCTTCAGTAGAGAGCCAGTTCTGTTTGAACTGGAGTGTTGGAGCTTAATCAGGCCAATCAGGATTTAGGCCAGTGTTAGAAACACCCCCCTTATTAGAATAGCCTACGCTTCAGTAAATAAATTAATCTGGCACTAAATAAATAAAATGTGGAAATAAATGTGGAATTAAATAAATGTAGAAATAAAATTGTAAATAAATAAATTTGGAAATACACAATTTCATTTTTTATTTATTCCCACATACATTTTCAAATGTATTTACCCATTTATTTTATTCCACATTTATTTATTGCTATATTTATTTATAGATGCATTTTCAAATTTATTGCAATATTTACAAATGTTTTTATTTCTCCATGTATTTGCAAATCTATTTCCAATTCTGTTTATTTACACATTTATGTAGTCATTTATTTTTTTCCACATTTATTTATTTACAAATGTATCACCTCATTTATTTACTTCCACATTTATTTTTTTACTGTCAATTTTGGCAGGGACGGTCCTCCATTCTATATAGCATACATTTGGCCAAAAGACAACAGAGACAAATATACAAATGAATGATAACAAAGAGGCTAAAATACCCACAAGCAAACAACCCTAAAAACAAACCCAACCCTATGGAGATGAAAAAGGCCACAAAGTAAAACCAAGGCCAAAAATGAATTGCTGGACCAAGCAAAATGTTGCAAATCAAAAAGTTGCTAATCAAATACACTATAGGGGGACAAAACTCCAAATATTACACCATTTTTGAATGGACTACAAAGACGGCACCAAACCCCCCCCCCCCCCAAAAAAAAACAAGAGCCTCTCAAGGAGCAAACCTATCAATTAGGAAAACAGCAATGAGGAACACAAAAGCCACCAAGTGGATTTATGCGAAAGTACATGAATTACTCCAACAATAGCAGCCTTCATATTGTCTTTTTTGTTGGGTCAGGAGTCTCAGATTATCTATGGGGCTTAGGTCAGGTCAGTTTGGTGGCCAATCAAGCACATGTTTATTAAAGCTGGTATAGTTACCTTTGGCAGCGTGGGCAGGTGTCATGTGCTGCTGGAAAATGAAATCAATATCTTCATGAATTTTGTCAGCAGGGGGAAGCATTAAGCTCCCCTACCTTTGCTGTGTGTGGTGGCTCTTGAAGTTCTGACTTCAGCCAGTCCAATCTTTGAGATTCATATGAATGGGAATTTCTGAACTGTCCTCTCAGGGCTGTGGTTAGTCCTTGCTTTATTGCTGCCACACGATTTTTAACACACTTTTTCCTTCCACTCAACTTTTAAATTAATATGCATGGATACAGTTGTAAACAGTAGGCCTGTCACAATAAATCACTTAATTGTACGATAATTCAAATGACCATAATACTTTTCCCAGCCACAATTATTAATATTTGCATGCTTGTTTGTTTTCCTTGTATGTCTCCCTGATTCTACCAAAAAGACTGGATGAAAAAAAGACAGATATGGCCTATGTATATCCATAGAAGCAGAGTAAAATTGTTTGGTTGGATTATAGGACCCAACTGCAGCAAAGTACCAAAATAAGAATGATTTAATGACAAACACAGGAACAAGAAACTTACATAAACTCGAGAGGATCAAAAATGCAGGAACAGGAACCAGACAGTGAAAAAGCAGGAACCACACAGGGAAGTCCTGGGTCCCAACAAACCAGCGAGTAGTGAGTGAATTTATACTGAGGAGGAAGTGACAGAGAAAAGGCTGAGGACCAATTAAGAGAAACAGTTGCAGGTGAGAGGGAGAGAACAGGTGAAACAATCAGCAACTGGGAAGGAATGCAGAATGGAAAAATGAGAGGACAGAAGATGAAACAGAGAATAATACTACATAAGAATAAACTATAAAGAAACTAAGAATCTAGATGAAAACTCAAGAGAATGCTGGAGAGCAAGAGGTACGGTGGCCCTGAAAGGTCACAGCATGCAACTTAAGAAAACACATGCTAAAAGACAAAACACAAGCAAATTGAGAAAACATTTTGATACGTGTGCAGCATTTAGAAAAACGACACAACACATTACAAAAATGAGCTGCAAATAGACTACAACACAACACATTAAAACAAATGCGCTGCAAAAACCACAACACAACACACTGAAAAAATGCGCTGCAAAAACCACAACACAACACATTTTTAAAATGCGCTGCAAAAACCACAACACAACACATTTTTAAAATGCGCTGCAAATAGACCACAACACAACACATTTAAAAAATGCGCTGCTAAGACCGCAACACAACACATTTAAAAAACGCGCTGCAAAGACCACAACACAACACATTAAAAAAATGCGCTGCAAAGACCACAACACATTAAAAAAATGCGCTGCAAAAACCCCAACACAACACATTAAAAAAATGCGCTGCTATGACCACAACACAACACATTAGAAAAACGCGCTGCAAATAGAACACAACACATTAAAAATATGCGCTGCTATGACCACAACACAACATATTACAAAAACGCGCTGCAAAGACCACAACACAACACATTAAAAAAATGCGCTGCAAAGACCACAACACATTAAAAAAATGCGCTGCTATGACCACAACACAACACATTAGAAAAACGCGCTGCAAATAGAACACAACACATTAAAAAAATGCGCTGCAAATAGACCACAACACATTAAAAAAATGCGCTGCAAAGACCACAACACATCTATGTGTGGATCAACAGATTTTTTTAATATCCTGCATTTTATGGATTTTAGTCAACATGTCATGCAGCTGACTCTTAACAGAGAACACACCCTGGACTTGGTCATTACGTATGGCCTGTCCACAAGTGGGTCCTCTGTTGTTAGTGGCGAACTCAACCTGGGTGTCTAGTGTCTTTTGTGTTTTGAGAGTAGAGCGAATGTCAGGGTGGGTTTAGTTCCCCTTATGGGATGGGGCTGGGGGGACCGTGGCCCCCCGGGTCGAATGTGCCATGGCCTCCCTCCCCTGGTGGATCCCGGTGAACAGCGGTGCCTATTGGGGTCAGTGGGGGAGCTGGCTCCCTAGGAAGACATTTTGTCTCCCAGTCTTTCCCTCCCCATCCCTGGACACCTCTGTCCACCCGCTCCATCACTTTACCACTCATATAGGGTCTTGGGGCAGGGGCACATCACTGGGGTGCGAGGAGGGGCTTCCCTCCTCGCTATCCCGTGGCGTCCTGGGTCCCAATTTTAATATACAACTTAGACACTCCCACTTATAACATTCTCACGCGACACATATGTAGGGACTTTGGGGTGGGCACACTTTTCGGCATCCAGAGGGGGAGCGGTTCAATCAGCTTCACCTCTGGTGCCGGTGCCCACTGTTAAACCTATACATATAGACACTGAGGGGTCGGGGTGGGGGTTGGGGGATGTGTGGCTGCCTTCCCCACATCCCACCACTCTTTTTTAAATGCACATTATAACAACACGCATCAACACCATACTCGAGTGGGAGGATGGAGGCTAGGGGTCTTTTCACACCCCTGTTCGCTACGGGCCATCAGGGGTTGGGGTCCGGAGGAGGAACAGGCGGTCTGGTCGGGGTCCTGGGCTGTCGGGCTGCTTTGCCACTGTGGGGCCCTTGGCGGTCTGCTTGTCTCCGTCCTAAAAGGTAGGGGGTCCATCTCCCGGGTCCGGGGACTGGTGGCTCTACTGGGGCATCGGTACCTGGACCTGGGAGCATAAAGTGTGTATGGGGTGTGTGAGTGAGGGTACAGCGTTATTTTTTTGGGTGTCTTGGTGAGTCAGTGAGAATGTATGTGTTTAAGAGGGAGGGAACGTATGACTGTGTCTGTATGTCTTTGTCTACCTGTCAGGTTGTATCTTGGTCTGCCCCCTCGCCTGGCGCACCTCAGGCCTTACACTTAATGGGGGGCCTATTTCCCCTCTGTCACTCCCCGCCGGTGACGGGGGCCCCTGCCTGCCGGTGCACCCGTGGTCAATCCGGTTCGGACCTGGTGCGTGCCTGGCCGGGCCTGGGGGGGCCGGAGTGTCGGTCGGCCGATGCGCTGGGCCGATATCTTCCTTTGGTTGGTTGGGGCACCTCTTTTAGAGGTGCCAGGTTTGGGATTGTTGGGTGGTGCCTGCTCGGTGGCTCGGCGGGATGGGGATCCGGCGTCTCTGCTCGTTTGATCACCTGTTCTGCGCGCACCGTGCGTGGCCGGTTCATTGGCGGGTTGGACCGGCCCTGGCCCTCGTTGGATGCCTGGTCTCGGCGCCCTGCGTTGCGCGGGATTGGGACCTGGGAGCTGGTACAACTTGGTGTCCAGATGCTGGCTCAGCCCGGCCTGGGGATGCTGTCCCTCCCTTGCGGCTATCGGTGGGGCGCTGGGATGTTGGCGGTGGGAATTGGCCTAGGAAGGAGGCGGCGCGTAGCGGCCGGCCGCAGCCCCCGCAGTGCCGGGGGCCCCTCGTTGGCCGGTCCCTTGTCGGGTCCCTGCTGGGGGGTGGGGTGCCCCTGGGCCCCGGCTGTCCCGGTCCATTGACCGACCGGCCCGCCCTGGCGCGGCTGGTTGCCGGCGGGGCCTGTGGGCCTGTCACTGCTGCCCCCCGGGCCCCTGCATAGAGGCCGCTGGATGTTCCCCTGGGGTTCTCCTTTGCTCCACTCTTGGGGGATGCGGTCGGCCCCACCCGGGTCCGCCTGGGGCTCTGGGGGTCCTTTGGACGTCTTTGCTCCGATCTCCTTCATGTCTGCATCGATTCCTGGGAGACGGATTGATGCCTGCTCACACCAACTATCGAACACTCTTATGGAGAAACCTTATATGCACCAGCATGCTAACACACACACATAGATGTGGGGTCTCTGGTGTTTAAGGATATATTCTTGGGCTGAGGTTATCATTACTAGAGCTTGAATAATCGGTACCATGAGTTTTTCTGTGACATTGTTGTTGTATTTTTATATCTATTTTTGTGTGATGTGGTTGTGTAATTCTTAGTTCACAATGTTTGGTTTGTTTTGTCGATGTTCCTTTTTCTTGTTTTGTTTTGTTTTTCCCCCTCTCTCTGCTGTCCTGTGGGTATGGAGGCAGACTTCAAAGTCTTCCTGTGTTTTCTTTGTTCCCCTTCCTCTCTTGTATTTTCAACTCACCCTCTCTCTTGACTTTTTGTTTCCTACCTCTCTTCTTCATCTTCCTTCTATCTTCTCCTTAATTTTCCGTCTCCGTGTCCATAACATCAGGAAATAAAAACCCCAACAATTCATAATAAAGATTTTTCACACATATATCAAGTGGAGGACTATAGCAAAAGCTGTACTTCTCCGCTTGTGAAAGTAAATCTGTTGGGCATCTTCTTGGTACTCAGACACCAATTCTGAGCTCCACACTGCCAAACAGGACACGTTTAAAAAAAGAAAAAAAAAAAAAGAAAAATGCACTGCAAAAACCCCAACACAACACATAAAAAAAATGCGCTGCTATGACCACAACACAACACATTAGAAAAACGCGCTGCAAATAGACCACAACACATTAAAACAATGCGCTGCTATGACCACAACACAACACATTAGAAAAACGCGCTGCAAATAGACCACAACACATTAAAAAAATGCGCTGCAAATAGAGCACAACACATTTAAAAAATGCGCTGCAAAAACCCCAACACAACACATTAGAAAAATGCACTGCAAATAGACCACAACACAACGGAAGTGAAGGGTTTCCAGGGGACACTTAAATGTGATGCACACGGCCGGACATGCTTGTTGTTGACACGGCTAATGGCTAACAATAGTGTCACTGCACGATCTGTTCAGGAAGCACGATCCGTACCATCAGCCCATCTGCGCATGTGCGCAAGGAACTACTTCCGGGGGGGTTTAATTCTCGAGACGCTACAAGATGGATGGATTTGCGCTCTTTAAATTAAACATTGACTTCAACTGTGACTTTTGTCATATAGAACCAGAAACTATCATTCATCTGTTTTACCGCTGCACATATAGCAAAAACCTCTGGAGTCATTTAGAGCAATTATTTATAGGAAAGCCGGTCATGTGATCGGTCTCCAGGAGAGGCCGATCACATGACCGGTTTAAGATTACGAACGCAGCACATAAATTTATCAGCAAGTAAATGTATCAGATAAATAAGAAAGCTGTTAAGATTACAAATACAGCAAGTAAATGTATCTGTAATTAAATATATAAGATAAAGAAGAAAGCTGTTACGATTACGAATGCAGCATGTAAATATATCAGATCAGACAACTAGTGTTTCCCCGTGATATTTTTCAGTTTTTTTCTGTTATGTTGTTAATCCTTTTTGTATAATGGTTCAGCAAGATTGCCTATCTATTTCTATTCATTTGTAAAGTGTAAATGGCCTTGATCTGTAAATTAACAAATAAAAAAAATAAAACAACAACAAGAGAAATCTACCCGGAAGTAGTTCCTTGCGCACATGCGCAGATGGGCTCATGGTACGGATCGTGCTTCCTGAACAGATCGTGTAGTGACAGATAGTAGCAGTGTCAACAACAAGCATGTCCGGCCGTGTGAATCCCATTTAGGTGTCCCCTGGAAACACTTCACTTCCGTTGTGTTGTGATCTTTGCAGCTCGTTTTTCTAATGTGTTGTGGTCTATTAGCAGCACATTTTTGTAATGTGTTGTGTCGTTTTTCTAAATGCTGCAAACGTGTTGTCAAATTGATGAAAATGTTTTCTCAATTTGCTTGTGTTTTGTCTTTTTGCATGGGTTTTCTTAAATTCCGTGCTGTGACCTCTCAGGGCCACTGTAAAGAGGAAACCAAAACTGGAGGAATAAGCAAGTTAACAAAGATTGCTTAACTAGGGATAAACAAATGAAAAGGTGGACACAGAAGCAACAGGGTTAAAATATCTAAGAGCAAGCAGAAATAAGGAAACAAGAAAGTGCCAGAAATAACTAAGACAAGGAATAACATAACATGATAATAAAACTAAATAAGGAAAAGAACTAACAAAAACATAAACACTTAACATCATGACAAAAATGGGATGTCTGGTTTTATTCAAATGGAGTATTTTTGTCGTTAGTTGGCACTTTCTGTTTACAAAACTCCTAACTGGTAGTTTTGCTTGTTTTTTTGTCTGAGCCAAGAGACTAATGTTTTTTGAAGAGAAATTTTGTTTAAAGAGTTCAGCAATTTTTTTATTGCTTTGGTTGTTTTGTTAATTTATAATGGATAATAAAAATGTCTTCCAGTTGCAGTGGTAAATGTTTTTTTGAAATTAAAGTTTATTGATCTTTTAGTGGGTGTACAAACATTATTATTACATTAATTGAAAATGGTCTCAAAACGACATTATTACCATTTATTGCAATAATTTGTGGGGTAATTTATTGTCCAGGAAAATTTGTTATCGTGACAGGCCTACTTAAGCAACTTTAGTGACCTTTTGTGACTTACTCTCACAGTGTGGGGAATCACATAACTATATGGACACATAACTTCTTTTATTGGTCTTTTTTAATGTTCTAAATCTCTAAGACATTATTCCAAATTTACAGAATCATAAAAAGATTCTAAAAAAGGGACCAATCTTTTCTGTGTATTTCATTCCTTCTGGGAGTCCTGCCTCTGTGAAGGGGGGGTTATATGTTATAGGTTGTCACTTTAGTGCCCAGAAGCTTGTTGTTTGAATAATCCATAGGCACTTTCACGTTGCTCCGTGTGTGCTGTTGCAGTTAGTCAGATGCCTTTCTGATTTTAGATAACAGCTTTGAAAGGAAGCACACCCGTTTAAACTCAGATAATTTAACCCACATTCTCACCATCCTTCCCTTCAGTCCCTTTTTTTTGGTCTTTCTCATTTATCACAGCCCCATCCTGTGTTGTCAATGCTTATCCACACCTCTCATTTCTTGTTTACCCCATCATTCTGCCCCTCTTTGCACTCCCCTGTTTCTCCTTTCCCTCCCTTAATTTGAGTGAAGGAGAGGCTGTAGATTCAATCAATTATTGAAAGAGCAGAAGGGGGAGGTGGTGGTGGGGGGGATGGCAAGGAAGAGATTGAGGGTAAAGCGTTGGTTGGTCAATGCACAAAGCATTAGTGTATTCTCCAATCTGTTTTGGAAGTGCCCTGCATTCAGACAACAGAGGCTGCACGATACTTTCAGAAGCACTTATAGTTAACATCATTAGCAGCTTCCACTGCTGCTCTGACTTCTGCACAGGAATGTGTGTGCTATCAGAGGCATCTTCAAAAACAGAAAACATAATCCTGAAGTGCTGCAACAGATTGGCTGATGATGGTTGTTTTTTTGAAAGGTATACTCATTTCCTCATTCTGTTCTCAAATATGTATCAGCAGTACCTCTGTGAGCTGGATCGTTCAGGCTTTCATACTTGGAGCTGATAAATGATTCAAATACCAGAACATGTTAGCTTTTCCTCTTGCCTCTTTTGTTTTCTTTTGCCATTATTGTCTTTCATTTTCATGCTGAGGGAATATTATATTACATTTTCCATTCTTTGCAATCAATTTAACAAATACTCACTTGTAATAATGATCACATTCATTGCTTGAGTTTCTTTCCTTCCTTTTTTCTCCTTTTTTGCCAAATTTCCACCCAAAACCTTTCTTTCTCACAGAGGACAGTACTCAGTTGCTCATCTCTACAGATGCCACTAACAGCACAGTCACCAATGGTATGTGAGCCTAAAGTTATCTGCCCTGTCCCTCTCCTCAGTCAGTGAATGGACCCCACAATGTACACTGTAAAGTGACAGTGACTTATAGTATGATGGGCATTTAACAATGTCTCTCAGTTTCCTGATCCACTGTGAACAGATGACTGCACCGTTTATTTCTCTTTCCTTTAGTTTTGTTTCTGTGTTCATTTTCTGATTCTGGAAGTGTATGACTGTCCCAAAATCAGAAATATGATCTGTTTGAGTGTAAATTAACTTCAGTTTAAGTCAGCTTTCATTTTTTCTCAGGAAAACAAGTGGATGGAGCCGTGGAGAACAATCAGAATAAAGGTAAATGTTTTTATCAGTTTAATTCATCTTATTTATGTAGCGCCGATTCACAATGTAATTTCAAAGCACTTTACAAAAACAAAACAAAACAAATAATTTAATTCAATCCAGTCAAGTATATTCATTCTGATTTGATCCTAGTTATCAAACAATGCCGTCCAGTTCAGTTCATTTCTCCAATCAGTTTAAAAGTTCTAAAATATAAGAAGGCCCAAGACCAATAAGACACTTAAAAACCATTAAAAGAAGCTTAAAATCATTAAAAGAACCTTAAAATCAATCCTAAAACATACAGGAAGCCAATGCAGAGAATTTAAGCCAGGTGTGCTTTAGGCATGAGATTCGCTTTGCGCTGCAGCTTCACTCAGCAAGAGGGAGAGGGAACGCTTATACCGCAGGGACGGTATGATGGAAAATTTTAGTGGTTTTGAAACCTTGACTTTTTCATACCGCGATATACCTTGAAACCGGTAACCGGCCCATGCCCAGTGTGTTTCCTCCTTCTGGTCTTCGTTGTAAACGAAGTTGTAAGAAGTTGTAAACCTGAGATACTCTTTTGGGAAGACCAGAAAGCAGAGCATTACAGTAATCTATTCTACTGGTGATAAAAGCATCAGTGTCTCTGTGTTGGTCCGAGAGAGAATGGGGCGGGCTCTGACAATGTTCTTTAGATAATAAAAAACGATTTTAGTAATCTTTTTAATGTGAGGGTTAAAGTCAGCTCAGAGTCAAAACTGACGCCCAGGCTCTTCACTTGTAAAGAAGGATTAGATAACAGCGATTGTAGTTTTGGTAAAAGTTTCTCTCTCTGAGCCTTAGGACCGATGACTAAAACTTCTGTTTTGTCCTGGTTGAGCTGGAGAAAGTTTTCTGCCATCCAGGATTTCCATCCAGGAACCAGGTCGAAAATGGTTAAAATCATTAAAATTTCTTATTGCTCTTTTTCAACAGGGGCCCCACCACCGCCCCTTTAAAGGTGGCAAGAAAGACCCCCATCTGAAGGGAGCAATTCATCAAGGTTAAAATCCCATCTCTGAAAGATCCATAAAATTGCGTAAAAAAAGAGGAGAGAATGGGGTCCAAAATACATGTGGTGGGCCTCACTGAAGAGAAAACTTTGTCAAGAATCTCTGCTTCCACAAGGACAAAACTGTCCAGCGTTTCCTCTGGTAGAGACTCACACTCAGATTTGTCTAAAATCATGTTACTTTGAGGAGATAAAATATTACATCTGATGGTGTCTACCTTCCCTCTGAAGTAGTCTGCAAACTCCTCACAGAGAGAGTTCAAGGTGGTTTTATGAAATGCATTAGATACACTGTTAAAAATTTTGTCAGTTGTTGAAAAAATATTTTTGGGATTATGTCTATGATTTGAAATGATTTTGGAAAAGTATGCATTTCTCATTGTATGATTTGACAAGTTCTGTGTATATTTAATGGTTTATTGTGATTTTATTTTTCCTCCTTTTTCTCTCCACCACCCTGCAAATCCTCTTTTGTTTTTTAAGGTTTTCGTGTCTCCACGGCGATGCAAGTTTTGAGTATGAACTTATAACTTTTAGTGGAGCAAGCAGGTCAAGAGCGGATTGAAGCCTCCTGTTAAAATCATTGACAATAAAATCACAAGGGGGGCAGGTAAAGCAATAGGAGCTGTCTTTTCAAAAATTTCAAGAAAACCTGCAGCCACTTCATGGGTTAGGTAACGTTTCCTGACAGTTCTCACAGAGGTCTACTGCTGGATAAAACTGGTGATGTTAAAAAACACACAGTAATGGTCAGAGACAGCCAGGTCAACAACAGAGGACCCACTTGAGGACAGGCCATACGTAATGACCAAGTCCAGGGTGTGTTCTCTGTTAAGAGTCGGCTGCATGACATGTTGACTAAAATCCATAAAATGCAGAATATTAAAAAAATCTGTTGACAAAGGATCTAAAAGGTTATCCACACATAGATTAAAATGACCAGCTAAAATGATCTTTTCATAAGAGTTGTTCAGAATTGGTAAAAACTCTTGAATAAAAGTGTGCTCTTTTTAGGAGGCCTTTAAACTGTGACACTTAAAATCTGAGGAGTACTAAAAACAGTTGCAGTATATTCAAACATACTAAAATTAGCAAATAAAACAGGTTTGGCAGAAAGTGTTGACGAACTTATGAAAGTAGTAACACCTCCCCTTTTGCTACTCCTCGTAGAATAAGTGAAGTTAAAATTTGGTGGGGAGGCCTCTGTAAGAACAACAGGGGCATCTGCACTCAGCCATGTTTCCGTTAAAAATAAACAATCAAGATTATGGTCTAGTATGGTCAGCAGAGAGCGAACATTTTAAAGTGCCATATTATTAGTGAATGGAGATGGAGTAATTGTATGATTTAGTGAAAGTGGGACTTTTGGTAAGATTATTGGGGTTGCATTTATTTGGTTTATGATTTTTAGTCGTCCCTATAATAAAGACAGGTATGAATGAGGTATGGCAAGGTCCAAGTTCAATATGTGTATAACTGTTAAAATCAGAACTGAGTTCATAGGAGCAGGGACAAGCTGGACATCAGGATGTGGCGGAAGGGGCAGAAAGGGCAGGGGCAACTGGGGCCAGTGTGGTTGACAAGGGGGGTTGTGGACATGCCAGGCTCATTGCCAGCATGCGGGTGCCATGTCTGTTGAGATGAAGCCCATCTGCCCCAAACAGGTACATCCTGGCCCAGAAAATGTTAAACTTGTCTATAAAACCAATATTGAGTCACGGTGGCAGAGGACAGCCAAGTGTTGAGAGATAAAAGTCTACTAAAACGACCAGTTCCTCAGCCATCGGTGGGAGTGGGCCCAGATATAAAAACGGACACATGTGAGTTTTTCAAAAGATTAAAATGGTGGATAAAATCATGCTTCAGGAGCTCAGACTCCTGCTTATGAATGTAATTGGTGCCGGTGTAAATCACAACATTACTCACAGCTGTGTGGAATAGAAAAGTTCCGGGATCTTTTTTGCAATGTCCATCACTGTGGCTCCAGGGAAAGAGAGAGAGAGGACTCCTCTCCTTACGTTCCTGATGGAGTCCCAATGATAAGTAGCGACATGTAGCAACAGTTGACAGTTCTACAAATATCTCACAAGGAAAGTATTTAAAGCCACTAAAACTAGGTTTATTGCAGGTTAACTTCCACATTATGATAATTAAGATGATAATAAAGAAAAGCAAACAATCTATCTTGGAATTATACATACAGGTACAGAAAGGATTTTCCTAATTTTGGCAATATTGTGCAGGTAGAAGTAGGTCAAAGAAACGTTTTTTTTAAAGAAAGTTAAAACGAACATTTATCATAATTAAAAAGGATAAAATAAAAGTCATCTTTGGATGTCTTTAAGACATACTTTTAGTTAAAATTATTGGATTTGTCAGGCTTATTAAGTTTATTATAGCATAGCATAACAGTTCACTTAAAAAAAAAAAGTCCTTCACCAAACTCTGCAGTTTACTGTGATAATACTGTTTAGGACTACTTCTATTTTTGATTAGAGAAAGTAAATGCATAATACAAAAAGATTCAAGTTCCTTAATTTTTTGCTCATTTTGTAACATTTTGACCACGAACTTCAATGTATTTTATTTAGATTTTATGTGATGGACAAAGATCTAGTATCGCATAATTGTACAACATAAAGTGACAGTGTGTAGCTTTTACCATTAATCTCTGGAAATATCTATAAAAATGTTATTGAAAATGTATACAATTATGCCCAATCATTGAAAAATATTGGCGGCTTTGCAACATATAACCATAAAAAGCGGGTCTAAAATATATGGGCTGAGGTCCAAGTCTCTGGGGGACGCCATGTTTCCTTCTATGCGAGCCTATGTGAACAAAACGCATTTCCTAACTTTTGAACAAGCAGTTACGTCACACTCCCCACGCCAAACTTTAGCAAACTTTAGAGAACAAACTTTAGCAATGCTAGCAGCCAGATTCATGTACAAAAAAGAAATGAGCGCTATTACAACATGTTAGGCTTACAAAATACTGAAAACTTTCGTCATTCATAAATGTTGTTGTTTTACACATCTACCTCGTTGCCAGTGATGAAAGAGAGTCTGATGTGTTTGTCATTTTGCTGCTTATATGATTTCGCTGGAGGTTGAACGATCTGGCAATGTAGTAGACTTGTTTGAAAATTGCGGAACGACACTCCCAGGTATTTTTGGCCTTTATCGCCATTCATTGGTAAGGTCGTACCACGAACACAAAAATACCGCTTGCTTGCAATGATTTAGCTATGTACTGCCCCTATTGCCAGGGAAACTACAAACTGTCACTTTAAGAAAGTGTTGTTTTTTTAATGATTTTTTTCCCACATGCAAAACAGTATGTGTGGAGGAAAACTAATGCTGCACACCACCCTGAACACATGATCCCTATGTTCACACATGGCAGCGGCAGCATCGTGCTGTGGGCATGCCTTTATTCAGCAGGGATGGAGAACCTGGTCAAAGTTCATGGACAGGTGGATGGATCCAAATACAGGACACTTTTACATGCAGCTAGAGCTACAACAGGACAGTTTAGACAAAGGTCTATTATTGTGTTAGGATTCCCAAGATAAAGTTCTGACCTAAATCCACTTTAAGACGGTTGCTCTCTCTCTCTCTCTCTCTCTCTCTCTCTCTCTCTCTCTCTCTCTCTCTCTCTCTCTCTCTCTCTCTCTCTCTCTCTCTCTCTCTCTCTCTCTCTCTCTCTCTCACACACACACGCACACACACACACATAAACACTATTAATCCAGTTTGACAAAGCTGGAACAAAAAGTGAGGCACAAATTGGACTCGGTTGATGTGGAACCTGGTAGAGACATACCCTAAAAGACTTTATTTACAGCTTTATTTGGAGCACAAGCTGTTCTACAAAGTATTGAACCAGGGATGCTGAATACATTTGCATAGTACACATGTCAAATATTTATTCATAAAATATGTTTAAAACCATATAAACCACCCTCTGTGGTGCTGATCTTTCACTTACTTTCTCAAAAAAGTAAACTGAGGTTTTTGGTGGTAATTGGACTAAATGTTTCCAGGGGGATAAATACTTTGGCAATTTGCTTTAAATGTAACCAAGCTTTGGGTTGGAGATTGGAAATTAATTTTTTTAAGTACCTAAGGTGTTCCTTCAGGAAACTGAGGTGTGTGTTTTTTATTTTTGTTTTACAAAAAAAAACAAATAGAGCAAACAAACCTTTTAAGCCATTTCAGCATATTACCATCATGTATGCATTACTTAGATACTCTCACTATTGTTTAGTTGTTGCTCCAGTTCGGAGCTGAGTATGGATGTAGATTAGGGCTGGGCGATATAGAAAAAGAGCATATCGATAAAGGGAATAGTCATATTGATCGATATCATTAATTATCGCTAAATATCACAAAACGTAAAAAATATATTTTAAGCGCCTCCCCGGTCATTTTGTTATTCTTCAACGAACTAATTTTAACTAAGAATTAAATTAATTCCTTTTTCAAACACCTCTTTATCATTAATAAGTTTGTAAGACACAGAAACAAATAAAGAGACCTGAGTAACATCAGTAAATACAAAGAAAAGTCATATTATTAACCATTATATTATAAAATTTTTAATTAATTGAAATTAAAGGCTTATCTTGATGCATTTTAATCTTTTAAACATTTTATGACGCGTTATAATATTAATGGCTGAAACCTTTGGTTCAGTTTGTCAATAAAGCTTAGGCTATGTGCACACGTAGCCGTTTAAAAAAAAAAACAACTAATATTTTCACCACCTCGTTAAAAAAAATCTCCGTCCACACCTAACCGCATAAGTATGTTTTTTTTAAGCACATTCATAGACATGCTAAACCTGTAGGGGGCTGTAGTTCCTCCAAATCCTATCCACTCAGAGTAACTTTCTATGTTCTAACCTCTTACTTCTACATGAGCTTGTAAAAAGCTAACAAGCAAAAAGCGCTTGGACAATCAATGATGCCACATCTCTGAGGGCATAAACCCTGTTGTGTTTTTTAAAGCGTTTTTCGCTTCTGAGTACCGGTGACAGAACCGAGGGGGACATTTTAAAAGCCACAGGTGTTGTTAGCAGCGCGACCTGGGTAGGTTTCCTGTCTCTCTGTAACGGATTCGCAGCGAGCTGGGAGAGGGCAGTCCTGCTAAGACAACTGATCGTAGTATTTTATTTGGCTTATTATTGCTACGTTTAGTGTTTTAGTGCGTCGAGGATCGGTTCAAAACGGGATGCAACCTTTTCCTGAGTCACTGAAACATTTATCCAGAACAACTTCCTCCGCTGCTCCCTTGCTGTGACATCTGACCGACATGAACAGTTAAGCGATGGGTCGCTTAGGGACAATCAAAAAATTCTGTTTCAGCTCAAATCATTGAATTCTTTTTGTGGCTTGAAAGGAGAGAGGAGTGGCTGACAGAGCTGCCTATCAGTGGTAATGATTTGTTTGGAGTAAGTAATGATTGTTGTATTACGCTACCTGATAGGCTATAATGAAAAAATGAGGGAAAACTTTTTTTTTGTATCGAACTTTTTTATCAACCCCTTTTTTTTTCTATCGCACCACACGTCTATCGATCGATATATATTGCTATCGAATTATCGCCCTGCCCTAATGTAGACCTACTTCCTCTTAATGTGCTGAAGTAACACTTTATTAAATGTTTTCTTTTGATCTGTGTTTTGTAGCCAAGAAGCAGGATGGGGGTGTTGCTATGGAGATGCAACCCTTAAAGAGCGCAGAGGGAGGAGAAGTGGAAGACAGAGAGAAGAAGAAGACCAATGTTCCAAAGAAAGAGAAGAGTGTGTTGCAGGGAAAGCTCACCAAACTGGCTGTTCAAATTGGCAAAGCAGGTGCTCAAATCAGCCCTTAACATTTGGATTTATTTATGTGTGTTTGTGTGGAGTACTTTTTAATTTAATTCCAGTTGGTTATATTGTGCCAATTCATAACAAGTGATATATAAAGGAGCATTGGTTTATACAGAAATGCATCATCAGATCATTCTAGTTATATATACAGATTCAAACTCAACTGTGTACATTCCACCTTCCATCCAGTTCTAATATATTGCAGTCAAATTAATTTTAAAATCCCAGTTGGTTAAAAATGAGCTAGCTAAGGAGGAACAGCTGATTGCAATCACTCACACTCAGTGGAAACAAACAACATTCAGATAAAGGAAAAAATCTCCAGCAGAGCCAGGCTTAGTTTGCTGCTATCGACTGGGGGTTTAACACAGAGGAGACACACACTAAAACACACACACTGGTCCAGTTGGGTGTTTTATGTTACAGAAAAATACACAGTTAAAGGCAGCAGCAGTTCTGTTAGTGGCTTTCTCTAAGACAGAAACACAGCTAAACAGATCAGTGTTGAGCCTTTAGTACAATCTATGAGATGTAGACAGAGTACATACAGTCAATGACACAATGTCTGCCTAACAAAGTTCTGCCAGTTCATCCTTAACAAGAACTACCTAGTTCTAAATTCAGTTCAGCCCGGTTAAAAGCAGTTGATTCGTTTTCACAATAACACATTGGGATATCTGTAATGTCCCATTGCCTAGCATTATTATCTCCTGCTGTCTTTGCAAATGCTATTTTATAATTGCTAAATTCTCAAAACAGTCATTCATGTATTTCAAATTTTAATAAACAGAAA
This sequence comes from Valencia hispanica, assembly GCA_963556495.2. Lineage (NCBI taxonomy): Eukaryota > Metazoa > Chordata > Actinopteri > Cyprinodontiformes > Valenciidae > Valencia > Valencia hispanica. The sequence goes on from OY747709.1 coordinate 3,898,990, forward strand.
AGAGAACCTACCAACCTTTTACACTACGTATGTAAGTGCAGTCACTTTTAACCCTTTGAACCACCATCAGGTCAGTGCAGATGGAGGAAACCTGGGGGCACCAGGTTTCCTCTTCCTGCCCTTGAAGCTATTATTACACAGTGAAAAACCCATACTGAAACTGATTAATTCCCAAATACTCAACTTTGAAGTTGTCTTGGACAAAAACACTCAATCATTTCACATTTTTCAAGTCGACCCCATTACAATGAAAATAAATTAACATTGTCTTAATATAATTTTGGCCATAACGGAAGTAACGCATTGTGATGTTCTTTTAAACAAAATCTCAGCTCTGTTTAGGTCCATTAGCTGACTAAATCTTCAGTCATGTAAAGTAAACACATCTCTTGTTCTTTGCTCACCAACAGGACCAGTGGTCTAATGGAGTTCAAAACTGGGACTGGGCCTCTTTGCTCCATCTCCCCTCCTAAATAAAAAAATTGGGCAGCAAAAATGTCCTCCATGTAACCTGATAGTTTTAAAGGTTGGAGCTTGAGCCTTACTTGGAAGTCAAAGTCATCATAAGCAGGTTTAATATGAACGGCCTAAATAACCATTATATGCCCACACTCTGTCTGCAGCCTAAACGCACAGACACTCTGGAGAGACTCCATGGATGCCCTCAGAGAAAATGTTAGAGTTCTTTCTATGTGAAATATTTAGAACTTGACATAAAAAACCCTGTAAATCTTTCCTTCACAAAAAGAGTGCTGTCAAAATGAGCTGCGTTACATACATTAAAAACAGGATAATTCAGTTCTAAGTCCTCAGAAACATGGACTCCAACACTGCCTCACGGACTAAAATTAGGAGCTGGTTCCACAGGAGAGGAGCCTGATAACTAAAAGATCTGCCTCCCATTCTACTTTTAGAAACCCTAGGAACTACTGGTAAAGCTGCAGTCTGAGAGCAAAGTGTTTGGAACATCTGGAACAATCAGATCTCTGGTATATGTAGGAGCTTCATTGTTAAGGACTTTATACTGTATTTTTTTTTGGATGAATGCTAAATTCTATGCTTGAATTAACAGGGAGCCAAAGAAGAGAAACAAAAATGGGACAAATATGATTTATCTGTTTAATTTTGTCCCAATAAAGAATTACAGTAGATCATCTTTGAAGTAACAACACAAGGACTAGTTTTTCTGTCACTGCAGGACAGGATATTTCTATTTTCTAAGAAAAAATGTCATTGAAACCTTTTTAAGTTCTGGATTTAAAGAAAATATCTTGATTAAGGATGAACCCCAGGTTCTGTACATTATTACTGGAGACCAAGCTATCAATGCCTAACTGAGCAGTTTGTTTTTCAGCTTGGTCCAAAAATAACTTTCTGAGTTTATCTAAGTTTAAAAGCAGAACATTTAAGGTCATCTAGTCTTTTATCTTCCAGACTTCCCCTTCTAATCAGAAAAGATTTATGAATAAACATAGCTGAATATAATTATCATGAGAATGGAAGGTTTGCTCATGCTGTCTAATAATTTTACCATATAAAATATGTTTATATAAAAAAAAAAACCTGGCCAATAAAACTGTTCATCATGTGGTACTCCGTAACTAACTCTGGTTCACGACGAAGACTTATTATTAAAATTATTAATATGAGCAAACTGGATTCTGTGTGTGCTCCCCTCCGATGTGTTGTTGTGTAATACTGTTGGAACAGATCCTTTAAAAGTTGTTACAGCATTGTTTGATAACAATCTGCTGTAATGAAATGTTCTCTCTGGGGTGGATTAATCAATTATAAACTCAAAGGTTATTAAAGTGGTCGGACTGGACAGTCAATAATATCTTATATGGAGCTGGCAAAAGTCAGTGTGATCTTGGTTTAAAGAACCAGGGTGAAATTCTCATAGGATAATTAAACTAGTAGCTACTTTTAGAGCAGTGAAGAATAGAAAATTATGTTTTAATAACTTCGATCACAAAACGTTAACTTTTCGAGCAGTTATAGTAAAGATTTTATTAAGCCTATCACAATAAACAATAAATCAGTTAATCATATGATAATTTAAATGAGCTCAATAATTTTTTTCACCCACAATAATTAATATTTGCATGCTTCTTTTTTTCCTTGTATGTCTCCCTCTTTCTACCAAAGAGATTGCATGAAAAAAAGACAGATATGGTCAATATATTCATATATGCAGAGTAAAATGGGATGTCTTGTTTTGTTAAAACTGATTGTTTTTTATGTTAGTTTGCACTTTTTGTTTACAAAACTGCAATCTGATAGTTTTATCTGCTTTTCTTGTCTGAGCCAAGTCATTAATATTTTTTTCTGTAAACAAAATGTTGAAATTTTTTTGACAGAGTTCATCCATTTTTATTGTTGTGATTGTTTTGTTAATTTATATTTTGTATTAAAAATGTCTTCCAGTTGCAGAGGTAAATGTTCTTTAGAAACTAAAGTTTATTGATCGTTAAGAGTGTGTACATGCATTACTATTACATTAGTTGAAAATGGTCTGAAGAACGACAATATCATTGTTTATCTCATATATTTGTGGGGCAATTTATTGTCCAGCAACATTTTTTATCGGGACAGGCCTATTTGGAAGCACCAATAGGACACTGCACTCTGAATTTGCAGGGAAACTGAAGTATGAGTCTTGCTAAAATGCTTGAGAGCAGAAAACCTTTTTTACTGTGTGAGCTGTTGGGATGGTTAATAATCATATAATTGTTACTGCAGGGAAAATTATTGCAATTCGAATAATAATTTATATTATAAAAATGGTGTTTGCAAACACCAAAATAAGAGAGTGTAGTTGAGATTGTTGCTTTTGCTGGGGTTTTTTCCACTATTGATTCTAGAAGAACATAAAAAAATATAAACACGTTAAAAAATATGACTGCATGCTGCTGAGTGGGATAGCAGTACTTAATTTAACTGGTGTACTGAAGTACTCTGATAAGTACTTTTCTTTTTAAATTGGCTTTTAGAGATTGTGATTCATTTTTAGATACTTTTACTGTCACTTTTAATGTTATAGCAATAAATACCCCACTAAAATAAAATGACAACTAAGTTGAAAATGGTCTCTCATAAAATGAAGATGTTTAAAACTACTTAATGCGACATTTTTTTAAACAATTGAGAACATTAGGAGTTTGAGTAGATAAGGTTGATGGAAACTAAACTTTATTTTAACCTCGCTCCTCTGTTAGCATCATTCGTTGAAAAAATGTTACATGTAAAGCTGACAGAAGTGGTACCCGTTGTGGTCGTCTGCTGCTGTAGCCCATCTGCTTCAATGTTTAACGTGTTGTGTGTTCAGAGAGAGTATTCTGCATACCTTGGTGGTAATGAGTAGTTATATGAGAAACTGTTGCCTTTCTATTATCATCAGTCTGGTGAACTGCTGCTTATTGGATAGTTTATCTTTCTCTGACTGTTCTCTCTTCAAACCTGTGAGATGGTTGTGTGTGAAAATCTCTGTAGATCAACAGTTTCTGAAATACTCAGACCTTCCCATCTGGCACCAAAAAGCTAAACTAACTTGTCTTTTATCCTCGTTCTTGTGTCATTCCTTCATATCTGTTTTTCTAATTTTCCTATACTCTTCCACCATTATAAGGGTAGACAGGGTTTTTGTTTTTACCTCAATATGGTGCATTTTAACAGAACGGGTTTACTAAGATTGTTTCTTCTTAAGATAGCCTCCAGTGCAGAAGGAGAACTTGTCTCATGGTTTGACTGTCTTTATAGAACGTAAAGTGCTGAAAAAGATTACAAAATGTACATTTTAAACATGTTGCAGCTGATGTAATGCTGAAGAAGTCAATTGTTTTATATAATAGAACCTCTCAAATGCCTTTGGTTACTTGCTGTTTTTTATTTCATTTCTCTTTTCTCCCTGCAGGTTTGGTGATGTCAGCGATCACTGTCATCATTCTGGTGCTGTACTTTGTCATAAACACGTTTGTTGTTAAAGGTTTGTGTGCATTAATCATTTGACCAGAACAATGCTGAATGTTGGTTACTCTAATCAGCAAAATGTCAAATTGTTTGGCTAAAATGGTTGTTTGGTGTGTGTTGCAGGTCAGACATGGCTACCAGAATGCACTCCGATTTACATCCAGTATTTTGTCAAGTTTTTCATAATTGGAGTCACTGTGCTGGTGGTGGCTGTCCCAGAAGGCTTACCTCTTGCTGTCACTATTTCTCTGGCCTATTCTGTCAAGGTATAGCCAACAGATCCCGTATTAACCCATAGTTATACACTGCTTCAGCTTTACACCATGTCCAGTAACTACCTGAAATAGTCATAAAACAATAACGTGTGTTACTGCCACAAAAACTAAAGGAAAAAAGATTGTGTCACTGCCAAAACTGAAAAAAATCAGCATTTACAATGTTTCCACCACTTTCTGTAATTAGTTTTTACAGAAGTCTCTTTATGTTTTCTTCTTCCTTTTTCTGTCCAACATCACATCTCTCTACACCCTAATGAACAAACCATCCATCATCATTTACCGCCTCCCCCTCATCCACCCTAATGTTTTCCCTTGATATATCATAACCAGAAAATGATGAAGGATAACAACCTTGTACGGCATCTGGATGCCTGTGAGACCATGGGCAATGCCACGGCCATCTGCTCCGACAAGACGGGCACGCTCACCACCAACCGGATGACTGTAGTGCAAAGTTTCATAGGTGAGAGAGAAGAAAGTGCATCTTTAACATGAAACTGAATGTGCTGGGTAAAACAATTAGAGGAGGACTTCTGTTGCATTCAAACAAATAATATTCCTAAGCTTTTTTTTTTTCAAAGAGTGGATATTTTCTCTGCAAATCTGTGTTCTTTGAGCTAATTTCTTTTTTTATTTAGACAAAGTACCCCCCACACCTACTGGCATCCCTGGTAAAGGTGTGTAAATAGTCTTAAAATATCTGGGACTTTGTATTTCAGTACTATGATCAAAACCAGATTTTTTTTATCAAGCTTAAACTTGAGTACATTATTCAGTGGGAAGTAGAATCCCACATTAGGAAATTACCGATGCCATGTTGATCAACACCTCTGCTGTCGCTCCTTTGTACAACAACGTTATTCCAATAGGACACGACTTATCTAATCCTATCACACTCCACAAGATTGGGCCATTTAGAGAAGAGGGAATTTCTTCTTTTCATGAGCTAACTAGTTTATCCAGAGCCTTTGTATGCTCCCTGCTCTTCAGCTCATCTCACAGGCTGTCTATAGGTCTGGGGACTGAGATGATCATGGAATAATTCTGATGTCTGGGGACCATTTCTGTTTGGATTCAGCTAAATGTGCAACAAAACAGCAAGTGGCGCAGTTGATAACACTGTTGCCTTGCAGCAAGAAGGTCCTGGGTTCAAATCCAAGCCTGGAGAATCTTCATATAGTTAGCATGTTCTCCCAGCATGTTATCTCTGGGTACTCTAGCTTTCTCCCATAGTCTAAAAACTAACTGTGAGGTTAATTGGTCTCTTTTAATTGTCCTTAGGGCGAGTGAGTGAGTGTGTGTGTATGGTTGTGTGTCTCTGTGTTGCCCTGTAATGGACTGGCAACTCTTACCCAGTGGCCTCTAGAGTAAGGCCCCGCCCCCGCAACCCTGTAAGGACAGTGGATGGATGGACTGTGTGCCAACCCATTTGAAATGTTTTTGTAGTTTTTGATGTTGATCACTCTAACAAGGTTCCCATCACCAGTGGAAGATAAACAGGCCCACAACATCAGATACTTCACACTCTATATGAGGATCTTTTCCGTATATTCATCCATCGTTTTACATTTTTCACACCTGGAGTGTTTGTTTGCTGCTGGAAAAAAACCACAATGACATGAGCATACTGTGGCCTTATGCCAAGGAAGTATCCCCCACACCGGAACCTGTAAGAGGCCTTTTCCATTGACCTGGTTCCAGAGTCGGTTCGGTGCTAGAGTCTGACTTAGAACCAGTTCTTGGTTTTTCCACTGCGCAAGCACCTGTTTTTTGGTTCGGAACGAGTGCTTAGCCAAGCACCAACTTGAAGCTGGGCTAAACTGGTACTTTCTAAGAACCGGTTTCTACCCCTCCCACAATGTTGACGCAACCCAGGTGTGCTGGGCGGGATTACTTTAGGTGAAACAAACCATTTTCTTTTTCACACACCTTCGCAAATCCAGCAAAGTGTGGAAGCACAACAACAGATTGCGTTCTCCATTCTTATCTTTCTTTGTTCGCGTGCTTCCTGTTTTGGTCTCCCCCATGGGGGCATATACCGCTGCGTGCTACGATTTAGATGACGTTAAGACGCAACACCTACTAGGCTCCGTGTCTGTGGAAACGCAAACTGGTTATTAGAACGAACCAGCTAAGAACCGGCTAAACTCCAACTCCCGTTCTTCCTCAATGGAAAAAACCCTAAAAGTGTGAGAGTGGAACCGACTCGACCAGAGCCAAATCTGGACACAGTCAGTTAGAATGGACTGAGTGTTGCTGACAGCCAATGAAAAAGAGAGGCTGGGACATGACTTTTAAAAGAAACATTATTTGTAACCAGACCATTTTTTAAATACAACAATATGTATGATACAAACCATAAATTAATGAGTTAAAATCATGTGGTGATAAAAACACAGCCAAAAGAGAGAGACTTGGATATTAAGGGAATAAAATACAGTAAAAGATGAAGAGCCTAATTGAAATAAACAAAAATAATGATTACTAGATGCACATGTGTTGTTACTGAGCTCTGCTGGTGAGCATGTTGAGATTATGTTAAGTTTGTAAACTGTCTTTCCTTGTGGTATGTTGTCTGTTTTTTATTGTATTTCTTTTATTATGGAACTATTTTAGCTGCTGTCTTGGCCACGACTCCTTTGAAAAGAGATTTTGAATCTCAGCGGGATTATTCCTGGTGAAATAAAAGTTAAATAAAAACAAAAAATAAACATAATGGGAATGGGAATTAATTGAAAGAATTGACATTTCTGAATAAATTGTTTTCCAAATGGAATAAATGTATTTATAATAATTTTTTAGTATTTATTCATGGAATTTAGCCAAAACATTGTATTTTTGTATTTTTTAGTTGGCTTGTAATCGGAGAGTTGTGTGGATTCGATTCCAGCTTTCGCCTGTCACATTTTGATTTTCCCGTGGGCAAGGCACTTAACCCCAAGTTGCCTACCGAGCTCTGTATCAGTGTATGAATGTGTGTGCATTTGTGACTGCGAATTGGTGAGTGTGGTGCGCTTTGAATGGTCAGCATGACTAGAAAAGGGTTATATAAGTTCCGTCCATATACCATTTAGTTGGTTTGATTAAATGTGTTGAAACCAGTCTGGTTGTTTGAACTCCAAGTCTTTTTAACATCTGTGAAATATGACCCCAGCTTTAGCTGACAGGAGTGGTACCCGTGGTGGTCGCCTGCTGCTGTAGCCCATCTGCTTCAGCGTTTAACGTGTTGTGTGTTCAGAGAGAGTATTCTGCTACCTTGGTGGTAATGAGTGGTTATTTGAGAAACTGTTGCCTTTCTATCGGCCTAGGACACCTTAGGCCGCAGCTCAATGATCGACTTGGTTGTCGTCTCATCTGATCTGCGGCCGCATGTTTTGGACACTCGGGTGAAGAGAGGGGTGGAGCTGTCCACTGACCTCTACCTGGTGGTGAGTCGGCTCCGATGGTGGGGGAGGACGGCGGACAGACCTGGAAGGCCCAAACGTGTTGTGAGGGTCTGCTGGGAACGTCTGGCAGAGTCTCCTGTCAGAAGGAGCTTTAACTCACACCTCCGGCAGAACTTTGAACACGTCCCTGGGGAGGCGGGGGACATTGAGTCCGAGTGGACCATGTTCCGCGCCTTCATTGCCGAGGCGGCTGATCGAAGCTGTGGCCGCAAGGTGGTCGGTGCCTGTCGCGGCGGCAACCCCTGAACCCGCTGGTGGACACCGACGGTAAGGGATGCTGTCAGGCTGAAGAAGGAGTCCTACCGGGTCTTTTTGGCTTGTGGGACCCCTGAAGCAGCTGATAGGTACCGACAGGCCAAGCGGGATGCGGCTTGGATGGTTGCTCAGGCAAAAACTCGGGCGTGGGAGGAGTTTGGAGAGACCATGGAAAACGACTTCCGTACAGCTTCGAAGCGATTCTGGTCCACCATCCGGCGTCTCAAGGGGGAAAAGCGGTCTGCCACCAACACTGTTTACAGTGGGGATGGTGTGCTGCTGACCTCGACGCGGGACGTATTGGGTCGGTGCATGTAATACTTCGAAGACCTCCTCAATCCCACCAGCACGCCTTCCAATCTGGAAGCAGGGTTTGGGGACTTGGGGTCGGTCTCTCCAATCTCTGGTGCTGAGGTCACCGAGGTCGTTAAAAAGCTCCTCGGTGGCAGGGCTCCGGGGGTGGATGAGATTCGACCGGAGTTCCTCAAGGCTCTGGATGTTGTGGGGCTTAAAAAGGGGGACCACAGGGTGTGTTCCAACTACAAGGGGATCACACTTCTGAGCCTCCCTGGTAAGGTCTATTCAGGGGTTCTGGAGAGGAGGGTCCGACGGATAGTCGAACCTCGGATCCAGCAGGAACAATGCGGTTTTCGTCCTGGCCGTGGAACACTGGACCAGCTCTACACCCTCAGCAGGGTCCTGGAGGGTGCGTGGGAGTTCGCCCAACCGGTCTACATGTGTTTTGTGGACTTGGAGAAGGCGTTCGACCGTGTCCCTCGGGGGGCCCTGTGGGGGGTGCTCTGGGAGTATGGGGTACCGGGTCCCTTGATACGGGCTGTTAGGTTCCTGTACAACCGGTGCCAGAGTTTGGTTCGCATTGCCGGCAGTAAGTCGGGCTTGTTTCCAGTGAGAGTTGGACTCCGCCAAGGTTGTCTTTTGTCACCGATCCTGTTCCTAACTTTTATGGACAGGATCTCTAGGCGCAGCCAAGGCGTTGAGGGGATCCGTTTTGGTGGCCTCAGGATCGGGTCTCTGCTTTTTGCAGATGACGTGGTCCTGTTGGCTTCATCGGAACGTGATCTACAGCTTTCGCTGGAGCGGTTCGCAGCCGAGTGTGAATCGGCTGGGATGAGAATCAGCACCTCCAAATCCGAGGCCATGGTCTTTAGCCGGAAAAGGGTGGGGTGCCTTCTCCGGGTCGGGGATGGGGTCCTTCCCCAAGTGGAGGAGTTTAAGTATCTGGGGGTCTTGTTCACGAATGAGGGAAAAATGGAGCGGGAGATCGATAGACGGATTGGTGGGGCATCTGCAGTTATGCGGGCGCTTTACCGGTCTGCCGTGGTGAAGAGAGAGCTGAGCCGAAAGGCGAAGCTCTCGCTTTACCGGTCAATCTACGTTCCTACCCTCATCTATGGTCACGAACTCTGGGTGGTGACCGAAAGAACGAGATCACGGATACAAGCGGCTGAAATGAGTTTCCTCCGCAGAGTGTCTGGGCTCTCCCTTAGAGATAGGGTGAGAAGCTCAGTCATCCGGAGGGGGCTCAGAGTAGAGCCGCTGCTTCTCCACAACGAGAGGAGTCAGTTGAGGTGGCTCGGGCATCTGGTCAAGATGCATCCTGGACGCCTCCCTGGTGAGGTGTTTCAGGCACGTCTCACCGGGAGGAGGCCCAGGGGAAGGCCCAGGACACGCTGGAGGGACTATGTTTCTCGGCTGGCCTGGGAGCGCCTTGGAGTTCCTCCCGAGGAGCTGGAACAAGTGGCTGGGGAGAGGGAAGTCTGGGTCTCTTTGCTTAGGCTGCTGCCCCCGCGACCCGACCCCGGATAAGCGGAAGAAAATGGATGGATGGATGGATGCCTTTCTTTCATCATCAGTCTAACAATTCTCTTCTGTACACAACTGCTTCTTATTGGATAGTTTCTCTTTTTCTGACTGTTCCTCTTCAAACCTGTGAGATGGTTATGCATGAAAAACTCTGTAGATCAGCAGTTTCTGAAATACTCAGACCTTCCCATCTGGCACCAAAAAGCTAAACTAACTCGTCTTTTATCCTCGTTCTTGTGTTAACAACCACGGCACATTCAAAGCCACTAAAGTCCTCTTTTTTTCTCTATTTTGATGCTTGGTTTGGACCCCAGCAAGTTTTCTGATATGCCTAGATGAACAGCAGGACAATAGCTGATTCACTGATTTATGTTAACAAACATAAATTAGCTGTACCTTATAAAGTGACCATTGAGTGGTTATGTAGAGTTTATCATTCAAAGTGATAAAAGTGTGAATATTTTTTCAGGTGATGTGCACCATCGTGTGATCCCAGATCCTGGACAGATCAGCCCTCGAACACTGGACCTGTTAGTCAATGCTATCGCCATCAACAGCGCCTACACCTCCAAGATCTTAGTGAGTAGCCCTCAGACAAAAATCACACTGTTTTCAAGGCAATTAGTCTCCAAGTATAAGCAAGAAAAACATACTAATGATCTTGGGAACAAGGTCTTCTTTACACCATTTGCTGCTTCACGTCTTTCTCTCACTCCCTTCCTCTCCGATCCTAATTTGCATCAAATCTGTTCTTCAACAGCCACCTGACGTGGAGGGGGGTCTAGCCAAGCAGGTGGGCAACAAAACAGAGTGTGGCCTGCTGGGATTTGTCTTAGACCTTCAGCGAGACTACGCCCCTGTAAGAGAGCAGATCCCTGAGGAGAAACTGTACAAGGTAGAAAATCAGTAATCCAGTTCAGTTTTCAACATTTGCTTTAGATAACAAAGGTGAAAGATACCCAGTAAATGGAAAAAAACGTAGATTTTCCTCTAGATTTCCTCTGGACAGAAACAACTCTGTCCTATCTTTGATCATATTTTCAGCTAATCTTTACGGACTCAGCATGTCCCAAAATGTTGGAAGGATGCTGTCATTGTCCCAATTCCCAAGATCAAAAGACCAAAAATGTTGAATGACTTTAGGCCTATTGCTTTGACATCTTTTGTAATGAAAACCTTTGAAAAGCTGGTGAGGTCTGAAATCCTAAAGAAGACAGAGAATGACTTGGATACTCGGATGCCATAGTCACTTTATTGAATTTACTTTTTAAACCTATTGAGGGAAAGGGAACACATGCAAGGCTTTTATTTTTTAATTTACCTGCTTCCATTCAACCCCACATTTTAATGGAGAGGCTTTTAGAACATTTTAACCTAAGTCTTAATCTTCTGGGCTAGATTTTTTATCAAACAGAACACAGAGTAAATAACACTCTTTCTGGCCAGGTGTGTTCATTTACTGTTTCCCCACAAGGATGTGTTCTGTCACATCTCCTGTTAATCCTTTACACAGACATGTGTCTTAGCAGAAGGAAGGACAGACTTCTTCTGAAATATGCAGATGATTCTTTGGTTATTAGCCTGCTGAGGGAAAATGAAACTGGGCATGGTGAAATTGTACAGGACTTTGTCCAGTGGTGTGATGAATCCTTCTGGAAGATTAATATTTTTAAAACTAAATACATTGTTATTGATTTTAGGAAAATGTCCCCAATACAAGAACCGACAAAAATAAAGGCCAGAGTGTGGAATAAGTTGACTCACATAAATATCTTGTCACAGTGATCGACAGTAAATTGCCATTTGAGGTAAACTGTGAGGCGGTGTATAAGAAGGGGAACCAGCGTCTGTTATGCCTGAGAAAATTGCTGTCTTTTAATGTAGATAAAACACTGTTGACCTTGTTTTGTCAAGCTTATATTGAATCAGTTATATCCTTCTGCTTAGTGTTTTGGTTTGAAAATCTGTCTTTTAAAAACAAGATCTATATGAACCAAATAGTGAAGTGGTCCAGTAAGCTGACAATAGAGCAGCAGTTGAATCCTGATGCGCTGTTTTTAAAACAAGTACAGAGGCTCTCTGGATCCATGGTAAAAGACACCTCTTACCCTCTACACTGTGACTTCCAGCTTCTTCCATCAGGACGACGATACAGAACGCCATGATGTAGAACAAATCGTATTAGGAACAGTTTTATCCCCTCTGCTATAAGCCTCCTTAAAAGGTTTTAGCTGTTATGTTTTTTATGTTTATGTCTTATGTAGAAATGTCAATAATTTAAATGTTTTAAATGTTTATGTCTCATCTACTGTCTCGTTCTGGGATTTTTAAATCAGTTTGTATTACATCTCCATGATATGAGGAAAACCTGTGATTGTGATACCGTTGCTGAATAGTGCAAGAATTATATTGATTCCACATCTACCAAGCTCTTTTCTTTTTTTTCCTTCATAACAATGTCTCCACCACTCTTTGTGAGCTTTAGGACTGGTTCTCACGGCAGGATTTTTAATTGTCAGGAGAGTTTCAGACCACACACACAGGAATTAAAAATACCCGGTTATTCCTGTTTTGGTCCTACAGTGTGTAAACGACTAAGACCAGACACCACACACAAACTGATTTTAATCACAAACATTACCAGCTCAGACAGGATATCTCACAAAACCTCATGATGTAAAACGTGACTAAAGTCTAAGGAGTAAATAAATATGGATGCAGAGGATGAGGCATTACCAATAGTTTGTGGATTAGTTAAAGGGGCTATATGCAACTTTTCCCCCAAAATAAACTTAACAATAGCCTTTTTATTTGACCATTTATGACTCAAACATCTCCTGATGAGCATACTGACACCTTGTCACCTCACAGTGGGTGCACCTATAAGCCTGTGTCCAATTTTTCTATTTTTTTTCGGGTCGGATTTTCCCGCGCTGTCTGCGGATGTGATGTCAAGCGCGTTCATGTTAAATGTTTCAGATCACTCTGCCACCACCGCTAGTCAGCACTCGCAAACAGTTCAATGGATTGTGCGAATATACAGAAGAGACCAAGGACAACTCTGACACCAACGGTAACTCAACATAAGACTAAAAAAGTTAAACCCCTGACAAGTGCCTGAAAAAGATCGAAGATTGAGAGTGACCAGCGTAGGAGCGCGCGCTGCGAGAGCGAGCAGAAAGGAAGAGCAGTTCCATTTCTTTAGCCACAGGTGTCAGTCGCGAGTTTAAATTTCAGAAAATTGCATATAGCCCCTTTAACAGAGATAACATGAAATCCTGGCGTTGGATAAAGGAGTGGACACAGCAGGGGCTCTACTTTCTAGACAAAGATGTGGAGGTGAATTATTATTTAAAAAAAATTCACTGCAAACGTCATTAGACACTTTGCTCTGACTGATCTCTGTTTCTGTACATTTGTGGACTGCGGTCAAGTGAGCCGACTCTTGGAAATAATACTAGACGCTTCCAAGGTGTATCACTGCCTGTCACTTTGCTTTCTGATTGGCTACACGCCACATTCAACAGGCTGCATGCTCGTTTGTCCTCCCAACACACCACACGCTGTGATATGGCCAAATACATTGCTACATGTTGAATATCCCTGATTTGTGATCGAAGCGGTCCCGATGTCCTTCCGAGCAGACCATAGTGCTCTGAACACATGGCAGGAATATCTGTTAGGATTATCTTAAGAACCATCTTGATAATAGGGGCGTGTCAGAAGGGGAGAATCGGGGCAAAATTGGCCTAAAAATCATGCTGTGTGAACCAGGCCTTAGCGTCTCAGCCACAAAAAATCTACATCTAGTGTGGGCATCAAGGGCAATAAAACCCCATACAACAGACCCAAATATATTATTGGCATGAACAATTTACATGTATGGTGCTTGAAATATATCCCACCTAATATTACATCCAAGTCGTTCTTTGCAAATGTGACTGTGCACACATGGATATCGACACATGAAATAGTGATTGCAGTTTAATACACTGTACAGCTTTAGTTTGTTTTCCTCTTTATCACACGTTTCTCTCTCTCTCAGGTGTACACATTCAACTCAGTGCGTAAGTCTATGAGTACAGTAATCAAGCTGCCTGATGGTACCTTCCGCCTCTACAGCAAAGGAGCCTCTGAGATCCTGCTGAAGAAGTGAGTTCTGGTTCCAGTTTAAGCTCTTTAACTTTATTACAGCTAAATTTAAATGTCACTGTCATTGATTAGTTTTGTTTCATAAGTCAAATTTGCCCATAAGCAGTGAATAAAAGCAGACTCAAAATGTGTTCAACCATAGTGGAAAGTTTTAGTGTTGCACACAAGATGATGTTCTTCGTTTTCACTTCTAGGTGTTCCTACATTCTGGATGCCAATGGAGAACCTCGCAGTTTTCGGCCACGCGACAGAGATGAGATGGTCAAACAGGTTAGGCTGATTTATAGTTGCATATTTATTGCATATTAAGATTTCACTCCTTGTAAATTAAGCGCCTATAAAGATAAATAGCTTGATCTTCTTATCTTCCACTTAGCAAGACAGCGAATACAAATTTGGTAGCACATGTCATTACAGCTTGGTAAAAAAAAGGTAGAGTAGGGATGTCAAACGATTAAACATTTTAATCTAAATAATCACAGGGTGCTGTGAATTAATTACGATTAATCAACATCCCTAAATATGACTGAAAAAATACTTTTTTCGGTGTAAATAAAGGATCAATCCGGATGCCGTTGCTCTTTTCTTTCTCTAATCCCAAATTAGCTGCCCATCTAAAACTAGACCAGTTCAGTTCGTCCCCAAGCTGAATTTTTATGCCCTGTCTAGGGAAAAATAGAACACTTAAACGAACTAAGGAAATCAAAAACAACCTTTGCTCCACAAACAGCGAGTCAAGTGTGATTTATTTACAAGTGCAAGACAACCCAGAGTATTTACAAATATATACAATAGGTTTAACAAAAACACGTGTTATTTTTTATGAGGCATAAATAGTGATTTTGTTCCCAAGCTGTGACATTTTACGCTTCAAACGGGATTTTACGCTTAAGAATTAATTATGTGAAGGGTGCACTGCTGACAGACCGATTACCTCAAATATCCACAATCAAAAATAGTTTGCACATTAACACTTTAAGGATTCAAATTAACTCTAAATTATTCAAAACTCCTGAAGAATTTATACATAAAATGTAAATAAAAATGTGACATCAGCTTTGGCAGACTTACATTTAATACAAGCTTTTGACATGTGAAAAGACTTTGCTCAATCAGCTTTATTCTAATGTAAATGTTAGGAAGCAAAGACACATTTTTGTGCATTTTATCAGACTTTGCAGCCTAAGCATTGTGTAATTGACTGACAGGCTGACAGCTCTAAATTTGGCTCATGATGAACACAGCTTGTGCCGTGAGAAAAATAACTGCTCCTTCCACAACTTGATTCCAGCTCAGTAGTTCGGTTTGCGTTGTGGCAGCTTTATGTCACCTCGTTTTTGTGTCACACTGTGCCATCTGCAGCAAGCTGGGGGTCTTTCCCTGCAGCTACGTCACATTGTATCCATCATGAATACACCTCAAACCTAATTTCTGCTTTAGATATGGGAATTCATGAGCGTTGTGTTACATTGAGATATTTTTTTAATAATTGATTGCTAGGTGATTGAACCAATGGCTTGTGAGGGGTTGAGGACCATCTGCATTGCTTACCGTGATCTGCTACCAAATCCAGAGCCGGAATGGGACAACGAGGCTGAAATAGTGACTGAGCTGACCTGCATCACTGTGGTTGGAATAGAGGACCCTGTGCGACCCGAGGCATGTTGCTTCAAAGGCATTTTGAAATTTTGCAGTCCATAAAATATGGTTCACCATCTATGTGAAGTATGATTGACATTTTGTTTCTGTGTAAACAAATTCCTTTGACCTTTTCAAGGTGCCGGAAGCCATCCGGAAGTGTCAGCGTGCAGGCATCACAGTGCGGATGGTAACCGGTGACAACATCAACACAGCGAGGGCCATTGCTGCCAAGTGCGGCATCATTCACCCTGGAGATGATTTCATCTGTCTGGATGGAAAAGAGTTTAACCGACGAATCAGGAACGAGAAGGGGGAGGCAAGTTTAAGTCTCAACATAAACAAGTTAAAATTAACATTAAAATTCTAACCCTGAGACATTTCATTCATTTAATACAAAAGTTTTAAACTATTTCTTGTTTCTTTATGGTTTGTTAATATCTGTCATTTTCTTTCTAAACTGACATATCAAAACTCCTATTTGGCTGCCGTAGATGATCAGCTAAAGGTCCTGTTTCAGATTTTATTCCCGTTTCTGAAAGAAATTAAACCAAGATTGAATTTAACTTCTGATAGACATACATTGTTCGTGAAATCCCGTCAAACGTTACCAACGTATTTTAAAATTATCGGACATGTTAACCAACCTGCTTCTCCTCTAAGTTGGCAAATATATTGCTATTAAAAACATTTTTTTATAGCCAGTGTTACGTCAGCTCCACATCTCCCAGGTGGCAAAAAACGCACGTTCTCATTGCAAGCCTAATCCCGCCCGTTACCTGGGGTTTGCTTTTGCCCTTATTAGCACCAGAACCGACTACACAAAGCTCTGAGACATGTTTATTTCAAATGTCAACGAAAGTCTCTGTTCTAAGACCAACACAACCACTTCAAACTTTAGACACAGAGTTGTCTTCAACATATTTTGGTTCTAAGCCATTCAGTGATTTATAAACTAGTAAAAGTATTTTGAAGTCTATTCTCTGAATGGAAGATTAGAGATTAACATGTTGTCCAGGTTATTTTTCTTTAGCAGTGGTTTAAGACACCTGACAGGAGGAATGAGTTCACTAATTAAATCAGATCAGACACAGTGACATGGAAAACTTTCTTAAGGAAAACTGTGGGTAGGCTATCAAGACAGCAAGAGGAGATGCTTGATTGTAGGCATGGGCCGGTTACCGGTTTCAAGGTATACAGCGGTTTGAAAAATTCAAGGTTTCAAAACTACAAAAATTTTCCGTCATACTGTCCCTGCGGTATAAGTGTTTTTTTTTTATGTGACGTCTCGTCAGGGAGAAAGTAAAGATCCCTCATGAAGCTGCAGCGTGAGCGCCACCTCCCCCCCAGCACACCTGCGTTTGTTGTGAGTGACAAAGGGCCAGCTCTGCGGGCTGTGTGATGACTTCACTTTTTCCACCGTCTCTAAGCGGATGTTTGGGAATTACTTCGGCTACCGTAAAAAGCCAGACGTTCACGGCTTGGAAGTATAGAGGTCTACGGGGGTCATTGGAAAAGAAATACAGCATTTTGACGAGGAGTGCTTAATTGTGAATTAAAAATATAGATTGCTAAATATAATTTCAAATTCAACAATTAATTTATACAAAAAAAGACAAATTTGAAAAGCATTTTGTAATTACACATTTTAAATTGAAATACTAAAGAGGAATTGCAAATTGTATTTATTATTTGATTATTAAATACTGTGATTTGAAAACGTTTTTCAAATCCTATTTCAAAATGGAGAATTAAATAACACAATTAATCAATTCAATTCAATTCAATTTCAATTCTGTTTATTTATATAGCGCCAATTCACAACAGATGTCATCTCAAGGCACTTAACAAGAAGTTATTTCAATACATTTATACAAACATTCCAATCAGTTAAAAAGTTTCCTATTTAAGGAATCCCAGCAGATTGCGTCAGTCATTGGCGTGAGGTCGGGCCCCGTTGATGCAGACTTTCCAACCACAGCAATCCTTCAGCAATCCCTCATACTGAGCAAGCATGTAGCGATGGTGGAGAGGAAAAACTCCCCTTTAACAGGAAGAAACCTCCAACAGAACCAGGCTCAGTAGGAGCGGCCATCTGCCACGACCGTCTGGGGGTTTGAGAAGACAGAGCAGAAACACAGAAGGAACAGAAGATCTGATATAAGAGAACTTTCTATGTTACAGAAAGTAAAAAGTTAATAACAGGACACAGTGAATGTTCAGTTACTGGGAGGATCATCCCAGTCGATGCCCCCCGTCCAACAGGGCATTGCAGCCAAGCAGGATACCAGACCAGGTATATCTTCTATATATAAATGAGATTGTAAATATCTTTCCTTTTCATACATTTTAAAAAGTTATTCCCTTTTCTACATCCGTTTTCTCTTTCCGGCTCTCATTTTCAAATCCTTTTTGCAATTGCATTTCCTAAATGGTTTACCCTCTCTTTTTAGCATTCGAATGACCCTCCTGGTCCCTAAGCACACTGAAAACCAAGTTCAACCAATCACAGGTGCTCCTCGAACGTAACCAGCTTTCTCAT
Organism: Valencia hispanica; assembly: GCA_963556495.2. NCBI lineage: Eukaryota > Metazoa > Chordata > Actinopteri > Cyprinodontiformes > Valenciidae > Valencia > Valencia hispanica. The sequence goes on from OY747709.1 coordinate 3,917,094, forward strand.
TGGTTAGACAGGAGCTGTGCAGCTCGGCAAGGTCCACCCAAGTATGGCTGTCTTAACCAATGAGAGAGCTGGTTACGTTCGAGGAGCAGCTGTGATTGGTTGAACTTGGTTTTCAGTGTGCTCATATCCTGCATAGGATAGACGGTAAAGATAATGGATGGATGGAGGACATTAATTCAGGTTCAGCTCCAAATTAAGGAATAAGAAGGCTGGTTCACTGCTTACCTGGGTCACTCACCATAAATGGGATCCTAACTTGCTGATAATGTCACATGTCCTTACAATAATTCAATTCAATTCAGTTTATTTATATAGCGCCAATTCACAACAGATGTCATCTCAAGGCACTTAACAAGAAGTCCTTTCAATACATTTATACAAACATTCCAATCAGTTAAAAAGTTTCCTATTTAAGGAATCCCAGCAGATTGCGTCAGTCATTGGCGTGAGGTTGGGCAGATTTCCAACCACAGCAATCCTTCAGCAATCCCTCATACTGAGCAAGCATGTAGCGACAGTGGAGAGGAAAAACTCCCCTTTAACAGGAAGAAACCTCCAACAGAACCAGGCTCAGTAGGAGCGGCCATCTGCCACGACCGTCTGGGGGTTTGAGAAGACAGAGCAGAACACAGAAGGAACAGAAGATCCGATATAAGAGAACTTTCTATGTTACAGAAAGTAAAAAGTTGATAACAGGACACAGTGGATGTTCAGTTACTGAGAGGATCATCCCAGTCGATGCCCCCCGTCCAACAGGGCATTGCAGCCAAGCAGGATACCAGACCAGGTATATCTTCGATGGGGAGAAAAACACTGAGAGAAAACAAAGTTAACAGTCGAAATAACAGAATGTACTGTAATACAACTGGAGAGTCGTAGGAGAAAAGGAAGTAGCAGAGTGAAGAAAATTGGTAAGTCTGTCCTCCAGCAGTCTAAGCCTATAGCAGCATAACTACAGAGATAGCTCAGGATGACCTAAGCCACTCTAACTATAAGCTTTATCAAAAAGGAAAGTTTTAAGCCTGGCCTTAAAAGTAAACAGAGTGTCTGCCTCACGGACTAAAGCTGGGAGCTGGTTCCACAGGAGAGGAGCCTGATAACTAAAAGATCTGCCTCCCATTCTACTTTTAGAGATCCTAGGAACTACAAGTAAACCTGCAGTCTGAGAGCGAAGTGCTCTTTTAGGAACATATGGAACAATTAGATCTCTGATGTATGATGGAGCTTGATTATTAAGGGCTTTGTATGTAAGAAGAAGGATCTTAAATTCTATTCTGGATTTAACAGGGAGCCAATGAAGGGAAGCTAAAACAGGAGAAATGTGATCTCTCTTTTTACTATTCATCAGAACTCTTGCTGCTGCATTTTGGATCAACTGAAGGCTTTTAATGGCATTTTGTGGACTTCCTGATAGTAAAGAATTACAGTAGTCCAGCCTTGAGGTAACAAATGCATGGACTAGTTTCTCAGCATCACTCCTGGACAGGATGTTTCTAATTTTAGCAATATTCCGGAGGTGAAAGAAAGAAATCCTAGAAACCTGTTTAATATGGGATTTAAATGTCAAGTCTTGGTCAAAAATAACGCCGAGGTTCTTAACGTTATTACTGGGGGCCAATTTAATGCCATCCAGATGAAGTGATTGACTAATCAGTTTCTGTTTAAGAACTTCTGGTCCAAAGTCAGCAACTTCTGTCTTGTCAGAATTTAAAAGCAAAAAGTTTAGGGTCATCCATGCTTTTATGTCTTCCAGACATGCCTGTAATCTACCTAACTGACTGGGTTCATCAGGATTTATGGATAAATATAGTTGTGTATCATCGGCATAGCTGTGGAAATTTATCCCATGCTGTCTAATGATTCTACCAATTGGAAGCATATATATGGTGAAAAGAATTGGTCCAAGGACAGAACCCTGCGGAACTCCACAAGTAACCCTTGAGAGTGAAGATGATTTATCATTTAGATGAACAAACTGGAATCTATCAGACAAATATGATTTAAACCAGCCTAGTGCTGTTCCTTTGATCCCTGCAACATGTTCAAGCCTTTCTAAGAGAATATTATGATCGACTGTGTCAAAAGCAGCACTGAGATCTAACAAAACCAGAACAGACACCAGTCCATTATCTGAGGCCATGAGAATATCATTAGTAACCTTCACCAGTGCTGTTTCAGTGCTATGATGAGCTCTAAAACCTGACTGAAACTCTTCAAACAGCTCGTTACTGTTTAGATGTTCACAGACTTGATTAGCAACTATTTTCTCAAGGACTTTGGATAAGAAAGGAAGGTTAGATATAGGTCTGTAATTCACTAAGTCATCTTGATCAAGGGAAGGTTTCTTGAGTAAAGGTTTAATTACAGCTATTTTAAATTCCTGTGGTACGTATCCGTTTACTAAGGATAGATTCATCATATCCAAAATGGGGCCAGGAACCAAATGGAACACTTCTTTAAATAATTTTGTTGAGATTGGGTCCAATATACAAGTTGAAGGTTTAGATGAGGCTAATATTTTTGATAATTCTGAAAGCTCGACTGAATCAAAACAGCCTAAGCAATACTGAGGTTCTACAGTTCTTTCCGATACTGACTCATTTACTGAGGAAGAAGTAATCATGTTTGGGAGGGTGCCAATGATTTTATTTTTAATAAAATTTATTTTATTTATGAAGAATCTCATAAAATCATCACTGCTAAGAGCTGGGGGAATAGTTTGCTCAACAGAGCTATGACTCTGTGTAAGTTTGGCAACTGTACTAAAAAGAAACCTAGGATTGTTTTTATTCGCCTCTATTAATGATGAAAAATATGCTGTTCTAGCTTGTCGAAGGGTCTTTTTATACAGCAGTAGACTGTTATTCCAGGTTAAATAGGAATCCTCTAGATGTGTAGAGCGCCATTTTCTCTCCAACTTCCTAGTATTCTGCTTTAAAGTACGCAACTCTGCGTTAAACCAAGGAGTCAGCCTCCTATGGCTAGCCACTTTCTTTTTTAATGGGGCTACACTATCTAATGCCAAACGCAATGAGGACGTAACGCTGTGAACCAGACCATCAATTTCTGAAGGGTTAGAGATAGAATTGCTGCCATCCACTGTGTTACTCTGAGACACTGAGGAAAGTAAGAATGGTACAGATTCTTTAAAAATTGTTACAGCATTGTCTGATAAAGTTCTACTATAATGAAATTTTCTTTCAGATTTAAGATGGTCAGTTAAAGTAAATTCAAAAGTTATCAAGAAGTGGTCAGACAGGACCGGGTTATGTGGGTGGACTGTTATTTCCTCACACTCAATACCGTATGTCAATACAAGGTCCAAAGTGTGTTTACCTGAGTGGGTCGATCCCTGTACTTTTTGAGTAAAGCCAATTGAGTCTAAAATAGCATTAAAGGCTGCATTTAGGCTATCACTTTCAGTATCCACATGAATATTGAAGTCCCCCACTATAATAACCCTATCAGTATTTAATACTATATCAGATAAAAAATGTGAGATCTGATCCAAGAATTGAGAGTAAGGGCCTGGTGGACGATACAAAACCACAAACAAAAATGGTCTTAATGTTTTGCAACTTGAATGAGGAAAATTAAGGGTTAGTTGCTCAAAAGAACTGTAGCTATCAATTGGTCTGGGACTAATTAGTAAATCAGAACGGAAAATGGCTGCAACTCCTCCTCCTCGCCCAGTATTTCTAGGAATGTGAAAATTTAAATGACTGGAAGGAGTTGACTCATTTATACTGACATAATCCTCCTGCTACAACCAGGTTTCTGTGAGACAAAGGAAATCAATGTGATTATCACAAATCAAGTCATTTACTAACAAAGTCTTTGAGGAGAGAGATCTTATGTTTAATAAACCACATTTAATAGATTTATTTTAAGTCAAAGTTGTATTTATTTTTATGAGATTTCCATAATTTGCTTTTGTTGGCTTAACTTTTAATCCATTTAATTTTGGCCGTGGGCAAGACACTGTTTCTATAGGGTAATGGTTGGGTAACAGTACAGAAGCAGCAGAGAGGTGGGTTAAACTACGACTCTGCTTCCTGGTCTGGACCCTGGGTTGTCAGTGTTTTGGAGGATTAATAAATTCGGCCATATTCCTAGAAAGAAGAGCTGCTCCATCCAAAGTGGGATGGATGCCGTCTCTCCGGATCAGACCAGGTTTTCCCCAAAAAGTTCTCCAGTTATCAATGTAGCCCACATCGTTTGCAGGACACCACCTAGACAACCATTGATGGAATGACAGCATGCGGCTAAACATGTCGTCACTGGTCCGATCAATACAGGTGAAAACTTAGAATATCGTGCAAAAGTTCATTTATTTCACTAATTCAACTCAAAAGGTGAAACTATGACATAGACTCATTACATGCAAAGCGATATATTTTAAGCCATTATTTGTTATAATTTTGATAATTATGGCTTACAGCTTATGAAAACCCTAAATTCAAAATTATTTTAAAAAATTAATATTGTGAATGGTCTCTCTGCATTAGTAGGAATCACAATCATGGGGAAGACTGCTGACCTGACAGTTGTACAGAACACCATCACTGACACTCTCCATAAGGAGGGAAAGCCTCAAAAGGTAATTGCAAAATAAGTTGGATGTTCCCAAAGTGCTTTATCAGGGCACATTAATAGAAAGTTATGTAGAAGGGAAAAGTGTGGAAGAAAAAGGTGCACAAGCAGCAGGGATGACCGCAGCCTGGAGAGGATTGTCAGGAAAAGGCCACTGAAAAGTGTTGGGGACCTTCAGAAGGAGCAGACTGAGGCTGGAGTCAGTGTATCAAGAGCCACCACACACAGATGGATCCTGGACATGGGCTTCAAATGTCATATTCCACTCGTCAAGCCGTACCTGAACAACAAACGACGTCAGAAGTCTCTTACCTGGGCTAAAGAAAAAAAGAACAAATTTTGCATCTCATTTGGAAACCAAGGGAAGGCAATTTTATTTGTATAGCACACTTTCAACAACAGGGCAATTCAAGGTGATTTACATAAAAGGAACAATAAAGCATAAAACACAGACAAAACATATGACACATTAAAACTACTCAAAGGTGGCTCTAAACAGATGGGTTTCTAGCCTTGATTTAAAACAGCTCAGTGTTTCAGCAGCTTTGCAGTTGTCTGGCAGTTTGTTCCAGATAAGGGTAGCATATGCCCCTTTTCCACTAGGGTCGGGTCAGCCCCGAACAGGTCGGGTCAGCACTGCCCAGAACTGGCTGGTTGTTTCCATTACAATCTCAGGAATGCGGATGTAGGCGAGGGCATGGGTGGGCTCAGTTTAATGTGGCGCAAAAGGTCTGTGATGTAATTCCTAATCGCCACAAGAGTAGTATGCAAACGTGGACATGTGCATTGAGAGCGGAATATGACAGAGAAACAACAATTCAAATTCAATTCAATTCAAAATTACTTTATTAATCCCAAAGGGAAATTAAATGTTGTTGTAACTCATTATGCAAGTTCCTTCAAATATTTGTTGTAGATGCTGATGGCTGTGGGTAGGGATGATCTCTGACTGAAGACACTCTGTAGTTGTCTGATGTAGAGGATGGTCTGGATCTATGGCGTCTTCTTTTCAACTCATCAGGGTTTTGTGGCTGTAGTTGAGGTAATATTTGAGCTTTTGTGATGTTAATCAGCTGCTGCCAGTTGTAAACCACCTTGTTGCCATGGTTATGCATCATAACAAATGTCCAAAAATAAAAAGTATCAGGACATTGGAGGTATTATGGAGGACATCGAGGTATTTTTGTACATCATACTCTGACTTTTCCTCTTTATGAAAAAGAAACTCCACGCATGCACACCGCCAGGCCAATCAGGGGCTACCACTACGTAGTTAGGTGTGTGACTGACATCACTTTTCCTGACCAATCAGTCCATAGGTGGGCATGTTGGGTCTCTTCGCCCCACTTCGGAGCAAGGCAGGGGTAGTTCTAAAAAAGGGGTTGGCTCGGCCCCGACAAAGGTAATGGAAATGCATCAAATCGGGGCTAAGTCTACCCGTTCCAGACCGAACTGACCCTAGTGGAAAAGGGGCAATAGAAGCTGAAAGCTGCTTCTCCATGTTCGGTTCTAATTCTAGGAATGCTGAGTAGACTGGAATTTGAGGACCTGAATGGTCTGGGGGGTTAGTATCTAAAGATAAACGCATGGATGAGTTTTTCGAGGTCCTGTTGCTACATCGGTTTTAATGCTAGAAATGTTCTTCAGGTGATCGAAGGCGGACCTTGTTATTGCCTTTATGTGACCCTGGAGGTTCAGAGTCAGATACCAAGGTCCCTGAGTCTGGAGGAAGAATGGATAGGCACACAATCCAAGATGCTTGAAGTTCAGTGTGAGGTTTCCACAGTCTGTGTTGATTTGGAGAGCCATGTTATCTGCTGGTGATGGTCCACTGTGCTTTATTAGGTCCAGAGTCAACTCAGCCATCTACAGGGGCATCCTTTTTGACTCTGAGCTCAATTTTATTCCAGGTATCAAAAATACAACTAAAATATGATTTTATCAAAAAATTGCCAGACTCCGCCCATTTCTCTCTTGCCAGCAGAGTGGTGTCATTCTAGATGTTTATTTTTATTGTATGTTCACTTAAAGAGACAGGAACGGATTGAGTAGTGTTTTAGCAGTGAAGCGGTGGGGTCTGGTATAAAAACCAGTCTGTTTAACTTGTTGTGTATGATCGATTTTGCTTTAAATGTGTTTTCTTTGTTTCTTTTTGTGTTTTTATCATGCAAAGCACTTTGTGCTGATGTTATCATAAAAAGTGCTCTACAAAAAAAATTTGATTGATTGACTGACTGATTATATTGCAGCCTTGTCCTGAAGTGGCTGAATCCACTGTAGTCGGTGCACAGAACAAAAAAACCCCAAAACATTTATGCAGAATACTTTCATTCAGCCCATTTAGCTGTATAATTTTAATTAAGCAAAAGGCTTAATGAGATAGATAGCTGATTACTTTTGTACGTTTGCTTTTCTGCTTTTTTGCTTTTGAGTGTGAATTAAAATTTACTCCCTAAAACATAGGTGTAAAGGCTAATTATGCAAGAGTACTTGGTGGCTGATTGAATGGAAGCATAGTGGTACAGTGTCTCTCATCCTTGTTCCTCCATCGCTTCCTTGCATAGAGCCAACAATTAAAAGTGACATCTAGCGAAAGATGGTTGATTTGGATCTTCGCTGGAAATCTTCATCACATACTCTTTCTTCTCGTTCACAGATTGAGCAGGAACGCATAGATAAAATCTGGCCCAAACTGCGTGTGCTGGCTCGATCCTCTCCGACGGACAAGCACACATTGGTTAAAGGTGAGGCTCTGGGTTTGATCACTAAAGCACAAATGCATTTAGAGATCACACTAACATTTTGAGGCTGTTTTCTCCTCCGCCATAGGCATCATTGACAGCACCGTCCTGGAACAGAGGCAGGTTGTCGCGGTAACAGGAGATGGGACTAATGACGGACCCGCTTTGAAGAAGGCTGATGTGGGCTTTGCCATGGTAAGCTGATATATAATTATTCACCTGTAATGTTTCTGTTAAAGCCCCACTATACTACATTTCTCTTGTTGAGTTTACAGCTGAAGCTTTAAGTGGCTCTTTTTAAGGTGGGCCAAACTAAATAAATTTTTGTTGAACAGAAATGACTAGTTTTCTTGCAATGTGTGCATAGAATTACCACCGCAGAATGCCATGGTCTTTTTTCTGTTCACTTTCAGTAATATTTGTTTCAAAGTCAGCAAATTATTTGATTCATTTACAATGTGAAGGAAAATAATATTTCTGCCTTTTTTAATTGTTATTTTGTAGCTCTTTAAATTTCACCCACAAATATAAACCATGTAAATTAAATAAACTGTTGTTTATATATTTTTTCCATCTAAAATATGCAGATGCAACAATCATAATTTTGCAGCTGATATTCTGATCTCAAGTTTTTTATAAAACTTTGCCATACTTGGTTTATTTATAAAGCACTTTAAACAAGGACAAATGGTTGACCAAAGTGTAATGCAGGTAAAACACAGAACTGAGATACACAATTAAAATCTCAATAACTCCAACATTGCCCAGTCACACCTGAATAAACAGTACAATCAATGTCAGACTCACTTTGGGTTGAGACAAGTGAGATTTACATCAATAACATTAACTGAGGGAGCTTATGTGTAGCAACTTGTTCCAGAGCTTTGAGGCCACAACAGAAGAAATCTGATCACCTCTCAATTTCTTCTGTGAATTAGGAACCACCACCAGTATCTGATCAGCTGAATTATAGAAATGAGATGGCGCTTAGGGGTGTAGCCAGCTTGACAAATATGCTGCCACAAGGCCATTGAAAGTCTTAATAAAATAACTTTAAAATTGATCTTGAAAAAACAGGCAGCCAGTACAAAGAGGCCAACACTAGAGTGATGTGCTGTTGTTTCTTTTTAACTGTTACGAATAACCAAAAACATTGTCACTGAAAAGCTCATGGTACCGATTATTACAAGGTTTAGTAATGGTAACCTCAGCCCAACAATGTATCTGTAAACACCAGAATCCCCACACCTGAGTGTGTGTGTATGACCATGCTGGTGCATATAATGTTTCTCCATACGAGTGTTCAATAGCTGGTGTGAGGAGCCATCGATCCGCTTCCCAGGAATGACGCAGACACGAAGGAGATCGGATCCATAGCAATCCAAAGGACCCTAGGAGCCCAGAAGCCCCAGACAGACCAACACACAGCTGACCGCACCCCCCAAGAAAGGAGCAGAGGAGAACTCTGGGGGAACATCCAGCAGCTACAATGCAAAAGCTGCAGCGACAAACAGCTACGAAAGGGCGAATCCAGCAATGGGCCCGGAGGCCTCAAGGTGCCCCACCCCCCAACCATGGACCGGCTGTCCAGGGCCCCCCACCGCCAGGCCGCGGGAGCCTTGGCCAGCCGTTGGGCAATGTGTGCCGCCATCATCCTGGGCCAATCCCCACAGCCGACATCCCAATGGCCCCACCGCCCCATGCTTGGGCACAACACCAATAGCTCCAGTGGACGGACGACATCTCCAGGCCAAGACCAGCCAGCAGCCGGACACCAAGCTCAACCAGCTCCCGAATCTCACTCCTGCACACCACAGAGCACCAACACCAAGCATCCAGTCGTCTGCATATAAATAGGATGAAATCCCATAAAATAGTTCCCAGGGGGAAACGGTACAAGGAAAAATAAGTGTTTTAAGAACAGAGCTTTGTGGTACCCTCCATGACAGGCTAGGATGGGATGAGGTAGCGTCACCAATCCTCAGACAATCCTATGATTAAAAAAGTGCTATATAAGTCCATTCTATTTACCATTTGTTAAAACACTTAATAATGTGTAATGCTTTAAAACTGGACTGAAATACTTAAACATTTTAAAACTGTATTCTCATCCAGGAAATCCTTCAGTTGGAAGTAAAGAATGTTTTCCAGTATTTTACTCAGAAAAGGCAAACTCGAGACAGGTTTAGAACTGGCCAAGTTAGCTAATTGTAGCCCAGGTTTCTTCACCAGGTGATGAAAAACCACCTTCTTAAAATTCGTTTGCACCTGACCCAGTGTCACAGTGCTTTGAATAAAGCTAAAAATTAAAGGTCCCAGATTAGGGAAGACCTGTTTTAGCAGTTGAAGAGGAACTATCACACATGGAGAGCCACATGGTTCAGTACTAGACACAAACTTCTCTAGAGACAGAAAGTCAAGGTGGAACTGGTCAAGCAAACCTGAACAGGACACTAGCATAGATGTTTTATTAGAGGGCAGGAAGAGTGGAGATCTAATATTTACAACTTTTTCCACAAAGAAGTTAAGAAAATTGTTACGTCTCTAGCAAAGGGGCATATTCATTTACATTTAAAGAACATGAGGGTCATGTAAGTTAGCAGCAATAATCTCAGAAAAATAATAAGCTTCAGCAGCCTTCACTGTTCTTTAATAACAACTCCAACGTTTATTTACCATTTTAAATTAGACTAAAAGGCTGCCTTTTTTCCACTTCCTCCATTCTCTTCCATTTACTACTGATAACTTGGGTGTTGTTATCTAACCAAGACCCTGACTTGGGCTTTGGCCATGTTAACCTCATGGGAACAACAGTATCCAGGAGAGGTTGACAAGCTGAGTCAAAGTGAGAAAATACTTCCTTCAATACCCCGTCTCGGCTACACTAGCCCATCGTTTAAGGTTTCCCTCCCCGGATATTTTGTAAGAGGGTAAGAGGGCCGTCTAGTTCTTAAATATCCGGCTCTTGGATTGGTGTGGATTCGATAGGCATTTAAGAGCTGAGTTCAGTAAGGAAGTGACCTCAGAAAACACGTGCTACAGCCAGCTTAATAACAACCAGTGACAACTCATAGGAAGATGGAGGCAAATTATCCAGATATGCCCTTGTTGCTCCTTCTTGTACATGTAGAGGTGCTTGTAAAAATCATACAAGAATAACTTAAGAGAAGGCATTGCGCGATTGGAGCAATTTCGGATACACCATATCTCAGACCGTGACTGTGACATCATATATGTGGGTCTGCCTTTTTTTCGGGCATGCCTAAATGGGGGTTGCGCCAGCGGGCGGAGGGGGCCGTAAACGATGCTTTGTGTGTGTGTGGACAGGTATAAGGTTAGGTGGGATATACCCTGTACAACCTTAGCCATCTTAGTGTAGAAGCAACCTTAGTGTTGGAAGACTCTGAGGGTTAAGACGACCCTTCCCAAAAGATTAAGCCTAAGTAGCTGAATATTTTAACTTTTTTTTTTTTTTTTACAAATGTAGTTTAGAAAAACCCACACACAATTATTAAGATCAGATGGTCAGAACAACAAGGTCAACAGTCAATGGCCAATGTACCATACCAAAACGAAAAACAGCATAGGACAATCGGCATTTTCTTGTAAAATTATCTCAGAATGGAACAAACTTCCAACTGCACTAAAACTATGCAAAGACTTGAAATTATTTTGCTTGGGTGTGAAACATTTTCTGGGAACTCAAACATGTCAGCATTAAAGAAAGAGAGAAAGGGAAGAAAAGGGAAGGAAGAAAGAAGAAATGGAAAGAAAGACGAAGGGAATGGCAAGGAAAGAAAAGAAAAGGAGGGGAAGAAAAGAAAGGGGAGGGAAAGAGGAAAAAACAAAAACAACAACAACTACTACTATTACAGTTATATCTGAGAAGGAAAGTGGGTGGGAATAGATTAACCAAGGAATATGTTTTCCCTTTGAAAAAAATGTGTTTTTATTTATTTATTTTAATGTAAATACTGTGTGTAAATATTATGAACCGTATTGTTTTATGCTTTTGTAGTGTTTTGTAATTGTATGTCTTGGGGACTGCAGATGGAAATTAGCTCTAAGAGCTAAAGTCTGGTACAAAGCATCTTTTCATTTACTGATCAGTGCTCCTGTAGATGTCCCGGTCAAATAAATAAATAAAATAAATAAACTAAATTTTGTTCGCAGTAAGTGTGGTTATCATCATCAGCTTTTATTACAAAGATAACAGTATATATTCTCAGGATGTTGATCCTGATTTTAACAGAGATCTCCACAAGGCTGCCAAACATTTGGGGTCTTAAGCCTAAATAAACTTTGCTCTAATACTTTCAGCCTTTCTGTTATGTCCTATATTCTTGCTCTTTGACTTAGATAAAGTTGCCTTTTAAATTGTTTCTTACATCTCCATGCTTCCTCTGCCTTCATGGTTTAACAACTCACTGAAATAGCTAACTTTGAGTGTTTTTCACACAAAACATAGCTGTTGTCAACGGGACCTGGGAGTGCCTAGTGAGGTGCATTTTCGGATTAGATGAAGTTAAAAACTGATAACAGTGGACAGGCCCCAAAACTCATGTTGTCTTACAAGTCATTTGTAATGGCAAACCCCATATAGATTTAAAGACATCTTAAACGGACCACTGCTGCAGTGCTGCCAAAGGACTGCTCTCCCTTGCTTTGAAAGAATCACATCTAAAACATTCAGCATCAACCAGATCCCTGTGTGCTTTGGGACATCAGACTTTAGAATTTTATAGATAAAAGTTTTAGTGGACAGACGGATCAGAGGGTTCAACCCAGAGTTGGATGAAAATAAAACAGGAGCAGTGACACAAGTCCAGCTTTGTCTGCAGAGAGGATCTTGTTAGCTGAATCAACCACAGAATCCCTAGTTAGCAAGCAGAGTTGTAAACTAGCGGTTTGCTGTGAGAAAGATGTCCACATTGACTGCAGTGAACCAGAGGTTGCGCGAGATATTTTTGTTGTCGGCCATTTTGATCTGGTTATAATCTATTTTTACCCATCAATTTTTAAAATGATAACATATTTAATAATAATACATAGGGATGCACCGATACCACTTTTTTGGAAGACGAGTACGAGTACAAGTACTTGCATTTCAGTACTCGCCGATACCAATACCGAGTACTTAATAAAAACATGATTTAAATTTACAGGTAACAGCTTTAGTCATATAATTTAACAAAAAAACAAGGGAAGTACAGGGGCCGGGGGGCGGGCACTCGGCGCCTGTTATTAACCCCTTACATGCCGCTCAAACATAGACATTTCTCAGACCGTGGTATCGGTCCCCGGTATCGGGGGACTTTTAACGAGTACGAGTACTTTAGAAAATGTGGTATCCCTAATAATAATTTTTTTTATTCATTTTAAATCATATTCAAGCTGAACAGATAACTACATACAAAAAATGAATATAAATGATTACACTTAAAATATGATTAGTTCACTTGCTTTGGCCTAAATGCACAGTTTTACAAATTCCTCCTCCTGCAACTGAAATGCGCACCTATTTGTGGGTAATCAAAAAGTGGGATTGCTGCAGAGGTTACTATCATGAGGTTTTGGACTTTTGCATTTGACAAATGACTCCTCAAGGGAGTTTAGATGTTGTTCTGGAGGCTGAATCTGCCCTCTGTTCCTGGAGCTTATTTGAATTAAGCATCTCTTCAGCCAATGTTTTGAAATCAGGGAACACTTCTCCAATGTGATCAGAAGTTGGAAAGACTCTTAGAACAAGCCATTTCCTGATCCCCAAGCTATCGCTTCAGTGGGAGGAAGTCCCGCAGCATACCCTGGTGGTTGGCACGACACTGGGCTCATTGGAGTGACGTGCTCCAAGGCCTCAGTAACTTTTCAACACGCTGTCAGCTGCCGGTTAGCAAGATGCATTGAGTACAGTGTCCAGGTCTGAGATGATGCTCAGACGCTCTCATGGGAATCTTTTTTTGATTGATTTAGTGGGGGCATCGACTGGGATGATGCTCCCAGTAACTTAATGTCCTTCGTGTCCTGTTATAAACTTTCTACTTTCTTTAACATAGAAAGTACTCTTACATCAGTTCTTTTGTTCTTTCTGTGTCTCTGCTCTGTCTTCTCAAACCCCCAGTTGGTCGTGGCAGATGGCCGCTCGTACTGAGCCAGGTTCTGCTGGAGGTTTATTCCTGTTAAAGGGGAGTTTTTCCTCTCCACTGTTGGCATCACTGCTTGCTCAGTATGAGGGATTGCTGTGAAGTCAACAACACAGCGCAGGCGACTATCTATTGTTGCTATATGTTCAGTCAGGAGGAGTGAATGCTGCAAATCAATGACTCAATGCAATCTGGTGGGATTCCCTAAATAGAAAACATTTAAACTGATTGGAATGTATGTACAATTGTAATGGATTTTCTTGAAAAGGGCCTTGGAGTTATCTGTTATGAATTCCCGCTATATAAATGAACTGAATTGAATAGAATTGATATAGCTACTTGTAGTTGAAAATGTCTGTGCATTTGCACCAAGTGGTCAATGGTGTGAATACTAATCTGTTAAAATTATGGATGGTCTTCAGATCTTTCCATCACCATTGTAAAGAAACAGTCAGATACAGAAAATACTCGATTATTTTGTCTACTGCAATGAACCTGGACTAGTGTCACATCCTTTAGTCAGCCAATACATTTCTGAAATTATTTTTATATTTAATTTAATAGGGCTTTTTAGATGCACTGATGCATTCAGGCCCTGAAAATGACTTTGGGAACTCTTATTACTTTACTTTTATGGTCTCTCTCCTGTTTTTAGTAGTTTTTTTTTTAACACAAGATGCTCTAAAAACACATGAGGCCCAGGTCCGGGTGGCTCTACCGGTTCGAAAGTCAATGCTCTTACTCACACTAAGTAGCTGTGCTCAGAGGCAGAACAACATGATATTGAGACAGTCGCACTCCAAAGTAATTTCTATGCTTGAACGCTTGCATGAATCATGTCATGAGTCGTGTTCCTCTCACCCTGTCTCAATCTCTGCCAGGGTATTGCCGGGACAGACGTGGCTAAAGAGGCGTCCGACATCATTTTGACTGATGACAACTTCAGCAGCATTGTCAAGGCAGTGATGTGGGGACGAAATGTCTACGATAGCATCTCCAAGTTCCTGCAGTTCCAGCTCACAGTCAATGTAGTGGCTGTCATCGTGGCCTTCACCGGGGCCTGCATCACTCAGGTGGACAGATTTCTTAATACTCATGCATGCTGACTTATTTCTACACACCCACGCATGCACACGCACACATACAAAGACACACACACCTATACATAATACAGACACACAAATGTCACTTCTGAAAGCATCACTCACCTTATATCTGCTAAGACAAAGCAAAGCAGGAAATGCTTTTATTGCATTTTTGAAGCTGCCTTACGTAAGCAGTGATAGCCTGACACTTGCAGAGATTCACATACATTCATATGAAAGGAATATTAAACTTGACATGGATGTATGTGTAAAATAAATATTTTCTTCATAAAACTATGATTGATTGAAAATTAAAAACACATTTGTTTATAGACAGATTAAGGACCTGCTGAAAACTGTCTTTATTATGAACCAAAATGCCACACAACAGAGTGCATACAATGACAGGTAAATCATGAATAACCCAGCCAAAACAGCTGACTATGTAACAGAAGCAACATCACAGAGAGTCGCAGAGATGTGACGATTCATCCAGCTCACAAGTCCATACAGGATGAGATTGTATTAATATTTTTACATGTATGTTTCAATATGCTTCAGTATGCTTCATAAGCTGTGTTTTAAGTTTTACAATCTTCCAGGTCCAGGTTTGTCAGTTTTAATGTCAATGCTTGTGTAATTCTGATGTGGTTTTAATGTAAAAAAGATTGAAAATGCTTCATTTTGTATTTTCTCAAATAGAAAATTGTTTCACAATAATCTGAAATTGTGTTTTAAGGAATTGCTGTTCAGGGCAGAATTATTCAGTTCAGGTTTGATCATTCTAAGTAAAATTTGAACTATTGATTATTAAATGCATTTCCAGTTAGAAAGTGGGGGTATTCTCCATGCTCTGTCATTATTTAGTTTTTTTGTCAAGTTTCCAAAATGTTGCCAGAGAAACAATTCAAAAGCAGTGGAAATATCAATACATTTGTTCCTGAGTGTCATCACCCAGCCTAATGAGAAGTTTGTGGTCAGGCTCTATCAACAAATTGGGACGAAACAGGAAATACTCCTTACTAATATTCCAGGGTGTCGAGCTTAAAATGCTCACCTTCATATCTTGTGCTCATGTAGTAATTGCTTAGACTTAGTTCACCACACAAACTCACATCTGACAGTAAAAAAATAGTGTCAGTTTAATCCATCATAAAACAGATTCCAAATCAATTTCATTACAAATTAATCCTAGTTTTCAAACCATGCAGTCAAGTTCGGTTTATTATACATTTTTGGTTTAAAAAAAGGAAACGTTTTCCATTTAAGAAAACCCAGCAGATTGCATCAAGTCATTAACTTGTAGCATTCACTCTTCCTGGATGAACATGTAGCAACAACAGACAATCACCTGCATTGTATCTTTGACTTCACAGCAACCACCTTATACTAGGTATGCATGTGGAGAGGAAAATCTCTTTTAACAGGAAGAAACTTCCGGCAGACCTAGAACCTGGCTGATTGAGGGTTTGAGAAGACAGAGCAGAGACACAAAAGAAAAGAAGCACTGATCCAGGAGTACTTTCTATGTAAAAGAAAAGTTAATAGCAGCAGTAGCTCCTTTAGTGGCTTTATGTAGGAGTGAAAGTAAGCCATTTTTTAAGTCTATAGGATGAAAAAGAACACATACAGTTAGTCACAACAAAAGATCAGCTAACAGCTATGCCTAGGACAGAGACAGGATTAAATACTGTGCTACAGGGCTAATGTGTCATCTATATAGAGCGCTTTGGTCTACTCGGACGTCCGATCATAAATCAGGGATATTCAAGATGTTTGATTCCCTATCGCAGGTTATGGTGTGTTGTGAGGACAAACGAGCATGCAGTCTGTTGAATGTGACATGTAGCCAATCAGAAACTAAGGTTTTGGACAACGATACACCTTGGAAGCGTCTTTGAATATTTGGAAGTGTTGTCTCATTTGACCGCAGTCCACAAATAGGTAGATCTGGGTAAGCTGGAGGAACTGGGTTGAGCAGGGGCTGCTGGATGGCCAGTGGAAGACTGGCCAGTCATTTGAAAGGATGGCATGGAGCCAGACACAGTCCGAGCCATCTCAAGAACATCCCTTGTCGTCTCATCTTGTCCATCTTCTTCCTCCTCCTTATCATCATCTTCATCCTCACCTCCACTAGCTACCAAATTCTGACTGATCTGATCCATTAGTTCCTTCATAACTTCTTCAAATGGTTTTCCACTTTGTTGAGCCACGTGTTTGAGCTCGTGGAGATAGTCAGTGGAAGAGGCAATTGGAAACGGTGGTGGATGCACTCCTCCTTGTGGCTGTGGCTTGAAATTCCTCTGAAAGTAATTTAATTTAACAGACATAATCATCAGAAATTTTGGATTTAAAAGTATACGGCAAAAGAGGTTTGAGATTATATAAATTCAATTCAATTCAATTCAGTTTATTTATATAGCGCCAATTCACAACAGATGTCATCTCAAGGCACTTAACAAGAAGTTATTTCAATACATTTATACAAACATTCCAATCAATTAAAAAGTTTCCTATTTAAGGAATCCCAGCAGATTGCGTCAGTCATTGGCGTGAGGTTGGGCAGATTTCCAACCACAGCAATCCTTCAGCAATCCCTCATACTGAGCAAGCATGTAGCGACAGTGGAGAGGAAAAACTCCCCTTTAACAGGAAGAAACCTCCAACAGAACCAGAACCAGTAGGAGCGGCCATCTGCCACGACCGTCTGGGGGTTTGAGAAGACAGAGCAGAACACAGAAGGAACAGAAGATCTGATATAAGAGAACTTTCTATGTTACAGAAAGTAAAAAGTTGATAACAGCACACAGTGGATGTTCAGTTACTGGGAGGATCATCCCAGTCAATGCCCCCCGTCCAACAGGGCATTGCAGCCAAGCAGGATACCAGACCAGGTATATCTTCTATGGAGAGAAAAACACTGAGAGAAAACAAAGTTAACAGTCGAAATAACAGAATGTACTGTAATACAACTGGAGAGTCGTAGGAGAAAAGGAAGTAGCAGAGTGAAGAAAATTGGTAAGTCTGTCCTCCAGCAGTCTAAGCCTATAGCAGCATAACTACAGAGATAGCTCAGGATGACCTAAGCCACTCTAACTATAAGCTTTATCAAAAAGGAAAGTTTTAAGCCTGGCCTTAAAAGTAAACAGAGTGTCTGCCTCACGGACTAAAGCTGGGAGCTGGTTCCACAGGAGAGGAGCCTGATAACTAAAAGATCTGCCTCCCATTCTACTTTTAGAGATCCTAGGAACTACAAGTAAACCTGCAGTCTGAGAGCGAAGTGCTCTTTTAGGAACATATGGAACAATTAGATCTCTGATGTATGATGGAGCTTGATTATTAAGGGCTTTGTATGTAAGAAGAAGGATCTTAAATTCTATTCTGGATTTAACAGGGAGCCAATGAAGGGAAGCTAAAACAGGAGAAATGTGATCTCTCTTTTTAATATTCATCAGAACTCTTGCTGCCGCATTTTGGATCAACTGAAGGCTTTTAATGGCATTTTGTGGACTACCTGATAGTAAAGAATTACAGTAGTCCAGCCTTGAGGTAACAAATGCATGGACTAGTTTCTCAGCATCACTCCTGGACAGGATGTTTCTAATTTTAGCAATATTCCGGAGGTGAAAGAAAGAAATACTAGAAAGCAGAGGTATTTCTATATTCAACAATCAGGTTTTTGTAGAATGAACTATCCGTTTCAGTTACTGTAAACGACATTTTTATGTCACCATAAGTGCGTTAATAATCAACTAGTTCATCATCTGCTTGAGTGTTTGTAACACCAGAAACAAAAACACACAAGGAAACATTCATTCCAGTTTTTTCTATGAAATCCATTTCCATATCCCTTCCAACTGATCAAAAACCAAAACATCAACAAATCGAAATATCAAAAATCAAAAACAAATTATTCACACTTTAGGGCTCATGGCTAGAACGCTAAATGTAACACTGTAGGGTTAGCGTGTTGACCACTGTGAAGATCAGAGATCAAGTTCTTAAGGAGGCCAAGGAGTGAATAAGGACAAAACGAAGATATTGTTTCATATATATATATATATATATATATATATATATATATATATATATATATATATATATATATATATATAATGAACAATCAAAATAGAAATACAAAATGATGCCGAAATGCTGTTTACCAGTCCTTGTGTTATGGAGTTTGGAGAGTTATTTCAAATATTGTTCACAGTCCAAAAAAACAAAATAAGGTAAAAACCCCAAATCCAGTGGTAATCCAAAAACAAAAAGTCAGTTTTTCCCTACCGCATGGGTAGATCTGGGTAAGCTCGCCATCTGGAGGTAAGTGGAGGGAGTTCGGAGAATTTAGTCTATTAACAAAAACCTGACCTGGAAAAGGGCAAAACATAAAATAAGCAGCTATTTCAGAAAAGGTACTGTAAATGGTCTGCATATGTATAATAATAAAAAATAGATTTATTTACAAATGCAGAGCATCTACAATAAACACAAAATCCCCTATAGTTTAAACAGAGAATATACAAAAATACATTCCAATAGCTGTTTTGTTTACAACCAAAATAAAAATTTTATTTTGATTAACCCTTTAACCAGTTAGTAATTCTGCAATTAGATTTTCAATAATTTAGAAAACAAATCATTTCTTCCAGTGAGTGCACTTTTTTCCATAATTCAACTTTCAAAAACATTCAATAAGTCATCATTGCTAAAGCAAAAATATTCTAAAAGTCAAATTACTTAAATGTAAAAAATTCTTGAACAGACTCACAAAATTGCGCAATAATCAAAAGAAAGATGTAGCTACATTAGAATCAATGGGGATTAGTATCACAAAAATGGAGGCCAATTGCGATTTCAGCAAAGTTTTTAAAAGTAACAGAAACAGAAAAACCGATGCGAAAACATTAAACCAAAGGTCGCGTCTAATAACTTAAACAGTTATGCATAATTTGGCTTGAAAAGTTATAACCATTTAGACGATTTCAGCACTAATTTTTACGTGCTTAACGGACGGAAATAGTATTAAACAAGCAACTTAGCTCAATGGAGCATTGAATGGCAGCACTAAAACTGAGGGCTAACGACACCATAAACAAAAGAAAACTACACAATGCAACATGAGTTTGTTCATTAGAAATGAAAGGAATAAGCCAAAATGAGGATAACTCACCGTTGTAAACAAGTAGACGAGAATAATTAACGGTGAGTCCAGCCGAGAGGTAAAAGTAGTTGGTCTTGTTAGCTTACGGTTCATCTCGTGAAGTCATAGATTGTCATAATATTGTTATTTAATGCCATAAAACATTCCGAGATGCCAACTTTGAGCACACAGCCACAGTGAGAAGTGGAGGAGGGGAGTGGAGGGAATGACCCTGTGCGACCACGCAGGTTATGGGAAACTGGAGTCATGCAAAGATAGGAAGCTGACCCTTCAAATTAAAGTGGGCATTGGGAAACGCGGGTTACTACCAAAATCAGGGACAGGCTCAGCCTGTGCACCCTCTCCAACACAGCTTAAAACAACTCCACTGGCAGGAAAATATATAGGAAAAACCTGGGCTATGGGTGCACCAGAGCGCCACCACCTACAGGTGAAGCCGTCATTCTCTCGAAAGAGGGCCACCCCTTGAGAGCAGATCCACCCCGTGGTTCAGACAACCAGGGACGTAAGTATCCCTGAGCGACAGAAGATTCAGAGAGTAGTTATGATTTTTTGTTTTTTTCTGATTTTATATGTTCTGTGATTTTTGTCATTTTGTTACTTTAAAGCACTTTGTGATTATTTCTAGAAAGATGCTATATAAATAAAGCTTTACTTACTTACCTACAGCACCACTGTAGCAGTGCGTGAGTCAGATTCAACAGAGGGAGGGAACTCATTCCTCCCTGCCTGTTTTCTGTGCGCACAAGCACATGCTGACCCCTCAGGTACAGCTTGAAGCGTTTCAGAGCTCAAAACACCGCTGACAGTTCAAGATAATTGATGTGGAGCACAGACTGGGTTGGGGACCACACCTCCTCAGCTCCATGCCCCCGTATAGAGCTGCTCAGGGAAGTGTCCTTGGTTACCATCTTGCACTCATACATCCTCCCAATTAGATAACCCAGGTGGAGTAACCCCAGTTTTCTCCACAGTAGAAGAGCCAACATGCAGGTCTGGGTAACGGTCAACTTCCTTCGAAGATGACGTGAGGGACACAGTCGATGAGAGTGGACACAACACTAAAAGCGTTCCATTCTTAACAGGCCGAGAGGTACCATGTTTATCATCGAAGCCATCATGCCCAGTAGCTGTAAGCCTGGGAGCGAGCAAGGCAGTGGTGGAACATGACCACGCATGTCTTGCCTGACTAAGAGCATATTTCCAGTCCGAGGGAAAAAAGCCTCTGACTCGGAACCAGTGAACTCTTCTTGTGGTTTACTGAAAACCCCAGAGCCTGGATGTGTAAAGTAACCTGAGAGATTTACATTTCTGCGAGCACCCGAGAACTCACTACTACAGCCCAGTTGTCTAAATAAGCAAGAATGCAAATGCCCCTCTCTCTGAGCGGTGCTAGCACTCCACACATTTGGAAAAGGTACAGGGAGCTAGGGCTAACCAAAATGGCAGAACCATATATTTGTAGGCCACCCCTTTGATTGCAAAGCACAGGAACTATCTTTGATTTGGATGTATCCCCACATTCAAATATGCACCTGTGAGATTGTGGCAAACCAATCCCCTGGACTGACCATGTTCAACAGCTGTTTGAGCGTTGCCGTCTTGAATCTGTATGTGTGTAAATGCATGTTTAACACACGTAGAGCCAGGATGGGATGAAGCCCTCCCCTTTTTTCGTGACGACAAAGTAGTGTCTGTACCAATCTTTGTTCATCTCCTCGGCCGGGACCACTCGAATAGCTCCTTTCATTAGCAGCATCTAAATTTCTTCCCTCAACACTACTGCTGCCTCGGCACTCACCGTAGTGTGCACAGCTAAAGTAAACACGGGGTTTGACCCGGAACTGCAGTCGGCAACCTCTGGCGATATTCAGAGGTTACTACAAGAGGAGGTTCTCTACAAGATGGTTGGCTCTTGAGGCCTTCAAGGAAGAGCTGCTGCCCTCCAGTGGAGTGGAAGAACTCGGCCCTGTGTCCTCGACACGTGCTCTGAACCCCTGGGTTTGCAAACAAAGGGGAACTGCTGCCCCCCAGGTCCCAGGGCTCTCCCATTTTTGTTTTACTTGTGGCTGCTTGCGAACACGGTTTATGAGTAAAATTCAGCTGTCGTCCTCCAACAGAGCGGATGGACACAGCTTTATACAACTGAAAATATAACCAGTGCTCTGACCAAAAACAATTCACATCCTTTTGAGTGCACACAGCAGTCTTTACTCGAACAAAGTACAAATCTGTCACAACAGAAAATTTTCTGGCAGTCATTGGAGGTAAATATTGCCTCTTGGGACTTGGAGGCCGAACAACTGAACATTTCCGTGTTAGCTGCCAAAAATTGGGACTTCAAGGCCTGAACAAAGCTGATCCTGTAATCAGGTTTCTTCTTGCAGGTAGCAAAGCGCCCCTGTGTTCCCACAATAGGACCCTTCCTCCAAGCTGACTGCCGGGGGCAAGGTCTGGGCAAACCTCATGCAGGGTTAAACACACTTATGTGTGTAGGTGTGTGTGAGCATGCTGGTGCATATAAGGTTTCTCCATAAGAGTGTTCGATAGCTGGTGTGAGCAGCCAACAATCCGTCTTCCAGGAATCCATGCAGACATGAAGGAGATCGGAGCCAAGACATCCAAAGGACCCTCAGAGCCCCAGGTGGACCAGCGCAGGGCCATCCCCCAAGAGAGGAGCAGAAGAGAACCCCAGGGGAACGTCCAGCGGTTGCAATACAGGGGCCCGGGGGGCCGCAGTGACGAGCCCACGGGCCCTGGTGGCGCAAGGGCGGGCCCATGCATGGACCGGGAGAGCCGGGGCCTAGG
Organism: Valencia hispanica; assembly: GCA_963556495.2. Classification (NCBI taxonomy): domain Eukaryota; kingdom Metazoa; phylum Chordata; class Actinopteri; order Cyprinodontiformes; family Valenciidae; genus Valencia; species Valencia hispanica. The sequence goes on from OY747709.1 coordinate 3,939,625, forward strand.
GGCGGCCCACCCCCCAGCAGGGACCCGACCAGGGCCGACGAGGAGGCCGCCATGCACCGCCGCCACCCCAGGCCAATTCCCACCACCAACATCCCAGCGCCCCACCCCTGCACCATGCAGGGCACCGATAGCCACAGTGGATGGATGGCATCCCTAGGCCAAGCACAGCCAGCACCTGGACACGAAGTTGTACCAACTCCTGAGTCCTGATCCCATGCAATGCAGACCGCTGAGACCAGGCATCCAACAAAGCTCACGGCCAGTCCAACCCGCCAATGAACCGACCACGCATGAAGCGCACAGAACAGGTGATCGAACGAGCAGAGACGCTGGATCCATATCCCGCCGAGCCACCGAACAGGCACCACCCAAGAAGAATCAGTCACTGGCAGGGAGTGACGGAGGGGAAATAGGCCCCCCATTAGATGTAACGCCTGAGGTGCGCCAGGCGAGAGGGCAGCCCAAGACCCAACCTGACAGGTAGACAAAGACATACAGACACAGTCATACCCTCTTAAACAAATACAGTCTCACCGACACACCAAGACACCCAAGAAAGGATGTTGTACCCTCACTCACACACCCCATACACACTCTATGCTCCCAGGTCCAGGTACTGAAGCCCCAGTAGAGCAACCAGCTTCTGGACCCAGGAGATGGGCCCCTTACCTTCTAGGACAGAGACAAGCAGACGCCAAGGGCCCCATAGTGGTGAAGCCCACCAGCCTAGGTCCCCGACCAGACCACCTGTTCCTCCTCCGGACCTCAATACCTGATAGTCCATATCAAACAGGGGTGTGAGAGACCCCTAGCCTCCATCCTCCCACTCGAATATGGTGTTGATGCGTGTTGTTATAATGTGCATTTAAAACAGAGGGGTGGGTTGTGGGGAAGGCAGCCACACAACCCCTAACCCCCACCTCGAGCCCTCAGTCTCTAAATGCGGTTTAACAGTTGGCACTGGCACCAGAGGTGAAGCTGATTGAACAGCTCCCCCTCTGGATGCCGAAAAGTGTGCCCACCCCAAAGTCCCTACATGTGTGTCTCATGAAAATGTAATAAGTGGGAGTGTCTAAGTTGTATAGTAAAATTGGGACACAGGCCGCCACAGGATAGCGAAGATGGAAACCCCTCCTCGCACCCCAGTGATCTGCCCATGCCCCAAGACCCTATATGAGTGGTAAAGTGATGGAGCGGGTGGACAGAGGTGTTCGGGGATGGGAAGGGAAGGACTGGGAGACAAAATGCCTTCCCAGGGAGCCAGCTCCCCCACTGGCCCCAATAGGCACCGCTGTTCACCAGGATCAACCAGAGGAGGGAGGCCTTGGCACGTTCAACCCGGGGCCCATGGCCACAGCACCACCAAGCCCCACGGACCCCAAGGCAGTCCCCCCAGCCCCATACCAGAATGAGAGCTATACCCACCCTGACATTCGCTCTACTATCAGAACACAAAAGACACTAGACACCCAGGTTGAGTTCAGCCCCCCTCTTCCCGAACACCGCTCCCCCCCGTCCAAGTGCACCCCATAGGGGGAGAGCACCTGTCGCTAAACAGCAACAGCCTCCCAGTGCCCCCCCAGCGCCACCTGCGCATCGGAGGCCCCTGCGCGCCAAACCCCGGCGGCGTACCCTGCCCAGACCAGGAGCAAACCGATGCCCCGGGCGGCCGACCTACCCGCCCCCATTCCCTGGCCGATACTCAGCCCTTGCGGAGCGACCACTGCTGTTCAATGGCTCGGCAAGCGACTAAACCCAGCACCCCAGCTACCCGCCCTGCACGCCCATTACCCGACCGAACCCGGCCAAACACCCGACCCCAGCGCCCCGCTGTATATCAGCAGTTTCCGAGATTCTCAAACTTGTCCATATTCAGACCTTCTGCTCCAACAGCTAGCCACATTTAAAGTCGCACAATTCCTTTTCTCTCCCACACTAATGCTTGATTTGAATGTCAGTAAGTCATCTTCACCATAACTTGATGTCTAAGTACAGGGAGTTGCTGTCATGTGACAGACCTGTTCACTTTTTTGTTCGCAAACAAATGAAAGTGTGTGCCTAATATTGTGGCTTGTGAGTGTATGACCATGCAGGATAAAAGTAACAAATTAAAACACAAAACAAGTGTTGTGCATGAATTCCATCCATCCATCCATCCATCCATCCATCCATCTTTTTGCAGGTTCCGCTCTTGAATGCTCTTGTATTATTATGCTTATAGTAGCAAAAACCAGGACATAGAACTCCGGGCATTTGAATCTGGAGGGGTTTGTAATTTAACACTAAGGATGTGGAGTAACCCTTTGCACAATGAAAAACAGTGACAGAGGTACAAAATGTGACAGCCACAGATCTCTGAGGACCTGTCTCCTCTCAGCATGATTTGTGACAGTAGTCTCTGGATGAAAATGTCTCTGCAGGATTCTCCTCTGAAGGCGGTGCAAATGCTTTGGGTGAATTTGATCATGGACACGTTTGCCTCACTTGCTTTGGCCACCGAGCCCCCAACTGAAGCCCTGTTGCTACGAAAACCCTACGGTCGAAACAACCCACTCATCTCTCTCACCATGATGAAGAATATCCTGGGCCACGGAGTGTACCAACTGGTCATCATCTTCACTCTGCTGTTTATAGGTACAGAAATACACACACTCTTTGTGAACACATTCAACCAAATAATGCATTTTTACAGAATTTCTATCCATTCTATCTTAGTACTTTACAAATCTAAACCTTCTTGCAATTATTAGAAAGTTGTCTTGAAAGGACTTAATATGACAGCAACTGGCCAAACAATTTACACTTTCAGACAATTTCCCCACTGCCTGATTCTCAAACTAAAATTGGTCCACAAAAAGACACACTAACAAACTTAAACACGGACATTGTTAGTTCAACTGAAGATGTCAGATTACTTTTGTCAAAGAAAGCAACAGACAATAATTCTGCCCTAGTAGAGACACACACAAAAACAAAGCCAGCCTAGCAGTTGTCTGAATCACCGGATGTCTGCTGTTGGTAATTGGCCTGGTCATACTTGTTCAAGAATGCTCAAATGAACAGCTACAGGCAACATGGCTGTTTTTATTAGAGATCTCTTCAAGTAATCAAAAATGACTTTTTTTGTACATATAACTTTAAGGATGAGAGAAGTGAAAGGACAACAGAAAAATCAGAACAATAAAGAGTTATGTGCTTTATTAGTGTAGCAAATTGCAGAGAAGCTACTCTGGGGTCTGGGTTTTTTTCCTCAAAGGAACCAGAATTTCTTCAGATTTTTTAAAGTGGCCTCCAAAAATAGTTATCGATGCTTTCTAAAGCCTTCTTAGAACCAAGCTGCTTTTAAAAAATATAGTAGTCTAGTCTGTCTACTGCAAGCAAAGCTTAGTATTTTTGCAGCAACAAGTTGAGCCTTTAGCAGAGTAAATTTCCCAGCATTTTGTGTGAAAAATGTTTTTTACAGCAGATGATCAGACTGGACATGGGACCTGAATAATACAAGATTCTTCATTTGATCATCTACTGTATGTAATGGTTTCAACTAAAAGCTCTTATCTAAAAAAAAATTTCTGTTAAACTGATTTTTGGAATTTCAATATATTTGGCTAAAAGAATGGAAGTTAACACTGTTTTTGTGGCAGACTGCAGGTACAAAAGTGCCTAAAAGATACAGTTTAAAGCCGTTTTTTTGCTTAGTTGCCTGTTGTGTGTAGCTGATACTGGTTCATCCGTTGACTTTAGGACAGTTTTTATGCAAAAAAGGTAGCTCAACTGAGCATAACTTAGCTGAAAGTGGTCAAGCTTTGAACTTAAAAAAAGGAAAAGTAGCCAAGGACGAGAGAAAGAAAAATCAGTAAGGGGCATTTCAAAAGATAATAAAAATCTGACACCATGGAGTTAAGATGAGGGGTCGATCAAGACTTTTGAAGAGAAGCATATACCTGCACAGAACTGTAGAGATTGTTTTTTTCTATATTTGGCTTGCCTAGTTGGTATAGTGTTGAGATGCAAAATACAGAAGGATAAAACATTTTCCAAAAAGCTCACTATAATGTCTCTTATTACCTATCTATTATGTGCTGTTTACCCACCAGGCGAGCGCATCTTTAACATTGACAGTGGTCGCAACGCACCGCTCCACTCCCCTCCCTCCGAGCACTACACAATCATCTTCAACACCTTCGTCCTCATGCAGCTTTTCAACGAGATCAATGCTCGCAAGATCCACGGAGAGAGAAATGTCTTTGATGGCATATTTGCCAATCCCATCTTCTGCTCCATTGTTTTGGGGACCTTCGCAGTGCAGGTCAGGTTAACCCTTTTATACAAATACTCAGTGGTTAGACAAAAATATTGTAATGTTTTGTTTTTATTTTATATTGAATTCCATTTCAGTTTATTCATATAGCACCAATTCTCAACACATGTCGTCTCAAGACACTTTAGAAAAGAAGTCAATCCTAGCGTTGTGCTTTTAACTACTCAGCTCAAAATTAAACCAATTTTTTCAAGGGGGCTACATTGTCTAATGCAACACAATGAGGAAGTAACATTATGAGAAACAAAATCAGTTTCTGAAAAGGTGAAAATTTAATTCCTGCCCTTTTCTTTCTTTTTGTGTGATACCGGGAAAATTAAAACTAGAACAAATTACTTAGAAGTTGTTACTTCATAGTCTAATTAAAATCAACTGTAATGAAATTTTGACTCAGGGGTTTAGTACTCGGATTAGACTCCAAGGTTATTAAAAAAGGTGAGACAAGACAGGATTAAACATGATTAAAGGGTTAAATAGTTTTATTTGTTAGCATTTAATCCAATATGTCAGCACAAGGTCCAGAGTATGAAGACAAAAGTGGGTAGGTCTACAGATGTTTTGAGCAAAGCCAATTGAATCTAAAATAGCATTAAAGACTACATTTAAGATATAACTTTCAGTGTCAACATGAATGTTTATATCCCCCACTATAATGAGCTTATATGTATTTAATTTCTGTATTTATCTGTATGTCAGTTGACATTTTTGTTGGATGAAGAGAAATCCTTCTTTGCTTGTTTACTTTGACAAAGTTCACCCAGTTTTCCTGCATATGAGATCTTTCATAAAAGTAAGAGCTCTCACTACATCATTTTTCTTTGTGTCCAATAAATTACCACACATCCATCTGAGACTCTCCTGTTAGAAAGGTATTTTCAGTTAAGAAAACAATCCAATTTTCTATTAACAGCAATAAACACACAGCTCTGTGACATATTGTACAGCATTGTTAATTTATGGAAGTGTATATCTGGTCGTGATGCTTAAAGATACTTTTTCTCTGACAGAAAAGTGCATTCAAAATGTATTATCTGCTTTGAATAGTGGTATTTTATATTATTTATCTTTTATACAGAATGTTAAAGATCATGTCAATAGTTAAATGGCAAATTGTAAATGGACTGAACTTGCATAGCACTTTTCTAGTCAAACTAGTTCTAGTTACATTTATAGTGAATATTAAACTGGAAATGTAAAAACTATGTTGGTCTGTTTCAGCCAGCAAGGAGCTTGTGTCACTAAACCTTGTTATAACCTTTTTTTGAAAAAAAAATATTTTACATCTGGTGGCATTTATCCTATGTTGCCATTAAAACCTGCTGTTCTAGTCAAACTTGTGATAATTTTCCAGCATTTAAAGTGTAAAACTGAATCAAAATCACTTCCAAGTCAACTGAAGTTTGTAACATTTTCACATACTGTAGACCATTTGAAAGGAGCATAAATATCACGCATCCAGCAGTCGCACATAATTTCCTAAAATTCTGATTAGGATCCATCGGGTTGTGGTTGTTTTTATCTGTGTCTCAAAAAACATGTCTAAAAGCATGTACCAAACCATGATTTTTTTGTGTACTGTTATATCCCTAATAATTACTAATATTCTCTTTATTTTTTATACAAATAAAAAATACAGTATTTTCCACACATTGACATTATTACTTCTTTTATACTTCTATTTTGTTCTGATCCCTATTGAGCCCTGTTGACTTATGTAAAATATGACTCTGAACCTTAAACAGATCAACATAAAGTATATTACATCGGCTGGTATACAGTATATTGTTTTATTGAAGACATATAATCCAATTTCCTTTATGTAAACTACAGATAGAATGTAGAACATTTCTCTAAATTATTGGTTGTCAAAGTAGGCATGATATCTACCTACCTGCAAATAGGCTCTCATAGGACAACTCTAATTATTCCCTCTGAAAGTTGAATACTGAAATCAAGCAGCATCATAGTGGATAGAGATCTTTTGTCCAACCAAACCTTAGAAACCTTGGTGTTATCTAATTTGCTATTTCTTTTGAGAATCTTCCTCGAGAAATAATCAGAAGCGGCAGAGAGAGAGATTTTTTAAATCCGATGTACCAAGGCCCCTCCCAAAACACTTCCCCCTCCTCTCCCCTCCCTCCAGCCCTACTCCAGCAGTTGTGCACGCGCATCACTTGTGGCGACACAGTGAGTCAAAGAAGTAAGCAGCAAGTGCTATTGAGTACCACCCGATTGTATTTTTGCTATGGACATTTCAGAGGTGAGCAACTTCTGCATGACTGATGCTCTCTCACAATATGGCGACTGTTAATGGGAAGACACGGAGCGGTCTGTGTGCACGGCCCCATGTTCACATGTTTGCTCGATCCTCATGCAAGTTGATTGACAGCCGACAATGTGGAAACTCAAATTTTATTGGCTAAAAAAATTTGGCGCTCAGTGTGAAATGCATAGGGGTCTATGGGAGGAAGGTGGGATTAAGAAAAATAACAAGTGTTGTGGAGCACTAGCCTTTTATCGTAGTAATAAACCCCACTATCATTTTAAAGATTTATAAAACTTTGCTACACAAATATATTCTCCGGACTGCAGTTTTAAGCTAAGAAATATTTCCTAACTTTATATTTTAGTATTAAAAGGTGAGTTAGAGATGATTATTTATGATTTTATTTCATCATCTTTCTAATATTTAAAGGTTTTTAGAATTTTAGAATCCATTTTAAAGTGGAAGTCCCTACTTTTCAAACCTTGTGTTGTCATGCTCCTGCCTAAGGGATGTCTCTGACCTTTTAGAACTCGACCTAGCTTCAAAGACTACTGGTAGTTCCACGAATATATTTTTAGTCAAGGGGAGAAGACTCAGAGCAGTGGTCCCCAGGTTGCCTCCATCTTTACACTGTCTTGTTTCTGTTGAGGCTTTTAAGAAGCAGCTAAAGACTCATTATTGAGAATGTATTTTAATTCGGTTTGGTCTGTATAATGTTTCTATGTTTTATGTGCCATATTTTTTACCATGTTTATTTTTATTTATTTATTTGTTTCAAACATATACACATTCAGTGATATTCCAAATTGCATATTCACATAGCTATTTGTTTGAAATGGGATTAGGTAGAGATGTACACTTATTTAGTCCTACCCCCTTACTTTTCTTTTACCTTACAGGTTAATCTTCATTTAAAAATAATAATAATAAAAACAGAATAGTGCCCTCCCACAGAAGTGGAATTACACACTTGAACCACAAGTAACAACTTTTTTTCAAATAAAAAACGAAAATATAAATTTTCATTACCTTCGCAGTTCGATCTGCTCCTCTCTGACATAGGTGTTTAAAATGTGTGCTTTATATGTTCTTTTGAAATGGCTTATACCTTTGTGCCTTTCTATTTGATCCTTTCTTTAAGTGTTTTATTTGTTAGAACTTTGTGTTTTGTTATGGCTAAAAATAGCTTCTTCTTAAACAAAGATGAGGCCAAGGGGCGTCGCGTGGCGCAGTGGTTTGGGACAGGCGCCTAATGTTCAGAGGCCTTAGCCCTCGATGCGGTCGTCCTATGGGATCAGAACAGTATCACCTTGAAGTGAAACTGAAAATAAATATTGGCACTGAAAATAAAAATTGGCATTGAAAACTATTATTGTAACTGAAAATATTAATTTTGAATCTGAAATAAATCTAGTGAAAATGTTTGTATTGAAAGTGAAAAAAATTTGAAAGTGAATTTTTTTTCTATGAAACTTTCATTTTTTTCTTACAATACCAATCTTTTTTTCAATACCAATCGTTTTTTCAATGCCATCATTTTATTCAGCTTCATTCAGTTGATACTGTTTTGACGCTCTAAGTTTCTTCTACTGACCAGTAGACTAGAAGTCTTGTGATAAAGTTTTATCCTTGTGTAGCCTGTCTTTGTTGGAGGCTCTCCTCATTACAGACTGTGTGGTATGAAGGGATGTAAATACACACTATATAGGCTATACCATATTAAATAACTATTAATTTCAGTTCCACAATATATATTTACAATACATGTCAATAACGTTAACAAATCAATTAAGACTGGTGTAAACAAAGTTAACAACACTGACAACTCGTTTTTTATTAGATTGCAAAACGTAACTGTGACACACACTCTAAACCAGAAGGTGGCGGTAATGCGCGCCAACTACCATGGCAAACTGAGAAGAAACCATTTATTTTTTAATTATTATTATTCCACAAACCACATTATGCTTTTTGTACACCTAGAGACTTTGAAACGATTTAGAAAAGACTCTTTAAGATTATCAGCTCACATCTAAAGATTTGGGTTAACAGTTTTTTAGTCTCACACTAAAGATTTTATTAACACTGAATCTTGTTGGGACACCATTTAAAAGACTACACCTAGGCTATTTTAGCTTCCTGCAAAATTCCTCCAATTATGCTCAGCGTTATTCAAATTCAAAATTCAAAATTACTTTATTAATCCCAAAGGGGAATTAAATGTTGTTGTAACTCATTATGCAAGTTCCTTCAAAGATTTGTTGTAGATGCTGATGTCTGTGGGTAGGGATGATCTCTTGTAGTGCTCTGCAGATCTGAAGAAGCCTCTGACTGAAGACGCTCTGTAGTTGTTGACAATGGTGTCACAGTATACAGTTTCTTGTTGTAGCAATCTTTGCCAAGATTAATGTTATGTCAAATAAAGACTTGCATTCAAAGTGGGTACTCTGTCAACAAGTAGCTGGTTAACTCATATCTTTTTAATGCAAGGTGTTTATGCTGTACCACTTGCTCCATTCAGATGCACAGATAGCGCTGGTTTGTGCCTGTATTCCAGGAGGCAAGGTTGGCATACACTTTGTAATTTATGGCCCATTTCTCAGCCATGCAACACAAATATTGTATTTGTTGTGTGTAGACCCTGCCAGGCTCCATAGGTGGCTACAAAACTGTCAAAAAAAATTGATATATGGCAAGGTGCAAGACAATATCATGAACGGGACTAGAACCCACCATCATCGGAGATGTAATCCCACTTATTAACCATTGTGCCATAGCAGTAAAGTACAACCCCAAACAGCCAGGATACACTATGAAGCGGACAGGACCCCCACACGGTCACATAGTTAAATAAAAGGAGGGAACAGATTACGACTCCATGCGCATGGTTAAATAAACCGAGGGTACAGATTCTTACCCCTCAAAAATTATTTCTGCACCTGACCCCTGCCGGGCTCTGTAGCTTCGTGCTTGCGCTTTTACGTCACAATGACTACACTAGGACTTATAAAGATAATATCAAACATGTTTGATTCAAAATACTACAGAAAGACTGTCATAAATCGGGTCCCCAACTGCAGATTATCCCCTTCCACAAACCACATTAGTAGCAAAGAAAATGTTGATCCGACTGTCTCGCCTCGGACAGTCGGAGTTTCCCTCCTGCCTCGTTCAGGCAAACATATGGGGGGCTGAAGCCCCGACCCTCATGCGTCACACACAAGCGTCAAAACAGTATCACCTGATTGAAACTGAAAAAAAATGATGGCATCGAAAAAACGATTGGTATTGAAAAAAAGATTGGCATTGTAAAAAAAGATTGGCATTGTAAAAAAAAAAGAAAGTTTGAAAACTTGATTGTAAGTGAGTTATTTGTTTCAATGCATACACACGAGTTTCATAGAAAAAAAATTCACTTTCAAATTTTTTTTCACTTTCAATACAAAAATTTTCACTAGATTTATTTCAGATTCAAAATTAATATTTTCAGTTACAATAATATTTTCAATGCCAATTTTTATTTTTAGTGCCAATATTTATTTTCAGTTTCATTTCAAGGTGATACTGTTCTGATCCCATATCGTCCCGGGTTCAACTCTGGCCCGCGGACATTTACTGAGTGTCTCTCCCCCCACTTCTCTCTCCTTTCTGTAATCTATCCACTGTCAATTGTGGCCACAAAACCTTTAAAAGAAAAAAAGATGAGGCAGAGTCCTTCAGGTGTTCGTTAGACTTTAATTTACATGTTGGCCAAAGATGGAGAGATAGAGTGAACCAAAAAGACAGTTCCATCCTTACATTCCTTACCCAACCCTTCACATGCAAACCCTTGAATAGTTTTAGCAATCAATGTTTATCTTCTAATGGCATAAGCTCAGTTTCCGTGTCTTCTCCTGGAGGGTCAGTCAGAACCGGTTCTGATTAGGGTGACAGGCCCAGCATTCTCAAATCCGAACGTAGTGTGGCAGGACGGGCTCCAGAATGCTAAATAGGAAAGGTGCATCATGGACCTGGGGCAGCAGGTGGATGAGCTGGAGCAGTACTCCCGCAATAATTATGTAATCATCACCGGCATTAGGATCAAGCCACGCTGTTACGTGCATGCGGTGGCCGCGGACAGCAGGGATCACACTCGGTGGAGTAATAGGTGGCATCCTACCTCCAGAGGAAGGAGGTAGAGATGGGCCTGAAGGACAGTGGCTGCGTTTACATGTGCAAAATGTCTTTAATCGGATCATAGTTCGGATTAGAATTTGACTGTGTACATGGGCCCTGAAAAAAATAATCTGATTATAACAAGTGTTTAGAACTAGTGTATAGTGATAGTAATAGTTGATAGTTCAGAACTATCTAAAATACCAGAAGCAGCCATAGAAGAAGTAGCAGACTCTGCTGTAAACAAACATGGCTGCGAATGTTTAAAGTGGAGCGGTATGATGTTCTTAAATGGGTGCTTTTTTTTGCTGGTCATGGTTTTACATCTACAAGGCGTTATTGTTGTGTACACAGTCAAATTCTAAACCGAATCTCTTTATTGTTTTACACTGAGGTAATGTACGACTACGCATGACGTAACAGACACACGCAGTAATGACCGACATTCGGAATAAGTGTTTACGTGAACAGCGATCGGATTAACAATTGCCATAACCAGATGTCTCAATCAGAATGAAATCTTGATCCGAATGAGTGTGATCGGATCAGAGTATTCCGAATGCCGTGTTTATATGAAGCATTTTTATTCTGATCAGGCTTTTAATCCAATTACTTGTGTCCATGTAAAGGCAGGTATTGAGGGCTGTCGCTCACTGGCCACGAGGAGCAAGAGACCACCAGCTGTAATCATGAGGTTCACCAACAGGAAAAGTAGCAATTCTGAGACAAGGGAACAAATGTTTTCATAAACAAGCAATTGACCAAATGAAATGCTGACATCACAAGGAAAGCAAGACAAGTCAAAAAGCAAGGCATGAGTGTCTAGCTCCCGCAATTTGTTCTAAAATCTCAGACTTCTAGCACTGTAGGCAACATTTATTTTTTTGGCCAGGGTGGATAAGTTATTCTTCCACTAGATTGCACTACTCCAGTAACAAATGTCTCCAAAAAAAAGCCAACACGAAAGTAAGTGGTACAGGTGAAGTAAGCCGGAGGGAAGCCCAGGATTCAGCCTCGGAATGCCTAATGATGCCCGGACGCAACGAGGGCAGCCAAGAAGTGCTGGATGCTATTGCCACACTTTCACATTGAGTTAATGAAGATGAAGTCGGATATCTCTAAAACCCTTCGGAGTGAAATTGTCGCCCTGAAAGCAGAAAATGACGCAGCTATCACTGGATTAGAGGAACAGCTCAGGAGCCAAAATTAGAAGATTGAAGGAGTGGCAGCTTCGGCTTCAACTACGGCTGGCACGGCGGTGGAGCTAGAGGGAAAAGTCTCGCTTCTAACCAGTCAAGTTGCACAGCTAACAGAGAAATGTGTAGATCTAGAGGCGCGCTCCAAGAGAATGAATATACGCATAGCGGGAGTGAAAGAGGGAAAATAAAATGGACAGCGGATGAGTGACTTTGTTGCACAGCTATTAAAAATAACGTTGGATCTGGATGAACCTCCACTGTTGGATCGAGCCCACTGAGCGCTAAGCACACGCCCAGAGGACGACGGTCCCCCTAGACACCTCATCGCAAGAGTCCACTATAGTCATACTCTGGATGAGATTTTGCGCAATGTTATGTCTAAAAAGAACCTGATGCTCGAAGGGGACCGAATCTAAATATTTTGAGACTTTCCGCAAGCCATTGCAAAGCGCCGTGCTGCTTTTACACCCACAAGAAACCTTCTGCGGGACAAACCCGGGGTGAGATTTGGTTTGAGATTTGTAGCCCCAGCTCAAGGTGACTTACAACAATGTTGAAATGGTATTCACCGATCCAAAGGCTGCTCATCGCTGCGCTTTGGAACACTTTGGTTAATAATCTTTTAAGGGAATGCTGGAAGGATTCCAGATTATATTTCACTCAGCTTTATATTTAAGTTTTGATATGGACAAGGTACGATACACACACTGATTTAATACCTCCTTTTCGGACATTAACATCTGTACCTAAACGATGAATGTCAGCCTACTTTATTAGAGGACTCAATATATTTAGACAGGAGCGGGGCTTTTTGTGTTACTGGGAAGTTTGAGATAAAAAAGTCCAGTTTTACTAGTGTTTCCCGTTTTCCTTTATGTTTTTTGGGAGACTTTTCTAGGGGGGGTGGGGGGTGACTGCATAAGTACAAAAGATTCAAATGAGGTTTAGCAATACAAATCAAAGGTTAATATGTATGGGAATGAGGGGAAAGTGACTTTCTGAATGTGGAATGTTAAAGGGGTAAATGAACCAATTAAAAAGGCTAAAGTTATATCTCATTTAAAAGTTCTCAAAAGTTCGCGGGGGGGCACTTTTTTTTTTACTATATCTCTTTACATAGACCTAAAAAAATTTCTACTTAAAAAGTTGGAAAAAACTTAATTCTGTAAACTTTACTTTCATTATTTTACTTTACTAATACATTAAAAGTTGTAATACGTTGTGCGTTATAAGTTGTAATACATTTCACGCAGCTGCATGAATCACTAAAAGCATGAATGAAGTGGCCACTTCTAAATGGGCCCCACTGTACTCACCCAGGCTTTTCAATACGTGCCACTCGGTTGCACGTAAGGGGAAAAAAAGTCGCTGATGCAAAAAAGTAAAAAAAGAAATAAAACTTAACGTCCAGATTTTGTCCCCAGTCACCCATAAGGAAGGCCATCTTTGTATAAGGATCCACCCACTACTCCAGGTCATTCTCCTCCGAGGTAACAGCCTTACAATAATGGCGGGTCTTCACGTTTGTTAAAAATAGGTCATCCTACACAACCAGTGACTCCACCCTCTAGCCAATCTGTGGCCGATAGATGTCTGACGTCGCTTTTCAGTCCCTGCTTGGCCCTGTTGGAACCGCTGCGAAGCTAGTACTAAAATGGGATTGACTTGGCCCGACGCTACCCGACTTCTGCCAGTGGAAAAACAATGGAACCAGGGCCGAGTTGGGCCGAGTCGGCCCAAGTAGGTACTAGTGGAAAAACGACATATGTTCTTCCCACTGACCAGCTCCATGACGCACTCCTCCCCTGTGTCGGCTGACAGACGAACAGCTGATCTCCTTTGACGCTCTCACGTTTCTACCCTCGGCGTGCTACGCCCCCCTTCAGCCAAAAACTGCTGTAAAAAAAAAGGCAGGCACCAATATCCATGCACCCTCAACTCATTCATATGGCGTTTTTCCACTAGTACCTACTCGGCCCTGCTCTACTCAGCTCCACTTGGCCCTACTCCGCACGACTTGGCACGGGTTGCTTTTCCATTGCAAGACGGGAGCATCTCAAGTGGGTGGTTGCGTCATATTATGGGCGGCCCCAGAGGGTGTAGCTGCGCAATGCAATAAAAACAAAGAGAACGTAGAGGGAAAGCATTTCAACACTACAATGGCGGCCACCGTAGCGATTTTGAACTTTCTGCTCAGCCTGTGGGTTTATGTTAATCGTCAAAGACTAAAGACCCTGAAAAAGCTGCGTGCTGCAAGGGAAAACACAGCGGAGAAGTACAGAAGAGTGTGGGAAGCCCTGCAGGAGTATGAACTTACGGACAGGACATGACGACTTGTGAGGGTAAGCTTTCGCTAACATTACCCTGCTGTGGTGGCCCAAATACGCTATGGATATGTATTTATACGCCAAAGTGTCGTGTAAAAATTTAATGTTGACAAAATAGCTTTAGTAATATATATATTGTGTGTGTGCGTGTTTCAGATTTGTGCTCTGCAAGATCGTCGCAGCCGACCATCGGTGTGGGCGTTTAACCGGGCATCGCAGTGGTGGGATATCGTTGTTCCGGGTTTCAACAAAGCTCAGTGGGTACAGAACTTCAGGATGTTGGAACAAACATTCATCTACCTGTGCAACAAACTACGTACAGCTCTGGAGCGACAGCACACGTCTTTCGGCCAATGTGTGCCCTTACAGAAGAGAGTTGCCATTGGTCTGTGGAAGCTAGCTACAGGCCCCGAGTACAGGAGTATAGGACATCTTTTTGGAGTCAGCATCACAACAGTGTGCAGGTGTGTGAAAGAGTTTTGTGCTGCCGCAGAGACATTACTAGTGCCAGTGCAAATCCGTTTCCCTGAACACATTTGGAGAAATATCCATGTACATTGAGAACAGGTGGGGTCTTCCACACTGCGTGGGTGCAATACCTGGCTCCCACATACCCATCATAGCCCCGCGGCAATATCACACTGACTATTTCAACCGTAAAGGCTGGCACTCCATAATCCTCCAAGGTGTTGTGGATGGAAAGGGACTGTTTTGGAATGTGTTTGCCGGATTACCAGGGAGCATGCATGATGCTAGGGTTCTGAGGCTGTCCACGCTGTGGGAGTTGGCCAGCCGGGGAAACCTGTTTCCACCTCACACCAGGAACATTGGTACGGTGGCAACCAGCTACTACATCCTAGGGGACTCAGCATATCCATTGCTGAACTGGGTGTTGAAGCCATTTAATGACACCGGATGACTGACAGCTGAACACCATATGTACAATCAGAAATTCAGTAGAGCACGTGTTGTACAAAAAATGCTTTTGGCAGGCTGAAGGGAAGATGGCGGTGCCTTCTAAAAAGAAACGACTGTGATGTTAAACTTGTACAGTCGATGGTGCTGAGCCGCTGTGCTCTGCACAACCTATGTGAAAGTCATGGCGAGCCTAAGGAGACCTCATGGGAGGAAGCTGCAGAATTAGCTGCAGTGTGGTGACAGCACCACAGAAAGTAGAGGAGGAGGGCAGAGATGTAAGAGATGCTTTAATGCAGCACCTCTGGGACAACACTCAGATGTAATTTATGCTTTGCTAACCTTCTACCCAGATGTTTTAAAAATTACTGCATTTTTTGTAATAAAGGTCTGCTTCGAAACTTGTTTTTACCCCTGAATTTTATTTTTGTCATGGATTTGCAAGTTGTGGTACTATGCTACATAATCAAGAATTGGTTTCAGGCTCCAGGGTATTCATTTCATTCTGTAGATTTAAGAAAATGTGTTTAGCGTAATCAGTTCTATAATCTAGATGCTGCTTCAAATTCCACTGTAAATCACAGCCAGAGTACATGTAAGAAATAAAAAACACAATGCAATTATATTCACACATTCCTATTTTATTTATAGTGTAGATAAACCTCTCAAAATCGTGCGGTTTTGGGCGGTGTGAAAGCAGCATTGGTCTTGTAGTGTCCTTTCAATGAAGAGAGTGGAACCAGTATCACGATAGAGGAAACTTCACTGTGTCAGCTTGTTTCTAACACTACAGGCAACCACACACAGCACAACAGCGGCAACCACATGCCTGTACCAACAGAAAACAACATGGGGGTAAATACACCACATCATCCCCCTATAAAAATAAAAAACCTCGTTTCCATTTTCTAAATAACTTAAATGAGCTAGTTATGTCAATTTAGTTTAGCTTTAGTATTCTTAGTGTACTAGAAGATATCCTAAAACATTGAGTTACCTTTCCTTTATCATTTTACAGATTTTTGCTTCAAGCCATTTCCAATATTCAACATTTAACTTATGTGAAAGAACAAAGAACACAAAATATGACTGATAATAAAACATAATATACTGATAATAACTGATAAAACAATTAACACTCTTAGTTTAGCAAATATTATTCCAAATAACGTTTAGGTGTTTTGCGAGGTAGGTCGCCTCACATACGGGAGGGCTCAGAGAAACAGCCGGTCGCCCATCAGTGTCTAGAACACAATCGTCCTTTGTGTCATGTTCATCTTTATGGTCATCCATTTGAGTTTCAGGGTTATTAGTCTCTGGTCCAACTACAGCTCGGGCACGAAGCTGACCTCCATGACACCTGTGCACAGTGTTGGAGTCACACTTTCTGAATTCATAAGACACTGTGCCAGTCTGTCTTACAACTTGTCCAGGAATTCACTTGTGACCTCCCCCACCTGTGTTACGAAGGTTGACAGTGTCATCTACAGCAAAAGAACGATCCACAGCCGTTCGGTTGTGCTGCGTTTTCTGTTGATATTGTTTCATGCGCCCAGACACTCTGGTGTCAGGTCTGATTAAATCCGGTCTGGTTTGGACATGTCTGTGCAGGAATAAATCTGAAGGAGATTGACCTGTAGTACAATGTGGCGTGGTGCGATACTGCAGCAAAAACATGGAAAGTTTGTCCTCCATGCCGCAGGGCAAGCTTTTTCATCCCCACTTTGAATGTTTGTATGTATCTCTCAGCCAAACCATTTGTGGCAGGATGACTTGGTGCACAGGTTGTGTGCAAAATTCCGTTTTGTGTCACTGAGGTTTGAAACTCTGCAGAAGTGAAAGTAGTGGCATTATCAGTGATGTGATCTGCGACATATGGAAATTTCCAACCACTTTGTATATGCATCCACCACAATCATGAACATACAGTTTAGAAACGGTCCAGCAAAATCAATATGCAGTCTTTTCCAGGTTTCACCCAGGAACTCCCATGGATGCAATGCAACATGTCCTGGTAGAGATATATAATAATAATAATGGCTTGCATTTATATAGTGCTTTTCTAGACCCTCAAAGTGCTTTACAACTCCATTATTCATTCACTCTCACATTCACACACTGGTGTAGGCAAGCTATGATTATAGCCACAGCTGCCCTGGGGCAAACTGACAATAGCAAGGCTGCCATATCACGCCATCGGGTAGGTGAATTGTCTTGTCCAAGGACACAACGACATGTAGCAGGTGGAAGCAGGAATCGAACCCACGATTTCTGGGTCGCAGGCCGACAACTTTACCACTTTGTCTTTACCACTTTACCCTACATCACAAATGTATAAACTTTAGACAACTCCTTGTCCCTCCGAGTAGCTCTGGCAACTTGAGTAGGTTTCAGTGGAGTTTCATCCAGATGTTCAGTTAACAGAGAGTGAACCGCTGCTGAAATCACTGCTGTTCCTGTGTCACTCGTGTCTGGTAGTGGACAACATGAGAGTCCATCAGTGTTGCTGTGATCCACCGACTTCCTGAAAACAATCTGGTAATCATATCCGGATATTATAGCCCATCTCTGGATGCGTGCTGCTGCTAATGTAGGCAGGCTCTTGTGCTGTCCAAAAAGCGTCAGCAGGGGGCGATGGTCAGTTACCAACGTGAAATGTCGACCCCACAATGACGGAACTTCTTTACTCTCTAAATAAGTTCCAGAGCCTCCTTTTCAATCTGAGAATACTTTACTTTGGCTTGAGACAGCGTGCGGGAAGCATGAGCTATTGGCCACTCCTCCCCATTTGGTATAGTATGCTGGATCACCGCTCCGATACCATATGCAGAGCCATCACACGCTAAAGTGAGCGGCAGGTTTGGGTCATAATGAGCTAGAACTCGATCACTACTCAGCTTCTCCTTTCATCTGTCGAATGCTGCCTGCTCAGCTTCAGTCCATCTCCAAGTCTCACTGTCTCCCAAGAGCCTGTATAATGGGGCTAAAACTGTGCTTTGTTTTGGCACAAATCTCCCACAATAGTTGACAAGTCCCAAAAAAGCTTGAAGCTCTTTTACATTTGTAGGTGCAGGAGCTTCCTTGTCCTTGGATGGATGTACCGAATGCTCATCCAGAATGTGTCCCAAAGTATTCAATCTGCGGTTTGTAGAACTTACACTTTGAGCGCTTTAGCCGCAATCCATTTTCTTGAAGGCGTTGCAGGACTTTTTGCAGGTTGCACAGGTGTTCCTCTTTTGTGTGTCCTGTAATCAGTAAATCATCAAGATAAACCACGACAGGTAGATTTCATTAGGTTCTCCATGATGCGCTGGAAGATTGATGAGGTTTCCAAAAGGAAGTCGGTTGTACACAAACAATCCTTTGTGAGTGTTGATTTTTGTGTATTTTTTGGAGTCCTCATCTTGTAGTACTTGCTGGTACACTGCTGCCAGGTCTATCTTTAACCCCTTTCAAACAGGCCATGAAAAACGGTAATTTTCCAGACTTTGTCTGTTTTGCTTTTGAGTCTGAAAGCAGTCTTCCAGACTTTGTCCGGATAGCCTTTACCGGTAGTTTTACGGATGAAGACCTAGTAACAAGAGCGGATTTTTAGCGGTATGGTGTTTGCATTCAGATTATCAGATAATCTTCTGGAAAATCTGGAGGGGTGTGGGGCGGTGGGGAAAAAGGGAGGGGGGCAGGAAATGCTGTGAGCACACATATTGAATTACGTATAAATGTCACATAAACGTCAGTGCATAAGAACACACTAACAGCTTCTTCATCGATGATGACATTCATCAGGATCCTCAGGTACATTTGTTGCTGTGTGAAAGCAGCCGAAAGGCAATGTTCAGGAAAAAAGTGGTGTATTTGAGAACACAACTCCGGTTAAAGACCGGATGGAATTGTCTGCAAATATTCCAGAACTTCTGTATGAAAACGGCTTTTGAGAAACTTCAGGTTTAATAATGATGGTAGTTTTAATGTCTTTAACAGTACCTAGTTTCTCCTTGAACACTTCACTGTATGTATCCACAGGTTCTTTGAGGGAATGCTGTTTTGACTCATTCATCTACTTAATCAACTGTCAGTTCAGTCTGAGTTTATTTAACCAGTTTCTGCCACACAGAGATGCTCCATGTCCCTTTACAACTAACAGTGGCAACTCCACAGCTTGCTCCTCATACACCTCTTTTACTATCAGCTGTCCCAGAACATGAATGCACCATTAATTGTAGGCTTTAAGATTCATTTTAGTTGGTTGCAGGGTCAGTTGTCTCATAATTATGTTCAGAAATGACACTCTTTGCTGCTCCACTGTCAGTGAAAAAGCTGGAAGATTCCTTGCAGGCCGTGGTAGAATTTAGTTCAGGGGCTACTGTCACTGGAGGATTAGTTGGTCTCTCCACTGTTGCAAACAGAGTCCGTGCATTATTAATGTTTCTGTTAATAATTTCAGAGAAGAAAGATTCCCTAGTATCTTTTAAAGTTAACTGATATCTGTTCAGTCTCTCTTTGTAGATCTCACCGTGAAGCTGGAGTCGAGTTTTCCACCATTTTCTCTCGGCTCGTCAACACTGCCTTTTTTCACTACTGTTACATGGAGCACTGCATGTGTTTTATTTTTTCTACCCTTTTCCTCACTGTGCCAAGCAGTGCAGGCTGGTGCAGCTGTAGTCAATTGAGCCAATCAGTCTGAGGTGGAGTATTTAAGGTGTGAAAGCAAAAACCTGCAGGGTGTGTTCAGACCTTGCTCAGACTGTGGTGTTGCTGCTTGTGTGCAGGTTGAGAGCTCTGGTCTGGCCACCTACCTCCAGCTATAGTGAAGGGTATTTCTTCTTTTGTTTTAAAAGGAAGGTGCTTGCCACACTCCTTTGTTTAGGAGTGTGACATTTGGAGGCCTGTTAATCCTTGATAAAGGAGGGTGTTTGTTTGTTGTTGTTGGTTAATCCTTGGTAAAGGAGGGTGTTCTTTTGTGGCTATTTGCTTGTTCTCCTTTGGTACAGGTGGCTTCTTTTTGGCTGCTCTTTCTTTTAAGAAAAAGGAGTTTGGTTTGAGTCAGTTGTTTTTTCGTTTGCCTGCCCTGTTGATGGCGATTTTTCTTTCTTCCTCCCTATTTCTGTAGGTGCGAGGACTCCAGACTTTCTGAGCTGGAGTTTTGTTTTTGATGTACTTTCTTTGCTTTACAGGGAGACCCAGCCACAGTAATTTACTGTTATAAATCAACTTACTTTTTTTTGCGAAACACTCTTTAATCGTCTTGTCATTTAACCCCAGGTTAACTTTATTGTTACTACCTACCCCCCTCCTAGACACTTTCTGGGGGCGGGACGTAACAACTACGTACCAGTGGTTCGCTTTTCCACGGAGACGTCTTTCTACCTGAGACTACTTTTACTTTAGTTGGAGCAATGGAATCAATGATGTCTGAGATTTTCACGGAGAAATTATCTACCAGCCTGTTTACTGAGTTGGAGTTGGGAGATGAGGGGGATGTGGTGAGAGGGTAAATACGTTTAAAGGTTTCAACTAAACTGTCCCCAAGAAAATGCTTTTTTTTTTACAGTTATCTCACTGTGACTAGATAGTTTAGCAGAGATGGTCAAATAACGCAATATCAATCACTGAGATGTTGGACATATTTAAACCTTTGCTGATAATAAGTCCAGATTGTGTCATCAATTGTGTGTTGGTTGTTTGACTATAATTGGTGGAATCAGCAGTCAATATTCCAAAATACTTAAATTAAAGTTATGCATTCGACCCCAAACGCTGAAGCTTTGAAATGAATGTGGCTTCATTGTGACAAAAACATTTACTTCATAGAAATGTGCTCATTTTTATTTTGCTGACATCTGAAAATCCCCTGAAACATAACAGATCACTGATTCTGATCACTGGAACATGAATGAAAAAACCTGGAAGAAAAAACCTAAGTAGAACTTAATTGAGAGTGCCTCCAAAGAAAATCAGTTCATAGGTGGGCGTTTTGGGTCGCCTCGGCCCGCTTCAGACTGAGGCAGAGGTACTCAGAAAAAAAGACGTCGACTTGCCCCACATAAAAGTAATGGAAATGCGCTAAACCGACCTGGCACAGGCTGAACCGACCCTAGTGGAAAAGGGGCATAAGTATCATATGTTTTCTACACAGCTAGGAAATGTCTGAAAATGTCTGAAATTTAATTTGAGTATATCACATTTTGGACACGTATGGAAAAAAGAAATTAGAGGAGTGTGGAAAAGTATTATTATTATTATATGTCTTAATTCCATTCCCATTGTCTAAGTTTTGTCCTTCCTTTCATTATTGTGTCCTCCATCTTTTATGTCTTTCCTTCATTCCTTTCTACTGTCTTAGTGTCTGTCCTTCCTCCCTTCCCACTCTCTTATGTTCTTCCTTCTTTTGTTTTTTCCATTCTTTGTCCTCCATCACTCTGCTTTCTGTCCTTCTTTGTGTCCTACCACCATTCCTTCCTTGTGTCCTTCCTTCTTTCCTTCCCCTTGTCCTGCTTCCTTTCCTTCCTTGAGTCACAACAATTCAGCTTATTTAATTAGCACCAATTCACAACACATGTTGTCTCAAGGCACAAAAAAACAAAAACAAAAGTCAATTTAATTGAGTCATCCAGACAGATTCCAATTAAAGTACATACATTGCAGATTGATCCTAGTTATCAAACAGTGCATCAAGTTCAGTTTATTATTCTAATCGGTTAAAAAGTTTTCTATCTGAGGAAACCCAGCAGATTGCAGAATCCATCCTTCCTCCTTGTCTTTCATTCTGTGTCATTTCCTTCCTTGTGTCCTTTCATTTTTCATTTCCTGAGTCCTACCTCACTTCCCCCTTCCTGTCCTGTCTTCCATGTATCCGTCTTCTGTTTCTCCTTCCTTCCTTCCTTCCTTCCTTCCTTCCTTCCTTCCTTCCTTCCTTCCTTCCTTCCTTCCTTCCTTCCTTCCTTCCTGTCCTTGTATCATACCTCCCTTAATTTAGTCCTTGTGTTCTTTCTTCTTTCCTTCCTTGTGTCTTTTTTCTTGGGCTCTTTGGTTCATTTCTGTACTTCTTTGTGTCCTTCTTTCCTCATTACTTCCTTGCTTCATTCCATGTCCTGGTTTGACGAGTTTCATATTTGAAGCCTATCTGCTATAAAGTCAGAGGGACTATTGTGCTTTAAGATGAATCCTATGGTCTGAGAACACTGGAAAATTTAGGTTGAAGAGGTACAGCATTTTTACATGACAAATGGTTGTAAAGGGAAATATTATAGTTACAATATTATAACTTTATATCATTTTAGCTTTGCTTGGAATAATTTCAGCAATCAGGCAAACTCACAATATTAAAGACATAAAATGCAATAACATAGAACATAAAATCAGTCTTTATGCAGATGATGTATTACTTTTTCTCCAGCATTCACAAACCTCTTTCTCTCAGGTAATCGGGTTGATAAACTCTTACTTATTAGGAAAATATTTTACAGTTCACCAACAGCATTTATCAGGACTAACAACCAAACCTCATCAAGGTTTTATCTTCAGAGAGGTACCAGGCAGGGATGTCCTCTCTCTCCCTCCCTGTTTGCTATTTTTATTGAACCACTAGCTGCAGCAATCAGGGAAACTAATAATATTAAAGGCATAAAATCCAATAACATAGAACATAAAATCAGTCTCCAGCATTCACAAACCTCTCTCTCATGTAATCAGGTTGATAAACTCTTACTCAAGAGTTTCAGGTTATTCTATAAATTGGTTAAAATCTACAGTTCTGTCAATCAATTGTATTTCCCAGAATCCCATTAATACACAACTGCAGTCAGGGAATATTTTTTTTATTTGAGTATCAATGTCTCACCAAGACTGGCAGATTTAGTAAAAGCTAAACTGCACCCCACTTTTTTAAAAGGTGGAAGATCTTGCTAGATGAAAATCCCTACCCTTATCAATTATGGGAAGAGTTGCATCAATACAAATTATGGTTTTGTTGAGAATCAATTACTTATTCTCAATGATCCCAAACAAATCATCACAGGATTGGTTTAGATCTCTGGACTCTTCGTCTCTAAATTTCTTTGGAA
Source organism: Valencia hispanica (assembly GCA_963556495.2). NCBI lineage: Eukaryota > Metazoa > Chordata > Actinopteri > Cyprinodontiformes > Valenciidae > Valencia > Valencia hispanica. The sequence goes on from OY747709.1 coordinate 3,962,868, forward strand.
AGATAAACCCCCACGTATCAGTTTAAAAACACTGCAGAAGACCAAAGAAAAAGGAGGTCTAGATCTACCAAACTTCCATCATTATTTCTTAGCCAACAGGCTCCAATACATCTCAAGATGGTTAAAACATAGCTACCTAGACGAGTCCTGGATAGACGTAGAACAGACACTATGTAATAAGATAAAACTTTCAGACCTACCATTTATTAGCTCAAATATAAAACAATATGAATGCTTTAAAAGCATAAATATCAGCTCCTCTCTGACAGCATGGTGGGAGTTTCTAAAAATGACAGAGCCCACAATAATCCCATGCAGACGTACACCCATCTGGAATAACCCCGACATCTTGCAAAAAAATTGTATGATAAATTTCCCAATCTGGAGGTGCAATGGAATTGAATACCTGGAACATATATTTGAAGGAACAGACTTTATCCCATAATACATTAATTACACAATATGGAATTGATCAAAACAAATTCTTAGAATATCAACAAATTTAATCTATTATTAAAGGTAAATTTAGGCTCAATACAGCTGAATTACAAATTCCAGCAAGAGTTTTAGATTTTCTTAATCTCAACCCCCCCAAATTGCTGTCTAAAATATACAAAACTTTATCTACATTAGATGAATCAATAGCCATCCCTATTTCAAAATGGGAGGTGGATTTATCAGCCAGCTTTGACCAAAACGTCTGGTCTCAGATAAGTTTAAGAACCTTTAAAATAACAAAAACTCCTCATTTGCAATTAATACAATACAAAATCCTTCATAGAGTACACTATACAGGTCAACGAATGTTTAGGATGGGTTTTACATCGTCTAATACCTGCTTACAATGCACAAGCAATATACCAGATACTTATGTTCATGCGCTTTGGTTCTGTCCACCTGTTAAGACATTTTGGTGCCAGATATGTGAGGACTTATCAAAGTGTCTGAAATGTAACATCCCACCATCTCCCTCAATTTGCCTGTTAGGAAATTTAAATGATGTTACCATGGACACAAAGTCAGTTCTAATGGTTCACATTGCCTTATGCATCGCTAAGAAAACTATCCTCCTGAACTGGAAAAATAAAAAAACTCTTAATATTAATCAGTATAGAAATCTCTTGTTGGACCATATTGGTCTTGAGACGGCCTCTGGCTCCATCACCTAGTGGGGGTGGGGGGCACTTAGTTTTGTCGTTTGGGACACTGTTGCTGATGTGGGGGTTTTGGGGTTGGAGGCGTCTGGGGGGGACCCCGGGGGGTGGGATCACTGGGCGGATGGGGCGCTGGACGTCGTGGCCGGCCTGGGGTTGGGCTTTGGGAGGTGACTCCTGATGGCTGCATGCGGTGCCTTGGGGGGGTTGCACTGGCGGACATGGGTTACTGGCCTGGTGGCCGTGCTGCGCCTGGGTAGGGTCTGGGGTGGGCCTGGGGATTCGGGGCTCGGGGGCGCCGCGCCCCCTAGCTGTGGTCCTGGCTGGGGGTCGGCCGGCGTGGGGCCTCTGTTGGCTGTGGGGGTCGGGGCCGGCCGGCGGCCGGCATGTGCAGCCGCCTCTCTCTTTTTCTCTGGGCCGATTGTCATCGCTGGTCCCTGTATGGTGTCTCGCCTTGTTTGCTGGTTGGGGTGCCTGGCTGCTGGTCGCGGTGGCTGGGTGGCGTTTCCGGGCCGGATCAGTCCTTTTTTGCACTGGACTTGGCTCCTGGGTCTTGGTCTTTGTGCGGGGCGCTGGGGTTGGGCATTTGGCCGGGTTCGGTCGGACTTGCGGGTAGACTGGCCGGGTGCTGGGTTTGGTCTCCTGCCGGGCCGTTGAGCAACAGTAGTCGCTCCACAAGGAATGAGGCTGGTGGACGTCGGCCTGGTGGGTCGGCCCCCCGGCTCATCGGTTTGCTCCTGGTCTGGGCAGGTACGTCGCCGTGGTTCGGGCTACGGGGGCCTCCGGTGTGCGGGTGGCGCTGGGGGCCTCCTTTGCTGACGGGGAGGCTGCTGCTGTGTAGCGACAGGTGCTCTCCCCCTACGAGGGCACTTGGACGGGGGGGGATTGCGAACTCAACCTGGGTGTCTAGTGTCTTTTGTGTTTTGAGAGTAGAGCGAATGTCAGGGTGGGTTTTGTTCCCCTTCTGGGATGGGGCTGGGGGGACTGCCTTGGGGTCCGTGGAGAAAAAAAAAAAAAAAGGAATAATTTCTGCTTTACTGTTATAGATAAAATCAGATAATGTTCAACAATTTTTCTTTTAAATATGTAATTAGCATAAAACTGTAGTATTCTTACTAAGGGTTATCACATTAAGAAAATCTCCTACTTGCCCATGCTTATTCTCCATATGCTTACACACATCTCTCAACACATCTACTAAAGCTTCTAAGGTAGCTCTTTATCTGAGGTAGCCTTAAACAGAGGGAAATATTGAACCACAACAACTTTCCTTACCTAGAAATTTGACATATTGGCAACACATAAATTAGTCACATACTTGTCTGGAGTTCCACAGGGTTCTGTGCTTGAACCAATTCTTTTCACCATATATATGCTTCCAATTGGTAGAATCATTAGACAGCATGGGATAAATTTCCACAGCTATGACGATGATACAAAACTATGTTTTTCCATAAATCCTGATGAACCCAGTCAGTTAGGTAGATTACAGGCATGTCTGGAAGACATAAAAACATGGATGACTCTAAACTTTTTGCTCTTAAATTCTGACAAGACAGAAGTTGTCATGTTTGGACCAGAAGTTCTAAAAAAGAAACTGCTCAGTCAATCACTTCATCTGGATGACATTAAATTGGCCCCCAGTAATAACGTAAAGAACCTCGGCGTTATTTTTGACCAAGACTTTACATTTAAATCCCATATTAAACAGGTTTCTAGGATTTTTTCGCTTTCACCTCCGGAATATTGCTAAAATTAGAAACATCTTGTCCAGGAGTGATGCTGAGAAACTAGTCCATGCATTTGTTACCTTAAGGCTGGACTACTGTAATTCTTTACTATCAGGAAGTCCACAAAATGTAATTAAAAGCCTTCAGTTGATCCAAAATGCTGCAGCAAGAGTTCTGATGAATATTAAAAAGAGAGATCACATTTTTCCTGTTTTAGCTTCCCTTCATTGGCTCCCTGTTAAATCCAGAATAGAATTTAAGATCCTCCTTCTTCCATACAAAGCCCTTAATAATCAAGCTCCATCATACATCAGAGATTTGATTGTTCCATACGTTCCATACGCACTTTGCTCTCAGACTGCAGGTTTACTTGTAGTTCCTATGATTTCTAAAAGTAGAATGGGAGGCAGATCTTTTAGTTATCAGGCTCCTCTGCTGTGGAACCAGCTCCCAGCTTTAGTCCGTGAGGCAGACACTCTGTTTACTTTTAAAGCCAGGCTTAAAACTTTCCTTTTTGATAAAGCTTATAGTTAGAGTGGCTTAGGTCATCCTGAGCTGTCTCTGCAGTTATGCTGCTATAGGCTTACCCCTCCTTTCCACCAGACGCGTAAGCGGCACGTTACAAGAGCAGCACTTTTCACCTGCATATTCTGCTGCTTGGCCCTTTCCACCGGGTGCGTATGAGGTGCATAGCAGCGGGGAAGCAACTGTCGCCGAGAGAGCACGAAATCACGCGAGTTTAGCAAAATCATGCGTTGTTTCGTCAGTAAAAAAACAACAACCAGGAAAAGAAAACGGCATGGCTCCAAAAGGTATGTGTTTAATGTTATGTCTGTTTTATATACAGCAATAAGTTTATGTTGTGTCAGGGAATATCCAAAATCGCTCATCGCTTGTGTGATGACACACAAATGAGACCCTCCCGCGAGGTACTGACTTCTCACCGGGCCGCACAGGTAGTGACCTTTCTTCAAAGGAGCAGGGGGCAGAATGAAGAAACGAAACTCCCGAGTGACGCGGCCGGCGCTGCAAGTAACTGCAGCCAGCCGTACGGGAGCGCGCACAAAACGCTTCACAAAAAACATACCTCTTCACAGTGACATACTTCTTTTTCTTAGTGCCACTTTTTAGTGGGCTGTGAGTCGTCCTCGGTCATTTCCCAGTTGCAGAAGAGAAGAATCCATTCTCACAGTTAAATCAATGGAGGTCTGCGACCATTTTACTTCCTCTTTTAAAGCTGTCGAGAACAAGCAAGCCGTGTCAATTGACGTCACAGCCATAGACAGCGCGGAAAAATTCGGGCCGCGAACTGCAGCACACTTTGCAGCACACAGCCAGCTTAAGAAAATGGAGCGATACGTGGGTGGGCTCATTCTTTTTGGTTTATAACGCTTCATCACTCAACAGCATTAAAAAACTCGACATGGATGTTTATTTTGTTTACAAATCCTGCCCTCTGTTCCTTTAAGTAAAGCAACCGCAAAGCAGCACATTTCTTTTATTTTGAAAATTTCCGGATGCCGAACCGTTTCATTTCCTGTCTCCCCTATCCAAAATGTAGAAATTTACGTGTTTCAGAGGCGTACCGCGTAGAAAATAGGACTGCCGCGTATAATTACAAAAGTGCTGCGACATGACGCTTGTGAGACACGCCTCCAGTGGAAAGGGTTCTATGGACTACAGCGGTGGCTATCAGCTGCGTATGACGTACTGCTCCTGTAATGCACTGCTTACACGTTCGGTGGAAAGGAGGGGTTAGACTGCTGGAGGACAGACTTACCAATTTTCTTCACTCTGCTACTTCCTTTTCTCCTACTACTCTCCAGTTGTATTACAGTACATTCTGCTATTTCGACTGTTAACTTTGTTTTCTCTCAGGGTTTTTCTCTCCATAGAAGATATACCTGGTCTGGTATCCTGCTTTGCTACAATGCCATGTTGGATGGGGGGCATCGACTGGGATGATGCTCCCAGTAACTGAACATCCACTGTGTCCTGTTATTAACTTTTTACTTTCTGTAACATAGAAAGTTCTCTTATATCAGATCTTCTGTTCCTTCTGTGTTTCTGCTCTGTCTTCTCAAACCCCCAGACGGTCGTGGCAGATGGCCGCTCCTACTGAGCCTGGTTCTGTTGGAGGTTTCTTCCTGTTAAAGGGGAGTTTTTCCTCTCCACCGTCGCTACATGCTTGCTCAATATGAGGGATTGCTGAAGGATTGCTGTGGTTGGAAAGTCTGCATCAACGGGGCCCGACCTCACGCCAATGACTGACGGAATCTGCTGGGATTCCTTAAATAGGAAACTTTTTAACTGATTGAAATGTTTGTATAAATGTATTGAAATGACTTCTTGTTAAGTGCCTTGAGATGACATCTGTTGTGAATCGGCGCTATATAAACAAACTGGATTAAATTGAAATACTTGACAAATAAAGTCAGAAACCTACAGTGACTAAGACAAACAAATCAGATGAAGCATTTTCTGTTTTATAATTATTATAATAATGACTCCTGTGTACAGTTGTGCTCGTTAACCTCTCACCGTTGTGTTTTTATGTCTCACGGTAGTGACTTTCTCCTTCCTTGTGTTTGTGCTGCAGATTGTGATCGTGCAGTGGGGAGGGAAGCCCTTCAGCTGTGCCCCTCTCAACGTCGAGCAGTGGCTCTGGTGTCTGTTTGTGGGTGTTGGAGAGCTTCTCTGGGGGCAGGTAAGGAACTTTTCAGCCTGCTGTGTCATACCAAAGTCAGTAGTTGTTAGCCTGGACTTACCTGAGATGACATCAAGGGAAATATTCATCAAGCTTCTGTCCCATCAGAAACCTCCTAACTAAGCTTAAAGTCTTCTTGCAAGGAGTCTTAGATTCAGAGTGATTCAATTTCTGTATCATGGTAACTGTGAGTAAGAAAAAAACACATTTAAATAGGTTGTCTTTTCCTAAACCCTTCATCTTTTCTCAAACATATTTTAAAATTCTAATAAAAAAAGACATCTGAGCGGCAACAAGAGTTCAACCATAAGTTACACTAAGCTGTAATGTGAGCCCAGATCTTTGAAACCTCAGCTGTCAAAAAGAAAATCAACTAAAACTAGTATTAAATAGTTAAATTACTTTGTTCTGATTACTCTGTTCAACAGGCAATTTGCTTAATACATTAGAGAATTATAAAAAAGATGTGTAAAGAAATTATTTTTGCAGTAAAAGTCTGAAATTACACAATTTTTTAATTAATCAGTAATTCCTGCATGTTTATCAGTCAGGTCTGCATGGTCAGACAAATAATGTAACCTACTTATTTGGCTGAAATTAATTATTTTGCTTCCCTCAAACTTACCCCACCTCGTGTCTGAGCCGCCTTGTGTTGTTCCTCATTCTAGTTTTATTGCATCTGACCTATATCCATTTATTTTAATTCGAGCAGTAGGATTTGTGTACAATGCACTGATACCATTAACAAATGAATAACCGTCAGGACCAGGTGATTTGTAATTTGCCTGTAATTTAATTATTGTTTGCTCGTTCTCCTTCTTTGTGATATGCGCTGTGAGTAGAGCCTTTTGGTCTTCGGATAGGGAGGGTAAATTTAAAGGTTCTAATAGTTTTTAAATTTGTTGTTCATCCTTTGTATGTGGTTGTGAGTATAGTTGTTGCTAATATTTTTGAAAAGCTGTTTGCATGTTGATTTGTGTTTTTACAGAGGCCCTAGAGTCTGGATCTCTTATTTTATAAATCTTGTTATCTGCCTGTTGTTTCTGCAGGTTCCTTGCTAGGAATTTTGAAAATGTTGCCACTGCTTTGTAATGTAGACCATTTTTTTTACATTTCCTGTGAATACAACATATCTATTTCATTTCTTTGTTGTTTTTTTGTTTTAATTGAAGATTTGAATTTGGTTCCTTCTTGTGTTTTATTTCCAGTTCCTTTAGTTTCTTTGTTAATGTTATCAGTTGAGATTGTCTTTGTTTCTTTCTGTATGAACAGAAAGAAATCATTTCCCCTTATTAAAAGCCTTTAATACATCCCACACAATCTCAGGACTAACTTCCCTATTATTATTGATTTTTAGGAAGTTTATAATTTCTTCTTTCATGTGTGTCTTAAATTGTGGATCATTTAGGATTCTTGAATTTAGCCTCCATTGTGTTTTACCAGGTTTATTATTAATTGAGAGTGGTGCATGGTCAGACAAATCAATGCTGCCTATTTCACAGTCACAGAATTAGTAGTGGGTATAGACTTTTTTTGTTGGATGTAAACTTCTCCAGCGATCAATTATTTCCATTTTAGACATATATATTTTCAGTTTCTTTTGTAAAAGAGACTGGGACTTTGATGAATCCAATCTAGGGTTAAGCCTCATATTCCAGTCTCCTCTGCAAACGACTGTGCCTTCAGCTTCTATCATTAAGTCCAACATTTTGCAGTAAAAAGGGAGATCTGAGCCTGGAGGGGCATAGACAATTAATAGTGTAATTTTAACACCCTCAATATTGGCCAGGATTAATATATATCGCCCTTCCCTATCTTTTGTTTCTGAGAGAAGCTCAAAAGAAATCTTTTGGGATATTAAAATACCACCCCTCTTCTATGCCCTGGACTATATGAAGAATAAAACACTTTAGTATACCCTATCCTTTTTAACTTTTCATGCTCTTTAAAAAATGTGTTTCTTGTAGCATTGCTCATAGTGAGTGGGGCCCTTTAAGATGACCGTGTTTATGTACCCCTCGCCACTTATTTATGTTTTACCGGCCGATTATTAAAAACTAACATTTACAAAGTAGGATTATAAATATTAAAATTTACAAGGTAGTATTATTGGGAAATAGCATTTAAAAGGTAGAATTATTGAAAACTAGTATTAAAGAGGTAGGATTAATAAAACCAACATGAGGCATAGTTAATTATAGAACACTTCAGAGTCATATGTTAATTTTAAAGTTATGTTTAACCGACTTATCTGCCTTTTTCACTATTCCATTATCAACGAGATGATCCCCCTCTGAACGCGTGGAGTTTATCTTTGTACTGTGGTCGGGGGCTCTTCTTCTCCTGATCGTTGCTGGTCCCGCTGTATCCCCCAGGGCGTCCGCGGTCCCGGTGTTTCACTTTGCTGCCTCTTCAATTCAATTCAATTTAAAATTACTTTATTCATCCCAAAGGGAAATTAAATGTTGTTGTAACTCATTATGCAAGTTCCTTGAAAGATTTGTTGTAGATGCTGATGGCTGTGGGTAGGGATGATCTCTTGTAGCGCTCTGCAGATCTGAAGAAGCCTCTGACTGAAGACGCTCTGTAGTTGTATGACAGTCTGATGTAGAGGATGCTCTGGATCTATGGCGTCTTCTTTTCAACTCATCAAGGTTTTGTGGCTGTAGTTGAGGTATTATTTGAGCTTTTGTGATGTTAATCAGGTGCTGCCAGTTGTAAACCACCTTGTTGCCATGGTTATGCATCATAACAAATGTCCAAAAATAAAAAGTATCAGCAAAAATCCTTCCAGCTGCACAGCATTCAAAACCAGAGAGAACAGTTGTCCACAAAAACAATGTTTCTACCAGAAATGGAAGAATTAAAGTTTTAAAAAAGAAAAAAAACATAGATACACATAGATAGGCGTTGGATCTCCCATTGATCCGCGTTGGACTTGGAGAGTATGATGTTGACTGGAAATCCCTGTGATGCCATGTCCTCCGTCGCTTCAGTTGCATTTTTATACAGGCGGGTGCCGTCGCTGTAGAAAACCCTCTGTTTAGCTGGGTATGGAGTCTGGATGGAATTTCACTTTTCTTTCTTTTAAAAGTCTTTTTGCCTTCGCCTATTCAGCACGCTGCCTGAGGATCACAGTGGGGTAGTCGTGAACCACATAAAAGCTCTGCGTATCACCTCTTTCTTTAACTTTTAGTTTGCTATTTTGATATAAATATTGACTGGGGTTTCCCCGCAACGTTGGCGGGTTTCGGTGCTAGTGGTCTGTGAGCTCTTTCAATCCTCAAAACTGTGTCCCATGGGAAATCCAGCGACTCCATTAGTACTTTCTCCAGAAAACCGGAGACGTCACTGCCTTCTGCCTTCTCAGGTATGCCGTACACATTGATGTTATCCCTACACGCGTGCCCTTCTTGGTCCAACAGTTTAGCTTCCATCTCGGCCTGACACTGGGTTAGCCGCTTTATCATGGGGCTGCGGCCTGTAAAGCCGATTCTGCTTCCTCAATCCGTTCTTTGTCAGATGGTGTTTATTGTCTCGTCAATATATATGATTATCTGAATAAATTCAGTATAGTTCTGACAACAGTGTATACAGTAACGTGTTAAAGACAAGGCAAGATTTTCATGTTAATGAATAATCTTCTTAAGCTGCTATATGGTAAAATGATTTATCACAGGATGAGAATCAGCACCTCCAAATCCATGACCATGGTCTTGAGCCGGCAAAGGGTAGAGTGCCTTCTCTGGGTCAGGGACAAGGTCCTTCCCCAAGTGGAGGAATTTAGGTATCTAGTGGTCTTGTTCACGAATGAGGGAAAAATGGAGCGGGAGATCGATTGGCGGACTGGTGTGGCTTCTGCAGTGAATTGGCTCTGTACCGGTCTGTCGTGGTAAAGAAAGCGCTGAGCCAAAAGGCGAGGCTTTCAATTTACCAGTCGATCTACGTTCCTACCCATATCTATGGTCACGAACTGTCACGCTGCCCTATTCACTCCTCATTGTCTGCACCTGTCTCAAATCATTCACACCTGATCCTACTCACCTCCTGCCTTTATTACCCATCACTTCCCTTCACTCAGTGCCGGATCATTACTAGTGTTGTCTCTATCTCCATGGTGTGTCGTCTTCCTGTCTCTCCGTTCCTGCCCGATGTCCAGTATCTCTGTTCCTGCCGTCTTCACCATCATCATCACCTCCACCTTTAAATAAACATCCTGCACTTCCTCAGCGTCTGCGTTTGGGTCCATACTCTACACACACCCCTGACACGAACTCTGGTTAGTGACGGAAAGAACGGGATACAAGCGACTGAAATGAGTTTCTTCCGCAGGGTGTCTGGGCTCTCCTTTAGAGATAGGGTGAGAAGCTCAGTCATCCAGGAGGGGCTCAGTAGAGCTGCTGCTCCTCCACATCGAGAGGAGTCAGTTGAGGTGGCTCGGCATCTGGTCAGGATGCCTCCTGGATGCCTCCCTGGTGAGGTGTTCCAGGCACATTCACACCGGGAGGATCCGCAGGGGAAGACCCAGGACATGCTGGAGGGACTATGTCTAACGCCTCAGGATTCCTTCCGAGGAGCTGGCCCAAGTGGTTGGGGAGAGGGAAGTCTGGGTCTCTCTGCCTAAGCTGCTGCCCCTGCCACCCGACCCCAGATAAGCGGAAGAAGATGGATGGATGGATGGATGGATTTATCACTCCGGGGGAGTAAAGTCGGTCATAGCGCCCTGTAGTGTCTGTACGGAGAATAGCACATTTGCAAATGAAGTCTCCAAGCTGACCCCTCGGTCTTGCGTTTGTGGTGGGGAAGGGTATATTGGGGTTGAGGGGTGTGTCAGAGAGGGTGTTCGCCACTAAACAGGCTGGGACCGCCCCTGCATGTATCAGGGTTAGGGTTAGGACAGCAAACACAGATAGGTTGCTTGCCTGGTATGGCTACAGGAAACAGTCAAAGTTGATGTCACAGAGAAACTCTGGTTGTCGGTTAGGAACAGCCCAGAGTTTTATGATTACTAAAACCATTTTATTCAAATTATTCTGGTTAAAACTAGATTGCTGAAGGTTACATTATGGGCATGACCAGAATATAATTTAGAATTTATAGACTACCCGAGATAAGTATAAAACAAGTAAATGGTGTTGATTCCACTAAAGTCAAGATTTGTTTCACTGCCATAACCTTTGGCTATGGTTGTGTTTGAATATTAAAGCTAACTGGCTTTTCTAGTTGGTGTCTCAGCCCTTAGGTCAACAGCAGTTATTTTTAAAGATATTGTAGGATTAATTCCTTTTTTACACAAATTGATATTTTTCCATTTTTAACAAACTTTTGAACCATATAGAAGTTATTCTGCACTTCACCATTTGAACATATGTCCAGTTGACTCCTGGTAAATGCAGGGGTCAGGGACCACCCGTGAACAGCTAAAATGTGCTGATACTTGAGATCCCCCCTAAAAACTCTTATAACTACCTATTTTAATAGTTCAAACACCAAATGTACCTTAATATATATTAATACGCACATTGGAAACTGTCTTAGCACTAGCAGCCTTTATTTTACTAGGAAAATAATCCATCCATCCATCCATTTTCTGTACCCGTTCATCCTATGCAGGGTTGTTGGGGGGGGGCAAACTCCATGTAGAAAGCCCCCAGGCTGGGATTCAAACCCAGGACCTTCTTGCTGCAACGCAACAACATTGCTACCAACTGCGCCACTTTGCAGCCGGTAAATAATCCATAGAAGTTAAAATATTTTGCAATGGCGTCCTAGCTAAGGCAGCGGCTAAAAACTGTTCCAAATAAAAGAGGTACAATATAAAAACAGACAACAAACAGCAAGTACAGACGGTTTAAAATCACAACATAATTTCAAGGTGCTCTCCTGCAGCGCTCAGTTAAAATGCATGTGCATCTGGTAATTTAAAAACCTTTATCTAGCTTTGAAAGGTCAATGTTGGTAAATGAACTAATACAAAATGACTGCAATTTAGACCAAGATGAGGTCTAAAATCTTTGAAGGCACCAAAAATAGTTTGTGACTGTGGGATTTCAACCAGAATGCACCCATGTAACAGCAGGCTACAGTCTGTGTTGGAGATCTTGGGAGCCAGGAGGGAACATGGGTAAAGAGGTAGTTCACATAATATTGCCTTATAAAGGTATTAATAAATAAAACCCAACTTAAATCTAAGTTTCTTTGCTAAATACTGTATATGATGCTTGAAAGAAAAATCTTCTTCTTGGAAATTATCAAGTTATCTGTAGCCTGATCCTCGTTCAATGACATTCTCATCTAGTGTAACAATCTGAAAACATTGTCTATAGTTCTTGATTTAGAAAAGCATATAATTTTACATTTGTCAGAGTAGCATTGTTCTCTGGTATTTCAGCTTCCCAAGATGCATTTTCTTTTGAATATTTTAGATATAAAAAAATCTGTGAATTGGCAAATTTTTCACGAATAATTTGTAGTCACGTTCCACGGAATAAATCTGCCTTGAATAAGTGGGTGGTGCCTGATTTTGAAACTGGCAGGACCATAATCTGGCTTTATCTAAAACTGCTTTATTTTGCCTTGAGAATCACTGAACTGATTGTTGTATTACCAACAAATGTGGCCCCCAGGTGATAGCCACGGTGCCAACAGAGCGGCTGCCATGTCTGAAAGAGGCGGGGCTTGGCCTGGAGCCTGGGGAGGATGAAGGAGAGGAGCTAGCTGAGGATGAGGAAGAGATCGACTGTGCAGAACGAGAGCTGCGTCGCGGACAGATTCTGTGGTTCAGAGGCCTCAACCGTATCCAGACTCAGGTACCATTTGAGCGGACCTCCAGTTCAAACTGTAACCATTACTTTCTCACAGGAGCACCCAGACATTTCAACCTGAACCGTCACTTGGTCATGACACGTGTGCAGTTTGTTTGAGGTGAATTACAGAAAAATGTGGACTTTGTCTAAGTATTTTATTGTGCCTGATGTGCACACTACTATCATCAAGTGATTAATATATTAATGCAAATCCTTCATCTGTATTATTGCTGTAATATAGCACAGCCCAAATAAACTGCCAGTGTCATGGTCTCCTCATGCTAACAGAGCAGACTTTTGTCAAGAGATAAAGAACTCCTTAGAACTTATTTTTATTTTGGAACACTTTTAGACAAGTTTTAGCAATCTATCTGATTTGTTCTTACTCTTCAAAAGTCAGACTATCTCATCCAGTCTCTGCTGTTCTTCTGAATTGTGCCAAACATAATGATGTTCTTTCTCTCCGACACAGCTGACATTTCTGTTCTACCTAAATCCTTTCAAAATGGCTTCCTTTATCTTGGAAGTTGGACCTTAGAAGCACATGGTCACCAAGATGGGCATAGATGGTGTGTGTGTGTGTGTGTATGTGCGGGTGTGTGTGTGTGTGCGCATGCGTGCGTGCGTGTGTGTGTGGAGGCTAATGCTTAGTTTTATAAGTTACTAGAGTTCTTATATAATGATCTCACTACCTTATGTGAAAATGAACATTTACCTGCATGAATGCAAGCTCTTCTCAGAGAGCTGGGCCAGACTCTCTCCTTAAGTGCCTGCCTCATATGTGGTCAGTTTTCAGTGAGATTGTTTGGTCTGAACACAGAAGTATCCAAATATACAGCTTTAAACCACTGTTAAGTCTTGGATATGTTTCCCCCTGAAGCAGCTAGATTTTCTTGTAATCTTGTGAAGTGGTCTCAATAGCTCCTCAGAGATGCTGGATAGGTCTGCACTTGGCCCACAAATTTAAAAATGTTCTGTGGTCCAAATTCTGCCCAGGCATTTGAGGTTTTCACAACTCTTTACTTTTTCAGTTTTGGTTTGTTCTGTGTTGCATCTTTTCTACTTTGATTACTGAACATTAGAAAACAATTTGAGCAAGCTAAGGTTAATTTTTCTCAGACATCTGACAGCAAATACGTTTTCCCACCTCAATCTTAAAGCCATGTCTTTAAGAAACAGTCAAATAATCTAGCAAGACCTGGTTGAAGATTTGTCAGACGGATCCTCCTTCAGTTGATGCTCAACTGCAGTAATTCCCAAAGTTGGGGTCAGGACCCCGTTGGGGGTCACAGATATGTAAGTGTGGGGTCTGCAGATCCTCTTTAGAGAACTAGCTAAATAACAAAAATGGCAATGAGTAAATAGTATTTGTAAAAATATTAATAAATAGTGTAAAAAATCTAAAGCAGGACATGGGTGAATATAACCAACATGTTGGTTAATATATTCGCTCTTGATGCTGATTGTTTATCATTGTACCACTTTTTAACTGACTCAGTAAAAATGCTTGCAAGTTCAACCAAGAGCCTGGGGTCATGAGCCTCTTAAATTTTTATTCTTGGGGTCAGAACCTGAAAAGTTTGAGAACCACTGCTCTAATGTATGCCATGTTTTCTGCTAACAGCTCTTTGGAGATCACCTTGATGGAGCTAATATCCTTTTTTCCCTCTATGAAATTGTTTTGATTTCTCATAGATTCAACTAGATAAAAGGGGGTTAAATTGACAGGATGCTGGAAACAGATTGCTTAAAAATTCCAACATTGAATTTATTATTTTCTAAGTTAGACAAATGTGTAAACACATCATGGATTAACCCTTGGGGTTTAGGAGCCCTTTTATTCCCATTTGAAAATGGTCAAGGACTGTACTGAAAATTAATGAATTAAAAAAAGACAAATAAGAAAAGAAAAGAGATTTCCAGTAGAAAAACCTTTTAAAAAGTTTCAGAAAGCTTGGAGAAATAATGATCAAGACCACTTTCAAAAATTAGAGGAAAGTGCAGCTGCTTCACAGGGAAATGGAATTAAACAAGAGATGACCCAAGACTTTTGCATAGTAGAGTGGTCAGCAATATTTTTAGCTAAGGACAAAAGGAAAGGGAGAACACCTTTTCTATAATTTCATCAGAGCACGAGAAAACTTTTCAAAGAGTTCCTAGCCAGGAACATACACTCAGGCCGGATCGTCCTGCCCTCACTGAGTGACGCTGCTGTTTTGTCTCTGTCCTGCAGATGGAGGTAGTGAGCACTTTCAAGCGAAGCGGTTCGTTTCAGGGAGCGGTGAGACGGCGCTCCTCTGTGCTCAGTCAGCTCCACGACGTAAACACTATCTCTACCCCCTCTCACGTAGCTCTCTCCACCGCAACAGCCAATACCAGCCCAGCCCCTGGGAGTGAGTTCGCCGAAAGCATGCACACACATCTCCCACACACACACACACACATGTGCGCACACGCACACATGCACGCATACACACACGCACACACAAACATGCACACACACGTACTTGCACACGTCCATCTACAGACACAAACACTTGTACACACTGCTGCACGGCACGTGGACTGCGGTATTTTTACTCTCTATGGTTGTGTCCCCTCCGGCTCGCCCGCTGCTCGTGTGTGTGCAATGTCTCCTCTGTTTTGTTTTTTCCTTCTTATTCTCCTGTTGGAACAGCACCCAGTCGTGACCAGCTGTGTCTGATCTGGACTGGTCCAACCCAGAGTCCGTCTCAGGCCAGAGTCTGTTTTGTTGTTGAGTGTGTTGGTTTGTGCAGGAGGCGGCTGACTGCGCTCTCTCTCTGTATGAAGAGACACAACCGATAATCCTGAACCACAGATTGGGACCGATTTTAAAAAAGGAGAGGCTTTATTTTCCGATGTTACTGGTGTCCTAAAGTTCAGGGAGTAACTGGCAGCTCCTCCTGCACCACCTAAACTTATGTTTGCATATGAGGTCAAGCGTAGTTGTTTTGGTTTTCCTTTACTCCTAACATCTCTAACAAGTGGTGTCGTTTCTTTACTCTTAAAATAAGGTGATATGCTACTGCTGTAAAAATGATTTGATGACATTTTAATAATGGTACATTATTATCTCACTGCCATTGAATTCATATTCATCACTAAATGGCTTCCATATGGCTTCTGTAAACTGTAAACCTTCGAGTATAAAAGCCCATACCTCACTGCTGTCTAAGAGTAAACTTAAGGAGCACTTCCCTTTTCCTCTTTCACTATTGCTTCCTCTCTCTTTCCTCTGCTGCTCTATTTTGTTTGGTGCTGCAATGTTGTCAACTGGTTAATTATATAACAGTATTTCCAGCTCTGACGTCACACGTTTGGGTCCCCCCCCACCCAGCCTTGACTTCTCCAGAAAGTCCCGACTTATTTCTCTCTGTCCCAACCTGTTTTTTTTCATGCTCCCTCTCTTTCTCACCGTCATGGCTCTCTTTCCTCTTTATTCTCTATCCATGAAACAATACAGGTTCCCTGTTTGCGGAAACACTCCTTGAAATGTCTTCTAATTGTTCTTCATATGTAGAGTTGTTCTGTTGTAGAGCTATTTAGATTGTAATGGATCTAAATACTGGCTCTTGTATAGCATACTGATAAGATTTATTTAGTACCTTTTTCTTTCTTTTTCATCCTGTTTTCCCCCTTTTTCTGGATCTCACCTCATTCCTTTTGTCATCGTCCCTTGTTCTTATTAATATAGCTACCATTCCTCATTTTTTTCTCTTAATTTTTCTGAATGTCAGTTCTGCGTGCATCTGTTTGAAAGCGTGTTTAGATGTATGTGCGTCTGCAGACATATCGGCAAGCCTCAGTTTGACCTGTGCAGTTACTCTAGTGCTTGTGTGCCTGTGAATAAGTGTGTGCATGCTTGCTTCGTTTGTTTGTCTTCATCTGACTTCTCAGTTGCTTATCCTTACCGTCCTTGCTCCTCTCCGTCACATCCCCCACCTCATTCCGCCCCCTCCTCCCTCCCTCCATCACCATTAGTGGTAGAAATAGAAAGGCCCGGGTTGATTGTTGTCATCCTGCACAGTCATGAGGACGCACCTGGGCTTCATGTTTGGATTAAACATCATTCGCTTCACCTCTTTACAATATTATGTCACGCCAAAAAAGAAAAATTAGATCTGTAGAAATTGGCTGCCAGAGGAAAAAAATACAATAAGTGTTGAAGTAGAGATGTTCAATCAGAGTATGGTGCTTAGCTTCAGGTCCTGCCTCTGCCAGCTCATTGCTTGCTGTTTTAATTCTTTCACCTTAGTTTAAAAGGCTTGATTCTGGTGCTGATTCTCAGGTTCTCAGGTTCAGGTCTGAACTGTGACAGAGTCTGCAGCCAATGTCCTATGCTTCAGGTCCATCCTCAGATAAATAAGGAAGGAATGTGAAGGAGTAAACACTAACTTTGTGTTTTATGTGATGCAGGTTTGCTTCTCTGAATCACGTTGCCAAGCCACCTGTGGGCAAATAAAGAAACACCGTCATTTTTATTGATTTGTACTCTCAGAAGAGGTGGGTAGATGGAGCCTTATATATTTGTATCAGACTTGATATTTTCAGTAGAAATTTTGATAATTTGCTGTTATCAACAAATCCCTTTAAAAGAGCACAGCAAAAAGTGAATCCCTACTGGTAAACAAGCATTGTGCTGTTTGTGGAACCCTGTTGTTTTATTCATTCATAGTTGCTGGCCAGAAACACTTAACTGAGCGGAGAGTCTGCAACCATGCCAGCAGCACTGAGAGCTTTCTGATTCGTATTTAATGCTCAAGTCAGCATGCAAACACGCTTACAGCGCCTAGAGCCTAATGTTTGAAGCCAAAGTTGTTCATGGTCGTCGAGTGTTGCCTTAATTAACACTGGCAACTAAAGTTCTGCTGAAAGAAATGGAAGTATTTGATCCTACTTAACAGGATTTTCCCCAGAGTTTTGATCTTACAGTTATGTCGGGTTTTTTAATCACTAGCCAATTTATAAGAGAGATCTATTCAACTGATTCTTAGACTAATTGCAAATCAGCCAATCGCAATGGCAGCAACTCAATACATTTAGGCATCTTAATGTGCAGAAGACAATTTGCTGGATGTCAAAGCAAGTATCAGAATGTGAAAATAAAAAAAGCAGATTTAAGTGACTTTGAACATGATTGTGGGTGCAAGACTGGCTGGTCTGGTGATCTACTCGGAGTTCCACACACAGACATCTCATAGTTTCATAACCCGTTTTCAGACAGAACTTCTGGAATATTTGCGGACAATTCCATCTGGTCTTTAACCGGAGTTGTGTTTTCAAAAACACCACTTTTTTCTGGAACATTGCTTTTCGGCTGCTTTCACACAGCAAGAAATGTACCGGAGGATCCTGATGAATATTTGGGGGGTGGGGGGAGTGGGGGGGTTGTATGTGGATATTACGTAAACTTAGTGCGGTGGGCGTATGTGTCCTTTCCCCAAACAAATGGATTATTGCAAAGATGGTCGACGAAACAGCAGATCTACTCACAGTGCTCGTCTTTGTGATGTGTGTAATTCTGCGCATATGGAAACGCTTAAAAGACATCGATGAAGAAGCTGAAAGGAAAATAGTGACATTTGTATGTCATCAATATGTGCGCTCACAGCATTTCCTGCCCCTCTCCCCTTTTCCCCACTGCCCCACACCCCTCCAGTTTATCCGGACCATTACCTGATAATCTGAATGCAAACACCACACCGCAAAAAGTCAGCTCTTGTTACTAGGTCTACTAGGGTATCCGGACAAAGTCCGGAAGATTGCTTTCAGACTCAAAAGCGAAAAAGACGAAGTCTGGAAAATTACCGTTTTTCATGGCCTGTTTGAAAGGGGCTATAGAGAATGGTCTGAAAATGGGAAAATATTCAGTTAGCAGGAGCTGTGTTGAAGGAAATACTCTTTTGATCAAATCAAATCAAACTTTGTATATAAAGCGCTTTTCATACAAGAAGTTGCATCACAAAGTGCTTTACAGATTAAAATGATGCCTGGAGAGAATTGGCGGAAGGCCATCAGTAACAACCAATTATTACAACCATGGTGTCTAGAACACCCTTCTTGAGCAAAACATGTGAAACCTTGAAGGAGATGGGCTACAACATCAGAAAATCACACCAGCTGCCACTGCTGCTGGCTAAAAACATAAACCTTAGACTGCAACTCACACAGGCTCACCAAGAAAAAACACATAGCAAAGGGACATTGTCAGGCTTCTCCGTTTCAGACGTAACATTCAGGTGGTAGGGACAGAATTTGGCCCAATGGTGTTATGGTGTGGGGATATTTTCTTCTGTATAAAAGGCCACGTAGTATCCAGTAAGCATCATTTAAACACCTGAGTATTGTTGCTAAGCATGTTCAACTATTTATTACCATGGTGACCACCTTCATTCAGACAACATATAAAAGGGTTTGGAGAGAGTAATGCACTCTGCACTCCTGTGCTATAATTGGTAATGAATAAATGGCAGAAAATCTGGTATTGATCAGGCTTTTGGTCCATTAGTTTATCTTCAGCTCCTAACAGGAACATGTTGTAGCATGTTCACTGTTATTCGTTCTAGTCAGTTTTTTTCTTGGTGAAAGTCAAACCCTAAAGGTATAACTACAGGAGGTTCACATCTTTTCACATATGCATTTATGTTAGCTGTTGAAAGTTAAAGCCTAGTTTATGCTTCTTCGTCAGTAAGTTCGTACTAACACACACTTTTTCTTTTTATAATTCTCTGTTGGTGTGTCTGTTGCAAAGCAATTCCCCACCAGGACAGCAGGGGGTGCAGACCTTTTCTAGCTGGTCTGCCTACCATTGCAGTGACGTTTCTGGTAAACGAAAGTTTATTTCCTTTAGCTTTTTAACAGACATCCACTAAAGGAGAAATGGCCGACAGAAAGCTAGTTTTGATTGAGCTGGAAAACTTTTTACTAGAAGTGCAGCTCATAGAATCCTCTAAAAACACATGTAAACAAAGAAACACAGCGGTCTGTTTTGTTGTTCTCTACACCTCCTGGTGTTCAAAATCACCAAAAGACCAGATTAGATCAACTGCCCTTGCAATATAAAGCATCTAGTGCCCAAACGCTCCATTGACTACTAATTAGATCGACTATAGAGCACCGTTCTGGTGAAATGGGCTGACGTGAGCTCTCCATTGCGTTCGACGGATTGTTAAACAATTAGGCTCTACTCCGTCCATGCTTGCATGCCTGTAGGAAGCCCTTGCCTCGACTGATAATGGTGCTGCATGTCTCTGCAGCTCTGCAGACGGAGAAGCATAAACTAGGCTTAAACCTTTATAACTTGACCTTCAGAAACATTAGCTAAATTTATAGATCAAGAATTTGATAGGCCCAACCTGTTGTCTGTGTTTTTTTTACCTCCAGCTCTGACAGCCTCACCTGTCACCAGTTATCTGGTGCTTCTAGAGAAATGTCTCCCTGGATGTTGTTGTCTCTGGACTCAATTTCTTTGCTTCATTCCTGATTTCTGGCAACAGAATCTCAATTTGTTAAATAAAATATTTCCTATTGACCCAAAGAAGTCAAGACTCAAACCAGCCAAGTAATGTACCAGAAAGTCCAACCCAGCTCTCCAGTCGTTCCAATAATATATCATGATCAACAGTGTCAAATGCTGCACTGAGGTCCAAAAGTACCAGCACTGTGGTTCTACCACAGTCTGTATTTATGCGGATGTCATTGAACACTTTGACGAGGGCGGTCTCAGTGCTGTGGTGAGCACGGAAACCAGACTGAAAAATATAAAAACTGTTGGTTATTGTTAGGAAGCTATTTAACTTTTGAAACACTAATTTTTCAATAATCTTGCTGGTTTATTTGTGTATTTAAAAGGATCCCCATTAGCTGACGGGTGACTGACAGCTAATCCTCCTAGGGTCCGAACAATATTAAAAACAAAAATTCAACACAATCACTATCAAAACAAAAACAGAACAATGAGACAGAAATAATGTGGACTTGAAAAACAGAAACTGAATAAAAACAATGGCCTAATAACCAATGATAACCCCTCTATTGACTGATTCAGATACTACGGTTTGAAATACAGGTACAGTCTTAGTTTCTTTTTTAAACTGTATTTACCCTTATTATCACAAAGCACAGCTGGAAGATTGTTCCACAACACAATTGATCTACAAAAAACAGACCTCTTCATCGAATTAGACTTAGGTTGAGGTAAAGTAATCTGTCGACTTTTCGCCCCTCTTGTAAATTGAGGATGCCCATTTGAGGGAAAAATGATGTTGTCATAAAGAATTTTAGTAGTCCGAGTATCAATTATTCAGTAGAAAAATAATAGTGTATTAGCAGAGAGTCTTTGCTTGACCAACGAATGGAAGATTAGAGATCGGTCTGTAGTTTTGCATTAACATGTGGTCCAGGTTATTCTTTTTTAGCAGTGGTTTAACTGCTGTTTTTAAAGCCTGGAGGAAGACACCTGACAGGAGGGATCAGTTCACTATTTGTATCAGATCAGACCCAATGACAGGGAAAACTGTCTTAAGAAAACCTGTGGGTAAGACATCAAGGCAACAAGAGGAAGAGCTTAATTGGTTAGTGATTTCATCAAGGTTTTTTTTATTTAATTTATGGAATTCAGACATTTTCTTTACATTGGTGTTAATTCAGGATGACATTGGTAGTGAGTTTAGTACTGAAGTACAGACTGACCGTCTAATTGTTAGAATCTTTTCAGTGAAAAAGCTGGCAAATTTATTGGAGGCCCTGGTAGAATTTAGTTCAGGGGCAACTGTCACTGGAGGATTAGTTAGTCTCTCAGCTGTTGCAAATAAAGTACATGCATTATTAATGTTTCTGTTAATGATTTCAGAAAAGAGCAATTCCCTTGCATCTTTCAAAGTTAAGTGATATCTGTTCAGTCTGTCTTTGTAGATCTCATAGTCAGTACGTTTAGATGCAGCAAGAGAAATTTGAATTATTGCCTTAGTCCGACTGAAATCAGACTTTAAAAATGCATGTATACACCTTAGTCCGGCTGGAGTCGAACCGAACTGGAGTTTCAAAAGCTCGACTACTGCAGCTAGATAATGCGGTTAGAAATTCGAATTTCTCTGCATGTATACTCTCGCCTTGAGAAGCCGAGCTATCAGGAGCTGTGCCCTGCCCCTCCAGGAAATGATGAGCTCGGAAGCCCTGTAATCAACAAAAAAGCGATGTATTACGCTGTAATAATACGCTGTAATTGATGTAAAAAGATCAAACAGTACAGAATGTAACAAATCTACAGCGCGGCAGCGTTGTTGAAATACCATTTTTTTTTTTTTGTATGTCGGCTTCTCTTCCACAAGTGTTTGTTTACCCTGAGTGTGTGACGCGAACCGGAAGAATGCCACACGAAGGGTTGCATGTCGCCACCTACCGTTGTGGTGGTCGGCACACTTCTTTCAATAATTCGATTTACTGAGTAACATGTAAACTGGGACTTGGCTTGCTGCAGGAGGGAAATCTTTAGTCCCATTTCTCTAAAAAGCTCGATTTAGCTTTGCATGTAAACGTACTGAGTGAAACTGGAGTCGAGTTTTCTGCCATTTTCTCTACACTCGTCGACACTCCCTTTTTTCACTATGTACCAGTGGATCACTTGTCCACGGATTTGATCTGAAGATCTTTGCCCGAACCCGTCGGGACCCGATGGGTCGGGCCAGGTTCGGGCTTAATTTCTATCATTGTTCACAGGCTCGGGTCGGCCTCAGGTTTTAGCAGTCAGCTGATCATCTCATTAGCGCGACCTAAGGTTGTTAATAAAATTCCCGGAAATATTCAGGTTTTTGCTCAGTTTTACTGACCAAGAAAATTTATAATAAAGCGCTGCACTGAGCCACTAATATTATTCCGATCTACCTGCCAAGATGTTGCATGCACACCGCATGCGTCATGATGTGAAAGACCCAGGCGTCAGGCCACTCCTTCTCTCAGATCAGAACAGAAAACATCCTCTGGTTGCTGCACTGCGCTCTCAGACAAAAAATGCTGAAGTGTAAATGCTCTATTACCAGACATCCCATGTTGCAGAAGTCTCCTGCATTTATATAGCAGCTCCCTGATGCCCACAAGTCAGATAAAATCTCCTGAAATCTAGAGCAAGCGGTCAAGAGCGCACACAGAAACGCACGCAGGCGAGACAAACTTTTACGCAACAGAAGCTGTTAAAGCTGAGGATCTTACTATTCTCTTAGCCACTGCCAATGTCCTCTTTTTGGGTTTTCAGACTATGGTCACCAAATAAAAAGTAAAATGTCCACTAAATTGAAAACCTGCCGGTCACGTTGTATGGTGCCAGTTTTTTCTAGTGGAAACCCTGAAGTGTGAGTTTTGAATAATGTCGGGCTGTAATCGGGTTCGGGCTTTAATAAGCTGTCAATCAAAATATACTCTTCGGGCTCGGGCTGAATTCTCTCAGGCTCGGGCCGGGACGGGCCCAACTTTTAAGGCCCAATTACAGCTCTACCACAGATACTTCTTTCTGCCCTAGACTTCTTTCAATTTAGCTGGAGCAATGGTATCAATGGTGTCTGAAATTTTAGAGGGAAAGTTTTCTATCAGCTTGTTTGGAGTTGGGAGACGAAGGGGATGAGATGGGAGACTAAATTTGTTAAAAAGGTTTCAACTGAAGTGTCCCTGAGAAAAGCCTTTTTTATACTGGTCGAACTGTTGCTAGATAGTTTAGCAGAGGTGATGCTTTCAAAGAAAACACAGAAATGGTCCGATAACGCAATATCAATTACCGAAATGTTGGATATATTTAAACCTTTGCTGAAGTTTAAGGCCAGCCTGTGTCCTCGGTTGTGTGTTGGTTGTTTGACATGCTGGGTCAGGTCGAAGTTATGAAGAGTGTCACCTAATGTTTTTGCTCGTCTATCTTGGAGGTTGTCAGTATGGATGTTGAAATCCCCCACAATGATTAATTGGTCATAGTCGATACATATTACGGAAAGAAGGTCGCTAAAATGATTGAATTTAGAGCTAGATATTCAAAAGAGTCGGATGTGCCCAGAAATACCTTTTTAAGGTTTATTGACTTATGAAAAATTGTGGCAACGCCTCCACCTCGTCTATTTTCTCTTAGAAAATTGTAATTTGGAGGAGTAGATTCTATCATTGCAGATGTTTCATTATTACTGTCTAACCAGGTTTCTGATAGAACTAGAGCGTGTACATTAATGATGAGCTCAATAATTAGAAACAACTTCCTTGACAGAGACCTAATGTTTAATAAAGCTAACTTAAGTAGTTTGATGATAGGTAGCTGAACCTTCTGACAGGTGATCAGTTTGAGATTTGGTTTGTTTTGAGAGCATTTGGTTTACATTTTTCATTTTCTTCTGGTTATAAGCACCGGAATACTACTTTCAGGGTGGCCAGACAAATTCTGGGAGACGATGGGAGTACAATTACTGTCCGGTTCCCTTCTATATCAAATATCTGTTATTACCAGTTGTGGTAGGAGCGATATAAATCTATTTGTAATGGTTTCTAGAACTGATCTGTAACTCCATTGGTCTTTCATCTCAGGCTGTTTATCAAATGCAGGCTGTAGTTTATCTTGGACAGGAAAGAAGGTGAAGGATTAAGATGTTCAGATCTAAACTGATGTCCACCTTTAGCTGGGAAGGAAGAGTGGAATATGCAGGGAACTGAGGTGAGTGATGGCAGCCCAGTCATTCCATCCTGATGCTAAACAACACTGTGGGAAACTAGCACTATTAACCAGTCATCTACCTCAAAGCTTCTCCCTGTATTTATGTTGCAGTTCTTCTTCTCATCAGCAGTTGTTTTGCAGTCTCTCATGTTGCAGAGCCTGTTTCCTCCTCGAACTTTGACCATTGTTGTTTTTCCATCAAGCTCTGCTGAAAGAGTCAACAGGAATAGAGGGAGAGGAAAGGAGATATGTGAGAGAAATACGTAACACAGCAGTGCCCTGACCTTCTGACCTCTCTGGTCACACTGTGGGCGTCATATACTCGAAAGTTTACTCTTCCAATGAAGACAAACTGAAAAAATGCGAGCACTGAAAAAGTGAGAAAGTAACATTCGGAACCCTTGTCAGTCTGCATGAGGTGTTTCTCTACTGTCTGAAAAGCTCTTTGGAAAAACAGATAAGCACTGAACCTACTGCTTGACCGTCTGTCTGTCTGTATACATAAGCCAGAGTCATATATAGAGACTTCTTGTAGTATGACCAACTGCAGCACTGATCTCCATTCAGTTGTCTGACCATCCACATCTCATAATCACAGTTTGGACTCCTGTCAGTGTTGCAGTCAACATAAAGCTTCATTATTTGGCCAAACTGTCTCTATGTAGGGTTCTGCCTGCCTCTGCCTGTCTGTATATCTGCACTGACCTGTCTTTATTTCTTTTGAGCTCATGCTGCTTCTTTTCCTCTGTTTGGGTTTGAGGGATGGTTGCATGGACCAACTGCCATGACAGAGGAATGTATTTCTGCACGCAGACACCATAAACTGCATAATGCACCTTAAACTACACTCATGAAACTCGCTCTGGTGTGTGTGTGCGTGTGTGTGTAGGTGTGTGTGTATGTGAAGGAGAGTGGAAGAGAGCATTCATGACAGCTCTGATTCAGCATGACCTGGCTGCCTCTCTGTATGTGACAGGGCTGATGCCCCGACTGCACTCCGGCCTTTGAACCAGTCACCTTCTGTTTCTAGTAATCTACCCAATCACAGACTCTTCTAACCCACTGATTCTCTGTGATGTCACACTTCTGTTTTGCAGTATATTTCAATTTTTTATTATCCTGCAGCAACCTTATCATCAGCATCATCATGCTTTCAGTCACTCTGCTCTCCTCTGGTTCTCACTGCTTGTATGGCTGCAGAACATTCTGCACATGTGCATGGGTGCGTGTGTGCAAATAAAGATGCTTACTGCCTCACTGACTGACTCACTGTTTGGCTCTCCATGTGGTGTGTGTGTTTGAACCAACTCTCTTTAACAAACAGCCTAAATGACAGACGACTGTATGATGCATGCAAACATCAGCCACGGAGCTTTACAATGTGGAGACAACTTCAGCTTCTGGTTCCTCACTTCTGCTGCATGCTTCTGTCTGTCCTGTGTGTGGGTGTGTGTGTGTATGTAGGGGTGCGCGTGCGTGTTTGTTTGTGTGTGTGTGTGTGTGTGTAGCCACTGCTATAGGTTCCTGCTAGCTTTGTTTTGTTTTTACTCTACATGAAACTAACACACTGACCATGCTGCTATTTCTCCATTTGTGCCTAACAACCATCTCTTTGTGCATGCATACGATGCAGTGGTGTGACTGCACTACCACCCCAACACACACACTTACACATATCACCCATGTGTGTTTGAAGCTTCTGTGTTTTTTGTGACAGTGGCAACAAGACTTTTTGTCTTTGGTGTCTGATTGATTTGCGAGAACTGACAAACTTATCATCATCATTCAACTAATTTTGATACACCATTTATTTATTTCTTTATTCACTTTTGGGGACACAGGATCAGGTGGATGTTGAGTTGGCATTCAGTTGGTCATCATATCTCTGCCTTCAAGGTTACCAGTGATTGACATACACGTGTTGAGAAGTATCCAGATAAAGAAGAACAAACTCAGTTATATTGTATTAATTAACATTTAAAACTAAGGTAAAATTCTGTGCTTTAACAAAATCATGAGGACTTTGTTCCCACATATTTAAGCTGGATTGGCTTTATATAAACACTTCAACCTCACTTTGCATTTCAGGACCCAAAGTTTGCTTAGTTTCTGTGTGTTTCATAAAAATATTTTTCCAGTCATAAACCACCGCCTAAACAACTGAATGGACAAACAAAAGCTCCTTGTTATATAAAATATTGGAAGCGAGTTACATCATAAAGACCCTAGAAACAAGTTAAATGGAACTGAGTTATACTGGAAAATAAATGAAAAATTCTGTATTGTGAATGTAAACACTTCAAAATGGCTAAATATGATCTCTTTTGCTGGGTCTCATGATGATTACTATTGCTATTTAGCTTAGCCCATATCAGCTTTAATTAAAGACATAGTTTCACACAATCCCCTCCCAACAATTATTGCAATTGAGATGAGCTGTAAAATAGAAATGTTGTTTAGACTCTAGCATGACTACCTCACATAGGAAACAGTGAATGATACAGGTACAGACTAATTCAGTTTGGATCTCATTAGGCCAGTACATTGTACACACTTTATTTATGAACATGATCCTTTTTGAGTTTAAATGCAAACATTGAAGAGAATTATGTAATAATGTTTTACTTTCAACAGCCAGGTCCTGAATAACTATAAAAAACAATTCGTTTTAGAGTCTATTCTGCTCAGGTGCAGCGGTGGTCCCAGACCTAAGCGCCGACTTCTAATCAGACTAAGCAAAGGCAGCCTAGCCACTAGCTCCAGGTGCTGTTGAGGCATCAACCATAAAAATAATTAGTAATAAAAGAAAGATTAGCTTAGATGAGTGACATCCTTCAGTGAAAGTTACCATGGCACCATTTTCTAAACATTCATTAGCATTAGCATTAACCTGTTCACTATTTACCTCCAGTCTTCTGGCTGCAGCTTGTGCAAGATTACATTTATTTCCATTATCGTGTATTGTTTTTTAAAAACAATGACATAAGTGGGGAAACGGCTAGCTTCTTTTTAATCAAACGGTTAAGTCATAGTTACTGTTAATAAGCCACATAGAATGTTTTAGCTTTAAGTCCTGCTAGCATTATTTCTAGTTTGAGATTCTGCTAATGGCAGCTTCCAACTGTCTTTCTAAGGACCATCATGTATACAAACTCATGTTTTTTAACGTTGCTTTAATTCATGAATTAAATGTAACACAAAGGTTCTGCGTTTACTTTATTTAATTGGATTGATCATATCCAACAGATCATAAAAGAATCCTACAATTGTTCCAATACATCAAAACATGTGGGCCTGAGCTTTATCTGATTCATACTAAACTCATAACTAAGTCCATACAAGAACATATAGCTTGTTGATGTTTACAGATGAAAAACAGATGGGCCTTTCATTTGGTAAAAAAAAAAAAAAGGATTGAATGGTCATCACTGGTTATTTAATATGTTAGTTCAATTCAATTCAGTTTATTTATATAGCGCCAATTCACAACAGATGTCATCTGAAGGCACTTAACAAGAAGTCATTTCAATACATTTATACAAACATTCCAATCAGTTAAAAAGTTTCCTATTTAAGGAATCCCAGCAGATTGCGTCAGTCATTGGCGTGAGGTCGGGCCCCGTTGATGCAGACTTTCCAACCACAGCAATCCTTCAGCAATCCCTCATACTGAGCAAGCATGTAGCGACGGTGGAGAGGAAAAACTCCCCTTTAACAGGAAGAAACCTCCAACAGAACCAGGCTCAGTAGGAGCGGCCATCTGCCACGACCGTCTGGGGGTTTGAGAAGACAGAGCAGAAACACAGAAGGAACAGAAGATCTGATATAAGAGAACTTTCTATGTTACAGAAAGTAAAAAGTTAATAACAGGACACAGTGGATGTTCAGTTACTGGGAGGATCATCTCAAAAACACTGAGAGAAAATAAAGTTAACAGTCGAAATAACAGAATGTACTGTAATACAACTGGAGAGTAGTAGGAGAAAAGGAAGTAGCAGAGTGAAGAAAATTGGTAAGTCTGTCCTCCAGCAGTCTAAGCCTATAGCAGCATAACTACAGAGATAGCTCAGGATGACCTAAGCCACTCTAACTATAAGCTTTATCAAAAAGGAAAGTTTTAAGCCTGGCCTTAAAAGTAAACAGAGTGTCTGCCTCACAGACTAAAGCTGGGAGCTGGTTCCACAGGAGAGGAGCCTGATAACTAAAAGATCTGCCTCCCATTCTACTTTTAGAAATCCTAGGAACTACAAGTAAACCTGCAGTCTGAGAGCGAAGTGCTCTGTTAGGAACATATGGAACAATTAGATCTCTGATGGATGATGGAGCTTGATTATTAAGGGCTTTGTATGTAAGAAGAAGGATCTTAAATTCTATTCTGGATTTAACAGGGAGCCAATGAAGGGAAGCTAAAACAGGAGAAATGTGATCTCTCTTTAATATTTATCAGAACTCTTGCTGCCGCATTTTGGATCAACTGAAGGCTTTTAATGGCATATTGTGGACTACCTGATAGTAAAGAATTACAGTAGTCCAGCCTTGAGGTAACAAATGCATGGACTAGTTTCTCAGCATCACTCCTGGACAGGATGTTTCTAATTTTAGCAATATTCCAGAGGTGAAAGAAGTTAAGATTTAAAAAGATTTAACTTTGCATTTCAAGTATTAGATGGTGAAAAACTACTCCTAGAAAATGAAGAATTTTCAAATTTAACACTTTTATTTACCAATTGATTTTTGTGGAGGTGGGTTCATTTTTACGAGTTTATGGAATGACTTATCACATTCTGGCCATTGTGGTCCATCTGTTGATAAGTTTAATTAAAAGATAGGTATTGTTAATATGTATTTATTTATACCTCTGCACTTCTGTCTGTGCTAACTGCTATGATAAATGAATACAACTAGGAAACATAGCTTTTAACTTTATAAATAATGTGAAATAAAGCTAGAAACAAAAGCCTTCGCCATCTTCTTGTAAAGTGCCCCACATTTTGAAACTGAACACTGAACTCTGGCATCATGTATTCATGACTGTAAAAGCTTCAATGACATGGAGTCAGGGGAAAAAAAGCAAATAATGTAAATTCATAAAAGGTTTTCCATGTGTTCCAAAAGTTCTTGTGAGGTTATTTTAAATTAAATGAAACAAGTCAGAAAAATATTGTGAGCTTTGCTAAACTGTATCAACCTGGTCCTGTGCTCCCATCTGTCAGTCTTTCACTTCTTGTCTTCTGGAGGATACCAGTCTGTCTGTTTCTGGGTTTCCCCCGCCTTCCTCCTCCAGCTCTTATATCTAACTAAATCCTTTTGTCTCTTGTGGTCTCTCCTTCGTCTTTCTTTGCCTTGGCAGATGCGAGTGGTGAAAGCATTCCGTAGCTCGCTGTACGAGGGCCGGGAAAAACCAGAATCTCGCAACTCCATCCACAACTTCATGGCCCACCCAGAGTTCCTCATCAACGACCTCATCCATAACATCCCGCTGATCGACGACACTGACGTGGATGAAGAATCAGAGCTCAGCAGATACCAGCACCTGCACCCAGCCCTCCGCAAACCGCCGCCCCCTCCAGCCCAGCCCCCAGCCCGCACCAGGCCAACCCGGCCCTATCGCCAGTACAGCCTTCCAGTGACCCCATGTAACCGCAACAACAACAACAACAGCAGCAGCAGCAGCAGCAGCAGCAGCTCCATGGTCACCCACAGCAAAGTTTCCCCTGACAACCAGAGCCACCATCACAAACATCACCACAACCATCATGGCAGGTACAGGCTTGTGAAAGCTCCTGCCCCCCACCCAGCACATCTCTTCTGCGTGGAGACGTCTTTATAACTGGGCCTGGGAGAAAGGGAATGTTGAGGAAGAGGAGAGAGGGATGGAAGGTCTGAGCATGAGAGAGGGCTGAGAACACGCAGTAACATTTTCATCCAGTCTCCCTCTAAACAAGCTCACAGAGAGAGGACAGGGGGGTATATGAGGGAGTGGATAATAGCTGGAGACTTCTGCTTGCAGCTCTCAACTGTTGAACAACCGTTTCTCCCTTTTCCCTGCTCCGGCTCTCTCAGTTTGATTTTCCACCTCCACCCAGCCTTATCACACTCACTGCGTCATCCTAAACAACTGTTCGGATGGGGAGTGAAGGTGGTTGTGTTGCACGGGGTGGGGTCTGGTACACACCTGGCCATGTGACTCACCATGATTCTAACAGTGTTCATTCTTAGTGTCGTTGCCACCTACTTACCTGCCACCCACACCTCTCTGAATACCGCCACTCTAAGGCCACTGCTCTGCTTGCAATATATGTGAGGCGCCTTGTTAAAGCTTTATCTAGACCTCAGTCACTTCCATCTTGCCTACATTGATTGCCCCACATGTTGGTGTTCATTTGTTTCCTTACTGAACAGATTTCTTTCACCCCTCTGTTTTTCAGTCTGTGTGTGTGTGTCGTATTTTGTCTACTTATGTAAAAAACCTTACAGGAAATTGCAAAGGAAAAAGCTACTTATTTAAATCTACTAGTAAACTGAATGGATGCAGAACTAGGTGGGGGTATCACATCTTTACAGCGGGTTAACGTCATTTCAAAATTGGGGAAGCAGATTAGGGTAACCCCCCAACACTGAACTCTTCATGTTCGTCACCATTAAAGTCCACATTGCCAGCTCTCCAGTTTCTCCATCTATACATACAGCTCATAATTCTTATGGGGTCTCCTCCCATGTCCACATATTTCTGTCATGTCCCATGACCTTCTCTCTTGCTGTTCCTCCTTTGCTCATTTTGTGTCGTCCCTTCCGCTATTTTTGTCGATGGAAATATGTAAGGGGGCTTTTTTCTTTTTGAGAAAAAGCTGATCGCTAGTGAAGCATTAACCCTTTAAAATACCATTAAACATGCACGATGCACAGGCGCTGTCCCTTTAAGATTCACTTGTACTTACTTCGCTCCCACTCTGACGTGTTGCTTGATTTGATCTGTTAGATCTTTGATCCAGTTGTTTTCCTCAGACGGGAAGTAAAGGTGCTCCCTCAGTTACCAGAGCACATTAGGGCCTAATCCAAAGTCAGTGTCCAGTTTTATCTTCAGGCCCAAAGCTGGCTCAGTTCTGTCAGATCCAATCAGTGAGAACTCATGTGTCATGTTCCTCTGCTTTCCCTCATCTCCAAAATGTCAAGTTCAATATGGCAATCTCTTAAACAATTTCGTGCTGAAAGTTTGACTAAAGGATTACTGATGTAAACTGTAAAGATCCACAAATACCAGGCAAATAATAATAATAATAAAACATTTCTTGACAATAATTTTCTTTGGCTTTGAGTGCAAAGCTGAGTGATTTTTTCAGTTGGATATTAATTTCCAGTGAAATTAATTACTGGTTCATGAATAAAAAAAAGCTGAAATGAAAAACAGAAAAACAAATGTTGCATTTAAAATATAGCCATTCTGATCTTTGTTTTCAAAGACCCTGTGAAATGGGTAACAAATTATCTGCTTCCGCTATAAATACAGTTGCTAGCTCAGCACTCTGATGATTCAGCCTTATCAGATTCCACCTCTATACTTTACTCTTTTACCTAATGCAAGTGTCCAGGTAACATCTGAACATCTCTCTTCCCTAAATGAACTGACTTCCTTCTCAATTATCCAGCTTTCTGCATAAAAGCCAAACATTTTCCCAAATAGTCCTTTACAACACATCTTGGTTAAAGCAGTCTGGTGTGAAAGGGCTCAACAAACGGAATGGCCAATCACCAGACAGACACCTACGCAAGTACCTGTGCAGAGCCTGTGGCACCGTCATCTCTTAACATTCCCATTAAACATTCCAAACAGCATTCCATGTGAGGTGTTTAGGTCACCCCCCACCCCCATGTTGCACATAGTGTGAGTAAAAAGCTTCGTTCACGTTGCCTCGGAGCGGGACTTGTCTAAACAATGCAAACCCTCTAAACGTTCCCTAACTTTCCTCGCTTTGCTTACCGCCTCCGTTAACTCCTCCCCCAAACTGACCCGTCCACCAGAGCAAGGCAGACAATATGCAACAGACTGCCATGTCAGCACACTCAGACACAGCGAGTCACACGTCTGTCCTGCCTGTTGTGTTTTCAGGATGTTTGCAGTGCTCTCTGGTAACACCCTTACCTGTAAAGAACTCTTGTCTTCTTGAATGCTCATCTTCATCATCATCACCTGACCCGTTGGAGCAGCGGGCGGTGACTCTGTATTGGTCAGTCTGTTTTGAAGCATGCATTTGGTATCATTAATGTCACTCTATGTGTTGGTAAATCATTTAGGCTACTGTCACTTCTGTGTGCTATTATCTCTCCACATCTGCTTTCTTCCTCTTTACCTCTCACGCAGAAACACACACACACACACACACACACACACATACTCACATCCATTTCGAGTTTTATCTGTTCCTGCACCTCGGAGCACACCAACACCAGTGCTCTGGAGGAAACGTGTGTGCACCGACTGACGGGGAGAATGTGCAGGGGTGTATATGTGACTGTGCAGTTCCAGGCGGATCCATCCAGCCACACTACAACATGATGTTGTGAGACAGTTTCACAGAAGGCAAGAAACAATATGAAAAAGTATAGATCTAATGAAATTATAAAGTGTACAACTGCACCACAACTGTACAGATCGCCCAAATGTGCACATGTGCATCTTTAATTTACAGGTACCATGTTCCTGTTACACTTTTTTTATTTCTGTTTTTGTCTTTAATTCTTAATGTTTTTCGTAAAGAGAGGAACAACAACATGGAAGCGCTTGTATATTATTATTATAATAATTATTATTATTTCCCTCCACCGGTGCTCCCACTGATGGAAAAAGACAGTTGCACATTCTCCTGAGCATATTCTGAGGGCTGTGTTTTCTGTCCACTGAACAGCCCCCTGAGGAGTGCAGAGGCACTGAGAAACTTCAGGTCTTTAAGACACCAACTCTGTAAATAGAGAACTGAAGACGAAAATGTACCTCATTACAACCTGAGGGATCTGACAAACCCGGGGGACCCTGCAGAGGACCAGGAGGCGCCACGCAGAGCTAGAGTCTGCAGAAGTGCACTGCGTCCTCGCATTGTTTAGGCTGCTCTCTTAGATCTGCCACCAGTGTTTACTGCCATGGTACGTGGGGTCAGAGTTCAAGGTTTTACATTATTCATTATACATATTGCTGTAAATATTCTGTGTGGAACGGTCACCCTTCTTGCACAACGCAGTGCTGTTCCGCAGACAGAAAATGCAGCCTTAACTGTGCTGAAATTACATTAAAGAAAAAACACAAAAAAATGTTTAAAAAAAACAAGAGCAAAAGCAAAACAAAAAAAACTAAAGACTATTGAATATATTAAAGAGTTACCTGCCTGTTATTTAAGCAAATAAATATCTATATATGAGAAAGAACACACCTGTATACTGTAGACTAAATCTGTATTGAAATCTAAGAGAATTTAATGGGAAATAAGTCCAACACCTTTTGTCTGTATGAAGGAAAAAAATCCATCAAAGTATTCTACAATAATAACTTTGACAAACTGTTTGGTCTTGTGTTGTTTGTTCTTATCACAATGCTTCCCAGATAACACAGTTCCTCCTCCCTAGAACCCAGGAACCTGAATAATGTTTTATATTCACGCCTTTGTCCACCAGCTGTAAAGATGGAGATGTTTGGTACTTTGTTTTCCTGAAAACATACAGCACTCCCTTACAAATTTATTCTTTTTTTCCCTTTTTCCACACATATGTTTCTTATAATCAAAGAAACCCAACAAAGAAAATCGGAGAAAATACAAAAAACTGTTTTCAAATAATTATTTTTACTATGTGGGGAACAAATATTAAAAATGATATGGTCCATTGTAAAAAACGAATTTACTGAATCTAATAAGCACTTCTACCACCCATAGCAGTAAAAAAAATCCCATCAAGCATTTGTGGAGAAATTCTTTTCTTTGCAGAATTGTTTCAACTCAGCCAATTTTGAGGTTTTAGTCCTAGACCACTGCAAAATGTTACCTTTTCCTGAGCAATTTAGAGGTGGACTTGCTGGTTTGCTTTAGGTAAATATGCTGCTCCATAATCCAAGTGTGCTTGGATTCAAGGTCACAGGCTGAAGGCCAGAAAAAGCAGAATTCATAGTTCTATCAATTAAGGTAAGTTCCTGAAGACCTCATGTTTGACAGTTCTTTTTTTGGAATAGTGTTAATTGTACCAACGAGGCAAACATTTTCCTGAATCAACAGAAGAGTTTCCCAAAAGGTTTGGGATATTTTTTTGGAATTGTGAGATGTTCCTCTGCATTCTGTTTGGTCAGCAGTGGTTTTATCTTTGAATGTCTCCCAGAGATTTTTCCCCAGTCTCTTTCTTGTTGTTGAATCATGAACACTGACCTACCCTGAGACAAACGAGGCCAGCAGTGCTTCAGTTTAGTTGTTCTGCATCACTGTATCAGTCGTCAGTGTGCTCTTGGTGGGCCGGCCACTCCTGGAAAGGTTCACCACTATTCCATGTTTTCTCTGTTTGTGAAAAGCTTTAGAAATAGGTTCATAGCCCCTATTCAGAGTAATAGGTGTTTCTGATCTGTTCTTGAGTTTTTTTTTACATGTGTTACTTTTTGAGATATTTTAGCCTCCTTCATGTTGCCAAATGAGTTCTCTTTATGATTTTCTGATCTTAGAGGGCAGACAGTAATCCATCCTGGGTGAAGCTTTAAAATTGAACCAAAAAAATGTGGTTAATCACAATTAATTATACTTTAACCCAAATATAGAAATAAATTTGCAGCAATTTTTTTGACCTCCAAGATATTGTTTTTCAGAGGCCTCTGATGTAGGAATTAAAGAGTTTTCACATTTTTTACGTTTTAGTAAGTTTTTAGAAAAAGGTTGTAAATTTGCAGCGTTGGGCATTGTTGGGAGCAGAACTTCTATGTTAGTACTCACTTTGAACAGATATAGAAAACATTTAAGCATTCATTTGCAGGGTGGTTGATTGCTTACTTAGCCCCATAACAGTATATATCATGAGTAATAACCACGAAACAATCATAGTTTTATGGATAAGCATTTATTAATAAAAAATATTGGGGGAAAAATATTTACAAAACCTTTGGTAAAAACAACAACTGTGGTTTGAAGGCTGTCTGTCTTCACTTGCAGTGATAGTGCCTAAAGCAGTTCTTTTCATCTGTTAAGCACAGGCGAACATTGCACTTGCTACACAGTGTGTTTGCGTATCCATTATTGCAGTGTCTGCAGCGTCCTCTCTTTGTCTTTTCTGGGAAATGTGCAATAATGTCTTTGCGTACATCCAGTGGGGGGTAGTCCGATGACCTCTTGGCTGGGGGACTCACATCTGTTGAGGATGGTCTCTTCTGAGGATCCAAAGGGCTCCCTGATGTCACCGTCTGTGTGAATGTGTTCATCTTCCTTGAAGATGGTCGCCCTCTCTTGGGTGTTGTGTTGTGTGTGTTCACCAGAATGAGAGAGGATGCAAGTTGTGCCTGAAACTTTTTCCTGTTCAGTATCTCTTTCTTGGTCATCTTCAGAGCTTTACAGTCCCGCTTGTAGAGGAGCCAGACGTTAATCATAGCAAGGATGAAGGTGTGCCAGAAGATGTACAAGTACCAGCGATGGGATTTCATAGGGACTTTGTACTTGACAGCAAATGAGTCCAACAAATCCACACCTCCCATGTGTTTGTTGTAGGTACCAACAATGTAAGGCCTCTCAACATGGTTTTGGTGGCTTTGTCCCAGCGCTGAATCTTCTGCACAGGTTCTGGTCCAGCAAAGGATGACACAAGTGTGACTGCTCTGTTGTCATACCATTTGACAGCGCAGATGTTGTGGTTCCCCTCCACTCGAACATCAAAACTTCCTCTCCCCTTTTTATTCAAGCTCTTCTCATCTTCAAGGTTGCAGTTGGGTAGGCGCACCTGCCTCGCTGTTCCCACATAATGGATTCCACGCTCAAGGAGCTTGACTACCAATGGAACAGAGGTGAAGTAGTTGTCTGCGTAGATCTTGTAGTTATGACCCTCTGGAAGAGTGGAGCTGAGCTTCATCACAATATCACATGATAGTCCAAGTTCAGATTTGGCTTGTCGTATTCCATTGACACTCCTTTGGTACACATCAAAGTCTCAGAGCATGACAGAGATTCCAGTTCTCACCCACAGTTTGAACCCCCATGGGTATGGCTTGCCGCGCATATATTGCTTGATGTTACTGAATCTCCCCTTGAAAAATAATCATCATTTCATCCAGAGAGTTGGGCTCTTCAAGTACCACCTGCAGGCATCTCTCCCTGAATGATTTCAACCATGGTCTGAGTTTCCAGAGTTTATCCTTCTTTTCCATCTCTGACACATTCAAGTTGTTTACAAAGTGTAATGAAGTCAACAAAGAATAGAATCTGTTGCAGGACATCACATCAGAAACAGGGGTGTACCGTGTGTCTGTCTCCCAAAACATGCAGACTCCAGGCATTTGCATTAGGTCCATCTAAAGGTATATCCCAAGCATCTTCTCAATTTCCTTACTATTGGTGTTGACAGATGTTCCACTTTTTTGCTAGCTGTACTCATTTGTGTTTCTTGTCAGAGGCTCAATCATGTCTTCTGTCACAAACTTTTGGAAGTACGCCAGTGGGGTGAGGAGGGAGGTGGCATCATTTGTAATTTCTGAACCAGAGAAATTGGTATTGGGACTGATAAAATCCTTTTTCAGCCAGCGAAACCTGTCCCGGGGCACAGTGTGTTTTAATGATTGGGGTTGATTTTCACATCATCATTGGCTGGGCAGTCAATGGGTTGGTGGTTTTCTTTGTCCATTTGACCTCCATCTTCATTTTCTGAGTCACTTGCATCAGTGTCGTCTGAGTCCATTTCAAAATCGCTCTCTCCATTTTGGACTGAAGCAATCACATCCTGCACACTGAATAACAGACCTTTCTCCGCTGGTAGCATTCTGAAATGGAAAAAGTAAAAAATAATGAAGTCAAATATGTGAATAACACATATGGGTCTTAAATTGTAGTAGATAAACTAAAAGAATAGACAGGGTGGTAGACCATCTGGGTAGAAATCTAAGTATTGCCATTAGCATGCCCATAAGTATTATAATTTCAATGAAGTGATAATTAACATTTCACTACATTCAAACAATACTGTCTATTGCAGCCTATTATGCTCTCTACTTATCATACTAAAGGAACACATGCATCCCCCCAGAGGTCTTACAGGTTCACATTCAAGACCATTTGCACCTCTCCCTGGACAATGCAACAGGCATCCCAAGAACTCCGGAACATTCAGAATCTGTTTTTCTATCTCCTAATGCTACTAACTGCTGCTTGGGCAACACTGAGAAAAAATGGCTCAGGATCATTTAGAAGTTAAAAAACAAAAAACTACAAAGATACAGGGAGTTTCAAATACTGCTATAGATGCTGAAGTTTCAAATATCCCATACAATTTATTCATGTGTTTAACAATGGTCTAACTGAACTAAGTAAAAAAATTAACAGAAAAACACATTTAGAGCTTAGTTATAATGAATCATGTAACACTACATTTCTACTACATATTTTTTAATTTGTGATCATTTGAAAAGTGCAGTGTCCTTATGTAATGTGTAAGGTCCACAGGCTATTTTGGGAGGGGAGCAGTTATTTTTTCAGACAAGGGCTGTCAAAATATCTATAGCTTTTCTGACCCACATACAGAACACAAGTGAAAACCAGAGGCATATTTAAAAGTTTTATTGGCGTGAATGTAGATGGCTGGAACCCAGGACGACCTTAACAGAGAGATGCACTGGACAGTGGTAAGCGGAGAGGTGAGATCCGGTTGATGATTTAAAATGATTGTGAATAATGAGCTGCTTACTGATGAAGACAATGCAATGAGCCAGAGAGGGGAAGAGGTGTCCAGGCTATCTGTGGAGAGCTGGAGGATGGTTCCAGAATGGTGACACACTGGAGATGTAGGCAGACCTGGCGGCAGGGCTATTTAGCTCGGGGGCCGCAGCTTATTTTGAGAGGGGCCAGTTTTTATTTAAAACCCTTAGTGTTTCTACCTCTCGTTGGCAGTGTGTTAAATATTTCCACTCTTAATATGTACATATTTATATTATACATAATTTAAAAAGGGACTGGCTGAGGTAGGTTCCAGAGTTTTTCCGAACGATCGCTCTGTTCTAGATCGGTGGTCAGAACGTTTGTTTTTATTCTCCAGGAGGAACCGCAGTTGATTCAATGTCATGACCCTGCTGTGTATCTGCTTGTGTATGTGAGTGAGCCATCTTCATTTATAGAAGATCATTGTCACTCAGCGGCACCTGTGGTTAAGTCGGCTTTGTAAACTTAGAAGTGTGGCTTGCAAACCAGTTAATAACAACAGCAAACACAGCAACAAGCCTGGCTTCTTCCATCTCAACTGTCCTGATACACTCAAAGAAAAATAATGTCATGTCCAATTCACCATTTTTAGCTGCCCCTGCACATCCACAGAGCCATCAACTTGAACAAGAACAATCGTTTTCCAATAAAGTACTTAGTCCGCAAGTCTTCCTCAATCCAACTTTGCCTCTAAAAACCTTTGTAAATTCCTTTCTTGCATGTATTTCTCTGAATGTTTACATAATGACTAACAGTTAGCATGCTCTTAATAGCGTGCTTCTTCTTCTTCTTGATAATCATTCACGGCTGGCAAACAATGAATTGGTGCGTTACTGCCACCAACTGGTAAGAAGTGTGGACCAGAATGTCATTTAAAGCTGCAGTAGGTAACTTGAATAAAAGTAACTTTTTGTGATATTTCCTAAAACTGTCCATTTGTCCTGAAAGTAGGAAATAAGATTTGTAATCTGTTAAAAAAAGCAGCTCAATTGGTCACGCCTACAGCCCCTACTGCGATTTGCAAGAATCCACCGCTCCCTGTAGAAAACACCCAATCAGAGCCAGAGCAGCGTCTGATGGAGTGTCTGACATCTGTCTATCACTCCTCACACACACCGCGACCCGCCCTCGCTCCGCTACGCAACTGGCTGTGCTCTAGAACCAAGGTCAGAAAAGCTCTTTGACTAGCGGCAAGAAGCTAGGAGTTAGCTATGGCCGAGCAACAGCCACCTTTTTAGCTCAGGTATAGACAACATTTTTTCCAAGTCGCGTCAGCTGATTATCTTTGGCAGTTGTTACGCCAGTAGCGCAGCCGAAAGGAGGGAGGAGGGCATTGGAGGCGGGGCTTGAGTGCATCGGTGAGGGAGGGGGAGTGATGTGAAGCTTGTTTGGGTTTAAATTTTCAAGCAAAGTCTGCTCTTCTCTCTGAGTTATCTCCTGCAGCTTTAAGGATCATGTCCATTTTAGGAAACTACTGTTCCAAAGTGTCTTCTTTTACCACATCCAAAACTCCTGATTAGTAATCTATCGCACCCTCTGTTGGTTTTCTTGGGCCAATACACTTGCATGAGGCATTGTAATCTGTCCGATTCGTGAATGGGCGGGCCCGGCCTGCCCTGTTGCGCCGGGCCTGGGTGTAGGTGGAAGGTGGTCAAGAGATAAAAATTCTGTAAATGTTGAGCGTACATTTATTTTGTGTGTAAAATTAAGTTTCTTGTCTAACAGGGGGAAACGGAAAAAACATCTGCGTGAGGAGGCATGTGATCTTTAAAGTTATGTTCCGGCTGATAGATGACTTGTCTGGAGTTCATACTGAGTGCACGAAGTTGTTTTACAGGGATCTGATTCTGCAGTGCATGTGAAAACACTTAGCAACAGTGATCAATCAAGAAGAGTATAGTAAATCACGCGTTGCCTTATGTGAAGAACCATTGACCATTATTCTGTGAAAAGAAATGTGTGTGGGGAGGGGGTTCATGCTGTGGTTCAATAAAAACTGCGGGCCTACAGTTCGAGGCTCAGTTAAGGAGAAATGAGCCCAGCGACAGACGTCTTGCTGTTAAAATCTGTAACTGTTGTCTGTTGTTTCTTATTGCTCCTTTTTACAGAAATGAACGAACACGCTGGAAGGTGAAACAAGAGCCTGAGAGTGCCTAGGAGTCAGAAAATTAAATGAGTGTATGTTCCTTTAAGGGAGGCCCTAGCTTAGATTGACAAAATAATCCTTTCCAACATTGGACAGACAGAGGCAATGATCAGAGGTAAGAGCTTCAGGCTGTCTGATGTGGATTGTGAACTGAAGGCTCTAGGAGTGTGGAACAGGTCACAGAGGAACTGGGAGGCAAAACAGGTAGAACCCTTGGAGAAGAACACAGGTAGCTTACTAGACGGTAAGGTCATAAGAGTCATGTTTGGATTAAGTCCTTTCACCCACATGC
The DNA here is from genome assembly GCA_963556495.2 of Valencia hispanica. NCBI lineage: Eukaryota > Metazoa > Chordata > Actinopteri > Cyprinodontiformes > Valenciidae > Valencia > Valencia hispanica. Next base: position 4,003,317 of record OY747709.1, read on the forward strand.
AGAACACTCCTAGGAGTTCAAGTACCAGTTTTAAAAGTTTAAGAATTTTTATTTTGACAAAGAAATAGGATGACGAAGGACGTGGGAGCCAGGAACTCTGAAAGTAACAGAGATGATGAGGAACTGCAGAGAGAGAAATCCAGCCGTGAGACAGAGTCTTGTGTAGAATGATGATAGAATGAACTCAGGTGAGGCTTACTTGGTGTATGACAGGTAGAACGCCAGGAAGGAAACGCTAGGAGTCAGGGATTTGTTTGAAAAATTTGACAAGTTTGACTTCAACCAAGTCAGGAAATGCTGCTACCCCCTTTGCCTCCCCCTCCCACTTGTCTGTCTCCAAAAGTCAGGTGAAGAGGCAGCTGGAGAAACTGAACCGGAACAAGGCTGCAGGTCCAGATGGTGTCAGCCCCAGAGTCCTGAAGGCCTGTGCTGAGCAGCTCTGTGGGATTCTGCAGCACCTCTTCAACCTTAGCCTAACTCAGGAGACGGTCCCAGTGTTGTGGAAGACATGTGGAGTTGGAGTTGAAGATGCCATCATCCACCTACTTCAACCAACCCACTGTCATCTGGACAAAGCAGGCAGCACTGTGAGGATCATGTTCTTTGATTTCTCTAGTGCATTTAACACAATTCAGCCTGATTTGCTTTGTCAGAAACTCCTGAAGACACAGGTGGAGCCCTCAACAATCGCCTGGATCAATGACTACCTGACCAACAGAACACAATTTGTGAGACTGAAGAATTGTGTGTCAAACCAGGTGGTCAGCAGCACAGGAGCACCACAAGGGACCGTACTCTCACCATTCCTTTTCACTCTGTACACCTCAGACTTCCAGTACAAATCAGAGACCTGTCATCTGCAGAAATACTCAGATGACTCTGCAATTGTTGGGTGTATCAGAGATGGACAAGAAGCTGAATACAGAGAGCTGGTGGACCGCTTTGTGACATGGTGTGGAAACAATCGTCTCACCTTGAATGTGAACAAAACAAAGGAGATGATTGTAGATTTCAGAAGAAACAGGGATAAGTCAAACACTGTTTCCATCATGGGAGAAGAAGTGGAGGTGGTTGAGGAGTATAAATACCTCAGTGTTCACCTTGACAACAGACTGGACTGGAACCGCAACAGTGAAGCCGTCTACAAGAAGGGACAGAGCAGACTGTACTTCTTGAGGAAGCTTAGGTCCTTCAAGGTTTGCAGCAAGATGCTGCAGATCTTCTACAAGTCTGTTGTGGAGAGTGTAATCTCTTCAGCCGTCCTCTGTTGGGGTAGCAGCATCAGAGCCAGGGATTTAAAAAGGCTAAACAACCTGATAAAGAAGGTTCTGGTTCTGTTCTTGGGACAACTGTGGAACATCTGGAGATGATAATGCAAAGAAGGATTCTTCATAAAATCAAAAAAATTATGGACAACCCTGAGCATCCTCTTCATGAGACAGTCATACAACAACAGAGCGTCTTCAGTCGGAGGCTTCTTCAGTTTCGCTGCAATACAGACCGCTACAGGAAATCCTTCCTGCCCACAGCCATCATCATCTACAACAACTCCTTAAAGAATTAATTATATGAGCTATACCAACACTTAATTTCCCTCTGGGATCAATAAAGTATTTTTGAATTTGAAAAATAATATATGAACATAGTCACGGGAACATATTCTCAGGGGGTGCTGAGAAAAAAAAAGAAGCTTAGATGCACTTAACTCGCAACTCGCTACGTACAAGTGAAGCATAGCATACGTGTAGTATACGCATTGATATGAGTTTCATTTTTAGAAATCAAAACAAAATCATGAAACACAACACAATGAGACGTTCGATCAGTTATCAATCAAAAACCTTCCCAGATAATTCAGAGCTGAACCAAGAATATCGGCCATATTAATTAAGCCTGCAAAGAAAAAATCTTACACAACAATAGAAAGAATTAACAATTAATTAAGAGAATAATAAGAAAAATTAATAATGCAACAGAGTCCATTTCACAGCTAAAAGTTATTTTATTCAGAAGATCACTGTGCAGAAACGTAATATAATATTGTCCAAAGCTTCCATAGCTTTTTCTAACAACCCCTGAATGATTGTAAATTATATTATAATTAATTATGTATTTCATTTTTTGGGTATATTTCACAGCTAAAGGTTATTTTATTCAGAGATCACTGTGCAGAAACGTAATATGATATTGTCCAGTCCCTGGTTTTGACTGTGTTCTCCGTTCCCGAATCGTAAATCAACGTGGAGAAAAATCTCTGTCTGGGAGCGCTGGATGCCGAGATAGCGAGAATATTTTCTGGCATGCTCTCTCCACAAACACAATGGAAAGATTCTCATTGGGAGTTTTGAAATATATGAATATATAATTGCCCACTCTCAGTAAAGAAACTTCTGTCAGACCCATGACATTTAGATTATGTATTTTTTCCATCTTGAAACGGTAACCGCGACATTGCAGGACTCTGCGCTGAGCGCACTTGGAGCGAACTACGAGTCTTTAAAAAATCTTGACGGCAGCATCTTCCCAGAAAGAAAAAAATATTGCATAAGGAAATGGATCGGAGTGATTTAAATAATAGTCAGTTTAGATACTGAGGCTATGTGGAAATTGTGTTGGGAGCACAGATAGCTGTTAGATCGGTTCTGGCAAAGAATTTCCGCATCAGGTTTGGTGGGGACAAACCAGTCCATTATAAATAGTGCTGGGGACATGTCCCCGGTTAAATGACACCTATGACTAGAATAATTACACAGAATATGAAACCAGACTATGACGATTGATAATTATTAGTTTTTAGTTAACTTTTCGCATTTTCTCCCCCCCACACTTTTTTCACTTGAAATAATGTATATGTTATAGGGTAAATACATCTTTGAGTTCACCAGGAGGGGGTGCTACAGCATCCCTACTTCCTGCGGTACTGGATATGTACTTTGAACGACAACTTCAGGAACGATGATGGCTTTAAAGATTCTTATGGGGGTTGGAAAATAAAATAAATGGGTACTTAATTAAAGGAAACTGAAATAAAATTTGTGTTAAATGGTTCAATTAGGCCTGCACAGTGGAGCTGTTGCCTTGCAGCAGAAGGTCCTGTATGTCTCTGTGTTGCCCTGCGATGGACTGGCGACCTGTCCAGGGTGTACCCCTGCCTCTCACCCCATGACAGCTAGAGATAGGCACCAGCGCCCCCCCGCAGCCCTTCATAGGAATGACGGGTACAGAAAATGGATGGATGGATGGATGGATGGATAGATGGTTCAATTAGTTGATTCATGTTCTGTGTCTCTAAGGTTAAAAGACTGTAAACAGGTGGTAAGAAAGTCGAACCTAATAAAAATACATAAAATGCTAGAAGAGAGAAAATGCCTGGAAAGAAAAATCCATAGGAGATCCCAGCAAGTGGGTGGACAGACTGGGAGATCAAGTGTATGGCCAACCAGGGGGGCAGCCTTCGGTCTTCGAAACCTCCAGCAGTTTTAGGAGTGGGAGGACTTGGTCTCTTGTGCCGTTCCCACCCAGAGGGGATTTCGAAATTTGCCTCGTCCTAAAATTTATCGAGGTTCTCGAGTGGAGCTGTTTGTTTATGTGTCTCCTCATGCACGAAATCGGAGAAAAATTGGAAGTAAAGCAGTTGGATTCCTGCATAGTCTGGATTGGGAATTAAATAATCTATGCAGTTTTGGTTAGGCCTTTTGATTTTTTGACATAAGGCTTTGGTTAGATGAGCGATTTTTGGTAATAACCTTTCTGGTTTGGAAATAAAAGCTTCTGTTAAAGTTAGATCTTTTTGGTTTTAGCCTTTCTGGTTTGAAAAATAAAGGCTTTGTTTAGAGGGAGAGCTTTTGGTAATAGCCTTTTTGGTTTGGACAATATTAAATGCTTTTGTACAGTGGCCCCTAGATACAAAGTTCAAAAACACATGCAAAATCCCAAAACACATGCAAAATCCAAAACACATTCAAAATCCAAAACACTTGCAAAATCCAAAACACATGCATATCCCAAAGCACATGCAAATCCCAAAACACATGCATATGTAACCTATGATGGTTCTGCTCTCACAAAGCAGATCTTCAATGCTGCCCTGGATATAATATATCCTAATCTCCAAATCCAGGGCTCAGACCCAGAACATGCAGTCTAATCATCAAGTTCTTATTTCCAACTAAGGGGTCTTTGAGTTTGATAAGGAGGCTGATAGTAGCAAACTCTAGAAAGGAGAGGACGCGACCTCCAACCCACACAACACACAGGACAATAATTCACAGACTAGTAAGTTATTTATATATATATACATATTTAATTTGATTCAGTTTTTGCTCACTTATCCACTTGCAAGGGAAAAAAAACTAATAAACACAGCAGAACACTCTTGGTACAGTATTAATTAACTCCAATTTGCCACAACTGATTTTAAAAACCCAAATAAAATATATTCCTTTTCAGTGTTTTTTTTAAATAAAAAAGGGAAAGTAAAAAAATAAACACTCTGCTGCAGCAAGGGAAATATATATTTTAATGTGGTACTACCCCAACTTTCGGTTCTTTGGAATATCTGTACTGTTCAGTTTGATTTTTTTTTCCTCTTGGGCCCAAGGACAAAAATTACGCAGAAGGCGCAAAAAAACATAGCCAAAAAAAGAATAATAATAAAAAAAATCAATTAAAACGGTTCCCCTGTGGGTTTTCTTCAGTTTTTTTTCCTAACACCCTCCTGGAACAACAACCAGCCTACTGCTGGAATCCTGGCCCGCAACAAGCGTTCTGCGGTAGCAATGAAGTCCTACGCTCAATTAAGAATTTACCCCAATTCAATCTGAACAAAATGTGCATGCGAATGTTGAACATAACAATGCATTGCTATACACTGAAATATAACATTAAATGTAAAAATTACTCGGCGTTGTCAGGAATACAGAAACATACGCAACCTACGCACAGCTTGGTAAGCAGGTCACATTTTGAGCTTTCAGCTTGGGAGAAAACCATTAAACATTCACCGCTAGGCAAGACAAGGCAAGGCAAGGCAATTTTATTTGTATAGCACACTTTCAACAACAAGGTAATTCAAGGTGCTTTACTTGATCAAGGGGTAAAATAAAAATAGCAGTAAAACACAGACAAAGGATATAAAGTTAAAACAGCAATAAAGCAAAAGGCACACACAGATTCATCAAAGCATTACGAAGCATATAATGAAAAAACAGCAGTAAAGCAAGAAGAATACACAAAACATGATACATAAAAGGAATACTCAAAGGCAGCTCTAAACAGATACGTTTTTAGTTGTGATTTAAAAGAACTCTCTGGAGAAAACCAAACGCTGAGAGACAATGTATAGAAACTCACCGATGGGATGATGCAGCTGACCGGAGAAAATAAAGGGATTATGGAAAACATTCTGGATATACAATCCCGGGGCACGCAGGACAACCTTGTCTTCTCCAGGATCCCAGAACAGGCAGAGGAAACCGCCTGTCTGTGAATTTCTCCAACATCATCTGAAACTCCCAAGCGACACGGTAAAAAAAATCACTTTCCATTGCGTCTAACAACATTCGCCCGCTACCAATTGTTGCTAAATTCGAGCACTACAAGCAACAAGAGCAGGTCAGAGGCCAGGGCAAAGAGCTGCGTGGAACCCATTACAGCATTAACGATCAATATCCAAAAGAGATCCTGCATAGAAGGCGAGTTTTATTCCCAATCAGGAAGAAATATATCAGTGAAGGTACCAGAATTACAGTGGCGGTAGATAAACTGTATGTTAATGGACAGCTGTTCAGGGATCAGCAGATCACCCCGTGGCTTTATTAGGAGCAACAACAGATTAGTCTGAGTCATGTATCACTGGTTAGATAAGGCAAGGCAATTTTGTGTATATAGCACACTTTCAGCAACAGGGTAATTAAATGTGCTTTACATGATTTGGTGATTTAAAAACAAAAACAAACAAACATGGAATATAACATTGGAAATTAAAAGTAAAAGTAGCAAATTAGCATGAAACACACATTACATATGATGCAGAATAACACATGATACACAATAAAGATAAGAGTTGTTTTATCAGGTAATTATAATTTAATGAAAGCACAGCTCTGTAAAGTTGTTTACGTCGTTCGATGTGGGCGGGGTCAGGACAGTGCACTGGGATATCTGCTCATTTTGTCCTCCTCTTCACATGTCTATCACCAAATCTTTGTCTCTCTTTTTTTTCTTCTGTCACTCACACACAGTATTTTTTCACAACATAATCATATATCTCTCCATCTCTCACACCCAGCACCTCCCTAACTTTATTCTATTTTTCTCTTTCCTATATCTCTGCTTCCGGACTTAAAATCAGGCAACCACAAGCAAAAACTATGACTGCACTTGTTTATATGGTGACATGCACTTTCCAACTTTAGTCACACAACTATGGCTACTCTTAAGGTTTGTCACATGGCATGTTCATGGGACTGGCACTAGAGAGAAAAGAATTAAGATATTTAACCACCTTAAAAGATTAAGATAAGATAAGATAAGATAGACCTTTATTGTCCCACAATGGGGAAATTCTCCATGTTGCAGCAGCACAGTGGATAGTTAAAAAAGAATAAATAATTATAATAACAATAATAATGTAAATAATACATACAATAAATTTACAATATATGAACAATATAAAACTTAGTCCTTGGGTGTGTGTGTGGTCTACAAGGAGCAGTGCTGGTGTTAAACAGTCTGACTGCAGCAGGAAGGAAGGACCTGTGATTTCTCTCCTTCACACATTTAGGGTGAATGAGTCTATCACTGAAGGAGCTGCACAGTGCAGTGATGGTGTCCAGCAGGGGGTGGGAGTCATTGTCCATCAGTGATGATAGCTTTGCTGCCATCCTCCTTTCTTCCACCTCCTGCACTGAGTCCAGAGGGCTGCTCCAGCACACCACCCCAGAGAAGATGGTGGATGCCACCACTGCATCATAGAAGGTCTTCAGAAGTACCCCCTGCACTCCAAAAGACCTGAGCTTCCTGAGCAGCTTCCTGACCCTTTTTATAAAGCGCCATGGTGTTCTGGGCCCAGTCCAGCTTACTGTTCAGGGGAACACCCAGGTACTTATAAGACTCCACTCTCTCTATCTCCATTCCCTGGATGTTCACCGGTGTTGGGGTGGTTGGATAAAGGCAGATGTTGTCTAACTACAAAAAACTAATAAATCTACCTCGGCTGCAGATGATCTAAAATCACCAGAGTTTCCAAATCTGTTTTCTGCATGCTATAACACTAGACAAAGAGGAGTAGCAATATTAATTAATAAAAAAGTTAATTTTACAGTATTGGACATTCTTATTCTCGACTGGATTATTTCTAGATTATTTAATTCTAGAATTGCAGATGGTGTCATCTAGGACCTGTTACTGTGAACTGTCGTCTCTGAAGCCCAGATATTGAACTCTTGGCTGAAAGTTTTCGTCCATATTATTTACCAAGAGAGTTCACCAGTGTTATTTTGGCAGTTGTTTACATTCCACTTTTAGCCGTTGCCGACAATGCATGTGATGTCATTAGTTCCGTTGTTGCTAAGCTACAGACCCAGCACCCCAATGCATTTGTGCCAATATCTGGTGATTTTAATCATGCCTTGCTCTCGTCTACATGTCCAACATTTCAACAGTTTGTCAGCTGCTCCACAAGAGAAAACAAGACCTTGGATTTGTATAATGCAAATGTAGAGGATCCATACATGTCCAAACCAAGACCTCTTCTGGGACAATCAGATCACAATCTTGTTTTTCTCTGCTCAGAATATAAACCACTTGTTCAGAGGCAACCTGATACAAAAAACTGAGAAAATGATCACATGAAGCTGAAGAAGCCCTGCAGGGTTGTTTTGCGACCACAGACTGGATGACTCTTTACCAAGCACATAGAGAGGACATCAATGCCATGACTAACTGTGTGACTGACTATATAAACTTCTGTGTGGACAACATCCTCCCCACCAGAACAGTGAGATGCTTCCCTAATAACAAACCCTGGATCACCAGTGACCTGAAGGAACTGCTAAACAAGAAAAAAAGAGCCTTCAGGGAGGTAGACGGGATTATTGAGGAGTATCCAGAAGCAACTTAAGGTCAAGATCAGAGACAGCAAAGAGGCATACAGGAAGAAGCTGAAGAACAAACTACAGGGGAACAATATCAGAGATGTCTGGTCAGGAATAATAAGGATCACATGCTTTAAAGACAGGAAAGATTGGACAGATGGAAGTCTGGACAGAGCCAAATCACTGAACACATTCTTCAATAGGTTCAGTTCAGGAACTAGGTCAGCATCCTTCTCTCCTATCCCCAGCCAAACAGACATCCCACTCTCCTCTGACCCACAGCTTTCCTGTTACACCTTGGATGTTTTATCCTTCACCTCAGCCATGGACTCTTCTGATTCCTCAAGTTTGACTTCAACCAAGTCAGGAAATGCTGCTACCCCCTTTGCCTCCACCTCCCACTTATCTGTCTCCAAAAGTCATGTGAAGAGGCAGCTGGAGAAACTGAACCAGAACAAGGCTGCAGGTCCAGATGGTGTCAGCCCCAGAGTCCTGAAGGCCTGTGCAGAGCAGCTGTTTGGGATTCTGCAGCACCTCTTCAACCTTAGCCTAACTCAGGAGAAGGTTCCAGTGTTGTGGAAGACATCCTGCTCTGTTCCAGTACCAAAGAGAACTCACCCATCAGTCATCAATGACTACATACCTGTTGCCCTGACATCCCACATCATGAAGGTCCTGGATAGACTCCTTTTGGCACCCCTGAGTAACCAAACAAGGACATATCAGGACCCTCTGCAGTTTGCTTATTGCTGTGGAGTTGGAGTTGAAGATGCCATCATCCACCTGCTTCAACCAACCCCTGTGTCATCTGGACAAAGCAGCCAGCCCTGTAAAGATCATGTTCTTTGATTTCTCCAGTGCATCTAACACAATTCAGCCTGATTTGCTTTGTCTGAAACTTCTGAAGACACAGGCGGAGCCCTCAACAATCGCCTGGATCAGTGACTACCTGACAAACAGACCACAGTTTGTGAAACTGAAGAATTGTGTGTCAAACCAGGTGGTCAGCAGCACAGGAGCAGCACAGGGGACTGTACTCTCACCATTCCTTTTCACTCTGTACACCTCAGACTTCCAGTACAAATCAGAGACCTGTCATCTGCAGAAATACTCGGATAACTCTGCAATTGTCGGTGTATCAAAATGGACAAGACGCGGAATACAGAAAGCTTTGTGACATGGTGTGGAAACAATCGTCTTACCATAAATGTGAACAAAACAAAGGAGATGATTGATGATGAGCTGAAGGATACTTTCTGTGTCTTGGGTCACCGAGATGTGAGATGTGTTTGCATGCTGACTGAAGGACGTCAGAACCATTCCATTATCTGCACTCTGACCCAGGGCATCTGAGTGGCATCTTACTATCAAGGTTAAAGTTATGCTATCTTAGTGAAGACAGACACCATGTCTATGAAGGAGGAGTTGTAGATGATTCAATTCTATATAGTAGAATGTTGGGATGTGGGGAGCAGGTCAGTTACTGCCATGCTGTATGTGCTGAACTCCTTGTTGATCATCAAGCCGAATTACAGCTCTTGAACTAAGAAGGAATCCTTTCTCATCCTTGTTAAATAACATTTACATAATACTGAGCTTGTTTTATACTCCACAGCGGCAGGAAGTCTGACGTCAGTTATCACCCGCTGACCCAAGCTGAGCTAGAAGCTAGAATGAAATTAAAGTATTAATAAACAGACCCAGTTCTTAATTTAAAGACTTCGAATAGAAAAATTGTATCAGGGTAATAAATCAGGTAGCTTTTTGGCTAACCAGCTCAAAATAAATAAAGAAAAAACGACAATATCAGCTGTTAGGGACCAGAACAGACCCTTATATGATCCTGAAAGACTAAACACCACCTTTGAAGAATTTTACAAGGCTTTATACTCACTCATTAGATCATGAACTAGAACAATTTCTGGATAAAATAACACTTCCTAAATTATCGGATAGTCAAGCAATGGCCCTGGGTTCACCACTAATAGCGGCTGAACTTTAGAAGGCCCTCCAAAGCATGCCCAATAAAAAGGCTCCAGACCCAGATGGATTTCCAGCAGAGTTCTATGAGGAATTCTGTAATATTCTGTCACCAACATTCCAAAGAATGTTGCAGGAAACTAAGTAAAATGACTGACTTCCACCAAATATTAATTCTGCCTACATTAGTCTTTAATTAAAATCGTGTGAAGACCCTGTGTTTCCTACCAGCTATCGTCCCATATCCCTCACCACCCTGGGAGCGGTGGTCGGCTGTAGCTGCCTGGGTGCTCTCCAGGTGGAGGTGGGGGTCTTGGCCTCTCCTCCACTGGGCACCCTGTGTCGTTGCCTCGGCTGCTACTGTTTATCTACTGTGTGTGCATGTGAGTTGGGTTGGGGAGAGGGGGTATAGCTGTGACCATTCTTTTATATCTGTGGGGAAGGGATTGGAATGTGGTTTTATGTGGGGTCATTTTAATCTGTAAAGCACTTTGAGTTGCAACTTCTTGTATGAAAAGCGCTTTATAAATAATGTTTGATTTGATTTAATGTGGATCTTAAAATAAGTCTGCAAAGCTCTCGGAAAAAGGTTAGAGAAAGTAACTCCTTATAATACATACTGACCAAACTGGTTTTATAAAAGGGAGACATTCATCCACAAATTCAAGTAGATTATGTCACGAGGTGTGTGGAGAATGGACCCAAACGCACTCGCTGAAGGAAGGTGCAGGATGTTTATTATAGTGAGGAGGTCGTGGTGGTGATGATGATGACGATGAAGATGGCAGGAACAGAAACACTGGACATCGGGCAGGGAAGGAAGACGACACACCATGGGGATTGACAACTACTAAGGAGCATGATCCGGCCCGGAGTGAAAGGAAGTGAGGGGTCTTAAAGGCAGGAGGTGAGTAGGATCAGGTGTGGATGATGAGACAGACAGGTGAAGACAATAAGACAGGAATAGGGCAGCGTGACAGATTAATAGATTTTACAGCTTATTCTTACTGTAAAAACATTCAAACTAATATATTCTCTTTGGATGCAGAAAAAGCATTTGATAGAGTTAACTGGAGATTTTTAATTGCAACCTTACATAAATTTGGCTTTGGAAATTCTTTTATAAACTGGTTGAAAATATTTTACAGTTCACCAACAGCATTTATCAGGACTAACAACCAAACCTCATCAAGGTTTTATCTTCAGAGAGGTACCAGGCAGGGATGTCCTCTCTCTCCCTCCCTGTTTGCTATTTTTATTGAACCACTAGCTGCAGCAATCAGGGAAACTAATAATATTAAAGGCATAAAATCCAATAACATAGAACATAAAATCAGTCTCCAGCATTCACAAACCTTTCTCTCATGTAATCAGGTTGATAAACTCTTACTCAAGAGTTTCAGGTTATTCTATAAATTGGTTAAAATCTACAGTTCTTCCAATCAATTGTATTTCCCAGAATCCCATTAATACACAACTGCAGTCAGGGAATATTTTTTTTTATTTGAGTATCAATGTCTCACCAAGACTGGCAGATTTAGTAAAAGCTAAACTGCACCCCACTTTTTTAAAAGGTGGAAGATCTTGCTAGATGAAAATCCCTACCCTTATCAATTATGGGAAGAGTTGCATCAATAAAAATTATGGTTTTGTTGAAAATTAATTACTTATTCTCAATGATCCCAAACAAATCATCACAGGATTGGTTTAGATCTCTGGACTCTTCGTCTCTAAATTTCTTTGGAAAGATAAACCCCCACGTATCAGTTTAAAAACACTGCAGAAGACCAAAGATAAAGGAGGTCAAGATCTACTGAACTTTCATCAATATTTCTTAGCCAACAGGCTCCAATACATCCCAAGATGGTTAAAACATAGCTACCTAGATAAGTCCTGGCTAGACGTAGAACAGACACTATGTAATAAGATAAACATTTCAGACCTACCATTTATTAGCTCAAATATAAAACAGAAATGCTTTAAAAGCATAAATATCAGCTCCTCTCTGACAGCATGGTGGGAGTCCACACTAATCCCATGCAGGCGTACACCAATCTGGAAAACCCCCAAACATCCTACAAAAAAATGTATGATCAATTTTCCATACTGGAGGAATGAAGGAATTGAATACCTGGAACATACATTTGAAGGAACAGACTTTATCACATTTAATACATTAATTACATAAAATGGGATTGACCAAAATAAATTTTTAGAATACAAACAAATTAAATCTATTATAAAATGTAAATTTAAGCTCAATACAGTTGAGTTACAAATGCCAGCAGAGTTACCAGACCAGAGGTACCAGAGTTTTAGATTTTTTTTTAATTTCAGCTCCCCCAAATTGCTGTCTAAAATTTACAGGACATTATCTATATTAGACAAATTAATAGCGAGGTGGATCTATCAGTCAGCTTGGACCAAAATGTTTAAAAACCTTTAAAATAACTAAAAATCCCAATTTACGATTAATGCAATACAAATTCCTTCATAGAGTGCACTATACAGGTCAACGGATGTTCAGGATGGGTTTTACGCTGTCTAATACCTGCTTACAATGCACAGGCAATATACCGGATAATTATGTGCTTTGGTTCTGTCCACCTGTTCAGAATTTCTGGTGCCAGATATGAAAGGACATATAAAAAGTGTCTGAAATGTAATATTTCACCTTCTCCCTCAGTTTGCTTGCTGGGAGACTTAGATGGTGTCTCCATGAACACAAAGTTAGTTTAAATGGTTTACATTGCCTTATGCATCGCTAAGAAAAATATCCTCCTGAACTGGAAAAATAAAAATGCTCTTAATATTAACCAGTATTGAGATCTCTTGTTGGACCACATTGGTCTTGAGACAGCCTCTGCCTCCACATCTGATCAATTTCTTTGGGCTCCTTTGATCAGCTCCATCACCTAGTATGGGTAGGTGGCCTTTGGTTTGGTCGTATGCGATATTGTTGCTGATGTGGGGGTTTTTGGGGTTAGGGGCACCTGGGGGAGGTCCTTAGAGGTAGGATCGCTAGGTGGATCAAATTCTGGGTCTCATGGTCCCCGCCTGGGGCGGGGCTTTGGTGGCCATGCGTGGTAACTCCTGGTGGCTGCACCTCTGCACTGGTTGCACTGTCGGACACGGATTACTGGCCTGGTAGCCGTGCTGCTCTTGGGTGGGTCTAGGGTGGGCTTGGGTGCGCGGGGCACTGAGGCGCCGCCCCCCCTGGCTGTGGTCCTGGTCGGGGTCGGCTGGTGTGGGTGTCTCTGTTGCTGGTGCCTGTGTGCGGGGTTGGCTGGTGGCTGACATGTGCTGTCTCTTTTTTCCCCCTCTCTGGGCCGGTTCTCATTGCCGATGTCTGGATGGCGTCCCGCCTTGTTTGTGTGTTGGGGTGCTGGTGGCTGTGGTGGGTGGGTGGGTGTTATTTCTGGGCCTGATCAGTTTTTGGGCACTGGACTTGGTTCCTGGGTCTTGCTCTTTGCACGCTGCGGAGTATTTTGGTCAGGTGAGCAACTGGGCTCGGTCGGGCTCGCCAGTGGACTGACCGGGTACTGGAGGGGCAGGGCAGGTGGGTGGGGGGCTGGGGTCGGTCGCTTGTTGGGCCATCGGACAGCGGTTGCCACTCTGCCAGGGATAGGGGGTGGTGGATCTCTGCGTGTCTGCCGGCCATGGCATTAGTCTGTTCCTGGTCCAGGTAGGCATATAGCTGGGGTTTTGGGCCAGTGCTTACCCTGGGTTCCTGCCTGGGCACGGGGGCCTTCGATGCATGGATGGTGCTGGGGGCCTCTTTTATTGGCAGGGAGGCTGTTGGGGGCAGAACTCAACCTGGGTGTCTAATGTCTTTTGTGCTTTGATACTAGACCGAATGTCGGGGTGGGTATAGATCTTCTTCTGGGATGGGGCCGGGGTGACTGCCTTGGGCTCAGTGGGGCTTGGTGGTGCTCCAGCCATGGGCCTCGGGGTGGATGTGCCAGGGCCTCCCTCCCTTGGTTGATCTTGGTGAACGGGGGTGCCTTTTGGAGTCAGTGGGGGAGCTGGCTGGGAGAACTGTCAGGAAGCACCATCTAACCCCTAAAGTGGCTGCAGGTGTTCTAGAAGTTTTTGAAAAGAATCCTCCTATAGCTTTACCTGCCCCCTGTGATTTTGTCAATGATTTTAACAGTATGCTTCAGTCCGCTCTTGACCTGCCTGCTCCACCAAAAGTTAAAAGTTTACACTCCAAAGCTGCACCGCTGTGGAGAAATAAAAATCTCAGAAAAATAGAGATTGTAGGGTGGCAGAGAGAAAATGGAGGAAAAGTAAAACCATCAAATATACACAGATCTTCTAAAATTATACAATAACGCAGAAAGAAATTGAAGAGATGCACATTTTTCAAAAACCATCTCAGAACATAAAATAATTACAAAATCTTTTTTTCCCACCATTGACAAACTTTTTAAAAGTGCTACTACTGCATTTCAGAAAACCCCCTCAAATGCTCTTTGTGAGGAGTTTGCAGACCACTTCAGAGGGAAGGTAGACACCATCAGATGTAATATTTTATCTTCTCAAAGTAACATGGTTTTAGACAAATCTGAGTCTTTGTCTCTACCAGAGGAAACGCTGGAAAGATTTTGTCCTGGTAGAACCTGGGGCTCTTGATAAAGTTTTCTCCTCAGTGAGGCCCACCACATGTGTTTTGGACCCAATTCCTACTTCATTTTTAAGCAATTTTATTAATCTTTTAGGGATGTTATTTTAACCCTGATGAATTGCTCCCTTCAGACGGGGGTCTTTCCTGGTGCCTTTAAATGTGCTACGGTAAGGCCCCTGTTGAAGAAAATAAATTTTGATTTTAATGATCAACAATTTCAGACCGGTATCTGACTTACCGATTTGAAGCAAAATTTTAGAAAAGCTTGTTTTAATTCAACTTAATGATTTTATTAATGTACACAATGTCCTGGAGAAATTTCAGTCTGGTTTTAGGGTGAACCACAGCACAGAGACGGCCCTTCGGAAGATTTTAAACGATTTTAGACTAAACTATGATCCACAGAGGGTGACATTGTTGGTTCTACTGGATCTAAGCTCTGCCTTTGATACAGTGGACCATACTATTCTTTTAACCCATTTAGAACAGATTGGCCTCTCTGGTGCTGTTCACAAATGGTTTACATCCTATCTCACAGACAGGACTTTTATGGTAAGTGTCATTTTTTTAAGGAGACTCTGGGTGAGTATAGAGCACAATTAGAGGAACCAATACTGAGAATGTTGAGATGCTAGATCTTACTTGCAGGAGGAGGCAGAGTTCGCTGAGGGAGGAGGTAAGTGGATCCAGTGTGTGAGTGGCCAGCAGAAGTGCAGAGTGGTCTTTTCCGTTGATCTTGACAGGTGGACAGGGTAAGGGCTCAGGGGGGAAGGGGGGAAGGGCAACCTTGGAAGACAGGGAGTCCAGTGGAGCAGTCTCAGGAGGGCTTCAGTTAGGGTTGCCAACCGTCCCGGAATCTTCCTGTATTCAGAGAAAATATTATGCGTTCCGTATTGAGGTGTCCCGTACTTCAGCTACAATGAAAAAAAGGACACAAAGGTGGAGTTATTATGGGACTTTAAGCTGTGCAGCTGCCTTTTCTTCTCTCATTTTCTCATCCTTCCTCTCCTGTTGCTCATTCAATCATGAAACTGATCAATGATCATCTTATCGGCTTTTCTGTCGGAAGTCCCGTCTCTCGCTAACGTTCGTTTATCGCCCACTTTGTGCAGAAAGAGGAAACCAGCGGATGTTGCGCTAAACAACAGCAGCACGTTTAATAACCTGTTACAACTGATTTAATATGACTTTCTAGTATCAGCTGATGTTTACTGGAGCCACGGCCGTAAAAGCTGCTGGTCATGATATCGCTTTGGATATGTGGTGAGAGGGAAACATGAAGATGAAACCAGGAGATGCCCTTCCTGAATTATGAGAGCTGAACAGGTGATGATGGAGAAAAAAGGTTTACCTTTTAGGTGACATGAATGAGTTGAAGGGAAGTTATGAACTGTTTCTGAGAAACAAATTACACCAGGATCGTTTTCTACATAGCTGACAGCTGGTAACTGTGCAGGGCCTGCTCTAGCAAAGTCTTGCGAGGGGGCCAGTTAGGGCATTAACAGGGAAAGGGGGGAACAAATAAATACTTTAACTATCGTGTTATTAACATGATAGTTTCAAGTTGTTTTCACGTTTATACAAAAAACTATCATGTTATAACTTTATACGGTCTAATTTCTTTATTATATGGCTGAAAGCACTGTTCTGACGATCTGTGCTACCTCCTCAGAATGTCCTACAGTAGCGCACATCTGTCGGTGCTACCCCTCGAAAAGTATGTTTACATGCCGAAAACAACAACTGTTAGCTTTGATGTTAAACATAATCATCGGAAAATATTTTTCAGGTGACGGGATTGAAGTGACAGTTTACCAGTAATGCCTAACGTAGCAAAAATTTATGAATAACGAAAACTTTTCTTTCAATCCACACAACATGCTACCCGTTTAATATAAAGCTAAAACTAGCACATAAAGATGCACGGAAAACCTTGATCAGAATATCCTACCTGCTAAATAGGCCTATAGACGAATAGTACACTCTGAAAATCTGTTATTAGTATGTAAAGCAGCTAATGAATATATACCAAGCCAGTAAGACGTAGAGCAGATAGCAGTATTATTACTCCAAAATATTAAAATGTAGAATGATTATAAGCACAAATAGCCTGCAAAATACATTGCATTTACTCTACGACTCTAATTAATGGGACTTGTTTACATGCAGTGTAACGCTATCACAGAAGTAAAACTAACATACAAGGGCTGTCATTTAAACTTGAAACAAGTAGCTTAAGGAAAGCCTTAAAATATTTTGAATAAAAATTAGCTAGTAATAAAATAATTTGAATAAAACTCACCGTAAACTTCAAAGAAATAAAACAGACGAAATGGATCTTCCACGTAGGAATTCTTGATGACAGATTTGCTGAGTAAGCGAATTGTGACGTAACATCGACATGTGCATGCGCAGTGCTACAGGGTAGCACGGATTGAGGGGTAGCACAGATAGTCTGAACACCGCCGTACATATGTTGACAATTGTTCAAGCTACCTGCTGCTAGGTATCTTCCATTTATATGTACCTGCCGAGTATGCTCCACCCAGAGAGCCTTGCAGGATGCTCCACCTACCGGCTTTTGTGAAGCCTGCCGTAAAGCAAGTCGCATTTGTAGTCTCATTTGAACTACAATCAGCAGCAGGAAACATAAACCGTTAACCACACGCTCTCATATTAAACAAAATCTCAAATTGATAACCTGTCAGAAGGTTCAGCTGCCCATCATCACAATACTTACGTTAGCTTTATTAAACATTAGATCTCTATCCGGGAAGTCTTTTCTTATCAATGACTTCACCACTGAGCATAATTTACATGCCCTTTTTTTATCAGAAACTTGGCTAGATGAAAATAACGAAACAACTGCATTGATAGAATCTTCTCCTCCAAATTACAATTTCTTAAGCGTGAGCAGGAAACACAGACGAGGTGGAGGTGTAGCCACCATCTTTCACAACTCAATGAACTTTAAAAAGGTAACCCTGGGCACGTTTGATTCTTTTGAATACCTAGCCACCCAGATAAACGAGCCTAACAAAGCTTTATTTCTAAGTTTATATAAACCACCAAAACTTAACTCTAACTTCTTTAATGATTTCAATGACCTTCTTTCTGTAATATGTATCGACTATGACCAACTAATCATTGTGGGGGATTTTAACATCCATACCGACAACACCCAAGATAGACAAGCAAAAACATTAGATGACACTCTCCACAACTTCGGCCTGACCCAGCATTTCAAACAACCAACACACAATAAAGGACACACTCTGGACTTAATTATCAGCAAAGGTTTAAATATTTCCAACATCTCGGTAATTAATATTGCATTATCTGACAATTCATGTATTTTCTTTGAAAATACCCTCTCTGCTAAATTATCCAGCCACAGTAATACCACTATAAAAAGCGTTTTCTAGGGGACAGTTCAGTAGAAACCTTTAAACGTATTTACCCTTCCACCACATCCCCGTCATCTCCCAACTCAGTAAATAAGCTGGTAGATAATTTCCTTGCGAAAATCTCAAGACATCATGGATTCCATTGCTCCAACTAAAGCGAAAGTAGTCTCAGGTAGAAAGAAGTCTCCGTGGACAAGTAATCCACTGGTACGCAGTGAAAAAAGAGAGTGTAGACGAGCCGAGAGAAAATGGCGGAAAACTCGACTCCAGGTTCACTTTGAGATCTACAAAGAGAGACTGAATAGATATCAGCTAACTATAAAAGATGCTAGGGAATCGTTCTTTTCTGAAATCATCAACAGAAACATTAATAATGCACGGACTCTATTTGCAACAGTGGAAAGACTAACTAATCCTTTAGTGACAGTAGCCCCTGAACTAAACTCTACCAGGGCCTGCAATGAATTTGCCAGCTTTTTCACTGAAAAGATTCTAACAATTAGACGGTCAATCTGTACCTCAATATCGAACCCACAACCAGTGCCATCCCCAATCAACAACAATGTAGAGAACATGTCTGAATTCCACAAATTAAACCAGAACAGCCTTGAAAAAAATCATTATCCAATTAAGCTCCTCCTCCTGCTGTCTTGATATCCTACCCACAGCTTTTCTAAAGAAAGTTCTTCCTGTTATTGGGTCTGATCTTGTTTAAATAGTGAACTCATCCCTGCTATCAGGTGTTTTCCTTTAGGCTTTAAAAACAGCAGTTATTAAACCACTGCTAAAGAAGAAAAATCTGGACAACATGTTAATGCAGAACTACAGGCCAATCTGTAATCTTCCATTCATCAGTAAGATTATTGAAAAAGCTGTGTTTTAGCAGTTAAATAGCTTCCTAACAATGACAAACAGTTTTGATGTTTTTCAGTCTGGTTTCCGTGTTCACCACAGCACCGAGACTGCCCTCGTCAAAGTATTCAATGACATGCGCACAAATACAGCATGTGGTAGAACCACAGTGCTGGTTCTGTTGGACCTCAGTGCAGCATTTGAAGCTGTTGATCATGATATTTTATTGGAATGACTGGAGAGCTGGGTCGGACTCTCTGGTACACTACTTGGCTGGTTCGAGTCTTACCTAAAGAACAGGGACTTCTATGTTTCAATAGGAAACTTTTCATCAGAACGAACAGAAATCACATGTGGGGTGCCCCAGGGCTCCATCTTGGGGCCCCTCTTATTTAATATCTACATGCTCCCACTAGGCAAGATTATAGCAACCAATAACATTAGCTACCATAACTACGCGGATGACACTCAGCTCTTCATTACAATGTCACCAGGTGACTCTGAACCCATTCAAACCCTAAATCAATGCAGTGACCAAATAAATTGATGGATGTGCCATAACTTTCTCCAGCTGAATAGAAACAAAACAGAAGTAATTATTTTTGGACCCAAGGAGGAACGATCAAGAGTCAGCACACGGCTTTAGTTAATACAGCTAGAAACTACTGATCAGGCTCGAAACCTAGGTGTAGTAATGGACTCCAGGGTCACATAAAGGCAATAACAAGGTCAGCCTTCTATCACCTGAAGAACATTTCTAGGATTAAACGACTAATGTCGCAACAGGACCTAGAAAAACTCATCCATGCGTTTATCTTTAGTCAGATTGATTACTGCAACAGCATCTTCACAGGTCTGCCTAAAAAGTCAATCAGACAGCTGCAGCTGATCCAGAACGCTGCTGCTTGTGTTCCTCACTAGAACCAGGAAAGTAGAGCACATCACCCCAGTTCTAAAGTCCTTACACTGGCTCCCTGTAGCTCAGAGAATCGACTTCAAAATACTCCTGCTAGTTTATAAATCATTACATGGCTTAGCACCAAAATATGTTGAAGACCTGTTGTCAAAGTACCAACCACCAAGACCACTCAGGTCCTCCAACTCTAGCCTACTAAACATCCCTAGACTCAGAACTAAACATGGAGAAGCAGCTTTCAGTTTCTATGCTCCCCTTATCTGGAACAGACTTCCTGACGAGTGTAGAGCTGCTGAAACTCTGAACTGCTTTAAATCGAGACTAAAAACCCATCTGTTTAGAATTGCCTTCGAGTAAATCCTTGATGTCATATGTATGAAATGTGTTCATGCTCTCTTGCTTTTTTGATATTTCTCTTGCTTTATTGTGTATCATGTGTAATGTGTGTTTCTCTTACTTTTAATTTCCAATGTTATATTCCATGTGTTTTTTGTTTTTTTTAAATCACCAAATCATGTAAAGCACCTGAATTACCCTGCTGTTGAAAGTGTGCTATACAAATAAAATTGCCTTGCTTTGCCTTACAAAACCGCTACCCGACGACCCAAACTTCCATAGTGCTGTTATGGCCGAAGGCCGCAAAGCGAATGCAGAAGTGCCATTTCACCCTGTTATGAGTTGATGAACCCCTGACACGAGTTCGGAAACATTATTTTAAGAAAAAAAAAAAACTCTTTAGTGTTGCTTTAAATTAAAGTCAATTTCGTCGATTAAGCATCATGAGGCGGAGGGTGGGGGGGTGGTTCCTTATTTTATTTGCTGGGAGTTGGCAACCCTAGCTTCAGTAGGAGCGACGAGGAGAACGGACCGGAGATCCAGGGGAATTAGATGCTCATCAGCTGAGAGAAATCAGCAAAGACACACAGTGGCGGAATCCAGCGCCTTCAAGTGAAAACCAACCACTTCAGAAGCTCGGGAGATAACAGCGAGCACTGTGAGGAGAAAACAAAGGTAAGTTTACTGCTGAGAAAACCACACAGTAAACGCTAGAGCTGGCCTGATTACCACTCAAAGGAGTCTAATCATCTGGCATCTGCTTCAGGGATCTGCTCTTCTTTTAAAGCTCCTCTTGATTGCTGCTGATTGTGTGCAGCTGGTGCAGCACCTGCCAGTTGCACCCTGAGGGGAAAAGGTGAGCACACACACACAGCAAGCAGCCCACACAACACCCAACAATAAGTCTAGATACCTGCTCCTCTAAGGTCCACAAGATCACATGTGGCCCAGGGTTCAATTTTAGGCCCAGTGCTTCTTAACCTTTATATGCTCCCTCTTGGCAGCGTTATCAGAAGACATGGAGTTAACTTTCACAGTTATGCTGATGATGATACACAGCTATACATCTCCATGTCTCCCACGGCCAATGGATGCAACTTTTAACTGCATTTTAGACATCAGATCCTGGATGGGTGCTCTCCAGGTGGAGCTTGGATGGAGATGGGGGTATTGGCCTTGACTCCACTGAGCGCCCTGTGTCGGTGCCTCGGCTGCTGCTGTTGATGTACTGCTGCCGGTGCAGATGGCTCCTCTGATGGCGTTTCCTTGCATGGTTGATCTGCACTTGGCCCAATGTTCTTTTTCATTGTTGCTTTTAACCAGGGGTGGACTGGCCATCTGGCATACTGGGCATGTCCCGTTGAGCCATTTACCCAATGTGGGCCGGTCCAGTCAGCTATGTTTTTTTCTCTCTCTCTCTCTCTCTAAATTCTCTCCAACTGGGCCAGCCAATTGGCAACAGAGGGCTAGCAGTCTGTTGCCAGCATCAACACATTATTGGTCTATGTTTGTCATTGTCAATCAATTATGGGCTGACCGGTTCAGAGAGCCTTGACAGTGCTGTTAATCACAACATAAACCAGGGTGGGCGGGACCTCATGGCATGGGCCAGAGTGGCGAGATGGGCTGCTGCTGAGCTGAAAATGTAGAAGCATAAGAAATCCCTAGGTGGCACTAAAAACCTGCGACTAAAATGCTGAAGTCTCTGGAGGTGGAAGCTGCTAAATGTTCAAAGCTGACAGGGTCACCTGGTGCCGGGTTCACCACCCTAGCAGTTGCTGCTGCGCCACCAGACGTGCAAGTGGAGACATACATGGTAAGTAACGTTAGCCTGGGGCTGGCTAGGCTACATTTTGAGACATGCCCAAAATAAAACTAGAAAACGTTTTTACATTGAATATGATGTGATGTGACCTAAAATAACTGAACACCTGTGACAAAATATTAGCCCAGAGTTGAAGGGCTGTGACTGTTGGTAGTTGTGGTCAGGGATGGACAGGCATACTGGGCGCTCTAATAATTTAAATAGAACCATATTGTGAATTAAAATATCGACCCTGGCGGCCCATTTGCTGTTTTGTCGAAGGACATTGGGCTAATCCAATGAAATCTTTCAGCCCTCCGTAGCCCCGACCGTCACTCCCTGACTGCAGTGAATTCTCCTTTCTGCAGCACGTAGCAGCTTCTGCCTGCTGCTCTCTAGGTCACAGTCTGACAGAGATCAGGCGGATAAAGAAACAAAAAAATGTTTGGGATATGGGTCAGATTTAGAGTTTCAAATGAGCAGCAGACTAAAGTTAACTGCAAACAGCCTAATAATTACAATTTAAATAAAAATAAACGAGTGCGAGTTGTGACTTTATTTTCCAAGCAAGAAACAAGGAACATCAACTTACAAAACTCAGGAGAATCAAAAGTACAGCGACAGGGAAAAACAAGAACCAGAAGTGAAAGTTTGACAGGCAACAGGGAAGAATGACGACGAACCAGCGAGTAGTGACTGAATGAGAGCTGAATATATACTGAGGAGGGAATGAGGAAGTGACAGAGAAGACCAATGACCAATTAGTGAAAGCAGATGCAGGAGAGGGCAATGAGTGAAACTGGGTCAAGAGCAGAGTGGCAGGGAGACAACAGGAAAGGGAAGAAATAACAAAGGAGACAGAAAACTCTTAAGAAACTAGAAACTAAAGATAGTATGTCTAAGGAGGAATCTAAGGGGAACTTAAGGAAACATTGGAGAACAGAAAGAAGAAATACATTAGGAAACTATCTAAAGAGAAATAAACTAAGGAAACAAATAAGAAGGAGGACACAAACGAAAGGTGAAAACATTTAATGGCACGTTCACACCGGTCGGCGCGACC
This sequence comes from Valencia hispanica, assembly GCA_963556495.2. Lineage (NCBI taxonomy): Eukaryota > Metazoa > Chordata > Actinopteri > Cyprinodontiformes > Valenciidae > Valencia > Valencia hispanica. The sequence continues at coordinate 4,026,398 of OY747709.1, forward strand.
AGGCAGCAGGGCAGCTAGATGACAAGCAAATCTATGGTATTTACGCATCAAGTGGGCGTCAAGCTGCCCCGCAGCAACTTGCGCGCATCGGCGCATCTGGCATCAGCGCATCCACGCGACTACTGCTCGGATGCGTTGACGGACCGTCGGAGCAGCTGCTGCGTGAAGTTGGGAGAACTGAACTTTCGGGCAGCAAACGTGGGGCGTCAACCAATCAGAGCGACTCTTTGTACTGACGTAGTTACTCCTTCCATGGGTGGATCGGCAAGTCATTCATTCAAGATGGAGGATCAACTAATCGTCGCTGTGTGTAATTTTTGTGAATTGTATGACCCGTCTTCGTCTTTTTACAAAGACAGGAAGAGATCGGATCTTATTTGGAGGAAGATTTCAGAGGATATTGGAGTGCCAGGTAAGCAGTTAAATATTTTTCTTTTAACTTTCTGGCTTCATTAAATAAATAAACCCAAGCCACTCGACATGATCCGCCATGTTGTAAACAACTAGCAACAGACAAATCCACGCCTGCACGCTGACATAATGACATGACGTGCTGATGCGCCGACACAGACTACAAAGTTTTCAAGCAGCTGGGTTTTAATTTTAAAGCGTCGACTTTCGTCCGTTTGAGCAATTTGACGCCTGGATGCGCTGACCGGTGTGAACGTGCCATAAAAGCATGAAGGGAAAATGAAAACAAGGAAGTGCCATAAAATACCAAAGAATACATTAAAATGATAATTAAACAGAATAAGGAAAATAACTCACTTCAAACACCAAAACTGAGAACTATGACATGTAGTTTAAGCACATGTGGCTTTGACTTTAAACTATCTTCTTTATAATATCTACTTTTATTCTCTTATAGGTCAGATTCTTATATTTAAAATGCACACAATACATAAAATAATCACAATATTTTGGGATGTATGTAATAATAATAATTAATTATAATAAAAAGTATTATTATTATTATCAGATTAATCCAGTATAACTGACCTCAACCCTGCTTTCTTTCTCCCTCAGTTCCACTTGGAGTCTTATTCTACATGGATATATGCTCCTACTAAAGGCATAATTGTGCATTTGTATAAACAGTACATTTCATTTAACATTTAAAAGACTTTTAGCAGTGTTTATTTGACATCCAATCTCATTTCAAGATGGGAGATCTGATACTGTGGCCATTCGCCCACAATTAACAACTCGGTAAGTAGTGTAGGCTACTGCACTTTTTAAAAATGTGTTTTTTAAAACCATACAACACACACATAAATCCTCTTGTATGCTGCTGTTCTCTGCATGTTTTGCAAATGATTATTGTGGGCCGCCATGACTAAAAATGCCAGGGCCACTTTTTGGTACCAGTCCAGTCCAGGACTGCTTTTAAGTGTGTGTGTGCATGGGAGTTGGGCTGGGGGGAGGGGGGTATAACTGTGATCATGCGATCATGTGATCAAATCTGTGGGGGACGGATGGGAATGTGGTTTTATGTGGGGTCATTTTAATCTGTAAAGCACTTTGTGATGCAATTCTTGTATGAAAAGCGCTTTATAAATAACATTTTAATTTATTTGTGGCTGCGCCTGTGGAATTCTACCTCCAGCTCATTGGTTCTCCCCAAGTTTATTACTGCAATGTAATGAATGAATGTAACTAAAACAATCTTATGCAGAGCCTTTAGTCTATTATTACAATTCGTGTATCTTAAGAGCGCCCCTGGATATGAACATAAACATTTATACATTTATACAAAGGCCTTTTTATGAGTAATGTTTAGACAATCTAGGTCCTTGCACAATCCGAATAAATGTCAAAATCAATCAATCAGAAATTATGTTTACAGTAATACTGTAGGGGCTTACTTACTGTGAATGATGACGTTCTTGTAGTATTCCATAGCGTGAGTGTGAAATCCAGTTCATGTTCATGTTTCACGGATGTTCAATGCATGAAGCACTTTCTACATACACGTTTACTCCATTTTGTAGAATTTGAGAGATATTTTCTTCATCATCGCTGCTACTCTCCAAATCAGCGTACATTACTACTTTGTTATTTCTGTCAAAACAAAGTAGTGCCGAATTAAAAACATTGATCACAAAAAAAACACGCTATTACAAAAGGAGGACCTTTGATTTGGAACTCAGTAAGAACCCTTATGGCCTATTCGGTCTCCTGTTTGGAATGTGGATCTGCTTCCTTGTTTGTGTAGAAACTAAGTGACAAAAGCTCATTACTGCCCCTAGCGACCTAGGGTACTTTCATTGTGAAGTATGCACGTGCTTTTGGATTTGCATGTGTTTTGATTTTGCATGTGTTTTGGTTTTGCACGTGTCTTGATTTTGCACTTGTTTCTGGATTTTGGATGTGTTTTGGATTTGCAAGTGTTTTGTTTCTAGGGGCCACCGCACTTTTGGTAGAGTGAGACAAGCTTCTCCTGATTGAGAGGCTCGGTGTTGGTGGAACGACAGGTTGTTCACTTTTCCATTTGGGGAGAGTGGTTACGTCTGCTCTTTAGGTAGCTCTTCTCTTTGATTAACTCTCCTCTCTGGGTAGCTGAGTGCTCAGCCAGACCATGGGGTCTGAATACAGGAGGCCTTCATCACTTGACAGTCTGATATGCCGGCAAAAGATGAGAGAAAAGCATGGGCCTGTTTGAAAGAAAAAAAAACCTGTAAATTCTTGGAAAAAAGTAGGATCATTACTACATCCACAATATTTTAATATTAATGACATACTGAGGTCTGAAGCGGTAATATTTCAAAGAGAAAAATTATAACAAAACAGGAAATCAACTGAGGGAACAATTGGTCTGCTTTATCATAATAATTAACAGGGGTTTGTTTCTCAAAACCAAGGGATCTGCCTGTTTTCCAGTAGGGATCAAAATCAAGATGAAGTTCAAGGAAGTCAAAAGAAATCTGATAATAGTTAAGATGGGTCTCTTAATCTAAATTGAAGGAGCAGCCATGATTGCTCTAGTCAGAGAACGAAAATACCGTTAGGTACAGAAAAACTACCTGAGCTACTGGAAAAAAAGGGTCTAAGCATTGTTCTTTAACTAGGCAAGAAATGTCCCTCTTCCCTTTCCTTCACAAAACCAGGGGGAGGTGTGAAAGACTGAGAAACTTAACTCAAACCATAATGGTGCATAAGCACCAAACCTCAGACAATCTGTTCAAACAAACAAACTGACTGATCAAACAAACAAGGAAGAAAAGTGGGCTTAAATACTGGCTAATCAGACAATGCATACAGGGGGAACAACTATCTACACAATTCACTTACAAAGAAGAAACTGAACACACAGTTTAAGAGTTAACCTTAATACAAGAGTAACAAAATAGACAAACCATGAATCTAACTTAATTCATACGGTAGTTAGAACAAATAACTCTTTTGAATGGCAGATAGTTTTAAAAGATTGATATGTAAATAACGATGAAACAATAATAATGAGAATGAAAAGGAGGGACCTTATTAATAGGCTGTACTCAATACTTTAGCTGCGAGGAGGCCCAACACTTCTTTACAGCAAGGCAAGGCAAGTCAATTTTATTTGTATAGCACACTTTCAACAACAAGGTAATTCAATGCTTTACTTGATTAAGGGGTAAAATAAAAATAGCAGTAAAACACAGACAAAGCATATAACGTTAAAACGTAAAAATGATCCCTGGTTACTTTGAGCTAACTCCATGGCTAGCATGATTCATGATTATAAATTGATTGCTTGATCATTGTCTTTTTTTGCGGGCTCTCTTTGCACCCATTAGAAATAGCAACTTGAAATATTTCTGTATGTTTTGGGCATTATTGTAGTGAAAGAAAAAGAGAGGAATGTTACATATTTTTTTTAAGGTTATATCAATTAATTGATTAAGATATTATTATTAAAGGCCTTGCACTATTTGGAGCAGGTTCCCCTGCCCTTAATGAGCAGGGGAACCTATCACCAGGAGTTGAAATATGGCATAATTATTTGAGTCAGGGAAGAGGCCTTTCACCCACTCTGATCTAACTGCTGAATCCTCAGCAGTGAGAAGTGTTTTGCAATGAAGAAATAACATCAGGGGACTGAAGGCAGAAGCTGCTGGCAGAGAGGGCAGACATGATCTGGGTGCGAGAGAGTTCGAGCGTTGGCCCAGAGGGGATCATGTACAAGACTGGCCGTAATAAAATATGAAAAACACAGATGCAGACTCCAACCTCATTCCTATGAAGGGAAAAAGACATTTCTTCCCACAACACTGCATGTTTCCTGTAGTTGTTTAGCAGGTTTGCACACACTGCAAAAGGGATTTTGGCCCACTCCTCCACACAGATCTTCTCTAGATCTGTCAGGTTTTGGGGCTTTTGCTGAGCAACACAGAGTTTCAGCTCGCTCCAAATATTCTCTATTGGTTTTAGGTCTGGAGACATGCTAGGCCACTCCAGAACCTTGATATGCTTCTTACGGAGCCTCTCCTTGGTTATCCTGGCTGTGTGTGTTGGGTCATTGTCATGTTAGAAGACCCAGCCACGACACATCTTCAATGCTCTGACTGAGGGAAGGAGGTTGTTGTTGTTGTTGTTGCTGAGAGAGAGAGAGAGAGAGAGAGAGAGAGAGAGAGAGAGAGAGAGAGAGAGACTATATTTTCTCTATTTACACAGTATTAGTATAAATGAACCGGTTCAGTCCTACTTTGCCTTGAAGGAGGTCCAGTCCACTAGGAGGAGAGCAAATTACATCCGTGGTTGAGCAAGAAAAGGAAGAGTTATAAAAAAAACAACCTGTACAGGATTTAAGGACCGTGTGGCCCAAAGGCAGGCTGGGTCTGCAGGTCGATGTCTAATGAACTGTCTTGTAGGGCTGCACGATTAACCTTTTTTATTTATTTCAGCATAGATGTGTTTTTGTTGCCTTAAAATATATTTGAACACTCTTCACCTTTTAAAGCACCTGAGATTAGAAGAAAGAAAAAAGAACACAGGATACGCTGTGTTTTTATTAGAAATCTTATCAGGGGAAATTATCAAAATGTTGCCAGACATGGAAAAATGTCCTCTTTAGTTCCATCACAAAAAAAGATGTTCAAATAGATTGTAAACACACACACACGATACAATCCTAAGACAACAAAATGTGACTGGAAAACAACAGGGTTCTTTCTCCCTCTTATGTTTCAGGTCTCACACAAACCAGTTACCTCATTCCTAAATCAGTCAGGTGGTACAGAAGGCCTAGAATGTAACTACATAATCAGCACAATCCTAGATACGTGCTTCACAAAAAGCTTCCCGAATTACTCGACACACCCTTAAAAGCCTTGACATCAAGGGCACATCTCTAAAAGTTCTGTTATTCTTACCTTGCTGCATTAGCTTTCATGGCATTCTGTGTTTAAATACAACTCTGGATTTTATATGTTTTTATTAATTTTACATTGTTATTGTTTTTCTCTTATAGGCATTTCAACCTGTCCCACTTAATGAGCAATATGCCGATTTCAGACACTGAGTTGGATGAAGTCGTTCGTGAAACCATTGGGCAGAATGCAGAAATTGGAGCCAATTCAGTTTGGGCAAGACTGCGTTCTGCTGGTATTCGAGTCCAAAGGAGGAGGGTGAGGGCAAGTTTGATTCGCGTGGATCCTGCTGGGGCTGCTCAAAGAGCCATGAGTCACAGATTACACCGGAGAGCATACAGGGTGGCAGGTCCCAACTCACTGTGGGACATTGATGGCAACCACAAGTTAATCAGGTAATATGGGCTGTGCAGCTGCCTCGTCTTCTCTCATTCTCTCCTGTTGCTCCTTCAATCATGAAACTGATCAATGATCAGCTGATCGGCTTTTGATTTGATTTGATTTGAAAATCTTTAATGTCCCCGAAGGGCAATTTGGTTTGCAGCAGGAGTCAAACAAAATTTAACACAAAACATGCTAATGCAATAAAAGCATAAAACTTACAACACAACTTACAACACAGTATAATAGCATACAACCACCATAGTTTAAGTCATACAGGTTGAGATTAGTACAACATCACTGCAATAGTCAACATGGATTTACTGAACCTCCTTTCCCACAAGATCATTTACATTTTGTTTAAAAATCTGACAGCAATTGGAACAAAGGATTTTAGGTACCTGTTTGATTTTGCCTTACATGTAAAAGTATACCTTCTCTTAGAGGGGAGAAGCTGAAACTCTGCATAGAGGGGATGGAGAGGGCTAGCCAAAATGACCTTCGCCCTATGGGTGACTCTAATTTTAAAAACAGAGTCTAGGTCATTAAGACTTATGCCGATAGTCTTTTGGCAGAGTTTAACGATGCTCTTTAGTTTATTCTTATTTAAAACACTGAGGTTACCAAACCAACACACCATAGCAAATGTTAAAATTGATTCAATAAAAGAAGTGTAAACAATTTTTAGAAATTTCTTGTCAACATTAAAAGATCGGAGTTTCCTAAGATAAAACAGCCTCTGATTTGCCTTTCTACAAATGTCTCCTGTGTTTGAATCAAAAGTCAGTTTATTGTCAATGATGGTGCCTAAATACTTGTATTGACTAACTGTCTCTATGACTTTACCACTGACAATGGTTTGAGTTGGGATGGGTGGATTCTTACGAAAGTCAATTATCAAGTCTTTTGTTTTGGCCACGTTAAGTTGTAGGTAAGAATCACTACACCATCCAACAAAATAATCAAGAATAGAACCATGCCCATCTTCATGTTCCTGCAAAAGGCTCACAAGCACTGAATCATCTGCAAATTTAATGATGAAACTTGATTCAAATGTACTCTTACAATCATTTGTGTAGAGCATGAACAATAGTGGTGACAGGACACACCCCTGAGGTGAGCCTGTGGAGCACAGCAAAGTTTCTGACAAAGTACCATTGACACGAGTTCTCTGCGGTCTCACTGTCAAAAAATCAACTAACCAGCATATGGTTCCGAAGTCAATGCTGGGTATGCTCGCAAGTCTATTTGCAAAAATATGAGGCTGCATACAGTTAAAGGCTGAGGAAAAATCAGCAAAGCATAGCCGTGCATGCATTTTTTTCCCCTCTAGGTGCCGAACAACCAGATTCAATAATGTTGCTACTGCATCATCCACTCCCTTCTTAGATTGGTATGCAAATTGATATGGATCTATCCTATTCTGCGTCATGGAAAGCAAACTCTTCTTTACCATACGCTCAAAACTCTTCATCACTAGTGAGGTCAGGGCCACAGGACGATAGTCATTTAGGGACTTAGGTGATGGCACTTTTGCTACGGGAACAATAATGGATTCCTTCCACAGCTGTGGGACTTTGTTAAGTGACAAGGACTGCTGAAAGATAAATGTGAAGATTCCACTTAAAAAAGGGGCGCAACATTTAAGAACACGGCCACTAATGCCATCAGGCCCCTGACTTTTCTTTGCATTGTTTTTTTCAAACATGTCCCACACACCAATTTCATCAATAAGTATCTGGCTGCTTACTGAAGCCGTCCTGAATTTCATTAGGTCATCAGAGAAATCAATAGAGTCAAATCTCAAGTAAAACTGATTAAGTTCTTCTGCCAGGGTGGAGTTAGCTTTGTTAGAATGTACCACCTTTTTATGTTTTTCCTTAATTCCCATCATAGATTTAATTCCTTTCCAAGCGGAGCGAGAGTTCCCGGTCATAAATTCATCTTGAACTTTGTTCTTGTACTGTAGTTTAGCCAGTTTAATTTCCCTTTTCACTACCTTATGGGCTTCCTTTTGTTGAGCATTATCGCCCTGGTAATACGCAATTTTTTTTTTGTTAAGAGTGATCTTAAGGGATTTGCTGACCCAAGGCTTATTATTAGGGTACAGTATAATCACCTTCCTTGGGATGATCATTCCTTCACAGAAAGTGATGTAGCCAGTCACTGTATCAGTCAGCTCATCTAGATTGGTACAAGAATCTTTAAAAATATCCAAGTTAGTATTATAAAAGCAGCCATTTAGCTCTCTAATAGCACTCTCCGTCCACATAGCAACTTCTTTTCGCTCAACTCTGCCCTTTTTGAGAGCCGGCTGGTAGACCGGAGCAAGCAGGACACAGTTGTGGTCGGAGGAGCCAAGTGGAGGTAATGAAAAGGATTTATATGCCCCTTTTATGGTGCCATAGCACAAGTCCAGTGTTTTCCCGTGTCGCGTTGGACAGTTCACATACTGATACAGATGGCCAAGGTTTTTTTTCAGATTGGAAGTGTTAAAATCACCCAGTATGAAATGTGGGGCATCTGGGCAAATACTTTGCAAATGGTGCACCAGTTTGGCAATAGAAGATGATGCTTCTACCACATTAGCTCTGGGATGAATATAAACCACAGACAGAAATATTTGTGGAATCTCTCGTGGTAAATAAAATGGGCGCAATGATACACATAAGAGTTCAATATGGGGGTTACAAAGAGATGCTCTTATATGGACAGTCTTGCACCAGCGAGGGTTAATATACAAGCAAACGCCCCCTCCCAGTGATTTGCCGGTAATCTGCGCGTCACGATCAATCCTGAATGGTTCACCAAAACAGTCAATTTCGAGATCCTGATTCAGGTCATAGTCTTTAAGCCAAGTTTCAGTGAGCGCAATCACACAAGCATTTTTGAACTCTGATATGTGCTTAATATTTGCCTGGAGCTCGTCCACTTTGCTCCTCAAGGACTGCACATTACTGAAGACAATTGATGGGAGTGGTAAGCGGCGGAGTCCTCGTCTCCGAAGCCGCTGACGAACACCACCTCTCCGGCCTCGCTTCCGTGTACATTCCCCTTCCCGTAGCCGACAGCCACGGCGTCTGCAGGGCTTTCCATACTTCATCCAAGCCGGTGTCAGCCGATCCGACCGAGAAATTCCCTCCCGATCCCTCCTGATCTCTGGCGGAACGCCTTCAGGTGAGATCGCGTTCCCCGGCTTGTTGCAGCCGACAAGAAAGCCACGGCTATATGTCAGCCTCGGCGGTCGATTATCCTTTTGAAAGCTGATGACAGTCCCGATGGTAACCAAATTTAGTACAAAGATGCTCATAAAATCCATAATGACTGATGACTCGGATGTTAAGCAAAAACAATCAGAACTCATTCATTCCCACTACTGCTGCGTGTCGCCGTGATCAGCGCCAACCTCTCCCAAAGCACTGAGAGCTACAGGGAGTCAGTGTGCACAGTTTCTGTCACAGTCCCGTTTCTGTTTGTTTATCGCGGACTTTTAGCAGATAGGGGAAACCAGCGGGTGTTGCGCTAAACAACAGCAGCACGTTTAAGCTTGATAAACTGTTGTTAGAATTGATTTAATATTACTTTCTGATGTTTGCTGAAGCCATAGCCGTAACAGCTGGTGGTCATGATATCGGTTTGGATATGTGGTGAGATGGAGACATGAAGATGAAACCTGGAGATGTTCTTACTGAATCATCAGAGCTCAACAGATGATGGAGAAATAGGTTTACCTTTTAGGTGACATGAATGAGTTGAAGGGAAGTCATAAACTGTTTCTGAGAGACAAATAACACCAGGATCTTCTAGCTGAAAGCTGGTAGCTGTGCAGGGGCGGCTCTAGCAAAGTTTTGCCCGGGGGCCAGGTAGGGCATTAACAGGAAAAGGGGGGCACAAATATATACTTTTCTTTCTTATTCTCATTTAAAATGTCTAGCTTTTAATAAATAATTATCTGACTCTTACAACCAATTGGATATAGTGGTCATAAATCCTTTATCGTTTACAGCAAATATTAAGTCTAATACAGTATCCTACTAAGCTATAGTACTTTTTCCTTCGGGAAGGTACCATCTGTGCAGTCTGGAGTTCTGTCAAAGAAAGATGTTGAATCTATTTAATTATTATAGAAAATAATTCATTTCTGTGCATTTGTTTTACACGTGCATTAAATTAAAGTTGATTAGGTCGATTAAGCATCATGAGGCGGAGGGTGGGGGGGGGGGGGGGGGGGGGTTCCTTATTTTTTTTGCTGGGAGTACCCTACTGTCAGGTTACTACGTCTTATCTTGCAGAAGGCTGGATAAGGTCTTATTTTTATTTGTTATTGTCATTTATTTTAAAATATGTGCAATATAACAGTTTCATGTTTAGTAAATGGCAGTGGACTGCAGAAGATTTTGTTTTCCAATTGTAAATCTAAATCTAATAAGAGTTTATTTTCTATTTTTCAATGGCAAAGATTCGTCAATTAAAAAAAAAAAATTAAGCTACCTGTTTAAGTTAATTTCCATTATGTCTTATTATTCTTTGGTATTTAGGTTCAGGTATTTAATAATCACGAAGCATTGAACAATCTCATTACCTCAATCACTATGTAGTTTATATTAGAGATTTTTCAGGTTCAACAGCAGACAAAAGCCAGAAGAGGGCCTTGGCCACATAAATATTTTTTAGGTTATTGTATATTGTTTGCATTGTGTGTAAAGTTGTACAAGACTGTGTTGTAAAAGTAACAATATATTTAATTCATAATTTTAGTTTTATGCCCTTAAAAGTATCGAAAGTAAAAATCGAAATTCGCATCGCAATCGCAATATTTGTCAGAAAAACCGCAATTAGGTTTTTTGTCAAAATCGTGCACCCCCACTGTGTTGGAAAAGTTCTTATATCGTGCACCCTGGTTACGCAGACGGGGTGCGCACTTCGAAGCTTTGAAATGAGTTCTTCCCCGGTCCAGCGGGTCAGAAAAAAACAGAATCTTCACCGGTGAGATGTCCTCTTTTTAGCAGTAGTTCATCCAAGAACTTCTGGCTTGAGAACAGTTTGAAAATTTCGCGACTCCCACTCTTATAGCCCCCTTTGGCCGTGATGTCATCACCGATGTCACCATGGGTGGTCACGGACCAATAGGAGTGTGTTGGGGGTCACTGCTAGGATTGCTGGGAAATGTGGTCTGCTCAGTCCATCTTATTAGGAATGGAATCACAACACTTCGAAGGGAGAATGACCAGTGGAAGAGGAAATGTGAGTTATGGGCGTACGCAATCCAGGGTAGGTGTTGACTCCATTCAGAGGGGTTTGAAGCAGTGACATCGGAGGGAGGCTTTCAGCTCCTGGTTCATGCGTTCAGTTAAACAGTTGTTTTTGCCCTTAATAATCAAGCTCCATCATACATCAGAGATCTAATTGTTACATATGTTCCTAACAGAGCCCTTCGCTCTCAGACTGCAGGTTTACTTGTAGTTCCTAGGATCTCTAAAAGTAGAATGGGAGGCAGATCTTTTAGTTATCAGGCTCCTCTCCTGTGGAACCAGCTCCCAGCTTTAGTCCGTGAGGCAGACACTCTGTTTACTTTTAAGGCCAGGCTTAAAACTTTCCTTTTTGATAAAGCTTATAGTTAGAGTGGCTAAGGTCATCCTGAGCTAGCTCTGTAGTTATGCTGCTATAGGCTTAGACTGCTGGAGGACAGACTTACCACTTTTCTTCACTCTGCTACTTCCTTTTCTCCTACGACTCTCCAGTTGTATTACAGTACATTCTGTTATTTCGACTGTTAACTTTGTTTTCTCTCAGTGTTTTTCTCTCCATAGAAGATATACCTGGTCTGGTGTCCTGCTTGGCTGCAATGCCCTGTTGGACGGGGGGCATCGACTGGGATGATCCTCCCAGTAACTGAACATCCACTGTGTCCTGTTATCAACTTTTTACTTTCTGTAACATAGAAAAGAAAGTCTTCATCAACGGGGCCCAACCTCACGCCAATGACTGACGCAATCTTCTGGGATTCTTTAAATAGGAAACTTTTTAACTGATTGGAATGTTTGTATAAATGTATTGAAATGACTTCTTGTTAAGTGCCTTGAGATGACATCTGTTGTGAATTGGCGCTATATAAATAAACTGAATTGAATTGAATTAAACAGTTGGACTCAGGATGATAACCAGAGGTGAGACTACAGTTGGGGCTAAGAGCAGAACAGAAATGTTTCCAGACTTAGGAATTCCATGGAGCCAGAAGACGTGTTTCAGCAGGAGTTGAACCATCTGGAGAGCAGTGGGGAGTTTGAGGGAAATAAGATGGATTTTGAAAAACAGCCGATAATGGTTAAAATGATGGTCATACTTTTAGACGCTGGAAGCCCGGTGATGAAGTTGAGAGCGATGTGGTAACAGTGTCTCAAGTAAGCCGGCAGGGGGTTGATTACCAGATTTATTACGGGCACAGGTGGAGCAGGAAGAAATGTATTCCATGACAACTTTGTGTACTTAGGGCCACCAGAATTTCTGGTTGATTAAGGCAATAGTATAAATAGGGAACAAAGATTTTATTGAGTGGTCTTGTACTTAGGTCTGGGTCCTATTGCTGCACCTCCTTAATGATATTCTCAATCTCTCAGGTCAGGGCACCCACGGTGAAACTGGGGGGAGAATAGGTTTGGGATCCTTTTCATCTTCATCAGGGAAATGGACTCGGGAGAGGGCATCAGGTTTGGTATTTCTGGATCCGGGCCGGTAGGAGATGATAAGGTTGAATCTAGAAAAACAAAACAGGCCATCATGATTGCAGTGGGTTTAGACGTTTAGACATTTATCATCGGCCTAAACCAGCACAGGATAGAGTGTGCCGTCTAGCCAGTGTCGCCATTCTTCTAGCGGCAGTTTAATGGTTTGAAGTTCTCGGTCTCTGATGTCATAATTAGATTAATTAGGGGTGAGACGATGGGAGTAGAATGCACATGGATGGAGTTTTTCATCAGAGTTAGCACGCTGGGAGAGTACGGCACCTCACTGGTGTTCGATGCATCAACCTCTAAGATAAACACACATTTTCTGGGATCAGAATGGGAGCTTGAGAGAACTTCTGTTTTAACTGGAGGAAGGCGGTTTCAGCAGCAGGTGACCAAGTGAATAGGACTTTTGTGGAAGTGAGAGCAGTCAGAGGAGTAATTCCAGCCTACTCAACATCCCTAGAATTAGAACCAAACACGGAGAACCAGCTTTCAGTTTCTATGCTCCTCTAATCTGGAACAAACTTCCAGAAAACTGCAAAGCTGCTGAAACACTGAGTTCTTTTAAATCACAACTAAAAACGTATCTGTTTAGAGCTGCCTTTGAGTAATGTTTTGATGTATCATGTTTTGTGTATGCTTCTTGCTGTTTTTACATTATATGGAGTTAACAGGTTAACTGAGGTTCAGGAACAAGGCCACGCCCCAAACCCGCTTCATAAATCCTAATCAGTCTTGACTCGATTCACCCGGTACCTCGCGCCCGCTCTACGTCTTTAATCATGCCGCGATACACATGTAAACTCTGCCTGCCCTTCAGCCCTCGTCCATTTTCACTTCTGCTTAACTTGCATGCTTGCTTGTGTTTACTTACCTCTGCCTTCGTCGCTCGTTGTCTCTCCCAGCATGGACATCCTGACGGTCTGCTTCGATCCGTCCAAGTCGGATGAGGAGTTGCTCCAAGGTGGTCCCGGGGCATCTCCTGGGGCATCTCCCCAGCTTGTCTTCCAACTTTCCCGCCGAGTCAGGCTCTTTTCGAGCCAGCAGGATTTCAGTCTGTCCACCCCGGCCGTGGCCTCTTCGCCCAGGCTCCTACAGCAGGATCTGTCTTCCACGCCGTTGGCTCCCGCATCTCTCAGCGGTCGCCCTCGCAGCCGCTCCGGCCGACTTCCTCCCTCACTTGCTTCCCTCTTTCCGCTCCGGGATTTCCCTCGTGGGCTCGAGCCGTCACCTCGGCGCTCTCACCCCGCTGCTCCGGCCGGCCCAGCCCGGGCCCTTCCTTCTCCATCCCTCGCCACCCGTGCCTGGCTCCCGTGCTCCGTTGTAGAGCCTCCCCTCGAGCTCGCGCTTCCCCGGTCGCTGCTTTGGGCCGCTAGAACACGGCTGGACAGTAGCGTGGCTTCAGCGCGCGCTCCGGGAAAGGGGTATTCCCTTCAAACGTTCCGCTTCCAAGACCTGTCTTTTCAAGCTCCTTTTCCTGTCTCCTTCGCCTCTGCCCCACGCGTCCTGCTCCCGTCCGGAGCTTCCCTGTTCCGCCCTCGTTCCCGCTTCCTCTTCAGGGGGGCTTTCCCGTGAAGCAGATCCCTTCCCCGCTGTCTCGGGCCCGGCGCCGGCAGCGACCCCTGGCGGGGCCGGCCGCCATGTCACCCTGCACCTGCTCCCTCTGTTAAAGGAGTCACGACCTGTAATTTTCACTTTTCCATGAGAAAAAATGTATGTTATGATTGCCTAACGATTATACACTGCCCGGGAAGCCGATATTTAAAAGTGAAGCGTTTGTTTACCCCTGTGTTCGTCAACCAGCCCACGTGCACACGCACTCAAATACTTGGTTTTAATTTCTGGCCGACTTGACGTCAAGTCGGCGCAGTCTATACAATATATAGACATCGCAGACCTACCTATGCTGTGGGAAGCCCGCCCTCCCTCTCTCCCTTCTCCCCCTCGCTCCTCTCTCCCTCATATTCCGGAATTGCGCCGCTCAAGGTGGCAGCATGTTGGAGTAGCTCTGTTACTTTGGTTCATATTTTTTTCTTTTTTAAAACTTTAATTCTTCCATTTCTGGTAGAAACATTGTTTTGTGGACAACTGTTCTCTCTGGTTTTGAATGCTGTGCAGCTGGAAGGATTTTTGATGACTTTTTATTTTTGGAAATTTGTTATGATGCATAACCATGGCAACAAGGTGGTTTACAACTGGCAGCAGCTGATTAACATCACAAAAGCTCAAATAAGACCTCAACAACAGCCACAAAACCCTGATGAGTTGAAAAGAAGACGCAATAGATCCAGAGTATCCTCTACATCAGACTGTCATACAACTACAGAGCGTCTTCAGTCAGTGGCTTCTTCAGATCTGCAGAGCACTACAAGAGATCATCCCTACCCACAGCCATCAGCATCTACAACAAATCTTTGAAGGAACTTGCATAATGAGTTACAACAACATTTAATTTCCCTTTGGGATTAATAAAGTAATTTTGAATTTGAATTGAATTGAATATTCAGTCGAGCGCCACCATTACTGAATTCTAGTGATGGGAATTCCAGCTCTTTTTGGAGAGCCAGTTCCTTTGGCTTGGCTCACCATAAAGAGTCGGCTCTTTCGGCTCCTCAGATTTTCTGTTGCTTAAAGTGTATTTATTACCAAAATTAATGCGAAACGATGTGTACCAAATGTACCAAAACAAGCAGGGGGGAATGAAAAAATAAAAAAAACGGCTCACAATGACGAGCCGACTCCAATCGTTCACTTCAAAGAGTTAGCTCTTAGAGGCGGTTCTTTCGCGACCGACACATCACCGATTCGAAGTACGAACTCCACCGTGAAAGATGCAGAAAGTTTCTTCACGCAATGATGCATGAAGAAGACATACTCGTGTCAGCCTTTTATTTTAATCAGCTAAAACCATTTCTACCAGAAACATAGTGCACACGTGAGTTGCTCTGTTGTTGACTGCCAGAATCAACATGTCAATATTTTTTCTATTTTTTTTTTTTACGCCGGAATCCTTTACGAATTTGGGACAATATCAGGAGAAGTTGGCATCGAAGCTCCGTTTGGAAAAAGGGTCCATTCCAACAATCAGAGAATTGCCTGCAATTGAAACAGTAAGGCTGTGTTTTTATTGCTCTGCTGTGTGTAACAAACAGCAGCTAACTGCTAATGTGGCTATTGTACGCTAGCGGGAGTAGTAGATATGGGTTAAGCATTACCTGCGGTGTCAACCCCCCTCCTTCCTGCCACCAATCAACGTGCCCCTCATTTGCATTATTACAATGACCGTCCTCGACAGCCAAAGTATCGCATCAGATCTCGCGAGACAATGCCTTCAGAAATAAGGGTCAGAGGAGTTCTGTGTTTATTTTTTTCAACTTTATTTATTTATTAGAAGGGCCTGAAAGACTTTAATAGAGCGTGGGTATCCAAGATAATACTAGGTTATGACTCCTTTAATGATTTCGCTTCATTTTCAGCCAGCTTTTCTCCTCTCTGTCCTCACCGGTGGCGCCATTGTCTTTTCCCTGTAGTTTGCACTTTTCCTACACAAATGGAAGCATAAGAAAATGCTACCTGAATCATTAAGAATGCCCATCCATCCTATTCCTCCATTTCTTTTTCTCTTCCTTCTGATACCCTTTCTCGCCCGGCTCTCCAAGGCAGACATCACAGGGCCCCCCCCCCCCTGTCACCCAGTCTTCCGGGGCTTCTTCTGGAAGGGGACCTACTACTTTGCGGTCCAGCTCACCTTTGGCTGCAGGAGTAGTTCCAGGATTTAAAATTCTTTCCAAGACCCCGTGCTGGGTACGGTTTAATACTTACCATCTGCCTGACGTCCTTCACCCCCTTTGGATGACTTCTTGGTCATCACCCCCAATTCTTCTCCGCCCCGTTTGGGGCTTTGTGCCCTCACTGAGGCCTCTTCTGACATCGGTCTCCTTCTTTCCGACGAGAAGACGGTGGGTCCCCTACTACTTTAGAGTTCCTGGGCATCACCCTCGACTCATCCATCCAGGTTTCGCTGCCGTTCGGAGGTCCACCGGATCTCCCTGACCCTCTCTAAATTCCTCCTCATAAATATGCGCTCTAAGCAACGGCTCCTATCGCTCTTGGGTCATCTTACCTACACCGTCCGCATCATTACCCAGGCCCGGTCCTTCGTATCCCACCTTCTGTCCACTGCCGCTAGCGTGCCATGCCTCCACGATTGGCTCGTCTTCACCCAGCCCTGTCATACCGAGATGCGGCTCAGGTGCTATTTCCTCTCCTCCTGGAACGGTATCTCTTTCTTTAATAACAATTTTGTCTCCCTTCCCGAAGACATACAACTCTATACTGATGCTGCCCCTTCCATCGGTATCAGGGGCCAGTACCAAGGGAGGTGGTTCGCTTCAGGCTGGCCCCCAGATTTCGATTCCCTTCAGCCCCAGTCCGCCCTCCCTTCCTCTGCTCTCCTCGAGCTTTGCCCCATTGTAATAGCGGCCCTTCTTTGGGGACACGAGTGATCGCAGAACTCAATCCTAATTCACTCTGATAATGAAGCGGTCGTAGAAATTATTAATAAAGGTCGATCCCGTTCCCCAGCTATCATGCAGTTTATCTGCGGACTCACTCTCAGCAGCCCAACATAAGTTCATACTCCGCGCAGCTCATATCCCCGGTCACCTAAACTCCATTGCTGATTCTCTTGTTTCTCCTTTCAGAAATACAGATCCTTAGCTCCCGCTGCAGACCTCAACCCAACTCCAGTCCCACCATTTTCAGCCACCATCTTTAATTGACGCTGCAGCCCCACGACCTCACCACCGTCTCGCAGTTCTCCATCATTGACAGCCTCTCACCCGGTAGCCTCTCTGTTTACCTAAATTCTGAATCTGTAGCGTGGTCCTTGCTAGTGAAATGCTTTGTAAAGCCTTGATGTATCTGTGTATGCTTCTTGCTTTATTGGTGTTTTTACTTTATATGCTTTGTGTTTAACTGCTATTTTTATTTTACCTCTTAATCATGTAAAGCACCTTGAATCACCTTGTTGTTGAAAGTGTGCTATACAAATAAAAACTTCCTTGCCTTGCCCTAACGGTTTGGCTATAGTTTTTGATGAATCTTCTGTAGAAATTTGAAACATCTAGGAAACGTAGTTGTTTACAGGATTTGGGACGGGGCCAATTGAGAACAGCTTCTATCTTGCTGGGGTCAGTCTTCACCTGTCCCTTCTTGAACACATAACCCAGGAAGGTGACTGATGATTTGTGAAATACACATTCTTCTGCTTTGACATATAAACGATTTTCCAGGAGGTGTTGGAGAACTAGACCAACATGTTTCTGATGATCAGCAAGGTTCTTGGAGTAAATTAGGATGTCGTATAAATAGACAAACACAAAGAGGTTCAGGAAGTCTCTGAGGACATCATTCACAAGAGTCGGGAAAACAGCGGGAGCATTGGTAAGACCAAATGGCATGACCAAGTATTTGAAATGGCCTAGTGGAGTACGGAAATAAATTTTCCATTCATCTCCAGGACTGATGCAGACTAGATAAGTGTTGTAGAGATCGAGTTTGGTAAAAATTTTGGCTCCTTGAACAGGTTTGAATCCAGATAAAATCAGTGTAAGGGGGTATTTATTTTTAACTGTGATTTGATTAAGCCCTCGAAAATCAATGCAGTGAGCCATATTTCTTAGACACAAAAAAGAAACTGTCACCAAGAGGGGAAGAAGAGTGGTGAATGATACCAGCAGCTAGAGACTCAATATACTTCTCTATTCAATTCCATTCAGTTTATTTATACAGCGCCAATTCACAACAGATGTCATCTCAAGGCACTTAACAAGAAGTAATTTCAATACATTTATACAAACATTCCAATCAGTTAAAAAGTTTCCTATTTAAGGAATCCCAGCAGATTGCGTCAGTCATTGGCGTGAGGTTGGGCCCCGTTGATGCAGACTTTCCAACCACAGCAATCCTTCAGCAATCCCTCATGAATGAGGGATCTCTATGAATTCAGTCTCAAGTCTAGACAGATTATAAAGGCGACTTGATTGTAGCGGGGCTCCCAGCAGGAGGTCAATGGAGCAGTAATATGGATGGTGAGGTGGAAGAAACAGGGTTTTATCTTTACTGAATACCAATTTTAAATTGTGGTATTTCTCGGGGACCTAAGATGAATCAGAATTGATCTGTTCTAAAGATGCAGGAGACAGGACCGGAGGAACTGCTGAGTGATCAGTGACCAGTTAATGTGTGGATTGTGCCGAACTAGCCAATCGTGTCATAGGACCATCAGAGTTTGAGATGGGAAAACATAAAAAGAGAAATGCTTATGGTGATTACCTTAGACAACTAACGGCAGTGTTTTGGATTTGAGTGATCCAGGGAGGATTCTTTCCTCCAAGGGCTGATACTATGAGCAGTGATTCCTGGAAAACCGTTTTTTATTTTGCACTTGATACTAGCTTGGAGTCAAATAGACACTGTTCACAGCCAGAATCTACAAGTATTCCCAAAGTGGTTGACGAGTTTTTAAGAAATAACACAGTGGGAAGTAATAATCAGGGTCTCTGACAGGGATTGGGTTGGTCTGACAAACATCCAAAATCTATTGACAGACCCAATCTTATTCCTGATCTGAAGAACAAGTGGGGCACGAGGCAATAAAACTGTTTGAGGACACACAATATATAAAGAGTTTTGAACTCACCCTGCATTGTCTCTCTTCTGGGGATAGGTGAGTTCTTCCAATTTTAATCGGTTCTGGCTCAGATGGAGTGGCTCTGGCTGGTGAAGCAGTGTTAATGGAGGGAGGTGGCACAGGACTGTTGAGACGACAGCGAGGTGTCTATTTGTTTCTGTCTTTCAAACAATCCTGTATCCAATTATAGAATTTAATGACCATCAAAATAAGTTCATCCAGACTTTTTGGCTCGTCAATGAGGGCTAACTCATCCTTTAAGTTATAATTTAACCCATGGAAGAAGGCGCTGTTTAAAGCGTCCTGATTCCACCTAGAAGTGGCCACAGAGTGGGGGAAGTCAGTAGAAAAATAAGCTATAGTCAGTTCCATCCATTGGGGGCAACTGTGGCTCAGGAGTGAGGAGTTCGTCTTGTAATTGGAGGGTTGCCAGTTCAAGCCCCCGCTCCGTCCTTCTCAGTCCATCCGTCTCAGCCTCGCTTCTGTCCGTGTGCCCAAGGGCAGCTGTGGCTACAATGTAGCTTGCCATCACCTGTGTGTGTGTGTGTGTGTGTGTGTGTGTGTGTGTGTGTGTGTGTGTGTGTGTGTGTGTGTGTGTGTGTGTGTGTGTGTGTGTGTGTGTGTGTGTGTGTGTGTGTGTGTGTGTGTGTGTGTGTGTGTGTGTGTGTGTGTGTGTGTGTGTGTGTGTGTGTGTGTGTGTGTGTGTGTTCTCGTTCTTACTACCTGGTGGGGTCCACAACCTGACATTTGACTCACCTCATGGGGTCCAATTTTCCCGGTGGGGACCAAAGCCCGGTCCCCAGAGGCACAAGCATTGCAAATGATAGAAAACAGCCTCCTGATATGCCTAGTGCAGTTTTTTTTGCAAAGTAAAATTGGACCCCTTGAGGTCACTTTTCATGACAATGTGTGCGTCGACTTGACGCCCAACTGGTCACAAGTGGTATTGCAGGGTGTAAAATTGAACTCGTGGGGCCATTTTCCTGACAAAGTGTAAACTTTTAAACTTAGTTTAACTTTATATTTTATGAATTTCTTTACATTTTAAGCATTTCTTAACGATCAGGGTGGAGTTTTGAAGGGCGCCACAAATCTAAACACGTTAACTTGCAATAGAACTTTCTGTCTACAGCTTCAAAACTCCCTCTCCTACTTCTTAGATCCACTCCTAACAGAAGTTATCAATAACTTTTCCAAAACTGAAAGGGCGTGGCCAAGGCGATGGCGTCTTAGCCAAGGTTTCATGTATACAGATTCTTCCACAAGCCCTAATTTTAAAAATGCTAAATTGCATAGACTGAAGTCTTGGCTGGACCTGAACAAAATGACATTCCATGTGATGCAAATTATTTGATGATGTGGGCGGAGTCTTGAAGGGTGCCACCCATCTTAAAAGGTTAACTCTCAATAAGACTTTTTGCCTACAGCTTCAAAACACCCTCTCCTACATCTTAGATCAACTCTTATAAAAAGTTAATAACTTTTCCAAAACTGAAAGGGTGTGGCCAAAGTGATGGCATCTTAGCCTAGGTTTCATGTATAGAGAATCTCCCACAAGCCCTCATTCGATAAATGCAAAATTGCTCAGACTGAAGTCTTGGCTTGACCTGAACAAATTGAAATTCCAGGTGATACAAATTATTTGATGATGTGGGCGGAGTCTGAAGGGTGCCACACATCTTATAAGGTTAACTTGCTAAAGGACTTTGTGTCTATAGCTTTAAAACTCCATACAAAAGTTATTAATAACTTTTGCAACTGTAAGGCCAAGGGGATGGCAACTTTGCCATGGTTTTTTGTGTACACAGAATCTCCCACAATCCCTGACCGAACCATGTGAAATCACAAAAGGTAGAGTTTAAGTCGGAGCTGAGTGAAATGACATCACGTGTTACGACTACCTAAACAATAAAGGCTGGATTTCTGAAAAGCCTGGTTGCCAAGGAAATTTCCAAAATTTCAGCAGTTTGCTGATGTGAAGTAGCCCAAAATACCAATAAAAGTGAAGTTAAGGGTACCAATACTTTTGTCCAGGCATTTTTTAAACAACATCAGAATGTCTGATTTTCAGTGGTTGAATTTCAGTTATTTTTAATGTTATTACTTAGTTTCAAGTTATTTCTAAGAGCATTATAAGTTTTTCTTTCATTATTGGTGAGGGGACAACAATGATGTCAATGGCTATTTTCATCTAAATTTGCATTAAAATAATCTGTGTTGACACAGACAACAACTTCAAGACCAAGAATGGAGTCTTTCGTATGGACTTACGACGAAGTCGAACTACTACTTAGAGTCACACTCGACTGCAAGCTCCAAGAAAATGTTGACTGGGAGTCGTGTCACTCCAAATATTGCGATTTAACGGACGCGTTTCAGGCACAGTATCCGAGGCAGTTAACCAAGAAGGATTTCCCTCATGATCATAGCATGGTCTCAAAAGTACAAGTCAGCGCAAAAAACATATGCAGCAAATACAGACATGCGGTTGACACAGGGCGTCGAAGTGGTCAAGGACCTAATATATTGACCTAAATATTTTCCAATAAAAAAAGTTCTGGAATTTTTGCAGTCATTTATTTTCACTAGACGTATTCAACACAACACTTTCAAAATAATCATTAGTACATTTTCCAAAGGTAAACAGTGTAACTACTTTAAAAAAAACTTGATGGCTAGCATTTTTAAGGGTCAAGGTACTTTGTAAGTACTCTCCTCACTCTCTTTCCCTCACCTTCATTACAGTCTGTGAGGTAGTTGTTGCATTGTGTAGGAGGCTGTAAGTCTTTATCACCTGCATCATTCCCAACACAGTGTGTTCAGCCACAGTCTCATTACAGTTTTCACAAAAATTGTGGAAAACAAAGTAGACGTAAATAACAAAGGACAGGTCCTGCAAGTTGATGTCCATAGGCCTTTTCAGTGCAGCAAATCTGGCTTTGAGATGACCAAAAGCACACTCAATGACCATCCGTGCCCTACACAAACTTAGCCCAAAGAACTGTTCTTGAGGTGTGGAGCCACCGTTTGCATATTCCTTCATCAAGTAAGGCAGCAGAGGGTAGGCTGGGTCACCAAGAAGATAAATTGGTATTTCCTCTTCGTTGTCCACAATCTGTTTTTTCAGAGGAGGGATCTGGCCAGTCTTAAAGTACAGGTTGAGCTTTGAATTAGCAAAAACCCGTGCATCGTGTACACTCCCGGGCCACTTTATCACAACATCCATAAATCTGTACTTATAATCACATACCGCCTGTACATTGAGAGAATGTTTCCCTTTCCTGTTGATGTAGTCCATCGAGTTGGTAGACGGCTGCTTGATTTCTATATGTGTGCTATCGACTGCTCCCAAACACTGTGGCATGCCATGAGCACGATGGGAACACAAAACCAGATCCTCGGCCTCAGACTGCGTAAAAGGCAACGTAATGTACTTTGGACCCAGGTGGACAGCGATCGCTTTGCACGTTTGCCTGACAACAACAGATACAGCCTGCCGCGACACGCCGAAGTTGTTAGCAGTCTTCCTTAGCCTTCCCTCGTCGCTCAAATAATACAGAGTTAACGCAACCCTTTTGAGTGTAGTAATTGGTGCCCTCATGTTTGTTGTTTGCCCTTCAATATACGGACTGAGTTCCTCGCTCAGGGCGACGAGTGATGCTTTGGACATGCGGAAATTCTCCCTCCATTCATCTTCCACAACAACGCTGTTGACAAAGTTGTCCCACCAACTGCTAGTTCTACCGGGTCTTATCCAAAACTTTCTCCTGATCGCTCTCCTGGTTGTCTTCCATGGTGGATCTAAGAGAATGTGGCGTATGGTGTTGTCCATTATCGCTTGTTGCTCACAACAGTTGCATAGAAGCAATAGATTTTGCTGTAATACAGCTAGAAGGCTTAGTAGCTTCTGCAGCACAAACAAAATCATGCAGTCCGCCATTGTTGTTGTTGTAGTTACGTATGACGCAGCCGACGCGTGATGTGATGGCATCATCGTTTCACAAAATATACGGATTGGCTGTACACACGAAACCGCAAGGGTGTCGTTTTCAGATTTATCTACTTTGGGACCCGGTTTCAAAAAATAGCGGTTTCAGTCTCCAAAAACGCCGGATCCGTGTGGACGAAACGCTAATATGAAAAAAAATGTATACGTATACAGTGAAACACGTCTCCGTGTGGACGGACCCTAACTTGTGGTGGCAGCTGGTAGAGGCAGATTTTTCTGTGGGCGTGGCATTTTAGGACCCCCTCACCTGACGAGGAAATAAACAATGCATGTTTACCTTAAAGAACTACAAAACATTGCGAAATACAATCGGATTCCTCCAGACAACTTTAACATCTTAATACTAGCTCAATAAAGACATTTGTTTTGCTCTAATATTGTATATTACCTTTTCAAAAATAACATCTGCAAAACTGATCACAGAGCTGGGAAATTACACAGAACTTGACCTGTTTTATCTTTTTTTTTCAGAGACAGTTGTCAGAGAAAGATCGGAATAGATTTTGAGATACCATAAAACAAATCCAAAAGCACTGATTTATCCCTGTAAGAGGACAGAAATGTTGAAGAGCCACGATAAATAAAATAAAAAGTTAAAGAAGAAGGACTGGCTTTGTTATTTTTTGTTTCTCCCCATACTGTATGATATTTAAATATCTTAGGCAGAAATGCTCGTAAAAAAATTGCATTATTTTCATTCACTGTTTATACCATTTCTTACAGCTCAGAGGAATCAAATAAGTATTGGGGTCTCTTGTAGAACAATTAATATTTGCAGCGGATTTATTTTTCCTCTTTGTTTCAGGATAACCACGAAATGGAAAAATCGGAAGAAATATGATTTTAAGAACTTGACATTTTGAGGAAAAGGGATGAACGTTGTGTAACTTGAAAGTCAAATTGAGAGAATATTTAAAATATTTAGAGAATAAAGCTGCAATATTTTGAAAGGGCAAAATGTTGAAACTGCTGTGTTGTTTCCAAGCATGTCTGATATGCATCGGGATCATCTCTTTGCTGCATTTCACATTATCATCATGTTAAAAGAGGGAGAATTTTATTTTAAGTTACTAGCTCATTTAAAGAGGATATAGCTGCCACAGCTCTCTGTGGCAGTTTCATTTCCACCTTATTTTCGATATAATTCATGCATTTCACGTTAAACATCATTCCTTGTTTTTACCCCCGACTAAATGACCTACTCAGTCATAAGAGCCAATGCTGAATAAACAAATATATTTCCACATTTACATCAGAATTGTCACAATGTCCACATAAACTGACTGAAACAGCTGTCGGTTAGTTGAAAATCAATAACAGGTTAATATTACGCTAAATAATTAGAAGGTGATAGGTCCTCCTCAATGTGCAAACGCAATTATGTGGCTTCCATTGAATCAACGAAGGATTTGTTTGCACAATATCACAGGTAGCGGTTTATATACATTGACAAGTGTACATAACATGTCAGTTTAAAATGTACAATTGTAACATGAAAGATGTAACATAACTATGCTACTCTAACAATACTGGGTGATTATACTATTCCCCACTGTTAAGCTAACGAAATCGTAATTTATTCATTTTAAGTACCATTTTTTGTGTTGCAGCCTGTTACAGTCCAAATAACCCCAGATGCAGGTGGATCACAATTTAATATGTTGGGACTCTTCTCTGCCCATTTAGTCACAGTTTGACGCATTCTCCTCTTCAGGCATATTATGGTGATCTTTGAAATAGATATGACACATTCTATATAGTATATATGTTTTGGACAGATCTTAGAGAAAAATACATACATTTTCCAATGCGCTTATTGACGTTTGCAGTCCTTTGATGAGAAATGGCACAGCTACCTAAGCTTTACACCCATCTGCGTTTAGTTAATCTAGTTTTAAATGCGATAGTTTTCCTAATTTGTTTCTCTCTCCTAGTCAACATGCAGCTTAATCAGTGGGTTCCCCAGTAGAGAACACAGACAAATACTGTAGATATGGTTTAAAACCTGTAGAGAGTTGTTGTTGTTTGACAGTAAGTTTAGGAACTTTTGGAAGATATTGACCATTTGGATATCACCTCTAACTGCAGTATGAACTATCTTTGTCACTGAAATTAGAATATCGCCCTGCAACCTACTTTATGGACTACTTATTATCCCTCTCTTTTGGACATGTAAACACAAAGACACAAGCGGTACAAGCAATGACTCTTAATTACCACAAATCAGCATAGCAGAATAAACACAGTTCTAACATGGTTAAACTTAAACAAATATGCTGAACCGTACTTTAAACTATATAGTAAAGTCACAGAAACTTACCTTCTGGCATTTACACGCAACAAAAAATGAAATAAACAGAGAAAAACTTCTCTTGCTCCGCAGCAAGGAGGAGGAAAAAAGGCAGATGCTGCAAAGCACCTGTGCTGCATTCAAGTAGCATCAGAAATCTATGCTGAGTTCAGGAGCATAGGATATTTCAGCTTACAGTGAAAATACCAGTAATAATACTGCAACTTTACTGCAACTTACAAACTTAGAACAATGTAGTCTTTCTAACACGTATTTACTATATAGAGTGAATGCGATCCCATGAAATGGAGGGCAGCATTGTGCACGCCAGCATATAGCCAGCCAGAAAAACCTTTTTATTTTTTATCTAATACTGTACCAAGTAAGTATTTTGCTTTTAACTTTTGTCTGAAATATTAAACTGAAGTTGACCTTTAATTCTCTGTAAGATTTTTTGATTTTATAAGATGGATCAAACCTCAACATATTATACATACTGGGAGTACAGTGCTGCTATTAAACAGTTTAGAAACAGTCTGATATGATTACATGACATAACAGGATCTGAGAAACAACACAATGCAGTCAGTAGACTACATGTGTTCTTAACCAGCAGCTCACACTAAAGGTAGCCTACTTGGTGAACAACACAGAAATGATTAATTTGAAACATGACATGTGTGACAATATAAATGTATTTGTCAAATAGAAGTTATAACAAAGTTTTGCGAACGGTTTTGTTGAATTGACAGCATTTTTTAAATAAAAAAATTCTAATTAACTGTTTCACGATAAAATATTGACAGTTTAGTTACTACAAGATTGACCTTCTTTGTGAGATGCAGTTTACAACTCCCGGCACTAATGTTAATTAAATAACAGAGACACTTAAGATTAGCAGCAAAAAGTAATAAATTTTTCAATCTGAATGATAAAATTAATATGTGTTTCACTAAAGAACACTAATAGTATTCGTGACAATTTAACAATTTCCTGATGTTTTAGCTAGATACTGTTAGCTACTGGCTAACATAAAATTTTAGCTGTTAGCTAGCAGCTAACATAACATTCTAGAGGTTTCTAAAAGTTGTCGCTAAAAGCAATGGATGTTTGTACTTGAAATGTTTTTAAACAGCAAGAGTTAAGATTTTCAAGAAGATCTTGGGAGCGAAATATAAGTATTAAGGAAACACTACAATTGATTTGATCACAAAAAAATAATACCCCCTAAGGATATTGTTTCCTTAACATACCATGAGTGAAACTTACTATATCCTATTAATTTATATTCCACAATTTGGTCTTTGGTTCCTTGGGGGTACATCAGGGGTATAGCATAGTATTAGTATACAGGTATAGCATTGTGCCAAAACCTCTGGTATATTAGGGGTACATCTCGATGTCAACACATAGGTATATCACAGTGTCAGGCTTTGTCAGGGAATGTCTAATATTACATTGAAGTGTCTCCATAAAAATGTATATCCTTATGAAACATGACATCCATGCTGTGACTCTTAAGCCGCATTCACACCACACGCTTTATAAGCGTCAAACAACGCTCACAAAGCGAGTAGTTTGATGCATATACATTTTTAAGCCTGACGCTTGCAAAGCCAGACTCTTGTAAGGCTTGCCAAGCCCGCCCAACCAATCAGAGCGCCTCACTGTAGCAACGTCACTATAGTGAGACCCTCTGATTGGTCGACGCTCAGAGGAGGACGCCTGAAAGTTCAGCTAGTTGAACTTCTGCGTTTCTCGCTTTGAAGCTTGAAAAGTGCCAAAAGCGTAAACAAAAGCGCATAAAGCGCCGCTGAGACTCTGACGGCCCTCTGACGGCCTCTACCATGGGCTTAACATGTAATCTTGCCGCTTTTGGCGTTGACGCTTTGGGTGGGATGAACACTTCATTAGAGTGACCACAAAGTTGGTCAAAAAGTTACCACAAAGGTGTTGTAAGCATATATAGCAACATCCTTTTACCAATCTTAACTAAGACTCTCACATTGAGAGTGTCTCAAATCATCAGGTACAAGATACCAGTTGCACAGATGTCATTTCAAGGGTGTTGTAATTAGGCAGAGTGAAAGGAGCAACTCATCTGGCTAAAAGAACAAAAACATTTGGATGAGATGCCTACCCCTCCATGTTCCTCTGGAAATTGCAAAACTTTTTGCATCCTACAGACACGCAACTTGGCACATATAATTTGGCGCACTCGAGAGCATGTCCTGAGTTTGGAGTCAGTAGGGCCAAAAACAACCGATTCAAATTCAATTCAAAAATACTTTATTGATCCCAGAGGGAAATTAAGTGTTGGTATGGCTCATATAATGAATTCTTTAAGGAGTTGTTGTAAATATTGATGGCTGTGGGCAGGAAGGATTTCCTGTAGCGGTCTGTATTGCAGCAAAACTGAAGAAGCCTCCGATTGAAGACGCTCTGTTGTTGTGTGACTGTCTCATGAAGAGGATGGTCAGGGTTGTCCATAATTTTTTTGATTTTATGAAGAATCCTTCTTTGCATCATCATCTCCAGATGTTCCACAGTTGTCCCAAGAACAGAACCAGAACAGAACCAGAACCTTCTTTATCAGGTTGTTTAGCCTGAAGAGATTACACTCTCCACAATAGACTTGTAGAAGATCTGCTGCATCTTGCTGCAAACCTTGAAGGACTTAAGCTTCCTCAAGAAGTACAGTCTGCTCTGTCCCTTCTTGTAGACGGCTTCACTGTTCAGTCTCCAGTCCAGTCTGTTTTCAAGGTGATCTCTGAGGTATTTATACTCCTCAACCACCTCCACTTCTTCTCCCATGATGGAAACAGTGTTTGACTTATCCCTGTTTCTTCTGAAATCTACAATCATCTCCTTTGTTTTATTCACATTCAAAGTAAGACGATTGTTTCCACACCATGTCACAAAGCGGTCCACCAGCTCTCTGTATTCAGCTTCTTGTCCCTCTCTGATACACCCCACAACTGCAGAGTCATCTGAGTATTTCTGCAGATGACAGGTCTCTGATTTGTACTGGAAGTCTGAGGTGTACAGAGTGAACAGGAATGGTGAGAGTACGATCCCCTGTGGTGCTCCTGTGGTGCTGACCACCTGGTTTGACACACAATTCTTCAGTCTCACAAATTGTGGTCTGTTGGTCAGGTAGTCATTGATCCAGGCGATTGTTAAAGGCTCCAACTGTGTCTTCAGGAGTTTCTGACAAAGCAAATCAGGCTGAATTGTGTTAAATGCACTGGAGAAATCAAAGAACATGATCTTCACAGTGCTGCCTGCTTTGTCCAGATGACAGTGGGTTGGTTGAAGCAGGTGTATGATGGCATCTTCAACTCCAACTCCACAGCGATAAGCAAACTGCAGTGGGTCCTGATACGTTCTTGTTTGCTTACTCAGGGGTGCCAACAGGAGTCTCTCCAGGACCTTCATGATGTGGGATGTCAGGGCAACGGGTCTATAGTCATTAATGACTGATGGGTGAGTTCTTTTTGGTACTGGAACAAGGCAGGATGTCTTCCACAACACTGGAACCTTCTCCTGAGTTAGGCTAATGTTGAAGAGGTGTTGCAGAATCCCACAGAGCTGCTCTGCACAGGCCTTCACGACTCTGGGGCCGACACCATCTGGACCTGCAGCCTGGTTCCGGTTCAGTTTCTCTAGCTGCCTCTTCACCTGACTTTTGGAGACAGACAAGTGGGAGGGGGAGGCAAAGGGGGTAGCAGCATTTCCTGGCTTGGTTGAAGTCAAACTCAAGTCTCTGAAGTCTCTGATCTTGACCTTAAGTTGCTTCTGTATACTCCTCAGTAATTCCCTGTCTCCCTCCCTGAAGGCTCTTTTTTTCTGGTTTAGCAGTTCCTTCAGGTCACTGGTGATCCAGGGTTTGTTATTAGGGAATCATCTCACTGTTCTGGTGGGGATGATGTTGTCCACACAGAAGTTTATATAGTCAGTCACACACTCAGTCATGGCATTGATGTCCTCTCCATGTGCTTGACAAAGAGTCATCCAGTCTGTGGTTGCAAAACAACCCTGCAGGGCTTCTTCAGCTTCCTGTGACCATTTTCTCACAGTTTTCTTTGTAACAGGTTGCCTCTGAACAAGTGGATTATATTCTGAACAGAGAAAAACAAGATTTTGATCTGATTGTCCCAGAGGTCTTGGTTTGGACATGTTACATTTGCATAAAACAAATCCAAGGTGCTGTTTTCTCTTGTAGAGCAGCTGACAAACTGTTGAAATGTTGGAAGTGTAGTAGAGAGCGACGCATGATTAAAATCACCAGATATTGCCACAAATGCATTGGGGTGCTGTGTCTGTAGCTTAGCAACAACGGAACTGATGACATCAAATGCATTGTCGGCAACGGCTGAAGGTGGAATGTAAACAACTGTCAAAACTACACTGGAGAACTCTCTTGGCAAATAATATGGACGAAAACTTACTGCCAAGAGTTCCACATCTGGGCTGCAGTGATGAAGCTTCACAGTAACATGTCCTGGATGACACCATCTGTTGTTGATCAGCCCTGCTACTTCACCTCCTTTTCTTTTCCTGCTTGTTTTCAGATCTCTGTCTGCTCATACAGTCAGGAAGCCTGGCAGAGAGACGTTGGAGTCGGGGATATGATCCAGCAGCCACGTCTCAGTAAAGCATATAATACTGCATTCTTGGGACTCTGGCTGAGTCCTGGTGAAGGCTTGGAGTTCATCCATCTTGTTAGCCAGTGATCTTACGTTGCCCATTATGATCAATGGAAGAGATGGCTTGAACTTCCTCCTTCTGTCTCATTTTTGCTCCTGCTCTGCATCCACGTCTCCCCCTTTGCATCCCCCTCCCACTTGTCTGTTTCCAAAAGTCAGGTGAAGAGGCAGCTAGAAAAACTGAACCAGAAAAAGGCTGCAGGTCCAGATGGTGTCAGCCCCAGAGTCCTGAAGGCCTGTGCAGAGCAGCTCTGTGGGATTCTGCACCTCTTCAACCTTAGCCTAACCCAGGAGAAGGTTCCAGTGTTGTGGAAGACATCATGCCTTGTTCCAGTACCAAAAAGAACTCACCCATCAGTCATTAATGACTATAGACCTGTTGCCCTGACATCCCACATCATGAAGGTCCCGGAGAGACTCCTGTTGGCCCCCCTGAGTAAGCAAACAAAAACATATCAGGACCCGCTGCAGTTTTCTTATCGCCGTGGAGTTAGAGTTGAAGATGCCATTATCCACCTGCTTCAACCAACCCACTGTCATCTGGACAAAGCAGGCAGCACTGTGAGGATCATGTTCTTTGATTTCTCCAGTGGATTTAACACAATTCAGCCTGATTTGCTTCGTCAGAAACCCCTGAAGACACAGGTGGAGCCTTTAGCAATCGCCTGGATCAATGACTAACTGACAAACAGACCACAGTTTGTGAAACTGAAGAATTGTGTGTCAAACCAGGTGGTTAGCAGCACAGGAGCACCACAGGGGATCGTACTCTCACCATTCCTTTTCACTATGTACACCTCAAGATTCTAGTAGAAATCAGAGACCTGTCATCTGCAGAAAAACTGAAGAAAAAAAAAACTCTGCATTCTGAAAAAGACGATGCAGTTGTGGGGTGTATCAGAGAGGGACAAGAAGCTGAATACAGAGAGCTGGTGGACCGCTTTGTGACATGGTGTGGAAACAATCGTCTTACTTTGAATGTGAATAAAACAAAGGAGATGATTGTAGATTTCAGAAGAAACAGGGATAAGTCAAACACTGTTTCCATCATGGGAGAAGAAGTGGAGGTGGTTGAGGAGTAAAAATACCTCTGAGTTCACCTGGACAACAAACTGGACTGGAGACTGAACAGTGAAACTTTCTACAAGAAGGGACAGAGCAGACTGTACTTCTTGAGGAAGCTTAGATCCTTCAAGATTTGCAGCAAGATTTTCTACAAGCCTGTTGTGGAGAGTGTAATCTCTTCAGCTATCATCTGTTGGGGTAGCAGCATCAGAGCCAGGGACATAAAAAGGCTCAACAACTTGATAAAGAAGGGTGATTCTGTTCTTGACACTACTGTGGAACCACTGGAGATGGTGATGCAAAGAAGGATTCTTCATAAAATCAAAACAATCATGGACAACCCTCAGCATCCTCTTCATGTGACTGTCATACAACAACAGAGCGTCTTCAGTCGGAGGCTACTTCAGTTTCGCTGCAATACAGACCGCTACAGGAAATCCTTCCTGCCCACAGCCATCATCATTTACAACAACTCCTTAAAGAATTAATTATATGAGCTACAACACTTAATTTCCCTCTGGGATCAATAAAGTATTTTTGATTTGAATTGAATTTGAATTAGGAGTGATGTATAGACCTCAAACTTGGCAGGTTTATTCCCTGTGTCACAGAGGATGTATGCACCAAACTTCAACCTACGCGAATGGGCCCCTTCAAATTCACTGTACAATGGTGACCTTTGACCCCCTGGTTCTCCAGACTTCCAGAGGGCCTTCTTCTGAAGGCACTGTATCCCAGCCAAGAGGCACCTTTCTTGGCATCCCAGGGTGCAATGACCCACCACTGATTTTCAGGACCACCAGTAAGGCCTACAAAAGTTTTTGAAAAAAAACTAACACCTGCAATCCTTTTTGGGTGAGACAGCGCTGTACGGTCAGAATGGAAAAACGTGAAACGCATGTAAAAAAGTGGTGGATAAGTGCCTCTTCCGCTGGCAGCAGGAATGACAGAATAATGTAAAATTCAACATGCTTTTACTCTTTTTTACTCTTACTTCCTGACCCCAAAATGTATCCACCCAGTTTGGAAGGAAAATGTAACAAAGGGATTCTCTAGCTGTTTTGAAAGAAAAGAAAATCAGAAAATATTGCTGTGCCACAATTCTAGAGCACAGAGACGTTTGTTTCATGTCAGTGTGTAGACAGTGGAGTGTTTTACATATATATAGCTATACTTAAACTGCTGTTTTATTTCTTTTTTGGATTTCTCTTTTAATTAATAGTTTATTTTTTAACTAAAAATAAAGTATATAAAAAATAAAAATAACTGAATAATTGAACAACAATGAAACAAAAGGAAGCCTACAGGAAAGAAATGTGTGCAGATAAGAGTAAGCTGACATTTCCAGACTTTTCCGGTCCCCTTGATGACCATGCCCATCCCCCCACAAAGTGTGTGCCACAGCAGCTGGAGAGAATCTATCATTATTGCAAACACACATTTCCTGAAATTCGCTGTCCCCACGTTACCTACCGGTTTAGCTCCGCCCCTGCAGACACTCACGCTCAGTTCAGCATGAGGAGAGGAGCCATATTGGAAGGAGCAAGGATGTTTCTGCAGAGAGCGATTACACGATGAAAACCAGGTAAGTCAAATCAAAATGTTAACATTCCTGCTCTTGAATATATGCAAAGACGTTCCAGAGATATTTTAGTTGTTTATGAGTTAAACTTTTTAACTATACGATATTTTTTTGTTTGTGTTTTGTGAGGCTAGCTCATGCTAATTAGCTCGGTAGCCTGGAGGAAGACTGAAGGATTAAGATGGCTCCTTGAAACTCATTTGGTTATTTATTTGGAGCTGAATTTAATCTATTTTACATTTGTATTAACTTTAAAAGCTTAATCTTATTGCGATACTCAAGTATGCAGTGGTGGAGGCAAGGAAGGTGGGAGTAAGGCCTGAATACAAACACGTTTTAACCTGGTCAGCATTTTAATTTTCACGTTCAAGTTGCAGCGTAAAGAGTTTATCTTGAGTAATTCTGATGAGTTATGAGCTATTTGTTTTAAATTTAAAACGCGTGTCTGTAGACCATGGTCTTGTGCATGAGGCCCAGTAAAATTAAACTTGTGTTAAACATGGAGTCTGGTTAACCCACTCATATAAGCAGTTTTATTGAAACAATGCAGTGCTGCTCTGCTGCTCTTTAGTTTGATAAAGGGTCGGTAACATGGACGGTTTCAGGAAATCCGAGCACAGCCGTCTTTCATGGCAGCGCATTCAGCAATGAGCACGCTAAACGTGCATGTCCGGTGTGTGCAATTGGCCTGGACAGAACCGTGGGTTTTCCGTTTGTGGAACCTGCATGCAGCTGCAGATCCTGTTTTGCTCAGTGCACGTCTGCAGAGGGAGTAGCTGCTGAAATGCTTGATAATTGCATGGGGCATACACCTGTGAGGAGCCTGTGAGATAATATAATTTCAAGTAGAAACCGTTTAAATAAGCTGTTTAAGCATCTCAGTAAATGTTATTGCTGAGAGCTTGTTTTTTTAGAAACACAGTAAGCATGACTTTAACTGTGATGCCTCAGCATGCATGTATATTTAATGTGATTTTTCTCATGTCTAATTGGCAGACTAACAAGGTTCAAGAAATGTTTGGATCATCTGAGGGATCACCATGAAAAGTGCCCAGAAGTACATGAAGTACATAAATTCCCAACAGGTAAGGTCAATGTGCTGATGTATTCTGGCCTGCATTCTGTTTAGAGAGGCTGTAACGTGTGCTCATGTGTGAAGTTTGTATTTTAAAATTTAAAGCTGCACAGGTAAGGCAAGGCAATTTTATTTGTATAGCACACTTTCAACAGCAGGGTAATTCAATGTGCTTTACATGATTTGGTAATTTAAAAAAAACACATAAAAGAAGCACACATTACACATGACACACAATAAAGCAAGAGAAAGATTAAAAAAAGCAAGAGACCATGAACACATTTCATACATATGACATCAAGCATTTACTCGAAGGCAATTCTAAACAAATGGTTTTTAGTCTCGATTTAAAGCAGTTCAGAGTTTCAGCAGCTCTACACTCGTCAGGAAGTCTGTTCCAGATAAGGGGGGGATAGAAACTGAAAGCTGCTTCTCCATGTTTAATTCTGAGTCTAGGGATGTTTAGTAGGCTAGAGTTGGAGGACCCGAGTGGTCTTGGTGGTTGGTACCATGACAACAGGTCTTCAACATATTTTTGTGCTAAGCCATGTAATTTATAAACTAGTAGGAGTATTTTGAAGTCTATTCTCTGAGCTACAGGGAGCCAGTGTAAGGACTTTAGAACTGGGGTGATGTGCTCTACTTTCCTGGTTCTAGTGAGGAACACGAGCAGCAGCGTTCTGGATCAGCTGCAGCTGTCTGATTGACTCTTTAGGCAGACCTGTGAAGACTCTGTTGCAGTAATCAATCCCACTAAAGATAAACGCATGGAGGAGTTTTTCTAGGTCTTGTTGCGACATCAGTCGTTTAATCCTAGAAATGTTCTTCAGGTGATAGAAGGCTGACCTTGTTATTTCCTTTATGTGACCCTGGAGGTTCAGGTCTGAGTCCATTACTACACCTAGATTTCAGGCCTGATCAGTAGTTTCTAGCTGGATTAACTGAAGCTGTGTGCTGAATGCTGATCGTTCCTCTTTAGGTCCAAAAGTAATTACTTCAGTTTTGTTTCTATTCAGCTGGAGAAAGTTATGGCCCATCCATTTATTTGGTCAATGCATTGATTTAGGGTTTGAATGGGTTCAGAGTCACTTGGTGACATTGTAATGTAGAGCTGAGTGTCATCCGCGTAGTTATTATTGGTTGCTATAATCTTGCATAGTGGGAGCAAGTAGATATTAAATAAGGAGGGCCCCAGGATGTAGCCCTGGGGCACCCCACATGTGATTTCTGTTCGTTCTGATGAAAAGTTTCCTATTGAAACATAGAAGTCCCTGTTCTTTAGGTAAGACTCAAACCAATCTGGTACACTACTACCAGAGAGTCCGACCCAGATCTCCAGTCGTTCCAATAAAATATCATGATCAACACTGAGGTCCAACAGAACCAGCACTGTGGTTCTACCACAGTCTGTATTTATGCGGATGTCATTGAATACTTTGACGAGGGCAGTCTTGGTGCTGTGGTGAGCACGGAAACATGACTGAAAAGCATCAAAACGGTTGGTCAATGTTAGGAAGCTATTTAACTGCTGAAACAGCTTTATCAATAAATCTTACTGATGAATGGAAGATTAGAGATTGGCCTTTAGTTCTGCATTAACGTGTTGTCCAGATTCTTCTTCTTTAGCAGCGGTTTAAAATATGTTTTTAAAGCCTGAGGGAAGACACCTGATAGCAGGGATGAGTTCACTATTTGAATAAGATCAGACACAATAACAGGAAGAACTTTCTTTAGAAAAGCTGTGGGTAGGATATCAAGACAGCAGGAGAAGGAGCTTAATTGGATAATGATTTCTTTCAAGGCTGTTCTGGTTTAATTCGTGGAATTCAGACATTTTCTCTACATTGTTGTTGATTGGGGATGGCACTGGTTGTGGGTTCAATATTGAGGTACAGATTGACCGTCTAATTGCTAGAATCTTTTCGGTGAAAAGGCTGGCGAATTCATTGCAGGCCCTGGTAGAGTTTAGTTCAGGGGCTACTGTCACTAAAGTATTAGTCTTTCCACTGTTGCAAATAGAGTCCGTGCATTATTAATGTTTCTGTTGATGATTTCCGATAAGAATGATTCCCTAGCATCTTTTATAGTTAGCTGATATCTATTTAGTCTCTCTTTGTGGATCTCACAGTGAACCTGGAGTCTAGTTTTCCGCCATTTTCTCTCGGCTCGTCGACACTCCCTGTTTTCACTACGTATCAGTGGATTACTTGTCCACGGAGACTTCATTCTACCTGAGACTACTTTCACTTTAGTTGGAGCAATGGAATCCATGATGTCTGAGATTTTTGTGAGGAAATTATCTACCAGCTTATTTACTGAGTTGGGGGATGTGGTGGAAGGATAAATACGTTTAAAGGTTTCTACTGAACTGTCCCCTAGAAAATGCTTTTTTATAGTGGTCTTACTGTGGCTGGATAATTTAGGAGAGATGGTACTTTCAAAGAAAATACAGAAATGGTAGGATAATGCAATATTAATTACTGAGATGTTGGAAATATTTAAACCTTTGCTGATAATTAAGTCCAGAGTGTGTCCTTTGTGTGTTGGTTGTTTGACATGCTGGATCAGTCCGAAGTTATGGAGAGTATCATCTAACGTTTTTGCTTGTCTATCTTGGCTGTTGTCGGTATGGATATTAAAGTCCCCCACAATGATTAGTTGGTCATAGTCGATACATATTACAGAAAGAAGGTAATTGAAATCATTAAAGAAGTTAGAGTTAAGTTTTGGTGGTTTATATAAACGTAGAAATAAAGCTTTGTTAGGCCCGTTTATCTGGGTGGCTAGGTATTCAAAAGAATCAAACGTGCCCAGAGTTACCTTTTTTAAAGTTCATTGAGTTGTGAAAGATGGTGGCTGCACCTCCACCTCGTCTGTGTTTTCTGCTCTCGCTTAAGATACAGATCGCATACAGTTTTGAATGATCTTCGCCTCTTTCCCATATTTCTATACATGACTGCTAATCTGTTGCCCAGTGCAGGTCATGAGCAGCAGCATGTTTTGCTCAGATAGGACATGTTGTAGGTTAGTGAGTCAAAGTGTGGCTTTTTAACAAAGTGCTGGTCTCCCTCTGGATGTCATCTATTTTCATGATTAAAAATTACAAGCATCCATTTCGGAGAATGTTTTAATTTAAAATGGTATGGTTTTCCCCAATGCTTGGTTGTGGGATTGCGTGAGTTTGAGTTTAATTATCTCCAAATGTGTCGATCAGTGGTCATGTTCACAATTGTAGGGATCATAAATGTCTTCAGGTTGGAGAAACTTGAATCGTACCTGATTCGATAAAGGTTTAATTACGTGTGTGTGTGAGGGGGGGGGGGGGGGCATAAAGATGTAATTTCTTGTTTTCAGATACCAGATCAACATGGGACAACCATTAGAGTAATTTACCCCTGTCTGTAAGCTGATTGAAGTTTGTAGTCTGTTTGACTGTAGATGCCAAACTGACTTAAAGATATTTCGGTCCACCTTCAATGTCATTTACGATCAGTGTTTTTAAATTTTTAGAGAACAGTGTAACAAACTATTAAAAATGTATAAGGGACTAAGTAAAAGTATTACAGTAATTTCAGTTTTACCTTAGGAAAAAAGTCTACAAATCTGTCTTGGAATTGATGAATACCTCAATTTGTAATTTGTAAGTTGTTTTTGTTCTTTCATTGAATTGGTATTATGTCTAAAATGGTTTGTATAAAATTGGACAGTTTCATAAAAGCCTTACTCATAGCACACCTGACCAGCGTCTAGCCTGCTACAAAGTATGGCTCTTTTGGTAGTTGTGATCTGTTCTGACGATCTGTGCTACCTCATCAGAATGTCCTACCGTAGCGAGCATAGATGGCTATGTCCATCTGTCGGTGCTACCCCTCAAAGTGCTACCGGTATGTTTACATGCCGAAAACAACTGTTAGCTTTGATGTTAAATATAATCATCGGAAAGTGGCAGTTTAGCAGTAATGCCTAACATAGCAACAATTTATATGAATACGAAAACTTTTCTTTCAATCCACAGAACATGCTACCCGTTTAATATAAAGCTAAAACAAGCACATAAAACATGCATGGAAAACGTTGATCAGAATATCCCACCTGTTAAATATACGTAGGTAGAACATATTGATGTTAGTACTGATCTGTAGAGACTGATAACTCTGGAAATCTGTTATTAGTTTGTAAAGCAGCTACTGAATATATACCAAGCAAGTAAGACATAGAGCTGATGGCAGCATTCTTACTCCAGAATATTAAAATGTAGAATGATTATAAGCACAAATAGCCCAGAAAATGCACCGCATTTATTATACGACTCTAATTAATGGGACTTGTTTACATGCAGTATAACGATATCACAGAAGTGAAACTAATATACAAAGGCTGTCATGTAAATGTGAAACAAGTAGCTTAAAGGGGGGTATTATGCAAAATGGACTTTCTGAAGCTTAATATCCTGAGAACCTGTCTTTCCCTCATTAAAAACATGCCTGAAGTGTTGCTCTGACCCATTCACTCATGTTAGAGTAATCTTTGAGTCTCTGCTGGGAGTTCTCGGGGTTGCTGAAACGCCTGCTCCCACCTATCCCCGCCTTTTCCACCCATCTCGTCCTCCGACCTTACGTACTCAGCCGAGGGGTAGCACAGATGGTCGGAACAGTGATAACTCGGTAGTCGTTCCCGGGTGCTGGCCGGTGGCCATCTCAACAGACATACACAATTACAGAACCTGATTGATTGTGAACCACAAAGCTAATAAGACAGGTTGCCACGCTTTCTACAGTTTTAAATTTAAGGGACAATGAAATGGTTACACTTGCAAATTCTGGGACATGACATTAGAGTTTATAGAGAGTATAACAGGAGGGGACGCTGCAGTTGGCCAAGGTCAGCAAAGTCATAATTGACATGGAACAAGGCCGGCAGTCAGACTACAAAGGCATGAACATGGATCAAATCCAAATAGATACAAATAGTAAAAACATTAGGCAATACCTATCAATTTAGTTCAGAGTAAATTATTAGTCATTGTGTTTTATACTTTAATGCCTATTTTAAGAGGAAGTACTGGAAAGAGCAGCTGGCGAGGTCTCTGACACAGAGGACTTATATTTTCGTTCACCAGGAGGTAGGTTACAAATGGCTGTATATCACTGCCAAAATACTGAGCCAATATGTTCATAGGTTTAAGATTCAATTTTCCAATTCGTTATTCCATTATATATCAATTCTATTCAAAATTTGCATTTAAAAACAATTTTGATTATGAAAAACACTTTATAAATACTTCTTAAAATGACAGTAGATTTATGGATTTGATCGATATTGTGTTTTCTAAGTAAACATCATTTCAATATCAATGAATCAATTTTCTTTCTTTTTTTCTGCCAGGTTGCAAAGAATTTTTTAATTCATGTCAAAATTCAACTCATCTTACAGCATCTTTTTATTTACAAAGGATCATCAACATCCAGAAGACAGCTGACTGAAGAGTCTACCGATGAGGACTTTCTTCCAGGTATCTTGCAGACAAAATGATGATTTTTGATAAATGTCCAGGCTGTAGTTTACACTGTTCGCACTGTGTTCAAGCAGGATCTTCAACACCTCAAGAAATGCAGGAGATGGAGTCGGACAGTCACAGCTTTGAATCAGGTATCTCACATGTTAACAGATCACATGAAAACCTGTCTTCATCATTCATCAGCTTTCTTGCTAATATTAATGGGCTCTTGTTCAGAAACACAAAGTTTAGTAAACATTAGGTTTCTGTATATTTGTTTGAATCATGTTTTGTTTGTTTTTCAGCAGAGATTTACAAAATGTTTACTGTGAAGAGTCAATTTAAATTTCTGCTGCTCCCCCTGCAAATGTTCTAAACAAATGTGGCTTTAATTGGAAAGGAATAAGCATGCTTTCCAACTATACAATCTAATATTGGCAACAGTGTCACACCTAAAATACTTTTCAAGTGAATCTCCCTTTTGTGCTTTCATAATTTATATTTTTAGTATGAGCAGTACAGAGATGCTGAGGCGGAGCTGAAGATGTTGAGGTTCTCTTTGGGAGTGACGAGGATGGATAGGATAAGGAATTGATACATCAAAGGGACAACTTATGTACAGTTGTGTACAAAGTTTTGAGAATGACACAAACATTAGTTTTCACAGTTTGCTGCAAAACTACTTTTAGATCTTTTGTTTCAATTGTTTCTGTGATGTACTGAAATATAATTACAAGCACTTTATACCTGACCACAAGTTCTCAATGGGATTAAGAACTGGGGAGTTTCCAGGCCATGGACCTAAAATCTCAACGTTTTGGTCCCCGAGCCACTTAGTTATCACTTTTTCCTTATGGCACGGTGCTCCATCGTGCTGGAAAATGCATTGTTCTTCACCAAACTGTTGTTGGATTGTTGGAAGTTGCTGTTGGAGGGTGTTTTGGTACCATTCTCTATTCATGGCTGTTGTTGGGCAAAATTGTAAGTGAGCCCACTCCCTTGGATGAGAAGCAACCCCACACATGAATGGTCTCAGGATGCTTTACTGTTGGCATGACACAGGACTGATGGTAGCGCTCACCTTTTCTTCTCCGGACAAGCCTTTTTCCAGGTGCCCCAAACAATCGGAAAGAGGCTTCATCGGAGAATATGACTTTGCCCCAGTCCTCAGCAGTCCATTCACCAGACTTTCTGCAGAAGATAAA
Source organism: Valencia hispanica (assembly GCA_963556495.2). NCBI lineage: Eukaryota > Metazoa > Chordata > Actinopteri > Cyprinodontiformes > Valenciidae > Valencia > Valencia hispanica. The sequence continues at coordinate 4,066,984 of OY747709.1, forward strand.
TCTGTCCCTGATGTTTTTTGGAGAGAAGTGGCTTCTTTGCTGCCCTTCTTGACACCAGGCCATCTTCCAAAAGTCTTCGCCTCACTGTGCGTGCAGATGCGTTCACACCTGCCTGCTGCCATTCCTGAGCAAGCTCTGCATTGGTGGCACTCCGATCCAGCAGGTGAATCCTCTTTAGGAGACGATCCTGGCGCTTGCTGGACTTTCTTGGATGCCCTGACATGAATTGAACCTCTTTCCTTGAAGTTCTTGATAATCTTATAAATTGTTGATTTAGGTGCAATTTTTGTACCCAGAATATCCTTGCCTGTGAAGCCATTTTTATGCAGCCGAATAATGGCTGCACGCGTTTCTTTGCAGGTCACCATGGTTAACAATGGAAGAACAATGATTTCAAGCATCACCCTCCTTTTCACATGTCAACTCTGCCATTCTAACCCAATCAGCCTGACATAATAATCTCCAGCATTGTGCTCGTCAACATTCTCACTTGAGTTAAAAAACTTAAGCAGCAACTTTTCCGATTTCCAATATTTATGTAATTCTCAAAACTTTTGGCCACGATTGTAGATGTTTTGGAAATGGTCAGGGAAGCCAGATTGAGATGGTTTGGACATGTTCAGAGGAGATACAGTGATTATGTTGGTAAAAGGATCCTGAGGTTAGAGCTGCCAGGAAGAAGGCTTAGAGGAAGACCAAAGAGGAGGTTCATGGATGCAGTGAAGGACATGAGGGTGGTTGGTGTGAGTGAGGATGCAGAAGATGGGGTTAACTGAAGGCTAATTATTTACTGTAGAGATCCCTGAAGGGAGCAGCTGAAAGGAAAATAAGTGCTTTTATCTTTCTTATTGACTTATTGTAAAATACTTTGCGTTTTTCTCTTCAATCTGTTTGTTCCTGGTAATAAAATATATAAAGTGGAGCCTGAAGTGTCCCTCTAAAACCGGTATTTCCCAAACTTTATACTACACTTTAAGTCCTTCTCTCAAATGGCTGCTATTGTGTGCTAATATGATCCTACTTTTGTTTTTAAATAAGTGGATAACAAACTAATATGTAGAAACATGTCATTACCTTTCAGTTCACAAAATCCTCAATTTAATGTAATGCCATTCCAAAAAACTGAGGATTTTGCCTCCTTAAAGTTTCTTATTACCATAGATATCATAAAGGAAATGTAAATGTGGGTATGGTTTGTACCTGATGATAAGATTCATGTTGAGAAAAGCTAAAGGACTCCATTTCTAATAATATCCTTTCATTGTTTTTGGAAGGTTTTTTTTGGATTAATTTCTACCAAAATGTTAACGGGAAGCTGAGAGCCACTGAATAAAATTGTAATTTAGAAAACATTAAGACATTCCAAAACCTGACTGTTTCAAATGCTGGACTGACTGCTTATCTGTGTCTTGCATCAGTTATTCTTATATTGTGGGATTTCTTTTGCAGGATCTTCAGCACAGAAGAAACTCTTCACAAAGGCTAAAAGGAAGGATCAAACATCAGGTATGTAATAACACAACTCATCCATCCATCCATTTTCTGTACCTGCCCCTCCTATGCAGGGTTGCGGGGGGGGGGGGGGGCCCGGCAGCCGCCTATCAGAGAGGGCACCAGAAAAACAAAGAGCTGACAGCAAGCATCAAGGAAATCTGGGCTTCCATAACTCCCAGGCAATGCCACAGGCTGATTGGCTCAATGCCACGGCACATCGAGGCAGTGATTAAGGCAAAGGGATTCCCTACCAAGTATTGAAGATTAGGATATTGTTTTGAAAGTACCATATTCGGATTGATGTGATCCTAATTTCTTTCTTTCTGCAAAAACTGGGAAGTAAATGATTTCTTCACAGTATTCTAACGGTTTGAATTCCTGTTTTTCGTGAGTTTTATGAGCTGGAACCCCAACTTATGTGCAAATTAACAACTAAAATCTTAATGGTTTAAGATATTGGTTTTTCTAATTTTATTAACAGAAGTGGGGGAAGGCAGTCGGCACATGTCCACGGGGTGGGATTGAACCCCAGGACAACTACTTAGAGGACCAAGCCCTCTGAACATGGGGAGCCCATCCTAACCACTGTGCTATGCGACCCCCGATAGTTTTATTTCACTTATTTTTATCTGCTCTCAGCACTTTTCAATTTGAGTTTTATTCTTCCTGAATCTTATGGACAGCACTTTAGTCTGTTTCGGCTGTTTTGAAGTGCTTTATTTACATAGTTGGCTTGGCTGATGAACATTGTAAAAGCGGTCAGGAAAGACCCTAAAACAACTACATGAGATCAGCAACAACCTCCAAAAGGGCAAGAGGGAAGGAGTCACAATTTACTGTTCTGAGTAGACTTGATTATCAGAAGTACAGCGGCTACACCAGATGACGCAAACTACTCATCAGATAGCAGAACAGGATGCTTTTCACCTGCTAAAGGGGAGACTGAAGGGCTAACGCCTCAAAACAAGTAACTGAAGAAGCTGTGTTAAATGACTGGAAAAACATCAGAAAAGAATGCTAAAGTTTTTCGATATCAAAGGCTGAGGCTTGATGGAGTTATTAAAGCAGATATGCAAGGAAGTAAGTGTTTACTTTATTCAGTGTTTCGTTCAATACGTTTACTTTAATTAAAATAGGTGGGTTTAAACAAACTGATATCTTAAATTGCTCATCACATCTGGATGTAAAAACCTGAAATCAAAAGCTGGCAGGTAAATCGCCTGATAATAATTTTTGAAGACAAACCTGAAAGTGTTCAGTACACAGCAAAGAAAATCATACCTCTTCAGTTGACGGCAAAAACAAAGAACTTGGCTTAACTGTCCAAATTCTTTTGCAGGGGACTGTAAATCGGTTGGATTTCATTACTTGTTGCCTAAAATGATTTTCTCTTAGTTGGTAAGTTTGTGGAACACAGTCCAAAGATTCTGACGGTACTGTACAGGTTTTCATTTAGCTCTGGAAGTTTTAATTATTATAGCATTTGTGTAAAACCATATGGGGACGTTTGTCACTTATGAGGTATTTACATGCAGTACAATATTCTCCTTTTGAAATGGCAAAAATTGTTTTTATTTGACTTGTTCGATTTCCTGTTCCTTTGTCTGTCCCTCCAAGCTGTCTCGTTACTATGCTCTGGAAATTAACATCTGAAATCACTTCAGCTTGCCTTTTCAAATCCTCACTCAAGAGTCATCGGTTTAAACTTGCTTTCAATCCACAAACATAGCAGTGTCACATTTCAACCTGTCCTTTTGTTTCTGTATTTTACAGTTTTAAATGTTGTGCAGTGTACTCAAGTGTCAAAAAGGCCCCTTCAGTTCAAATTAATTATAAACCGATTAACTTTTGTTTGTTCTCAGGAGCTTTACAGAAAAGGAGCTGGTCTGCAGTAGAGACTCATGCTGTCGAAAAAACCTTAAGGTTTATTGAAGGTGGGAATGTTCCTGGTAAGTCGGACTGTATTACATTAATTGAAGCTTCGCCAAAAGAACTTGGACAAAGGACCTGGAAAACAGTTAAGTTAAATGTCAAAAACAATCACAGCATTGAGGCGCCAAAGTGCTAAAAGACTAAGTTTTGATTTAAACACACAGTTGGTCAGTTCAGTGCTGTTTTTCACATCTTATGTTGAAGCTCATGTTTACAATAGGCCAGCTATAATGAATGTAAACAAATTTCATAGCTTTCTTTACATATTTGTGCACTGTGGGACTTTTTCATGTTCATTGCTGTCTTTACTATGTGGAAAATTTAGGTTAAAGGGAAAACTTCGACTATTTTGTTTAGAAATGAACAATCAATGTCCTACTTGCTTTTTTTTATGGTAATGGCAAACATTTAGTTACCATGAACAATGTATTGTGTTAAATAAAGAATTTAATCACAACACATGTTTGGATTGAGCAGTTAAAGTGTGGTGGAGTTGCACTGTCAGCATAACTGCTGAAGTATTATAGCTGTTCAGATTAACATGGTAGGAAGTGCTTTATTTGTGGTGGAAAGTAGAATTGCTCACTTTAAAAAGGAGGGGTCCCCACAGGAAAACAAAATTCAGGTTTTTTTTCCATGTGAGAGTATTTAATATTTCAAGTGATGATCCACTATAGAAAAAAATAACATGAATTTAGCAATTGAAATTAATACTAAAAACCATGTAGAAAAGGTGGATCCCACCAGCACCTCTCCAGTCATGTGACCCCACAATGTAGTAAAAACGTGTGTGTGTGTGTGTGTGTGTGTGTGTGTGTGTGTGTGTGTGTGTGTGTGTGTAGCGCTATACAAGTACAGGCCATTTACCATCTTTTTATCATCCATCTTCATCCGCTTACCCGGGGTCGGGTCACAGGAGCAGCAGCTTAAGCAGAGAGACCCAGTCTTCCCTCTCCCCAGCCTCTTGGGCCAGCTTCTTGGGAGGAATCCTGAAGCATTCCCAGGCCAGACCCAAATACAGAACACAAGTGAAAACCAGAAGCAGATTTAAAAGTGTTATTGAAGGGAATGTAGATGGCTGGACTCCAGGACCCTCGTAGAGGGAGTGAACGGGATGCACTGAAGAGAGGTAAGTGGAGAGGTGAGATCCGGTTGATGAAATAAAATGATTATGAATAATGAGCTGCTTACTGATAGAGATGACGCAATGAGCCAAAGAGGGGAAAAGGAGTCCAGGCAGTCTGTGGATAAATCGAGGATGGATCCAGCATGGTGACAAACCTGAGATATAGGTGTTTGGCGGAGAGGCAGAGGCGATAATCAGAGGTAGGAACTGCATGCTGTCTGACGGGAATTGTGAACGGGAGGCTCTAGGAGTGAGGAACAGGTCACAGAGGAACTGGTAGGCGAAACCGGTAGGAACCTTAATTATATTGTTTATATAGTGCCGATTCACAACAATGTCATCTCAAGGCACTTTACAAAAAAGTCATTCACAATACAAACATTCCAATCAGTTTAAAGTTTTAATTTGTTTTCTGTTTAAGGAATCCCAGCAGATTGCATTGAGTCATTGACTTGAGGCTGTGTCCCATTTATACAGAATCCAACTACAGCAATCCCTCATACTGAGCAACCATGTAGTGACAGTGGGGAGAAAAAACAGCCCTTTGACGGGAAGAAACTTCCAGCAGAACCTGGCTCAGCACGAGTGACCATCTGCCAAGACTGTTTGGGAGTTTGAGAAGACAGAGCAGAAATACAGAAATAACAAAAAGAACTGATGTAAGAGTACTTTCTAAATTAAAGAAAATAAAAAGTTGATAACGGGACACAGGGGATGAGCATCATCCCAGTCCATGACCCCCGTCCAACAGGGCATTGTAGTTAAGCAGGATACCAGACCAGGTGTAGCTTCTATGGAGAGAAAAACACTGAGAAAAAACTAAGTTGACAGTCGAAATAACAGTAAATTATACAACTGGAGAGTAGTAGAAGAGAAAAGTAGCAAAGTGATGTAGCAGAGTAAAGAAAAGTGGTCAGTCTGTCCTCCAGCAGTCTAAGCCTATAACTTAGCATAACTACAGAGATAGTTCAGGAGGACCTAAGCCACCCTAACTATTAGCTTAATTAAAAAGGAAAGTTTTAAGCCTGGCCTTAAAAGTAAACAGAGTGTCTGCTTCAGGGACTGAAAAAACTGGGAGCTGGTTCCACAGGAGAGGAGCCTGATAACTAAAAGATCTGCCTCCCATTCTCCTTTTAGAAATCCTAGGAACCACAGGTAAACCCACAGTCTGAGAGCGAAGTGCTCTGTTGGGAACATATGGAACAATCAGATCTCTGATGTGCAATGGAGCTTGATTATTAAGGGCTTTATATGCAAGAAGGGGAATCTTAAATTATATTCTGGATTTAACAGTGAGCTAATGAAGGTAAGCTAAAACTCTCTTTTTAATATTCATCACAAGTCTTGCTGCCGCATTTTGGATCAACTGAAGGCTTTAATTGTATTTTGTGGATTTTCTGATTTTAAAGAATTACAGTAGTCCAGCCTTGAAGTAACAAATGCATGGACTATTTTCAGAGCATTACTCCTGGACAGGATGTTTCTAATTTTAGCAATACTCCGGACGTGAAAGAAGGAAATCCCACAAACCTGTTTAATATGGGATTTGAATGTCATGTCTTGGTCAAAAATAACACCATGGTTCTTTATGTTATTACTGGAGCCAATTTTAATACCATCCAGATAATACCATCCAGATAAAGTGATTCATCCATATTTGTATGTCTTCCAGACATGCTTGTAATCTACCTAACTGACTGGATTCATCAGGATTTATGGATAAATATAGTTGTGTATCATCAGCATAGCTGTCGAAATTTATCCCAATGCTGTCTAATAATTTTACCAATTGAAAGCACATATATAGTACAAATAATTGGTCCAAGCACAGAACCCTGTGGTATTCCACAGGTAAACCTTGAGTATGAAGAAGATTTATCATTTACATGAACAAACTGGAATCTATCAGAAAAATATGATTTAAACACCCTACTGCAGTTCTTTTGATCCCTGCAACATGTTCAAGCCTTTCTAAGAGAATTTTCGGATCGACTTCGTCAAAAGCAGCACTGAGATCTAACAAGACCAGAACAGACACAAGTCCATTATCTGAGGCCAGGAGAATGTAATTAGTAACCTTCACCAGTGCTGTTTCAGTGCTATGATGAGCTCTAAAACCTGAGTGAAATTCTTCAAACAGCTTGTTACTGTTTAGATGCTCACATACTTGAGTAGCAACTATTTTCTCAAGGATTTTAGATTAGAAAGGAAGGTTAGATATAGACTAGGTCTGTAATTATTTAAGTAATCTTGATTGAGGGAAGGTTTATTAAGTAAAGGTTTAATTACAGCAACCTTATATTCCCGTGATACGTATCCATTTACTAAGGATAGATTCATCATATCTAAAATGGTTCCAGGAATCAAAGGGAACACTTCCTTAAATAAATTGGTTGGGAAAAGGTCCAACATACAAGTTGAAGTTTAAGATGAGGCTAATATTTTTGATAATTCTGAAAGGTCGTCCAAACATAAATGAGGTTCTACAGTTACCTCTAATGCTGCCTCACTTACGGAGAGAGAGGTAGTCATGTTCGCTCTCAATCTTCAATCTTTTTCGGGCACTTGTCAGGGGTTTAACTTTTTTAGTTTAATGTGGAGTTACTGTTGGTGTCAATGTTGTCCTTGGTCTCTTCTGTGTATTCGCACAATCCACTGAACTGCTTGCAAGTGCCTATTAGCGGTGGTGGCAGAGTGATCTGAAACATTTAACATGAACGCACTTGACAGCGAAATATGCTGTTCTAGCTTGTCGTATGGTCTTTTTCTACAGCAGCAGACTATTTTTCCAGGTTAAATAGGAATCCTCTAGATGTGTAGAGCGCCACTTTCTCTCCAATTTCCTGGTATTCTGCTTTAAAGTACGCAGATCTACATCAAACCAGAGACTCAACCTATGGCTAATTACTTTATTTTTTAAGGGGCTACACTATCTAATGCCAAACACAATGAGGAAGTAAAGCTATCACTTTCAGTGTCCACATGAATATTGAAACCACCCACTATGATGACCTTATCAGTATTTAATATTAAATATGACCAAAAAAAAGTGAGATCTGATCCAAGAATTGAGAGTAAGGGCCTGGTGAACGATACAAAACTACTAACAAAAGTCTTAATGTTTTTCAACTTGGATGAAGAAAACTAAGGGTAAGATGTTCAAAGGAACTGTAGCTATTAATTGGTCTGGGATTAATTAGTAAATTAGAATGAAAAAGAATCAGAATCAGAAATCAGAAAGGGTTTTATTGCCAAATGTTGGGTAGGTTTACAACATTAGGAAATTGCTGCGGTACTTTGTGCAAACATACAAGAACAAACAGACAAACACTTAAATAAAAATATAATATGCTAAACAGATTGTTATATACATGAGTGCAGGTAACGATCGGTGCAAATCAGACAGGTGCAAAAAACCACAATATGGGTCATGTAACTGAGCGGGTGGTGGGAACAGTCTTAGGGTTATTGTTCATGAGTCCAACAGCAGAAGGGAAGAAACTGTTCTTATGGCGAGCGGTTCTGGTGCGAATGGACCGGAGCCTCCTGCCTGAGGGGAGCATGTCAAAGTCTGTGTCCAGGGTGAGAAGAGTCGGCTGTGATCCGACCTGCACGCCCAAGTGTCCTGGAGGTGTACAGGTCCTGCAGAGATGGGAGTCTGCAGCCAACCACCTTCTCAGCAGAGCGCACCACACGCTGCAGTCTCTGTTTGTCCCTGATGGTAGCTCCAGCATACCACACGGTGATGGAGGAGGTGAGGATGGACTCGATGATTGCAGTGTAGAACTGCATCATCATCCGTGTTGGCAGGTTGAATTTCTTCAGCTGCCTCAGGAAGTACATCCTGTGCTGGGCCATCTTTATGACCGAGGTGATGGTGGGCTCCCACTTGAGGTCCTGGGTGATGGTGGTACCCAGGAAGCGGAATGAGTCCACAGTGGTGATGGGGGTGTCAGTCAGGACGATGGGGGGGGGTGGGGCTGTGTGCTTCCTAAAGTCCAGAAAGGGTTGCAACTCCTCCTCCTCACCCAGTACTTCTAAAAATGTGAAAATTTAAATAAGTTGAAGAAGTGGACTAATTTATACTGACATAATCCTCCTGCTGCAACCAGGTTTTTGTGAGACAAAACAATTTCACTTGATTATCACGAATCAAGTCATTCACTAACAAAGTCTTTGAGGAGATATATCTTATGTTCAATAACCCACATGTAATAGTTTTATTTTTCTGTTTAATCAAAGCTGTATTTATCTTTATGAGATTTTCATGATTTGCTCTTGTTAGGTTAACTTTTTATCCATTCGGTTTTGCCCATGGGCAAGACACTGTCTCTATGGGGTAATGGGTGGGTAACAGTACAGAAGCTGTGGAGAGTTGGGTTAAACTATGACTCTGCTTCCTGGTCTGGACCCTGGGTTGTCAGTGTTTTGGAGGATTAATAAATTTGGCCATATTCCTAGAAAGAAGAGCTGCTCTATCCACAGTGGGATGGATGCCGTCTCTCTGGATCAGACCAAGTGTTCCCAAAACGTTCGCCAGTTTTCAATGTAGCCCACATCATTTGGAGGACACCACCCAGACAACCATTGGTGGAATGACAGAATGTGCCTAAACATGTCGTCACTGGTCCATTCGGGCAGGGGACCAGAAAAGATTACCAAGTCCGACTTTTGAAGGACCACAGACCACTTCTCAGTTCCTATGCTTTCTGTCTGATGTTTTGGTCACTTTTGAATGCTGGTGGTGCTTTCACTCTAGTGGTTGCATGAGATGGAGTCTACAACGCACAGAAGTGGCTCAGGTAGTGAAGGTCATCCAGGATGGCACAGAGTTGCTGGTTCTGACAGCGTAGAGTCCAGAGCATGGAGGTGGTACCAGGAGACAGGCCAGTACATCAGGAGACGTGGAGGAGGCCGTAGGAGGGTAACAACCCAGCAGCAGGACCGTTACCTCCGCCTTTGTGCAAGCAGGAGCACTGCCACAGTCCTGCAAAATGACCTCCAACAGGCCACAGATGTGCATGTGTCTACTCAAATGGTTAGAAACAGACTCCATGAGGGTGGTATGAGGGCCCGAGGTCCACAGGTTGGGGTTGAGCTTACAGCCCAACAGCATGCAGGATGTATGGCATTTGCCAGAGAACACCATGATTGGAAAATTGGCCACTGGTGCCCTGAGCTCTTTACAGATGAAAGCAGGTTTACACTGAGCACATGTGACAGACGTGACAGAGTCTGGAGACGCCGTGGAGAACGTTCTGCTGCCTGCAACATCCTCCAGCATGACTGGTTTGGCAGTGGGTCAGTAATGGTGTGGGTGGGCCTTTCTTTGGGGGGCCACACAGCCCTCCATGTGCTCGCCAGAGGTAGCCTGACTGCCATTAGGTACCGAGATGAGATCCTCAGACCCCTTGTGAGACCATATGCTGGTGCACAAAAAAACTTTTACTTAAGGCCATAATGATTATTGTCAGGGACCAAGCAGTTAGACGCCAGGACAAAGGTATAAAGGGGTATTCTCCATTTATTTTTCCCAAATATAATTAACAAATACTGAACTCATATCAACATGTAGAAAAAAAGAACGGCCAAAAAGGAAACAGCAACTAAGCCAAACCTAACTAAGACTAACAAACAGACTGACTCACAATGAACACAGGGGATTTTATACACAGAGGCTAGCCTACAAGAAACAAGGAGGGGGGAAAGGGAAAGAGACTAAGACAAACAATGAATAAACCTAAGGAACTAATCAAGTCAGTGAATTATAACTATAAACACAAATATCTAAACTAATACATCCTAACAATCTGGTATATAATCCAGTTCAGTTTTAGAGATATTTGAGCTCTTTCAGCTTCAAGTCCCCTGCTTCCAGCAGCCAGATGGATTCCCCCACTTCCTGGAGTTGCACCAATTAGTGTCCTCTCAGCCAGTTCATTCCATCTCAGCAAAAAAATAAATGAAAACAGTTAATGATCAAAATGTGAGATGTTACTAAATGTGTGCACCCATATTAGTAAACATCTTAAAATATTGCAAAATTAAATAATGAACATAGTGTGAAAACCCAAAACATTTAAATACTAACACTGAGAGATGGCTGGAGAAACCGCCACACACTCCCCCTCCTCTGGAAACGCCATGGGCCAGCGGGATAGGTAGTCAGCAGTGGAGTTTTGCTTCCCAGGGATGTGATGGATCTCAAACTGGAAGGGTTGCATCGCCAAGTACCAGCGGGTTATTCTGCTGTTAGAGTCCTTCATCCTTTCAAGCCACTTTAAGATAAGATAAGATAAGAGATACTTTAATAATCCCCGTGGGGAAATTAAGTTTCGGTACAACCAATCCAAGATCATACAAACAATTACAAACATTAACACATTACAGGATTTGGAAGACCGCGGTAGCAGCCGGCTTTACCAGCGCCCCTTTTAGTAGATAGAAATGATTCACAATAGGAGGGGGGGTGAACAGGGGGGAAAAAAAGGCAACTCAGCCCAGCCCCCTACAGGGAGCCGAGCCGAGGTGCTGAAAAAACCACTGCAAAAACATATAAGCACATGTATCGGTCATAACATATGAGAACACAAATGGGACGGGGGGGAGGTTCGGGAACCCTCCGTACAGAGAAACCGGTCGCGGCCATCCAAAGCACGCGCCCATCATTTCGCTGTCTGAAGAGTGGGCAGGAGTCTTAGGGTACCGCGAGCATGTTGAAATCCAGGACTGCGTGCATGTCTGTAGCTGTGGCGTGAGCGTACGTGCATGTATGTGTGCATTAATGTGAGACAATGAAACTCCTCTCAGTTCAATCCCAGAGTCTGTCGCCTGTGATGTAATAAACAACCTTGGGGCTGAGTCAGGGAGCTCACAGGCTCATGTGGGGGATGGGGGAGTGGGGTGGGATGGAGCGTCCTTTTGCACACACATCCAAGGGAGTTTTTGTTTGGTCTACCAAGACCAGGGAGTCGAATTCCAGTAGATAAGAAGTTGTTTTAGAGACAGGCGAAGATCACTTTTTCTCTTGCCTTAGAGTCTGTCAGTGGTCCGAGTTCAGTCCAAATGGCCAAATCGTGGGTCAGATTACCTTCCAGCCGGCTGAGAACTTCTCCAAGTTATTACCCAAGCAGTGAAACGAGTCCAATTTGCTCGCACATCACAAATAGTCTGAGTGTTGACAGCACAGCAACCTTCCTGTAGCCCAGGCAGCCTGCCAATTGCTGCCTTTAAGCTTGAAGTTTACGATACCTCAGAAAATCCACCTGCAATAATCAGCAGATATCCGGTTATCATGAATCCAATTATATAAATGTTTCCAACGTCCTCGATGGCCAAAAGTGAGAGACACAAGATCCTCCACGATGTTCCATCGGAACAACTCGGCTCTCCCTTTTAGCCGTTCTCCGGGAAAAAAATTGATTAATTGTATCAAGAGACCAGCTGACCAGAACCAGATCCGATCCAGAACCATAGTTGTTCTTTCCGGAGGAGAATGCAAAGAGAGGCTCCAAAAATAGTTGACAAGACAAAAGAATGCAGAAGTAGACAACAGTAGGGAGGGAAAGAGAAAAGCGTCCATCCTCGCGGAGAGCAGGAAGAGATATAGAGCCTTGTGGTCCATTTCTAGGATAAATCTTCTCCCCAACAGGTAATACTTAAGTGAATCCAAGGCCCACTTAACAGCCAGGCATTCCTTTTCTACTGTAGAGTAGCGGGTTTCTCTTGGGAACAGTTTTCTGCTTATAAAAGCAATTGGATGACGTCCTTCTGGAGGCCCTTGAAGCAACACAGCACCTAGGCCACGCTCTAATGCATCAGTTTGCAAAACAAATGGTTGGTCGAAGTCTGGACAGTGCAACACCGGATGTCCACTTAAGGCACATTGGATTTCCTTAAATGCCTTCTTTGCCTCCTCCGACCACTGGAGCTGGTTAGGTCTTTTGGGGCTGGTCATATCTGTAAGCACAGCAGCTTTGGTAGAAAAGTTAGGAATGAATTTATGATACCAACCAGACATCCCCAGGAATGATTTCAGTTGCTTCGTGGTTTGTGGTAAAGGGCATGACTGAATTGCTTGGACCTTTTGAATCTGAGGCTTAATGACTCCGTTGCCAATAACATGCCCCAGGTATTGCACTTCCTTTTTGGCCAGGTTGCATTTAGCAGCATTAACAGTTAGACCTGCAGCCTGAAGACACTCAAAGACAACCTTGATGTGTTCCAAATGCTCCTCCCAGCTGTTACTAAAGATGACAATATCATCTAAATAAGCAGATGCAAAATGTGAAAGTCCTCCCAAAACCTTATCCATAAGTCTCTGGAAGGTTGCAGGTGCTCCATGGAGCCCAAAAGGCATGACTGTAAACTGGTAAAGGCCCCAAGGTGTTCTGAAGGCCGTCAGCTCACGGGATCTGATGGTAAGAGGGACCTGCCAATAGCCTTTGGAGAGATCAACGGTTGAAAGATACTTTGCTCGACCAATACAACCAATTAAATCATCAATTCGTGGAGTTGGGTAAGAGTCAAACTTAGAAACAGAGTTCAGATAACGGAAGTCTATACAGAACCTCATGGTGCCATCTTTCTTTGGCACCAGGACAACAGGATTGCACCATTCACTCTGAGATGCTTCAATGATTCCTAGAGAAAGCATCAACTCAATCTCCTCCTTTAAAGGGCCTAAGAGGCGCTCAGGAATCCTGTAGCTCCTTCGTTTAACAACAGCATTTTCTTTCAAATGAATATCATGCGATATATAATCTGTACATCCAGGATTGTTCCTTACAACATTGGCATTACAAAGGGCTCTCACCTGGGACTCCCGCTCAGGGGAGAGATGGCTCAGGTCCAGAACTGAAGCTGACAGTAGAGGCAGGTATTGTTCCTCCACCTCCTCCTCCTCTGCCACGTTTCTTATGAGAAATACACCCTGCTTATCCTCAGGCCTTGAAACCCACTCTTTCAGCATGTTGATATGGAGAATTCTGGTGCTGCGTCTTTGATTTGGAGTATGGATTTTATAGGTGGTGGGACCCAATTTTTGAAGGACTTCATATGGTCCTTGCCACTGAGCCAAAAGCTTACTATCCTCAGTGGGTAGCATTACCAAAACCTTTTGACCGGGTTCAAAATGCCGTTCTCGAGCAGTTCTGTCATACCAGATTTTTTTGCTTTCGCTGGGAGATATTCATATGCTCCTGAGCCAATGTGGTCATCCTCTCCAACTTGTCTCTCATCTGGAGGACATATGAAACAATATTAACAGGCTCTTTTCCAGTTTTCTCCCCCTCCCACTTTTCTCTCAACAAGGCCAGCGGTCCTCGAACCTCATGCCCGTAGAGCAATTCAAAGGGGGAAAACCCTGTAGAGGCTTGGGGTACCTCTCGATATGCAAACAAAAGATATGGGAGCCACTGATCCCAATCAGACCCCGTTTGATTGATGAACTTGCGAAGCATGTTTTTAAGAGTCTGATTAAACCTTTCTGTAAGGCCATCGGTTTGTGGGTGATGGGGGGTTGTTCTCAGTCCCTTAATGCCAATCAGTTCATACACATCCTTGAGTAACTTTGACATGAAATTTGTCCCTTGATCTGTCAATATTTCTTTGGGAAACCCCACTCATGCAAAGAACTGAACCAGGCAAAATGCCACTGTCTTAGCTTTAACAGACTTCAAAGGGAACACTTCTGGGTACTTTGTTGCATAATCAGTGATGACCAACATAAATCGGTTACCTGATTTGCTCCTTTCCACTGGGCCCACTATGTCCATTCCCAAACGATCAAATGGTGTACTTATGATGGGAAGAGGTTGAAGGGGAGCTTTTGCTGCAAATATAGCCGATGTTTTTTGGCACCGAGGGCAACTCCTGCAAAAACTGGCTACATCTTTACTTAATCCAGGCCAGTAGAAGCACTGTTGAATGCGGGCCATTGTTTTATGTTTCCCCAGGTGGCCAGCCCAGGGAATTGAATGGCCCAAAAATATAACAGTCTCTCTGGCTGCTCTGGGTACTACCAGCTGTTTCACTGTTCCATGTTGTCTATAAAGAATGCCATTTTGCAAGCAGAATTCCTCTGCAGTCCCACCCTCTTCAGCTCTCTTGATGAAGTCAGCCAAGCTTCGATCCCAATGCTGCAGCTCAACAATATTGTCAGGAATTTCAAAGCCTAGCTGTTCCTCAGGTTCAGGTAGCACAGAAGACGGGGCTGTGTATCTAAATTTGTCTCTTTTACGCTGCCTACGAGACTTTTGTCCTTTGGTGGGGCCTGTTTCAATCTCAGCCTCAAAGAATGGTAATGCCCTTAGGCTGACATCTGCCTCCCCTAAAGCCTTTAACTGGGATCGTGTTAATGCCACAGTACACATTTTAGGAGCATTAATCAAATCCGTGAGAACTGGAAGATCATTTCCCAAGACAACAGGAAAAGGCAATTTATCCATGACACCAACATTTAACAGGTAGACATGTCCTTGCACTTTCATGTAGACATCTGCTGTTGGATACTGTTTTTCATCACCATGAACACAGCAGATTGGTATAGTTTCAGAGGTGCAAATATTAGCTGGTGACACATACCTGCGGTGGACAAGTGACTGGGTACTCCCGGTGTCAATCAGAGCCTTGACCCTCTGCCCATCTATCTCCACAGTGGTCTCCACCAACAGCTGGTTTGTTCCGTTTGGGATGTGGCCCTCTCTGGGCACGAAGCACATCTGGGAGAGTTTAGCAGGATTTTGTGGACACACAGGTTTTGTGTGGCCTTCTTTTCCACACAAATAGCAGATCGGTTTTTTCATCACTGCTTTTGTTTGGTTGGGGAGGCATTTCTCTGTTTGTCCTTCCTTATTTGAAGGTGCCAACTTTGCTTTTCCACTCCTGGCACCTCTCATTTTTGTTTTGTAGAAAAAAAAATAAAGGAAAAATAAGGAGAATCTATGTATATTCACCAATGTCCTCAACTGGATGATCCCACCACTGCCACCAACTGTCAGGGACCAAGCAGTTAGACACCAGGACAAAGGTATAAAGGGGTATTCTCCATTTATTTTTCCCAAATATAATTAACAAATACTGAACTCATATCAACATGTAGAAAAAAAGAACGGCCAAAAAGGAAACAGCAACTAAGCCAAACCTAACTAAGAATAACAAACAGACTGACTCACAATGAACACAGGGGATTTTATACACAGAGGCTAGGCTACAAGAAACAAGGAGGGGGGAAAGGGAAAGAGACTAAGACAAACAATGAATAAACCTAAGGAACTAATCAAGTCAGTGAATTATAACTATAAACACAAATATCTAAACTAATACATCCTAACAATCTGGTATATAATCCAGTTCAGTTTTAGAGATCTTTGAGCTCTTTCAGCTTCAAGTCCCCTGCTTCCAGCAGCCAGATGGATTCCCCCACTTCCTGGAGTTGCACCAATTAGTGTCCTCTCAGCCAGTTCATTCCATCTCAGCAAAAAAATAAATGAAAACAGTTAATGATCAAAATGTGAGATGTTACTAAATGTGTGCACCCATATTAGTAAACATCTTAAAATATTGCAAAATTAAATAATGAACATAGTGTGAAAACCCAAAACATTTAAATACTAACACTGAGAGATGGCTGGAGAAACCGCCACAATTATATAAAAATGTTAATTCAATTCAATTCAAAAATACTTTATTGATCCCAGAAGGAAATTAAGTGTTGTTGTAGCTCATATGATTAATTCTTTAAGGAGTTGTTGTAGATGATGATGGCTGTGGACAGGAGGGATTTCCTGTAGCGGTCTGCATTGCAACGAAACTGAAGAAGCCTCCGACTGAAGACACTCTGTTGTTGTATGACTGTCTCATGAAGAGGATGCTCAGGTTTGTCCATAATTTGTTTGATTTTATGAAGAATCCTTCTTTGCATCATCATCTCCAGATGTTCCACAGCTGTCCCCAGAACAGAATCAGCCTTCTTGATGAGGTTGTTGAGCCTTTTAAGTCCCTGGCTCTGATGCTGCTACCCCAACAGATGATGGCTGGAGAGATTACACTCTCCACAACAGACATGTAGAAGATTTGCAGCATCTTGCTGCAAACTTTGAAGGACCTAAGCTTAATCAAGAAGTACAAGATGGTTTCACTGTTGCGCCTCCAGTCCAGTCTGTTGTCAAGGTGAACTCTGAGGTATTTAAACTCCTCAACCACCTCCACTTCTTCACCCATGATGGAAACAGTGTTTGACATATCCCTGTTTCTTCTGAAATCTACAATCATCTCCTTTGTTGTAGGGGGCACGGTGGCGCAGCTGGTAGCGTAGCTCACCTCACAGCTAGAAGGTCCCAGGTTCGATTACCACGGGGACGCTGTGGTTGGCGAAAGGGCCTTTCTGTGTGGAGTTTGCATGTTCTCCCCGTGTTCCCTTGAGCAGCTAATGTGAGCTACTCCCACAATACTGTATACTGCCCCCTCCTGGCCGGCCGGGGCACCTGAAGGGTTGGGGAGGGTCTGGCTGGAAAAACGTAATCCTCCCACGCGCTACATCCAGCCAGAGAAACCCAGCCCCGTCAGGTGAAAAGAAGGGCCTGCTCACTCCCCAAGCATGAAGGAGGCTTGGGTTTCAGTGCGGGGCCCAGGGCTGGCAGAGGGAGAGTGGAACCCCAGGACTAGAACCAAGGTAGGAGCCCTGGATGATAAAAAATGGGGAAAAAACCATGGGATAATAAAATAATCTCCTGTTTTATTTACATTGAAAGTTAAACGATTGTTTCCACACCATGTCACAAAGCAGTCCACCAGCTCTCTGTATTCAGCTTCTTGTCCATCTCTGATACACCCGACAATTGCAGAGTCATCTGAGTATTTCTGCAGATGACAGGTCTCTGATTTGTACTGGAAATCAGTACAAATATACATAAACATTTATGTATTATATTCCAAATATTGAAACATTTGGGATACACTAGGCTACCTGTTTCAGCTGCATATATGTCTGTTAAAATTAATGCATTTTTGTGCAATGCAAATACAAAGAATCATATGTGGACTACTGAGCATTAATAAGTGTTTCATGGAGTGGAAGATATAATGACTAGTTGCCTATAAATATTGTAATGCTGCGATTTGCCTGAGTCTGTACCACCGACATCTTTAAACTCTGCAACATACGTCTGCTTTGTCCTGGCTGGACTGTGAAGTGGGTTTTGTAATACACAGCCAGAGGTCTGCTACACTAAAAAAACCAGCATTTTTATGTCATCAGGTGTGACCTACACACCGTTTGATTTTTTTTTTAGATATGTTTTTTTTAAAATTAGTTTACCTCATTAAGATAGGAAGGTGATGACTCAAGATAAATTCAAATTCAATTCAAATTCACAAATACTTTATTGATCCCAGAAGGAAATTACGTGTCGGTATAGCTCATATAATTAATTCTTTAAGGAGTTGTTGTAGATGATGATGGCTGTGGGCAGGAAGGATTTCCTGTAGCGGTCTGTTTTGCAGCGAAACTGAAGAAGCCTCAGACTGAAGACGCTCTGTTGTTGTATGACTGTCTCATGAAGAGGATGCTCAGGGTTGTCCATAATTGTTTTGATTTTATGAAGAATCCTTCTTTGCATTATCATCTCCAGATTTTCCACAGTTGTCCCAAGAACAGAACCAGCCTTCTTTATCAGGTTGTTTAGCCTATTTTAATCCCTGGCTCTGATGCTGCTACCCCAACAGATGACGGCTGAAGAGATTACACTCTCCACAACAGACTTGTAGAAGATCTCCAGCATCTTGCTGCAAACCTTGAAGGACCTAAGCCTCCGCAAGAAGTACAGTCTGCTCTGTCCCTTCTTGTAGACGGTTTCACTGTTGCACCTCCAGTCCAGTCTGTTGTCAAGGTGAACTCCGAGGTATTTATACACCTCAACCACCTCCACTTCTTCTCCCATGATGGAAACAGTTTTTGACTTATCCCTGTTTCTTCTGAAATCTACAATCATCTCCTTTGTTTTGTTCACATTCAAGGTGAGACAATTGTTTCCACACCATGTCACAAAGCGGTCCACCAGCTCTCTGTATTCAGCTTTTGTCTATCTCTGATACACCCGACAATTGCAGAGTCATCTGAGTATTTCTCCAGATGACAGGTCTCTGATTTGTACTGGAAGTCTGAGGTGTACAGAGTGAAAAGGAATGGTGAGAGTACGGTCCCCTGTGGTGCTCCTGTGCTGCTGACCACCTGGTTTGACACACAATTCTTCAGTCTCACAAATTGTGGTCTGTTGGTCAGGTAGTCACTGATCCAGGCGATTGCTGAGGGCTCCACCTGTGTCTTCAGGAGTTTCTGACAAAGCAAATCAGGCTGAATTGTGTTAAATGCACTGGAGAAATCAAAGAACATGATCCTCACAGTACTGCCTGCTTTGTCCAGATGACAGTGGGTTGGTTGAAGTAGGTGGATGATGGCATCTTCAACTCCAACTCCACAGCGATAAGCAAACTGCAGTGGGTCCTGATACGTTCTTGTTTGCTTATTCAGGTGGGCCAACAGGAGTCTCTCCAGGACCTTCATGATGTGGGATGTCAGGGCAACAGGTCTATAGTCATTGATGACTGATGGGTGAGTTCTTTTGGGTACTGGAACAAGGCATGATGTCTTCCACAACACTGGAACCTTCTCCTGAGTTAGGCTAAGGTTGAAGAGGTGCTGCAGAATCCCACAGAGCTGCTCAGCACAGGCCTTCAGGACTCTGGGGCTGACACCATCTGGACCTGCAGCCTTGTTGTATGTAGTCTCGATGTGGGCTACATTGATAACTGAAGAACATTTTGGGAAAAACCTGGTCTGATCCGGAGAGACGGCATCCATCCCACTTTGGATGGAGCAGCTCTTCTTTCTAGGAATATGGCAGAATTTATTAGTCCTCCAAAACACTGACAACCCAGGGTCCAGACCTGGAAGCAGAGTCGTAGTTTAACCCACCTCTCTGCTCCTTCTGTACTGTTACCCACCCATTACCCTATAGAAACAGTGTATTGCCCACGGCCAAAATTAAATGGATTAAAAGTTAAGCCAACAAAAGCAAATTATGGAAATCTCATAAAAATAAATACAACTTCGACTGAACAGAAAAATAAATCTATTAAATGTGGTTTATTAAACATAAGATCTCTCTCCTCAAAGACTTTGTTAGTAAATGACTTGATTTGTGATAATCACATTGATATCCTTTGTCTCACAGAAACCTGGTTGCGGCAGGAGGATTATGTCAGTATAAATGAGTCAACTCCTTCCAGGCATTTAAATTTTCACATTCCTAGAAATACTGGGCGAGGGGGAGGAGTTGCAACCATTTTTCGTTCTGATTTCGTCCACCAGGCCCTTACACTCAATTCTTGGATCAGATCTCACATTTTTTATCTGATTTACTATTAAATACTGATAGGGTTATTATAGTGGGGGACTTTAATATTCATGTGGATACTGAAAGTGATAGCCTAAATGCAGCCTTTAATGCTATTTTAGACTCAATTGGCTTTACTCAAAAAGTACAGGGATCGACCCACTCGGGCAAACACACTTTGGACCTTGTACTGACATACGGTATTGAGTGTGAGGAAATAACAGTCCACCCACATAACCCGGTCCTGTCTGACCACTTCTTAATAACTTTTGAATTTACTTTAACTGACCCTCTTAAATCTGAAAGAAAATTTCATTATAGTAGAGATTTATCAGACAATGCTGTAACAATTTTTAAATAATCTGTTCCATTCTTACTTTCCTCAGTGTCCCAGAGTAACACAGTGGATGGCAGCAATTCCATCTCTAACCCTTCAGAAATTGATGATCTGGTTCACAGCGTTACATCCTCATTGCGTTTGGCATTAGATAGTGTAGCCCCCTTAAAAAAGAAAGTGGCTAGCCATAGGAGGCTGACTCCTTGGTTCAACGCAGAGTTGCGTACTTTAAAGCAGAATACTAGGAAGTTGGAGAGAAAATGGCGCTCTACACATCTAGAGGATTCCTATTTAACCTGGAATAACAGTCTATTGCTGTATAAAAAGACCCTTCGACAAGCTAGAACAGCATATTTTTCATCATTAATAGAGGTGAATAAAAACAATTCTAGGTTTCTTTTTAGAACAGTTGCCAAACTTACACAGAGTCATAGCTCTGTTGAGCCAACTATTCCCCCAGCTCTTAGCAGTGATGATTTTATGATATTCTTCATAAATAAAATTAATTCTATTAAAAATAAAATCATTGGCATCCTCCCAAACATGACTACTTCTTCCTCAGTAAATGAGGCAGCATCGGAAAGAATTGTAGATCCTCAGTTGTGCTTAGGCTGTTTTGATTTAGTCGAGCTTTCGGAATTATCAACAATATTAGCCTCATCTAAACCTTCAACTTGTATGTTGGACCCAATTCCAACCAAATTATTTAAAGAAGTGTTCCATTTGGTTCCTGGCCCCATTTTGGATATGATGAATATATCCTTAGTAAACGGATACATACCACAGGAATTTAAAATAGCTGTAATTAAACCTTTACTCAAGAAACCTTCCCTTGATCAAGTGAATTAGTGAATTACAGACCTATATCTAACCTTCCTTTCTTATCCAAAGTCCTTGAGAAAATTGTTGCTAATCAAGTCTGTGAGCATCTAAACAGTAACGAGCTGGTTGAAGAGTTTCAGTCAGGTTTTAGAGCTCATCATAGCACTGAAACAGCACTGGTCAAGGTTACTGATGATATTCTCATGGCCTCAGATAATGGACTGGTGTCTGTTCTGGTTTTGTTAGATCTCAGTGCTGCTTTTGACACAGTCGATCATAATATTCTCTTAGAAAGGCTTGAACATGTTGCAGGGATCAAAGGAACAGCACTAGGCTGGTTTAAATCAGATTTGTCTGACAGATTCCAGTTTGTTCATCTAAATGATCAATCTTCTTCACTCTCAAGGGTTACTTGTGGAGTTCCACAGGGTTCTGTACTTGGACCAATTCTGTTCACCATATATATGCTCCCAATTGGTAGAATCATTAGACAGCATGGGATAAATTTCCACAGCTATGCCGATGATACACAACTATATTTATCCATAAATCCTGATGAACCCAGTCAGTTAGGTAGATTACAGGCATGTCTGGAAGACATAAAAACTTGGATGACCCTAAACTTTTTGCTTTTAAATTCTGACAAAACAGAAGTTGCTGTATTTGGACCAGAAGTTCTAAAACAGAAACTGATTAGTCAATCACTTCATCTGGATGGCATTAAATTGGCCCCCAGTAATAATGTAAAGAACCTCGGCGTTATTTTTGACCGAGACTTGACATTTAAATCCCATATTAAACAGGTTTCTAGGATTTCTTTCTTTCACCTCTGGAATATTGCTAAAATTAGAAACATCGTGTCCAGGAGTGATGCTGAGAAACTAGTCCATGCATTTGTTACCTCAAGGCTGGACTACTTTAATTCTTTACTATCAGGTAGTCCACAAAATGCCATTAAAAGCCTTCAGTTGATCCAAAATGCGGCAGCAAGAGTTCTGATGAATATTAAAAAGAGAGATCACATTTCTCCTGTTTTAGCTTCCCTTCATTGGCTCCCTGTTAAATCCAGAATAGAATCTAAGATCCTTCTTCTTACATACAAAGCCCTTAATAATCAAGCTCCATCATACATCAGAGATCTAATTGTTCCATAGTTTCCTAACAGAGCCCTTCGCTCTCAGACTGCAGGTTTACTTGTAGTTCCTAGGATTTCTAAAAGTAAAATGGGAGGCAGATCTTTTAGTTATCAGGCTCCTCTCCTGTGGAACCAGCTCCCAGCTTTAGTCCGTGAGGCAGACACTCTGTTTACTTTTAAGGCCAGGCTTAAAACTTTCCTTTTTGATAAAGCTTATAGTTAGAGTGGCTAAGGTCATCCTGAGCTGTCTCTGTAGTTATGCTGCTATAGGCTTAGACTGCTGGAGGACAGACTTACCACTTTTCTTCACTCTGCTACTTTTCTCTTCTACGACTCTCCAGTTGTATTATTTGCTGTTATTTCGACTGTTAACTTTGTGTTCTCTGTTTTTTTCTCCCCATAGAAGATACACCTGGTCTGGTATCCTGCTTGGCTGCAATGCCCTGTTGGACGGGGGGCATCGACTGGGATGATCCTCCCAGTAACTGAACATCCACTGTGTCCTGTTATTAACTTTTTACTTTCTGTAACATAGAAAGTTCTCTTATATCAGATCTTCTGTTCCTTCTGTGTTTCTGCTCTGTCTTCTCAAACCCCCAGACGGTCGTGGCAGATGGCCGCTCCTACTGAGCCTGGTTCTGTTGGAGGTTTCTTCCTGTTAAAGGGGAGTTTTTCCTCTCCATCGTCGCTACATGCTTGATCAGTATGAGGGATTGCTGAAGGATTGCTGTGGTTTGAAAGTCTGCCCAACCTCACGCTAATGACTGACGCAATCTGCTGGCATTCCTTAAATAGGAAACTTTTTAACTGATTGGAATGTTTGTATAAATGTATTGAAATGACTTCTTGTTAAGTGCCTTGAAATGACATCTGTTGTGAATTGGCGCTATATAAATAAACTGAATTGAAAAATTAAATTACATCAAAGTTGGATCAGCCTGTAGTGTCTTTTTCCACTTTCATTTTGAGTGTGATTCCAAATCCAGACCTCGATGGGTTGATAAATTTAATTTCCATTGATAATTTTTGTGTGATTTTGTTGTCAGCACGTTCAACTAGCCTATGTGAAGAACAAAGTATTTAAAAAGAATATTTCATTCATCAAGCTCTAGGATGTTATTTTAGTGTTCCTGTTTTTGAGCAGTGCATATTTTATCATTATTAAATCCCTTTAATTATTTTCCCAATTCGGTTTTATTTTGTCCAAAATTCAACTTTTTCGATTTACATTTTTTTTAATTACACTTTTCCATTCTGACCATATTCATTAACCAAAAACCATATGATTATGTATTGAATGAAAATAATTGAAGAAACCATAGCCAAAGAGGGGCTGCACAGTGCTGCAGTTAGTACCACTGTTGTCTTACAGCAAGAAGGTCCTGGGTTCAAATCCAGCCTGAGGTCTTTCTGCATGGAGTTTGCATGTTCTCCCCGTGGGTTCATGGGTACTCCAACTTCCTCCCACAGTCTAAAAACATGACTGTTCGGTTAATTGGTCTCTGACGTATGAGTGGGTGCAATGGTTGTTTGTCCTGTGTGTTTCCCTGCAATAGACTGGTGACCTGTATACGCCTGGTGAAGGCTGGAGATAGGCACCCGCAACCCTACAGAGGACGGGCGGGCGGGTATGGATGGAATAGCCAGAGACTCACATTTACTGTCATTCACAAATCTAACTGTGCTGGGATTCAAGCATTATCTGGACCCTGTCATTTTTAAAGAACTAAAACTTTATGTGCAAAACAAAGAATCTCATCTCTTGTCTGTGTGGAGAGGAGTTCCCCACCCTGCCTAACCAGGTAGCGACAGGAGTTGCAGCCGCCAAAACACTACAGAAACGTTGTGGTGTATTCCATTTTGTTTGTTAAATTCAGCAATTTTTTCACTTTCCCACATTGCAAACTTCATACAGCCCTACGCCGTCACCGTCAGTCTGTACCCCAGGGTGTGCGTGTATACTAGGGGGTTTTCCAAGATGGTTGCCGAGTAGGTTTAACTCAACTGAGCTCTAAGAAATTAAATTCCGAACCAGCAGAAAGGAAGCCAACATAAAATTTCCATTAAATCCCTGCAGTCTTGCTACAGGTAACTCCCAGAGACATAAATGTCGAGCTGTGAAAGGAGAAAAGTGCAAAAAAATAAAACAAGCTTACCCAAAGCCTCATCAAGCAACCCCTTGATAACTTCGTGCCATGACTGTGCTAGCACTCTCAATCCAGTCACTTTTCCCACTGCTGATGTCGACTTCCCACCGCTACCAGTCACCCCTTCTAAGTCCCCTGCTGCAAAAAAGGCTCTCTATGAGATGGAGAGGCACTCCTCACAGAAAGATAATGTTATCTCCACGCTCTCCAAACTCATAAACGACCGGTCCGATCCCCTCGAGAAAATGATGAGTGAAAATTCTAAAAACTTTTTGAAAACTCACTGAAAATGGGTTTGAAAAAAAAACTTGGACTTTGCATGTAGCGAAATAAAAGACACAGAAGTGAGTGGATGCTATCAACACCCGCCTGAAGGAGGAGGAAGGAAAGACTTAAAAGCGCGCATTGATGAGCTAGAAATGTATGGTAGAAGATGGAACCTAAAACTGTATGGAGTGACCGAGGACCCTAACGAAAATATCAGAGAAAAGGTAGTGAAACTATGCCAGAAAATTCTCCCGGAGACACCCGAGAGGCCTGGAGCTGCTGTTGCTGTGGATGTCGCTCACCGTCTGGGTAAACGCATGCAAGATACTTCCAAACCAAGAGCCATCATAGTGCGGTTTTCTCTGAGGTCCTACAAAGAGGCTATCTGGAAAGCTGTAAAATTAACCCTATTGTATGCCAAGAAAACATCCGTTTTGCCGAAGATCTATCCCAACAAGTGAAGTGTGGCCAGCTGTTCGAAAGGCACGCGCGGAGGGCAAGACTGCCTATTATGTTGGAGCACGAGCATTTAACAATGAAAAAGAAATTACCTAAAACTGTCACGAGTGCTACAAAAACTAAGGTTAGTGAAGCTACAGAAGCATTTTTCAACACTTTCAAGACTTCTTTTTCTCTTTGCTGCCGTTAAAGAAAAATCAATAATCTCATGTGCCTTCGAGCTCAGCAAGAGTTTCTTTCGTTTATATTTTGTTGTATCTTGCATTTGCTCTTGTTCTTGAAAATATGTCATTGTCAATAGTTTCTTTAAATGCCAGGTGTCTAAGAAATATTAAACATAAGGCTTTATTCCTATTTCATAAACAATTGAATACTGACTTTTGTTTCTGTCAAGAATCTCATTCCTTATCAGAAGATGCTAACTTCTGGAGAACTCAATGGGGTAATGACCTGTGGTTATCTAATGGGTCAGAACGTTCAGCAGGTGTGTTAACAATGAGAAATACCTTTGATGGAGACATTTTGCTTACATCTCCAGATCTCAATGGTCATTTTATTCATCATATAATCAGTCTCAACAAGATTACTTTTATTACTGTTAATATTTATGGGTACAATTCACATGCAGAAAATGTTCAATTATTTAATGTTATTAATGACAAACTTAAGTGTTGGTTAACAAAATTCCCAAATTCATATATTCTCATTGGAGGGGATTTCAACATCATTCTTAATCCAAAGATTGATAAATGGCCATCTACTAGTAATAATAGAAACACGTTCCTTAAAGATTTCATAGAAAGATTTGAACTAGTAGACATATGGAGGGCCAAATTCCATGACTCGATCTCTTTCACTTGGAGTAATAAAGACAACACAAGACTATCCAGGTTAGACTATTGGCTAATTTCTAAAAGTATTAAACAGGATGTTACTTTAAAAATTCTTCCTTGCCCACTGAGTGATCACCAGGCTGTTTACATTCAAAAACATCAGGCAAAGCTAAATACAATTATTAATTTGAAGATCGAGGAGGTGGTAACTGATGACCCCAAACTTATATCTAATTTCTGTTCATCCTTTTATGAAAAACTATATACGACAAGATACTGTGAGATCGATGCTTTAGCTTTTCTAAACAATTTACAAACGATTTGCAAACTTGATCAAGCAGATAAGGAAGTATGTGATGCCCCATTATCATTGAAATAAATTCAAGATTCTATAGAACGTCTGAATCAACAGAGTTTTATAAGATATTTGCTCCTCAATTAGCACCCTTGTTATTTCAAATGTATGATGAGTGTATTGCAGCCGGGTCTTTGCCTTAGAGTATGACCCAAGGATTGATTACACTAATCCCCAAACCAAAGAAAGACTTGCTTTATATTGACAACTGGCGCCTCATTTGTCTGCTAAATAATGATTATAAGATTCTAGCTCTCATCTTTGCACAAAGAATTAAGTTGGTTCTGGACTCTATTATTGATAAAGAACAA
The DNA here is from genome assembly GCA_963556495.2 of Valencia hispanica. NCBI lineage: Eukaryota > Metazoa > Chordata > Actinopteri > Cyprinodontiformes > Valenciidae > Valencia > Valencia hispanica. Next base: position 4,093,597 of record OY747709.1, read on the forward strand.
TCAGGTTTTCTGAATAACAGACATCTCCAATAACATCAGGCTTGTTTTGGATCTGTTGGATTGCTTTTATTTAATCCCAGATAATGGCTACATTCTCTTCCTGGATTTCTTTAAGGCATTTGATACTGTCGAACACCAATTTTTACACCTCACTTAAAATGCTTGGATTTGGAGATTTTTTCTGCAACGTTATCAGAACTTTATATAAAAATGCCAACTGTTCTATTAAACTTCAACATGGGTCTTCAGCCAGATTTAGTGTACAACGAGGCATTAGGCAAGGCTGCCCAATATCCCCGTACCTTTTTCTTCCTGTTGCTCAACTGTTGTGCTCCCATATAAAATCAAGCAATTTGCAGGGGCTCACTATTGCGAACAAGACAGTTCTTATCAGTCAACTCGCCGATGACACAACTTCGTTCTTAAAAAAGAATTTACAGGTTCCTCTAGCTCTTACCTTAGAATCATTTTCCAAAGCCTCCGGTCTTTTCCTTAACCTTAAAAAGTGTGAGTTATTGGCTATAAAAGAATGCAATGCTGATTCAATTACAAATGTTCCCATCAAAAACTCTGTTACATATCTGGGTATTATCATTGAGCGAAATGAGACACAGAGATGCTTAAATAACTTCAATCCTATCATTGACAAAACTAAGAAAAACCTGAATTTATGGCTTCTGCGTGATTTTTCAATAAGAGGGAGAATTTTTCTCTCAAAGGCTGAAGGAATTTCAAGGTTAGCTTATGCTGCTCTGGATGTAAACCCTGATGCAACCAACACTTTAGATAAAGCCCTTTTAAATATGTATGGAAGAATCATACTCATTTCTTGAAGAAAACAGCCTTAATGAATGATTACCGTAAAGGAGGACTCAACTTTGTTGATTTTACAACAATAAATAACACGTTTAAGATTAATTGGATAAAACATTATTTTGAATGTCCCACTTCCTTATGGAATGTAATTTCTCATGTTTTCTCTATGGTAGGTGGTCTTGATTTTCTTTTACTTTGCAATTACATTAACAAAATTCCCCTTAAATTGTCATCCTTTCATAAGCAAATGTTGCTGGCATGGTCTTTGATTTATAAGCACAACTTTAGAACCACCTAAGTGTTTCATATGGCACGATAAATTCTGTATAAGAAAAGTCAATTTTTTTTCTAAATTGGATTGATAACATCATTACTGTGAGCCAGCTTTTTAATCGAGACGGGCATCTGTTCAGCTATGCAGTTTTTACAACCTTATGGAATCCCTGTTCCTCCAATCGAGTTTTCTCCTTTTTTCGATGTTATTCCCTCAGGTTATATCTCTCTCCTCAGTGGTGTAGTAGGAAGCTGTACTCAACCCTCTCTGCCTCGGGCCGCTGAAACACTTTGGAAAGGCTTGTTTTCAGTCATCGTCAACCAAACAGAAGAACCAGACAGTTTGGGATCTCTTTCTGTTCACCCGCATCTCACCCTTTCTGGTCCAGCTTTGTTGAGAACATTTATTGGAATAAAGTTTGGCTTTTGCCACAAGTTTTTTTTTTTTTTTACCATTCAGGTTAAGGAAATGTCATTTAAAATGCTGCACAGGTTTTATCCTACTAATCACTAACTTCAGACTTAAAAGTGATATTGATGTTAACTGCACTTTCTGTGATGTCCAGAGAGAAACAGTGATCCATTTATTCTGGTATTGCCCATATACAAAGCGTTTCTGGAGTAAACTTTCGCGTTTTATTACAGATCACATCCACCCGAACTTCTCTTTACGTTGGGAAAATGTACTATTTGGTTATACTGATTATGACAACAAACTAAAATCTTTTTTTTAAAAATTAACCTTATTTTATTCAAAATTTATTATACATAGATCAAAGTTATCCAAACACCAGGCAAATTTCACTGAATTAATCCTATGCGTTAAACATTATATCTCCTGTTCATCGTTCAAGCAGGAGTACAGATTAAAGATTTAATCCATTATGCCAGTGAGGTCTGTCACCAACCTCCCATCACTTCCAGTCCATATATATATTCCAGAACTGGAAGACCATCCCCAGTCCTCCTGGAGCTTACACATCAGTATCCATCCCGATGACAGAGCAGCAGACATTGTAGTCACAAAAGCTCTGTAAGAATAAGCTGAAAGAACTGCAACCACAAGAACTTGATTTGAAGCAGCATGTCAGCACCTACTGATTTTACTATCATGTTTGACCATTCATCTTTCTCTTAGCTTGATTTTCTTTTAATTTATTGATGAAGTCCATAAACCATAGGAATTTAAAACTACCCCCAAAATACTCGATTACAAGGACTGGTTTTGCCTCTATTTACACCCAGAAGCACAGGTGTAGCTATATTCACTGTATCTGTTAGATTAGTCCAATGTGTTACACACACACAACATGGTCAGTACTTTCTATTGAAAACGTACTCCGGAGGAGGAGGGTTCCTCAGGTGACGCCGATGGTCAGTGTTTTTACATCAGTTATGGAACCTGACCCAGAGCAGAGGGACAGCTGCGTATTCTCCTCTTCCTGCCTGTAGTGCACTGAGCATTTCAGACTTTAATGGAGCTGCTTAATGAACACACAGAAGTTGAGTCAGTGGCCAAACCTGTTTGGGGTGAGGGGGTTCCTGACTACAGTTATAAGGAAAATTAATAAGAATCATAAAATAAAAACTTCAAGGCTTGGCAAAAAATTTCTTCACAAAAAACTATCGGTTACAACTTGATGGTTTGGGTCCAGTTCTGGGCCCAGTCACAGCACCCCTGTGACTGGGTCCAGTTCTGGGCCCAGTCACAGCACCCCTGTGACTATCTATACACTTCTGGTCATCTCTATTATGCTGAGCTAAGATTCAGCCCCTGCACTGTGTTAAAATACTTCAAAACAACAGTACGAGTGCTGACATACTACAGAACTTGAAAGTCTCTAAGTGTTAAAAAACACCAATAGGGGGCAGTAGATTCCTTTGTGCATTATACAAAAGCCTTGTTTCCATAACCAGCTGATGGATGGACCATAGCACTCAGAGCCAAAGGAAGTTCAATCATGTCGGGTCTTTTTCTTTCAGTAAGATCAGCTGGTGAAATTCATTTGTGAAAATGTTAAATGATTTAGTCTGGTGCTGGCCACCATTCCTCTCACAACTTCCTGGAACATTAAGGTAAACTAATATTATAAAATGTAATATCTAAATGTGTCTTCATGCCAAATGTTAGCCTGACTGAGGTCTGCTCTACACGGAAAGCAAAAACAGTCTGTAAAAATGACATAATAATTAAAACGTGTGTCTACGTGAATTCACCAAAGCTTAAAATGCTGTGGTCCACTGGTGACGCTGTGACACTGCCAGAGAAACAGAAATGAACACTGAGCATGTTGGGTCAACAGTGGCAAACACCACAAATCTAGCTTCTAATCAGAGCTTTAATCAAAAGCATGGTGGCTGTGCTTCTCCACATCCATTTTTCTGTGCTGGGGATGGAGGGACGGTAAATCGTATTCTAGGATCCATGAGGTCAGTATTTGCTTTACAACCTCCACACCATACAGCACCATGTCAGTTTACTTTTTCTCCACAGAGTAGGGCAAGCGTGTTAAATATAGGAATGCCCAAAAAAAGCGAACTGATTAGATTTATGCCTTTATCCCTCTTGGGACTCCAGATTACTTTATGTAGAATATATTTTTAAAAAAAAATACTGTGGCAACTTTGCTTTTAAATGAAAGTGCAATTCTGAATTCTTTATCAACCCAATTAAATTTTTGTTTTATGACTGACAGAACAGAGATCCCACACTTACAATGTGTGACCCCGAGTCAATGTTTTCAATGAAATCCACATAAATATACCCTGGTAGAACTACAGTGCTGGTACTGTTGGACCTCAGTGCAGCATTTGACACTGTTCACCTTGACATTGAAACGACTGGAGAGCTGGGTCGAACTCTCTGGTTCAAGTCCTACTTAAATGAACTTGAACTTCATGGCCATAGGCAACTTTTCATCAGTGGACAAAATGTGGGGTGCACCAGGGCTCCATCCTGGGGGCCTTCCTATTTAATATCTACATGCTCGTAACTCAGATAACGACCAATAAGATTAGCTACCATAACTATGCAGATGATACTCAGCTCTACATTACAATGTCACCAGATGACTTTGAACCCATCCACACCTGAAGCGAATGCATTCAGCAAATCAATGGATGGATGTAAACTTTCTCCAGCTCAAAAAAATAAAAATGGAACTTTTGGACCTAAAGAGGAACGATCAATAGTCAGCACACAGCTTTAGCTAATACAGCTAGAAACTACTGATCAGGCCTGAGGTCTAGGTGTAGTAATGGAAGTGAAGGTCAGCGTTCTATCACCTGAAGAACATTTATAGGATTAAAGGAGTAATTCACTGAATTGGGCTTAGCACAAAAATATATGAAAGATCTGTTGTTGTATCAACGTTCCAGACCACCCAGGTCTTCAGGTTCCAGGCTAATCGGCATCCCTAGAATCAGAACCAAACATGGAGAAGCAGCTTCCAGTTTCTATGCTCCTCTAATCTGGAACAAACTTCCAGAAAATTTCAAAACTGCTGAAACACAGTTCTTTTAAGTCACAGCTAAAAGCCCATCCATTGAGAGATGCCTTTGATTATTAATAATTGTTCATTTTAGTCTGTATTCCATCATTTCATTACTTTATTTGGACACTGTAATCTTGTGTTCGTTGTCTTCATCATGTAACACTTGGAATTACCTTGTTGCTGAAATGTGCAATAGGCTACAAATAAACTTGCCATCCCTCAACCGTGGTTGATGTGTCTGTCAAACCAACTAAGGCCAACTAAATGCTTTAAACTCACAATGGTCTCAGTTTGAAGGGTAACCAACATGCCAATTGGTGGCAGTAATAAAAGATTTGAGAATTCACACACTGTTTCTGTTCCACTCCCCCCAGAAAATCACTGCTAGATGAGCTAAAATAATTGGGCAGATAAAAAGAGGTAATCTCTCATCCTCTGAGCTTTATAATTACATCTAATGATGACTGTCATCTGTTCAGACAACCTTTACCAGACTTGACCCAATGCTCAGGAAAAGTTAAGACCTTTATCGGCAGAGCTTGCTGTTTAGAAAGAGAAAAGAGATGCATTAATATCAACAGTACACAACAAGACTCAGTAGATATTTGTTATTTACATACAGGGAAAATGATTTATTTGTCCAACATTTCTCAGAACATTTCCTTCAAAGGAAAATATATTCAAAACTAAACATCTACAGTTTATTAAATGGGATAAAAAATTAACTGTTATATCAGGTTCTTTTTTTAATGTACATTTCAATATACAAGAAAATACAAAACTGCTCTGAGTCCTGAAGGAGCTTTACCGATGCTATCCACAGGTGTTGCAGAATGTGGGTAAAAGTTGTATTACATATACCATTTGTTACCGATACTACCTTTAAAAAAATACCAGGCCACGTTGCAGCTGCGTGTCCAGCTTCGTCACGTCCCATCAGCAGAACTTTAGCATAAAGAAAAAAGGTGGCGCTAAATAAATGGATTCTTCGGTATAGAGGTGCTGGTTCACAAAGAGATGTTTTAACTACCATAAGAAAGTAGGTAGAAGAATTTTCAACTTGTTTTGAATCCTTTTATAAATCAATAACTTGACAGATTTAAGATCACTCTTTGTGGACCTTCACCATTATCTTAATATACAAGCACCAAGAAAACTTCAGGCTAACAATTACCAAATCATTATGATAAAACAAAAACAACATAACTGAGCAAAGTGCTCAAGATCCATTAATCGGGAACAAGTATAATCAAATAAAAATGACTAATGTTGCTGCTGAATGCTGAAGCCTATGAAAAGGTTTTGTTGTCTATTCCTTACCATGGCGTCAAGAAGAACAAGGTGTTCAGAAAGCCACTCATCCCCCATGGTGGAGCAAGCATTACCTAGAAGAAACTGTCAACAAGGTTTAGCAGTAACGTGTCATCCCATCATTACACAAACAATTACATGCACATTCAGCAGTTCTTAGGCAGTTCTAATTAACTCAGTGTTCATCCATCCTTATAAGGTTCAGTACAGAGTCATAAGGTTTAGTCTCAATATGAGAAAACAGAAGTACTTGACCCTACATTTTGAGCGATGTGCTTGCGCTCTCTGCACACTTTGTGCAGAACTCCACTGAGACGTGGTTCTTGTCTACATGCAGGCACACGCCACCAGACGTCTCCTTCTCCACCACTTTCACCCGTTTCCTGGGCAACGCATAATCGTGGTCGTTAGAGCGAGGCCCCTGGAAAAGCGAGGAAGATAATTTCATCCCATTCACACCGCTGAGTCTGGACAAGAGCTGGGCTAACATGCTCTCATTGGCCAGCACAGCCCTCAGATACCTGGTTTCATCTTCCAGTTCTTCCACTCGCTTAGTCAGCTGACAGTTCTCTTGTTTGAGCGTGGCGTTCTCTGTTGACAGGATGCCAACTTGCTTCTCCAGGCTGTTAACGTGTTCTTTCTTCTTCAGGCGATTCAACCTGGCGGCGATGGCATTCTTGTTGATGATGTGGTTTGACTGGTTTTGGCGGCTTTTCATCCTCGAGCCAGATGACATTCTGTCTGGAGATGAGCGGGATGAAACGTCAAACCCCGAGTTTTGGCTGATGTCGTTATACACCTCTAGATCGGTAAGATCAACACCAAAGAGAGGAGAAGAAGAATCTTTTTCTAGCGTCCATTTTAAATCTTCAAACAGGTCGTCTAGCTCAATTCCTGCAGGATCCGTTTCATCAGGCGGAAGCACATCAGATGGGTCGGGGAGATCTTGCATGCTCTCCACCACATCCACCTCCTCCACTTCTATTGACGGCATCTCCATGGCACGGCTTCTTCTCCTCGTGATCATTGTGTTGGGTCAATTAGATCACAAAAACTTTCAATGGAGAGGCTCTTTTAAATCCAAACCTGTGAAAACATGAAAATGTATTGTAAAATCTTGCAAAACAACGTTTCAGCTAGAGTAGATATGAATGACAATTTTCTATCACTAAATTACATAATCCCTGTTCATCTTTCAATAAAAGTAGTAAACAAATCTGACTGGAAATTCCTTAGTTTCGTATGGAAAAAGTAACCTTCCACCTCTCAGTTACATATTTATTGTTCCTAAAATGTTAACGTTTCTGTACATATAGTCCAAAATATGGTTTTATAAATCATCTTCATAAAATATTATTTTGGATGAAAACTGACAGTAACCTGCACGCGGACAGAAAAGGTTTCCAAAGCGGAAAGATGTTTAATGCTAAATGAAACCTAAATGTCTTCCGGCTAGGGCGACAACATGGTCACGTGATATAACTGACGTACGTCCTCAACGTTGTACCAACGTTGCTAACTTTGTTAGCTTTCCAGAACACACTACAAAGTCACATTTTACTCCTAAAAACTGTACATTAAAGAGGTCTTTTTGAAACAAAAGACAAGTAAAGAACAAATTGAGTCTTTAGCTATCAACCGTATTGTTGATATAATAGCTAAAGAGGCCGCTCTGGCTTCCCAGCGTTCCTTTAGCATACAGCTAGTTATAACACGTATTATAATTTTAGTTCAGTTAAGCAACAATCACTATACGAGAAGAAGCTACCAGTTGCAAGAATGTGATAACTTGCTACAATTAAAACCTGTTATAAAAAAGAAATCCCCTCCGAGTTAGCCTTTGTGTTAAGCCGCAGGCCAACAAATTTAGCTAATCCACCGAGGACTTAATGACGCAGCATTTTCTTCCTGTCAATACTTACCGTCCTGTTTCAAACACACACAAACTCTACAGAAGTCAAGCACTAAAATTGCGACGGCGGCCAGAACTGTTACATAAATATTGGTTTTCTCCAAACTGAGCGCTGTTAAAAACTGCTGTAGCGCGGGAGCTAATGACCGCACGTCGCAACTTCCTTCTTCTTCTTTGAGGTTTTATGGAACTTTGTGTCCAATTTGTTGCATTACCGCCATCTATTGGATCAGACGTTCATCACAATCCCATCACACCCTTCCTAAAATCTCTTCATAGGAAAAGTATTCTTAAAAAAAAGGAAAAATCTCATCTTTCCATTCCACTTAAATACCTTAAATAACATCGCCTATTAAATACTCCGTGATTCTATAAGTAATGTTCTCCTTTGATTCTCATATTTCTTACATATGAGCACATGTTCCACAATTTCCACAACATCTACAGGTCCTTCTAAAAAAATTAGCATATTGTGATAAAGTGCTACTTGCTACTTCCTTTTCTCCTACGACTCTCCAGTTGTATTACAGTACATTCTGTTATTTCGACTGTTAACTTTGTTTTCTCTCAGTGTTTTTCTCTCCATAGAAGATATACCTGGTCTGGTATCCTGCTTGGCTGCAATGCCCTGTTGGACGGGGGGCATCGACTGGGATGATCCTCTCAGTAACTGAACATCCACTGTGTCATGTTATCAACTTTTTACTTTCTGTAACATAGAAAGTTCTCTTATATCGGATCTTCTGTTCCTTCTGTGTCTCTGCTCTGTCTTCTCAAACCCCCAGACGGTCGTGGCAGATGGCCGCTCCTACTGAGCCTGGTTCTGTTGGAGGTTTCTTCCTGTTAAAGGGGAGTTTTTCCTCTCCACCGTCGCTACATGCTTGCTCAGTATGAGGGATTGCTGAAGGATTGCTGTGGTTGGAAAGTCTGCATCAACGGGGCCCAACTTCACGCCAATGACTGACGCAATCTGCTGGGATTCCTTAAATAGGAAACTTTTTAACTGATTGGAATGTTTGTATAAATGTATTGAAATGACTTCTTGTTAAGTGCCTTGAGATGACATCTGTTGTGAACTGGCGCTATATAAATAAACTGAATTGAATTGAATTGAAATAAAGTTCATTCTTTTCCATAATGTAATGATAAAAATTAAACTTTCATATATTTTAGATTCATTGCACACCAACTGAAATATTTCAGGTCTTTTATTTTTACTAAACGGATGATTTTGGCATACAGCTCATGAAAACCCAAAATTCCTATCTCTAAAAATTAGCATATCATGAAAAGGTTCTCTAAACGAGCTATTAACCTAATCATCTGAATCAACTAATTAACTCTAAACACCTGCAAAAGATTCCTGACGCTTTTAAAAACTCCCAGCCTGGTTCATTACTCAAAACCGCAATCATGGGTAAGACTGCCGACCTGACTGCTGCCCAGAAGGCCATCATTGACACCCTCAAGCAAGAGGGTAAGACACAGAAAGACATTTCTGAACGAATCGGCTGTTCCCAGAGTGCTGTATCAAGGCACCTCAGTGGGAAGTCTGTGGGAAGGAAAAAGTGTGGCAGAAAACGCTGCACAACGAGAAGAGGTGACCGGACCCTGAGGAAGATTGTGGAGAAGGACCGATTCCAGACCTTGGGGGACCTGCGGAAGCAGTGGACTGAGTCTGTAGTAGAAACATCCAGAGCCACCGTGCACAGGCGTGTGCAGGAAATGGGCTACAGGTGCCGCATTCCCCAGGTCAAGCCACTTTTGAACCAGAACCAGCGGCAGAAGCGGCTGACCTGGGCTACAGAGAAGCAGCACTGGACTGTTGCTCAGTGGTCCAAAGTACTTTTTTCGGATGAAAGCAAATTTTGCATGTCATTCGGAAATCAAGGTGCCAGAGTCTGGAGGAAGACTGGGGAGAAGGAAATGCCAAAATGCCTGAAGTCCAGTGTCAAGTACCCACAGTCAGTGATGGTCTGGGGTGCCATGTCAGCTGCTGGTGTTGGTCCACTGTGTTTTATCAAGGGCAGGGTCAATGCAGCTAGCTATCAGGAGATTTTGGAGCACTTCATGCTTCCATCTGCTGAAAAGCTTTATGGAGATGAAGATTTCATTTTTCAGCACGACCTGGCACCTGCTCACAGTGCCAAAACCACTGGTAAATGGTTTACTGACCATGGTATTACTGTGCTCAATTGGCCTGCCAACTCTCCTGACCTGAACCCCATAGAGAATCTGTGGGATATTGTGAAGAGGAAGTTGAGAGACGCGAGACCCAACACTCTGGATGAGCTTAAGGCCGCTATCGAAGCATCCTGGGCCTCCATAACACCTCAGCAGTGCCACAGGCGGATTGCCTCCATGCCACGCCGCATTGAAGCAGTCATTTCTGCAAAAGGATTCCAAACCAAGTATTGAGTGCATAACTGAACATAATTATTTGAAGGTTGACTTTTTTTATATTAAAAACACTTTTCTTTTATTGGTCGGATGAAATATGCTAATTTTTTGAGAAGGACCTGTATGATCACAAATGCTCCCCTTGATCAAGAGGGTTCTAATCAAGTTTTAGTGACTAATTCTTACGCAACTTTCTTTTTCTTTCCTCCAACTAGAATAGTATTTTTTCTGTCTGTTAGTTCCTCTGCTCCTTGTAATCTCAACCTTATCCTGATGTTGTAAAGATGTCTTCTTTTTGATCCATTATCCCAATGAGGTTGCCACTGTTTTGGGGTTTCAATTCATACTTTTTGCTTTCAGATTTGGACAATTTTATGTGCAGGATAAAAACATGATTAGTAGGGTTCCTATATACTTAATAATGCTGATAACGGTTCACTACAGAAAAGGACTTACTTCCTTTCACTATTCTAAATACTGCACACAGTTCTATGCATAAATACTCAGATAAATAGAGGTTCTTTTTGCAAACTTTATAAAACAGATTTATTTGGTACTAGTGGTCTTTATTGACAGCGACCAGACAGCAAACAGTGCGAGAGAAGGGGGGAAGACATGCAGCAAAGGTCTCAGGGTAGGGAATGGAACCCAGCATTGCCTATCATGGACTACATCCTCTGGATATGGGGCACATGTGTACCACTGCACCCCTTCTTGCAAACTTAACAATAAATATTGGAACCACAACTGCTGCACTTGTCCAATGCAAATAATCACTGTATTTATTCTTGATATGATTGTGAAATTCTTGCCAAATATCAGTTGTTTTGATTCTTCTATTACACCACCTCTCCCTACAGCCCTCAGCCATCAAGCTCCAGAGTCAGCCTGTCCTTCACAACATAGCAGGTGAGAAGGGAGCTCAGCCGACTGAAGATGAGGAAGGCTGTGGGTCCTGATGGCATCAGCTCAAGAATCCTGAGATGCTGTGCAGACCAGCTCAGTGTGACTGTTCAGCACCTCTTCAATTTGAGCCTGAGACTGGAGAAAGTACCGCTGCTTTGGAAAACATCATGTGTTGTACCAGTGCCAAAGATCCCTCGCCCGAAGGATCTCAACAGCTACAGGCCTGTAGCGTTAACTTCTCATCTGATGAATACCCTGGAGCGGCTGGTTCCGTCCCACCTCCGCTCTGTGGTGAGCTCATCGTTAGACCTGCTACAGTTTGCCTACGGGCCAGCCATCGGGGTGGATGATGACGTCATTTTCCTCATGCAGAAAGCTCTTTCCCACCTCGACACTAAGGGCAGCACTGTGAGGATCATGTTTTCTGATTTCTCCAGTGCATTTAACACCATCCAGCCTGCACTTCTGGGGGACAAGCTGCAGGACTCTGGGGTGGACCATCACCTGACATCATGGATCCTGGACTTCCTCACTAACCATCCACAGTTTGTGAGGCTACAGGACTGTGTATCAGACTGGATCACCTGCAGCACAGGGGCCCCTCAGGGAATTGTTTTGGCCCTGTTCCATTTCACGCTGTACACCTCTGACTTCACCCACCACACTCCATCCTGCCATCTCCACAAATTCTCTGACGACTCTGCCATTGCTGTTCTCATCACAGATGGGGACGACGGTGAGTACAGAGACCTGAACGAGAACTTTGTGGACTGGTGTCAAAAAAACTGCCTCCACATCAATGCGGGGAAAACCTAAGAGCTGGTGGTGGACTTCCACGGGCAGAATTGTCCTCCCCCCACTCCGATGACTATCCAGGGAACAGATATAGAAATGGTGGACTGTTATAAATATCTGGGTGTTCATCTGAACAACAAACTGGACTGGACTGATAACACCAAGGCTCTCTATAAAAAGCGTCAGAGTCTGCTGTATCTGCTGAGGTCCTTTGGGGTGCAGAAGACCCTGCTAAGGACTTTTTATGACTCAGTGGTAGCATCAGCTCTTTTTTATGGAGTGGCTTCCTGGGGCAGCAGCATCTCAGCTGCGGACAGGAAACGACTAAACAAGCTGGTTAGGAAGGCCAGCTCTTTGCTGGGGGCTCCTTAGATGCAGTGGAGGTGGTGAGCAAGAAGTGATTGATGGCCAAGTTATCATCTATGATGGACAATGCTCTTCACCCTATGCATGCCCCAGTAACATCACTGATCAGCTCCTTCAGCAACAGACTCCTCCATCCACAGTGTCTGAAGGAGAGATACCACAGGTCGTTCCTTCCTGCTGCTATCAGACTGTATAATCAGCTCTGTTCCCAGTAGTTCACCCTGTACCATCACTTTCTGTCTGTTCATTTATCAGTTAGTTAATTGATTTCCATACTGTTAGTTATTATCCATATTGATGTTTATGTGTATATGCTGTACAGCAAATACAGCATTATTATTATTTTTAAATCTTTGACTTTTTACTGCTGCTGTAACAGCTGGAATTTCCCCCAGATGTGGGACAAATAAAGGACTATCTTATCGCTCTTAAAACTTGATAAAAGCATATCTATATGGATCCAAAACTCCATAACGGTCTTCTCATTATGCCCTTTTAAATTCATTGGATTCAACTGATTTTGTTGGATCCACAAAAGCATTTCCAATGACTCAACTTGTAAGGTACAAAATAAAGAAGTTTTAACAGCCCCTGAGCAAATTCTTAAAGCCCATGCTTGGATTCCATCCAGATTTGCAGCTCAACCATACACTATACACCCCTAAGATAGTCCTGATGGAAATAGGAAGATAAAGTGGATATTTGCAGCCCATTCCATTTCTGCTAAACATCTCAATTATGATGTTCCCTAGTACTTTTCTCTATAGTGTTTCCTATGTAATGGTTCTATGTTACCCTTTATCAAAATATATTCCCCAAAAATGAAAATATTCAACCCTCTACTTCCCCTACTTTCTCTGTGAGAAACATTGCCTTGGTTTTCACAACCCCCCCATTCTAGTCCCCACTTTTCCAGAAACGCTGTTCTGTTCATTCTTCTGGTTCTTCTTTTAGATTTGATGGCAGTTGACATCCAGTTTGTAGCCTTACCACCATCTTCTGCAACAGGCATTCATCACACTTCTATTCCTATTATGAATTTCCTAAAGTCTCTTAATAAGACCAGTATTCTTAAAAAAAGAAAAATCTTTTCTTTCCATTCAACTTTAACTGAAAACATACTCTTAAAACTTGGCTCCCCAGTATCATTTGTTTCTTGTATTTCCTATATCCCATGAAGACGTGTTTTACCATTTCCCACTTGGAAGTATTTCTTCTCTCCTATTGGCTCCTCTGCTCATGGAGAGCTCAACCTTAATCTGAACCCTGTGTTCTTCCTTTTGATCCACCATTTCTTAATTCACTCACTTTCTTTTGAATATTAATTTCTACCCTTTTCTTCTCTATCCTATTGTTCTCATTTCCTTTTGATGCAACTTAAATACAATCTTTATTTTTTACTCAAGTCTCAAGTTTTGTTTGCTGCAAATTTGTCAGCCAACTTGTTTCTCTTTATACCAACATGTGCAGGGATCTATATGAACTATCTTTCTGTATCATTTATTTTTAGCCTAAAAACAAAATGAGTTATTTCTTATAGTGCCATGTCTTGAGGCTGACTAGACTTATGCATAGTGTCACTTATTTCATCTGACTTATTCTAAAAAATCCAAAAAAAACTATGAAGCGTCTTTAGTTGAAGAGCAATATCTATGCAGGATGGTTTTCATTGTGTCCTTTAAGATTCTTACATTAATGCTAGCTGTAATCTCCTGGGTTTTAATGGCAGCTCACCAGTCTCTACCTGGAGTTTGCTCCACAGCAGTTTAAAAGCTTGATAGTTAATTGTGTCTTTAAATCTGATCTGATTAGCTCAGTAGTTTTTAATGCAGTTATCTGCATCTATATTTAATCTGAGTATGCTATTTTTAATAACTGTACTGTATTATTTATCATATGCTGTAAATATGCCCTTACTCTACAGGCCTTTATCTTTATTTAATATACATGTTTGTTTGTTTTTTACCTTGTTGTGGATTTTCATGCTCCCACTGATCTTTGTCTTGCTGCTGTTACCTGGATTTCACCACTGTTGGACCAACCAGGATAATTAGGATATGTTTTCCATGTAAGTCTTTTATCAAACCCAATCCTCAAATATGTAAAATAACCTAATCTTTCTAGATTATTACCATACATTTTTTATTTTACAGATTTAACGAGAATCAATGAGAGTTCTACGTTCTACAATGCCCATCATAATTCTGCTATAACTCCTTAATTCTTCCCCCCTTCTAAATAAAACCATCATCTGTGAAGAATCAGACAATTATAGATTTTTTTCATGTTACTAAAAACATTATTGATAATGGTGGTATATAACACTGAACTACGTATACTGCCTTGAGTTCTATTTTGCACTTGATAAACTAGCCTAATCCTCTTCCTATTTGAAATTAATACCTTTTTGGTTTAAGAAATTTCTCATCCACCTCCGTAGTTTTTATTTTAAACCCATCTTTTTTATTTAAAGCAATGAATCCTTATCTGATTTATCAGTAGATAGTTTCTTCAGAAAAAACATTTATTCCACAGTGAACAAAGGAAAGCAAACTACACCAAACCACGTTTAACTAAAACTTCATATGAAAGAACTAAATACAAAAAAAGTAAGTGACTTTAGTGTTCCCTACTAAAGTCACTTCCACACCATCACAGTGACCCCACCCGCTCCAAGGTTAAAATCCATATTCAGCCAATACAGGAAGTACTTAAAGGGCATGTTTAATGTGTGCAAGCATTAATAAACACATTAAAAGCACCAGGGTGTTTTAGATCAGAGCTCCAGCTCTATTGTGTTTGGCAACATTGACTTTCCATAACGGCTGAATTGTTTCGTTTGACTGTACATCTGTAGCAGTTCTACCATTAACAGATTATTTTCAGAACTGTGGAACAGACTAAAGGTGAAGATGTGAATCCTGACCTGAAAGATTCTTGGTGGTTTCAGAAAACAGAAGGCAGTGCTTAAATAGAAAATATTAACTACTGATCAACTGAACTGGTACCTGCAGCTATAAGGCGACTGATACCACTAATGAACATACTGAGGCAGTATCGGTGGCCTTTCTAGCTTATTTCTCTGCTTCACAACTCCATTCAGAACAGCTTGAGTCCAGATTTCAGTCTGATAACATCACTTTGGTTCCAGAGGAGACCTTCTGTGGTTCTAGCAGGTCCAGAGACCCCTGGGACATTCTGCCTCCTGCTGCTCTCCAGCTCCACCGGTTGCTCGGAGACCGTCAGTGTTGAATAAGTTTCCGCCATGAGGCATGAAGGGTCGTCCGGCTGTCCGGGAACTTTACCCAGAGGAAAGTTCTTCCATAGGACCTTATCAGAGCACACCTGCCATGGGGAACCTCGGAGCACCTTTGCTTTTTCAGCCAGAACATCGACCCGTTTGAGGTCGCTGGACGACTCGCTCCTCTCAGAGCTGCGCCTCAGCTGACTGAGCAGCCGCTGCTTCTCATGCAGACTCTCCAGGGTGTATACCGGCTGATGTTTCTGCTCCCTGGGAAGGCTGAACTCCACGTTTGACGTCTGCGTGTAGATGGAGCAGAGCTGGAGCAGTTTCTGCTGGGTGTCCTGAGGCAGCGGATGCTCCATGTCTTCCAGGATTAACTGCAGCAGGTGAGGCGTGGAGATGCAGGGAGCGTCCAGACACGCTGACAGCAGCTGCTGCCACCGCAGCTGGATGCGGTTCATGAACATCCTGTCCTTCATCCGGGCCTTCTTCTGCATCTTCCTTTCGAAGCAGTACTCGAACTTGTTGCTGTTGCAGAGGATGACCTCTGAGGCCCACGCAGAGATGAAGAACAGCCGGTGATCTTTGTGTTCGCTGGTCAGCACCTTCAGCTCCACAAAGAGCTTCTCCAGAAGCAGGTGGATAAACGACGGCGAGTTGAGCATCTTCAGCAGAGGCAGCCAGAACCGCAGGAAGACCGGCGGGAGTCTGGGTTCAGACGGGCTGGAGTTCTCAAACGGGTCACAGCCTAATGTTTCCAGCTGCTCTGCCGTCGGAACCAGAAAGCCATCCTCCAACAACACATCGACCAGCAGATCGCTGGCGTCCAGAGAAAACTGCTTGATCTCTCCCAGTAACCAGCTCATGTCTGCAAAGGGAGACAGCCACTTGTCCTCCTGAGACCCGTCCAGACTCTGGTACCGCTCCTTCTCATAGGAGATGAGAAAGTCTCGGGCAGTCTTGTAGGCCTCCACCTCCTTCTGCCTGTTCAGAAGCTCATTCTCCTGCCGCTTCAGGTCAGCATCCTCCTCTTCTCCATCAGACTGAGACTCCCAGTCCTCATCAGCACCTCCTCCCAGCTGCCTGGACCAGTACTCCTGCTGGAGCCACTCCAGAACCACCTTACATCCCTTCCGACACCACTTCAGAGTGGGCAGCTTTTTATGTGTGAAGTCATGCCGCAGGTCCACAACCCACTCCGGGATGTTCAGCTTCCCGGCCAGCTGCCTCAGGGGCCGGGCCTTCCTCCCCTGCTGCCTCTCAGTGATCAAATTCACAAACCGGACCAGGGCCGCCCCATAAAGCAGGACCAGGTCGTCTCCGTTCAGCTGTCCGGACCGGTCCAGCACCTGGCATCGAACCAGGTCTGCCGTGCAGTCCACAGCCACGGGCGTGCTGTGGGCGTACCTGGCCCTCCAGGCGGAGACCCTCTGCAGAGCGAACCTCTGCAGGGCGGGATCCTTGGAATACAGATAGTCCAGAACCTGATCCCACTCTGCCTTGTTGATCCAGGCCACCACATGGCGCCTCTTCTCCGAGCTGTTTTTCTTCATCTCAGCGGCGGAGGAGCTACAGAGAAGCCTCAGTCAGTCAGCGCTGGTACCACTGCTGGTCCCCAGGAACTAAACTCAGCCCGATCACAGAGCTGCAGCATGAAAACACTCACACTTCCAGTCTTCTTCTTCTTGTGCTGCTGCTGCTGCTGCTACTACTACTGCTGCTGCTGCTTCGTCTTATTCCTCTTCTTCTTCTACCTTTAGTGGCAGTTGGCAAAAAACTTTAAGGTGCATTACCGCCACCTTTTGGACTGGAGTGTGGCTCGGAATCACTTTTACAACAATGTTCTTATATTAATGGAGGACCGGCCCTGCCAAAATTGACAATAAATAACTAAATGAGGTAATATATTTGTAAATGAATAAATAAATAAATAAATAAAATTGGAAATACATTTGTAAATAAATAAATAAATAAATACAACTGAAAATACATCTGTAAATAAAAAATAAAAAAATACAATTAAAAATAAATAAATGTATGTGGGAGTATATAAAAAAACTAACTTTTCCCCCCACATTTATTTATTTATTCCCTGAAGTGTATGATAATGAGGTGGGCATCTCTACCACTGACCTACACCATGACTGGTTAGCTCCAAAAATGACAGGATCAACTTCTGTGTCTGTGTGTGCAGCTGGTATCATCATCCTGTCAGTCACAGTATGTACCCAAAATAATATATAGTCTTCACACACTGAATTATTATGAGTCAAATTGGAAATATGTCTTAGATCATGCGCTATGTCCTGAAGAGAAGCCATTTTCTCACCAAGCGGCCAGTACTACCTGAGAAGGCCCAGGCAGGGCAGAGCCAAAATGTTTGTTTGAATACCTAGAGAGCTGATTGGTTGACAAAGGTTCTTGTAGCCAGTGTCATAGAGAGATGGTCAGTTATGACCAGAATGTCATTATTTGCTGTTACTACATTTTGCCTTCAAACCAGCATGAGTTTTTATATGAACACTTGTACAAAGTCAGGCATTTTGTAGGATCATAGTAAGTTGTATGATCAACCAATTATACCAAACAGGTGCTAATCATCATTAATGTCACACGTAGGTTGAAACAGTCATTAACTGAAACAGAACAGCTGTTTAGGAGGCTTAAAACTGGGTGAGGAACAGCCAAACTGTGATACCGATGTGAGGTTGTAGGAGATAGTTTCATATCATGGAGAGATTGAGCTCAGCAACAAAACATGAGGTAGCTATACTACATCAGCAAGGTCTCTCCCAGACAAAGATTTCAAAGCAGACTGGGGTTTCCAGATGTGCTGTCCAAGCTCTTTTGAAGAAGCACAAAGAAATGGGCAACGTTGAGGATCGTAGACACAGTGGTCGGCCAAGAAAACTTAGTGCAGCAGATGAAAGTCACCTTCTCCTACGCTCATTCACTGCTTGTTGATTGATGAAAATAAATTAACACTTTGATTTTTGAAAGCATTCTTTTTCTACAGCGGTTTTCCACACCTGCCTAAAACTTTTGCACAGTTCTATAGATCTTTTCCCCTCAGTCTGATTTAATTCTTCAGAGACAAATGGATGCTTAAATCACTTCTTAGCAAATACAAATGTCCTTTTTTAGCCATTTTTAGGTTGATAATGCAAAGAACCCAGTATGCTGTAATGTGTACAATAAATTCTACAGAGTTAAATACTGTAAGTATTTATATTGAACAGAACATATGTAACAAACTGTCAAATGGAAAAATTACGAGTCTCTGCAAACAACTGTAAAGGTTGAAGGGAGATTAACCTCTACCAAAGTTCTTGACAAACCGTTTTTTTACTATTAATATTGTTTGATTTGACTAATTTAAACTGCAACTGTCACATGCAGCAACACAGAATAAACACTCTGAGTCGATACATTCTTACAGTTTTTGGTCTGTTGTGTTCAAATGAACACAGATTATTGGAGTATTGGGAAGGACTTATTGATGCCTTTCTGCACCGCCCACTTCCACCGCTTCATCGGCGGCCTGTCAAAGGACATTTTCTAAAGCTGGTGAAATCATCTCAAGACAGCCTGAAGCCAAGCTCAGTGGAAAAGTAAATAATGATGAATTAAACGTTCTCCCCAGTGACATAAGCATGGGTTCAAATGAACACTCTCTCCCCTATTTGTTTCCACTTTTTCTTTTGATCCAGTTTTGCATAATAAAGACAGATTAAGATCATATTTAAACTAATAATCGTTTTAAAAAACTAAATATGCTTTACACTAGCTCTTCCAATTTTGAAGGAAAACTTACAGAACCACACCCACTTTGGATTAAAGTAATATCTAAAACAGAATTGGCAAAAACTGTACACATTAAATAAATTCCCAACAAGCATCCAAACAAGCTTCTTGATACAGTTGCTTCTACAGCCAAAACATTGACGATTAGAGCATAAAAAAGATTTTTTTAAATAAAGGAGAAAGAGAACACTTACATTATTTGGAAGGATCTCATAGAGAATGCAAAGTTTATAAATAAACCTGTGAAATATAATCTAGGGCTTTTTCCCCATTAATGTACTGTCCCACATTAGTCCAGTAGGTGGCGGCAATGCACCTTTACGCTGGTTGCCAGTTAAAGAGTAGAGGAAGAGAGCATAGGCGGCACATGTTTCTTTTTATGTATTTTACTTAAACAGAAAATGAACAATAACAAACTCAAACAAACTACTTCTACAGTTTGTAGTAAATTCCCACCTTTTAAATTCCAAACTAAAAATATTGTGGTGGTAGACCTGTATATCCCAATACAAAGAACATATAGTAGATATAAAGATGAGTATTTTATTGAAATAATTGATGTTTTAGACCTGTTATGATCTTTAAGAGTCAGTGAGCTTTTTGTTTTATATAAGGTGTTTACTAAGTACTGCCTTAAAAACATATCAGCCTACATCGTTTATTAGCTTGGTCTAAATGATCTATTTTCACTTTGTGTAAATGTAAATGTATGTTGAAAATATTGTTCTTTTTTAATTGGATAAATACTTTTAGTCGCTCAGATTTCTGATGCAGAGGAACAATTGGGTAAAATGTTAGAAGAAGATGTTAATTCTGTGGGGAAAGTAAAACACTTGAACATACTGACTAACTACAGGAAATACCGGAAAGAAGAGGATGATTAAAGAAGCTCGAATAGGAAAAAGAACAGTACAATCGTATTTATTTATTTATTTATTTATTTATTTATTTATTTATTTATTTATTTATTTATTTATTTATTTATTTATTTATTTAGTCAGTTAGTTAGTTAGTTGATTGTCTTCATTCACACTCCCTACCAGCTGGTGGCGGTAATGCCCCAGATTGCTGAAAATAAGAAGACGGTGAAGGAGGAGGGAAGCGATTCTTCCGGATGTAGAAGTCTATTAAAGAAAGATTTAATAAAAAAGATCAAAGAATTTATTTAAGGGAGATTAATGAAGTTGTTAATGAGAAATGGGATGGATATTTACAAATTTATACTGATGGATCTGTTGATCCTAGTAGTAAAAGAGCGTCATGTGGTATTTATATGCCAGAAATTGAAATGAGCCAAGGATATCGAATTCCAGATGGAAGATCTATATTTACTGCAGAAATTATTGCCATATTATGTGCTTTGGAGTGGGTAGAAAAAATCTGGGCTAAAACGGACATTAATATGTGTTGATTCAGCTGCAGCATTGATGGCATTACAATTAAAAGCTAGACAAGATTTGATAACAGAGATATTAATAGCTCTATTAAAAGCTGAATCTAACGGACTCTCAATAGTTTTTTAGGGGTCCCGGCTCATGTTGGTGTGTCCGGTAATGAAAGGGAAGACTGTGTGGCAAAAAATGCATAAAAAATTGAGAATGTTAGTATTAAAACTACAGTAGTATATTCTGAATATTGTGGCATGGTGAATCTGGAATAAGTGGCAAAAAATCTGGGATTCAGAGAAAAGGGGAAGACATTTTTATTCATTACAGAGTAATGTTAATGGGGGTAACATCACATGGGGAAAAACTAGGTTGGAACAAGTAATCCTTACTGGTTTAAGAATGGGTCACTGTGGATTTGCTCCTGATTTTTAGCCATTATGGGGAAAAGATCTGATGGACTCTGTAGATGTGGCAAGAGGGAAGAGACAGTATTGCATGTTATCTTGGAATGTGAATTATATAAAAAAGAGAAAATTAATAAATTAATAATTAGATTAATAAATTAATAAATAAAGGATTTATAAAATATAGGAACTGAAGTAGTTTCATTGAGGACAATTTTGGCCCCTCGGGAGAAAGGGAAAGAAATCATTGATGTTTTGATGAGATTTATTTTTACTACTAAAATTCAGATGAAAATATACATGTAATGTGATGCGAGGACTGTGAAAGGCAGCAATACGCCTGGTAGCGTCTAGACTGCCGGAAATATACAAGAAGAAGAAGAAGGGAAGCGATTCAGTGTGAAAATGGCGGGTGGTTTGACAGAGAAACAGTTTGCTCGCCGTGTTTATGACTCACTGCAGGTAAAAACAACCAATTTCAGATAGCCCTTGGTTATCATTGTTTAGCGTTAAATGAGCTTCTTTGCTGCTTGGTTCGGTTCTAGATACTTAAAGAGTAGTTGTCTTGCTCCCTCCTGTCTTGTGTTAATGGCCCCTGTGAACTCGCGGTTGTCTGCGGCGGTGAGGTTAGTTTAACGCTGGATATCATTTCTACGATGAGTTTTCATCCTGTGCGCTGTGACAGAGACAGCGGAGAGCTGTGTGACCAAATGACTGAAAAGTCACTTTGTAATGAACGGAAACACAAACAACCAGTGATTGATTTTTACATATCTAAATACATCCATTAATTAGGACCAAATAAAGCAGTTGTTGTTGCTGAAAGCCAGAAAAAGCCCGACAAAGATGTCAACCTAAAACATGTAGAATACTGTTTACTGTGGAGCTTTTTTACTGGCAGACCTGAAGGACAGTTTTTATGGTGTGAACGTACACTGACTTTCATATCCCTGGTCTAATGAATTTAGCTTGTTTCATTCAAATATTTTGGGTTTAGTTTATATTTAAGCAGATACAAATGGAAAAGAAAAAAGTTTTTGCAATTTTAGTAAAATGAAAAATAAACACAAAATGATTGATGAAAACTTTGTGAACCCTTGAATTGACATTTTTGACCCCCATGGCAAAACGTCTGAACACCCCTGGTGTAGATAATATGTCCCTGACATATTTGCAAATATAATTCATGATTAGAAAATATAAATCTGAACTCTATGTTGAATACCTCAACTAATGTTAAACACTGGGTGCTTTCTCCATAATTGTAGGAAATGAAATATTTCCACTATTTTGAATCATTCACTTCAGAAGTGAATCACTTTGCCCAACCTTTTCTTCGGTGTGTAAACTGACTTTGTTTGTGTTTGGTTTTTGAGGCCTTGTCTTGTCCCTTGGTAGAAGACCTGTACTTGCATGAGGATGAGAGCATGCTGGAGTTGTTGTGCAGCCCCTCTGTGCTTCGCACCGACATCCTGACCTGGATCTGTCACAAGTACAAGCACATTACTCCTCAATGAGTCAGCAAAAATGGATTAGTGTTGAAAACTGCATAGTAATCATGGAGTGTCACTTTTCAGAATCAACCCTAAATTTGGAACATCTGAAGGAATGTCAGCGGAGTCCAAGGATCCTGATGGTTTAGAGAAAAGTGAGCTTTGGTGTTCAGGTTGAAATGTACTCTATTAAAAACTTTTCTTTACTTTTCTTGCTGCTCTTTTATGTGCAAGCAGAAATGGCTGCCATTGGCCAGGAGCTGATGCTGTGTAAAGCAGACGACCTGGATCTAATCAAGGTGAGGCGTTTAGTGAAATTCAGCATGTTGTGAGCTAACTCTTACAGATGCTCAAGTGTCACATGTACATGGCTGCTCCTCTTCCAGGGTAAAGCCAGCCCTCAGCGACAGCTTGGCTTCCTGGAGCAGCTGTTCTCTCTTACTCCCGGTTGTAAGAAGCCAGCCGGTCACAGAGGTGATGCAGAGGCGCTGCTAAGTGAGCTTTTTGCTGCAGAGAATATACCACACCTCAGACAAATGCTCCAGCCAACGCTGGACCCCTGGCCTGCACACGTTGAGTACGTTTGCTGTCTGGGTCATCTGTTCATGGTTACCAGAGCTGGAACATATCAACTATCAGCTGTTTTTATACCGTCCCAGTTAACGAGTACAGAAAGTGAATTCCTCATGACTCCTGCTGCTGGGCAGGGAACAACCAGGCGCTGTTTATTTTATACATTGATTAAATGAAGATTTATTATCAGCAAGTTTGACCATCTTCATAAGAGCATCAGTGATGGCTTTAGAGAATCAGGCCAAAAGTCTAGAAACTGTTACAAGGTACTTTTCATACTATTTAAAGTCCAAAATCCTTCATTAAGAAATATGTTTCACAAGTGGAAACTTTTTAAACAGCTGCCAGTCCTTTGAGCAAATTCAGAAAAATGTTACTAAAAAATATCCAACAGCTCCATCTGGCTTCTACAGACCTCCTTATGTAAAATGGAAAGGTTCATGGACGGTACAAGGACAGTGTAGATTTAAATATAAGGCAGTTGGTGATTGGGCCGAGCTGGGTCATGAACAGGACAATGAAGCTAAAGGCAGCGCAAAAAACAACATGGCTGAACAATGAAGGAATCTAGCTGTTGTAATGGCCCAGTCAAAGTCCACTCGTTCTGACAGAACATGATTACTGAAGGCTGTCAGTGCTGGAGAGGGTTCTGTTTTTACTGCTGCTTCTGCAGTTCACCTCAGTTTCTTGGTGTTATTTTCTTCCTCTGTGGTTTGGTGTGGATGTGTGAAGATCTGATCAGGAAAGAAAAGTGAACAAATTTCATCTTTATGTCCAGAACCGGACGCTTCCTCCTCTCAGCCATGACTATCCCTATAACTGCAGCAAGATGTTTATGCAGCGCCTGAAACTAAATCATATTAGCTTGTGCTCCAAACACTGTTTAAGTCAAAGTCAGGTTTATTGTCAATTTCTTCACATGTATTAAACATACAAAGGAATTGAAATTACATTCCTCACTCTTCCAATGTGTAGACAAGCATCACACAGGACAGGACAGAACAAACAGTAAAGTGCACAGACTCAAAAAGAACATATCCTAATCTCTAAAGCAATACTAAATAAGTGCAAATAGCTTAAGGCTTATACTTTTTACTGATACTTGTATATCTTTATTTATAGTAACAAAGTGTATCAGCAGTGTACTTGAAAAGTAGCAGTCTGGGTTGAATGTATAAATGTTGGTGAGGGTTTTTGGTGTGAAGATGGTCAATAATAATAATAATAATTTCAGCACCTATAAGAACTATTCACCCCTTTGGGTATTTTACCCTTTTATTGATTTTACAAATCAATCATGAGCAACAAAATTGGCTTTTTTAAATCACAAAATATCCTTTAATGTTGAAGTAAAAACTGATTTCTACAAAATAATGACAAATAAAAATATGTAAGATAACATAGAGGTTAGGCCTGTCTAGTTTCCTTCAGTCTCTGAGGACGGTCTGATCTAGGCAGATTTACATAGGGACCATATTTCCTCCATGGCTTGATGGATTTAACTGAACTCCAGGTGATGTTCAGGGCTTTGGAGATTGTTTTATATCCATCCCCTGACTGATACTTTAAATAATCTTTTCTCTGATTTGTTCTTTAGTCTTCTTGTTGTTATGGTAGCCAGGAGTTGCGATGAACCAGTGAACGGACCTGACAGACACCGCTGTCTTTATAAACTCAGCAAAAAAGAAACGTCCCTTTTTCAGGACTGTGTATTTCAACAATAATGTCGTAAAAATCCAAATAACTTTACAGATCTTCATTGTAAAGGGTTTAAACAATGTTTTCCATGCATGTTCAATTAACCATAATCAATTAATTAACATGCACCTGTGGAATGGTCGTTAAGACCTTAACAGCTTACAGAAAGTAGGCATTTAAGGTCACAGTTCTAAAAACGCAGGACACTAAAGAGACTTGTCTACCAACTGTGAAAAACACCCAAAGAAAGATGCCCAGGGTCCCTGCTCATCTGCGTGAACGTGCATTAGGCATGCTGCAGGGAGGCATGAGGACTGCTGATGTGGCTAATGTCCGCACTGTGAGACGCCTAAGACAGCGCTACAGGGAGACAGGAAGGACAGCTGATCATCCTCACAGTGGAAGACCACGTGTAACAACACCTGCACAGGATCGGTACATCCAAATATCACACCTGCGTGACAGGTACAGGATGGCCACAACAACTGCCCGAGTCACACCAGGAACACACAATCCCTCCATCAGTGCTCAGACTGTCCGCAATAGGCTGAGAGAGGCTGGACTGAGGGCTTCTAGGCCTGTTGTAAGGCAGGTCCTTACCAGACATCACCAGCAACAACGCCGCCTATGGGCACATACACACCTTCGCTGGACCAGACAGGAGTGGCAAAAAGTGCTCTTCACTGATGAGTCACGGTTTTGTCTCACCAGGGGTGATGGACGGATTGGTGTTTATTGTCGAAGGAATGAGCGTTACACTGAGGCCTGTACCCTGGAGCGGGATGGATTTGGAGGTGGGGGGTCCGTCATGGTCTGGGGCGGTATATCACATCACCATCGGACTGAGCTTGTTGTCATTGCAGGCAATCTCAATGCCTTGCGGTACAGGGAAGACATCCTCCTCCCTCATGTGGTACCCTTTATGCATGCTCATCCGGACATGATCCTCCAGCAGGACAATGCCACCAGCCATACTGCTCGTTCTGTGTGTGAGTTTCTGCATGACAGCAATGTCAGTGTTCTGCCATGGCCAACGAAGAGCCCGGATCTCAATCCCATTGAGCTCGTCTGGGACCTGTTGGATGGCAGGGTGAGGGCTAGGGCCATTCCCCCCAGAAATGTCCAGGAACTTGCAAGTGCCTTGATGGAAGAGTGGGGTAACATCCCACAGCAAGAACTGACAAATCTGGTCCAGTCCATGAGGAGGAGATGCACTGCAGTACTTCAAGCAGCTGGTGGCCACACCAGATACTGACTGGTACTTTTGATTTTGAGCCTCCCTTCATTCAAGGACACATTATTCTATTTCTGTTAGTCACATGTCTGTGAAACATTTTTAGTTTATGTCTTATGGTGCTGACTCTTTTAGTGTTCATACAAATATTTACACACATTAAGTTTCCTGAAAGTAAAAACAGTTGAAAGTCAGAGGACGTTTCTTTTTTTGCTAAGTTTACTACAGTCACTGGAGACTCCCTCACTGACCTCAGCTCATCTCCAATACACTCATTAGGAAACTATTGGCACCAACTAGCTGGACTTCTGTTGATATAGTCTCTTTAAAGGGGCCGAATACTTGTGCAATCACTTATTTTATGCTATATATTTTTGTCATTTTGTTGAAATTAGTTTTCACTTGAATATGAAATGGATTTTTGTCAAAAAAGCCTTTTTGTGGATTATGATTTTATAAAAGGGTAAAACATCCGAGTGTTGAATACTTTTTATAGGCACTGTGTGTCTGTTAAACCAAGACAGTTATCAGAATAAAAGTGATTTTTATGTTGGAATAGTAGAATAATGAACAGACTGCAGTTAATTCCATTGAGCAGCTCTTCTCCTCTTCCTCGGTCTGACTCCTGGACCTAACAGAGCTCTGCATGAAGTCCCTGAGTTGGCTCATAAGCCAGCAGAAGAGTTTCCAGATGTTTCTGACCTTCTGCAGTCCACTCGGACAGAGCTGGAGCAGCTGCAGTCCAAGGTAAGGCCTGCCTGCAGGAGACCTCTGGTCAACAGATGAACAATGGAGATTTGTTTAAAAATATGGACTCAGTCATTTGTTGCATCCTGACAGCTTAATTTCTCTGAAGCATGAATCTTTCTGCTTGGACCACTTCTAGCAATATCCACCTTAACGTTCCAATTTAGGTTAGAAACTCTGAGTTCCTTTATTTTGGTTAGTTGTGTGATGCATTCATGTACAGCTGGAAGTTTTCAGCCTGGAGCTGCTGGGGCTGAATGACATTTGACCTTAGCAAGGAGACTGACTCCTGAGCATGGCTTTAAATCTGAACTGTTTACAACAAAGCCTCATTTCTGACCTTCAGCCTGGCCTGTTGTGTTCCTCTGCTTCCCATGGCGTTTCAGTGTGACTTCCTGAGCGGCGAAGAGCCGACCCCCAGCGCCTTCTCCCCGAGCTCGCTACGGTTAGCAGCAGGCGACCTGCAGCAGCAGATGATGACGTTCAGTCATCTTTATGAGACAGACCTGAGAGTGTACTGCAGCAGAGATCCGCCCAGCTTCAGCACAGAACCGGACCTCTTCCAGAGGGTGCACCAGAAGCTGCTGGCCTGCAACACGGTATTCACTACCTCAACAAGCTAATCGGGCTGAAATACTGCTTGAAATGGAGAGGAAACCCTCTGCATTGTAGTGTGTAGGGCTTTGTGTTAGTAATAAGTTTCACTGAATCTCAAACCTGAGCTGAAACCTAACATTATCTGATCTCGTGTTTTATTGCCCAGGAGCTGGAAATGCAGAAGGAAATATCCGAAGCTTCTGGGTGTGTGAGCGAGGAAGTCAAACGTCTCCAAACCCAACCTCTCTACTGGAGCCGAGGAGAGAAGCACACGCTACGTATGTCAACAGAATCGGTTTTGTTGCCATGGAGATTCAGCTTGGGCATTACAGCTAATTCTGTTTAACAGCCTTATTAAATAGCTGTAGTTCACGCACTGTTCTGTCCCACAGCGGATCAGCTGGAGGAAATCACCCAGAGAGTCGGGAGTATCGTCTCACAGCTTCACACCTGATATCATCATCATCATCATCATCATCATCATCATCATCATCATCATCATCATCATCATCATCATCATCATCATCACAGCTCCAAGATGAACCCGGTTACCGGAAACCCTGATTGCCATCAGTTGCTCAGTCCTGATCCATGCAGTGTGGGAAATATGAAGATGCTTGTGAACGTTTTAAAGGTTGACATAATTGTGCAGAAACTTAATGTTTGCTACTACTCTCTCACCATCACATCTACTCATTTTTAGTCCTTACAGTTTTACAAACCTCCTCAAACACCCAGAACTTTTAGATTCTCCTTCCAAGAAGGCAAGAGCCTTAAACCATTTTTTTAAACTCTAATTTGTGGAAAACTTTTTCTAATTTGACACTTTGCACAGTAGATGTCCTCTGTTTTCAGTTGATAACTCTTTAGGAATCAGAAAAACATCCTTACTGCACAGTTTAAATAGAACTTCTCCATGAAGTTGTGTTAAGATTTGGTCTCTCAGTTCATCTAGTTTAGTTAACCAGACAGTACAACCCTCCTCTGCTAAACATCAGGAGCTGCACTGATATCATATCATATTGGAATGACCTGAAAGTATTAAAAGAAAGTTTGTTGGCAACTTGTAAATAATAGTATATCACTATATGAAAATAAACATGTAAAGTTTGAGCTGTAATCCCAGGTTTGTTGTTCGATTAGCTCATTTTGACCACACACAGAAAAAACTACATCCAGCATGAAGAACTGCTGCTTAGATGTTGTAGACCATGTCCACACGTAGTCGGTTTTTAGAAACTAATATCCTCACCACCTAGTTTAAAACAAAACAAAAACCCGTCCACATCTAACCTCATAAGTGCGTTATTAAGCACATCCATAGACATGCCAAACCTGCAGGGGGCAGTAGTTCCCCCAAATCCTATCCACTCAGAGTAACTAACTTCTACATAGAGCAGTTTGTAAATGCTGTTTGGGTGGAAACACGAGTCGTAGGTGATATCGGAGCATAAAACTGTTTATTTCTGTCCATCCGCAAACGCTTAAAACTGACGTCATGTGGATGACGGGCCAAACCGTAGATTATTTGTGTGTTTGAGAGACAGAGAGAGAGATACGTGTGGAGGACAAGGCAGAAGTTCTCCGTCCTGTCCAGATGTCAGCTCACCAGCAGACACCAGAACTGATTACCAGTCACTGACTGAGGGTCGAATACTAAACATTGGGGGATTTTCCCCCCCCCAATTCCCATCATTTTGATCAACATGTTAGATGCATTGTTTAAAGTTGATTAAATATCAGATTAAAAGAGGGTGTACATGTTTATATGAACTGTGGGGTGCCCTCTGGGACATTATTCAGAATTAACACATATACACATGAAATTAAATTCTTCCACAGAATATACTGAAAAGCTTGCACAAAGACTAGTAAGATATACACACTGCTGAAAACCTTCCATACAAACTAGTGAAAAGCTCTCATATTTTGATGAGTTCAGTTGAAAAGGAAATCATTTCACTTCAACAGGAAGGTGATTTCGCTAGGTTGTATAAAAGGTATATCTTCTCAGAAATAATGCCCCAGGGGGCACCCCATACGAAACTGCAATAATCCTGTTTTATTTGTTTTCTGATGCATCCAAAGCTTTTCCCTCCATCACTGAGCCTATTCTCTCTAACGTGCTGCAGTGTTTACAGTAAATCAATGTAATCAGTCTTATAGATGGACCATAATGTCTGTTTGGTCCATTAAAAACCGGAGATCTGAACACAACACGGCGAGATGAGTTTCTGTTTATTCTGACTGTAAAGGTGTAACAGAATGAAACATGCTGACAGAGTCTCTGAAAAGAAAGACCAGACGATCACAGCAGTTCTTTCAACATAACTGATGCAGCTGTCGTTCCGCTGACTCCTCTTCCTCGGTCAGAAGCCTTTGCTAGCCAGCCAGTCCTTCAGCTCCTGGTCATAGTGACCTTTCACCTTCAGAGTCATGGTCACCTCGTTAACCTGCGTGGGCAGCTCCTTCCCTGTCACCTTTCTCAGGTAGTCCTTCACGTCCTGCTCCAGGGCCCAGATGTCCCCCTCCACCTTCCGCACCAGCGTCCGGTTGCGGTTCCCGTGGGTCCGCTCGCTATAAACGGGGATGTTGTGCATGCGGGAGCGGCGGATCATGTAGGGCAGAGGTGGCGGGGATTTAGCTGGGGGGATCCAACCTGACGGCGCGGCCCCGACGTGTACCGGCGGATCGGGTATCCGTGTTGGCGGTATGAGTCGTTCCACGAAGTTGTATTCCTCCGTAGACTCCGTTATGGCCGCCCTTTTATCTCGTGGAGGAGCGGAGGATGCAAGCCGGAACCCGGCGGGGACAGCAGCGGCGGCGGCCCGAGTCCGACTGAAGAGGGTCGGAGCTTCTCTAAGCGCCCTGAGGGGCAACATGCTCTGAAGGGTGAAGCAGACCGACATCTTGTGCATGCCAGGGACTGATTGAACAAGAGGAGTTGTTGGTTGTTGGCACCAAATTAACTGTGTAATTACCGCCACCTACCGGATTGGAGTGCGATAAACGCCCAAACTGACATCTGAGGAGTGTTTTTGTCATTATCACTAAATATTCTCTTTTCCTAGATTAAGCTTTGCTCATTGTTATCTCATGGGGTGGAGGGTTATTAAATGTGAGAGCATTCCTGTCTTTTGAAATCTAAGCGCCCATAATTTCAACCTCAGCCGTTAAACTTCTCTCAGTCATACAAATCATGCTTACATCTAAATATGCTCTGTTTCTGCCCTCATACATGTCTCTCCTGTCAGATTTTTAGTATCTCTGCACAAATGTCTTCCGCCTTGCCGTTGTACAGGTACATATAAAAAAATTATAATTTGTATAATTGAGAAGTTGAATATTTATCATTCATGTCAAACTGAGACTCAAATATATAAAATCATAAATGTAGAGTGAAAGGTTTCAAACATTTATTTTTTGTAATTTTGATGATTTTGGCTTACAGATAAATAAAACCCAGAATTCTGTGTCCAAGAAAATTAGAATATTAAACAAGATCAATAAAAAAAGATATTTTAAACAGAAATGCCATACTGTGGACCACTGAGCAACAGTCTGTTCTCTTTCTCCTTAACCCAGGCAAGGCAAGGATATTGGATTTGTATAGCACACTTTCAGCAACAAGGTAAGACGCTTCTGACGTCTCTGGCTCAGAGGGAGCTTGATCGAGGAATGCTACATTTTGATGTAAATTGCATCCTTTTGATGCAATTTTTGCATCAAAAGGAACTGTAGGTGTGTAATAAAATATCTGAGAGTAAAAAATAGAAATCCTACTCTTGGATTTCAGAATAGATCACAAAACAATTTCTCTCTGTTGTGAATTTAAAATGAACTCTGTTCCATTCACTGCCCTCACTACAATTTCATGAAGAGTTTCAGTCATTCAGCGCATACATAAAATCAAGAAAGCTATAGACAACCCTTAGCATCCTCTTCACGAGACTGTGTTTTTGGTCAGAGGAGTCTTCAGACCACTGTAATATTCAATTCAGTTTATTTATATAGCGCCAATTCACAACAGATGTCATCTCAAGGCACTTAAGAAGAAGTCATTTCAATACATTTATACAAACATTCCAATCAGTTAAAAAGTTTCCTATTTAAGGAATCCCAGCAGATTGCGTCAGTCATTGGCGTGAGGTTGGGCCCCGTTGATGCAGATTTTCCAACCACAGCAATCCTTCAGCAATCCCTCATACTGAGCAAGCATGTAGCGACGGTGGAGAGGAAAAACTCCCCTTTAACAGGAAGAAACCTCCAACAGAACCAGGCTCAGTAGGAGCGGCCATCTGCCACGACCGTCTGGGGGTTTGAGAAGACAGAGCAGAAACACAGAAGGAACAGAAGATCCGATATAAGAGAACTTTCTATGTTACAGAAAGTAAAAAGTTGATAACAGGACACAGTGGATGTTCAATTACTGAGAGGATCATCCCAGTCGATGCCCCCCGTCCAACAGGGCATTGCAGCCAAGCAGGATACCAGACCAGGTATATCTTCTATGGAGAGAAAAACACTGAGAGAAAACAAAGTTAACAGTCGAAATAACAGAATGTACTGTAATACAACTGGAGAGTCGTAGGAGAAAAGGAAGTAGCAGAGTGAAGAAAATTGGTAAGTCTGTCCTCCAGCAGTCTAAACCTATAGCAGCATAACTACAGAGATAGCTCAGGATGACCTTAGCCACTCTAACTATAAGCTTTATCAAAAAGGAAAGTTTTAAGCCTGGCCTTAAAAGTAAACAGAGTGTCTGCCTCAAGGACTAAAGCTGGGAGCTGGTTCCACAGGAGAGGAGCCTGATAACTAAAAGATCTGCCTCCCATTCTACTTTTAGAAATCCTAGGAACTACAAGTAAACCTGCAGTCTGAGAGCGAAGTGCTCTTTTAGGAACATATGGAATAATTAGATCTCTGATGTATGATGGAGCTTGATTATTAAGGGCTTTGTATGTAAGAAGAAGGATCTTAAATTCTATTCTGGATTTAACAGGGAGCCAATGAAGGGAAGCTAAAACAGGAGAAATGTGATCTCTCTTTTTAATATTCATCAGAACTCTTGCTGCCGCATTTTGGATCAACTGAAGGCTTTTAATGGCATTTTGTGGACTACCTGATAGTAAAGAATTACAGTAGTCCAGCCTTGAGGTAACAAATGCATGGACTAGTTTTTCAGCATCACTCCTGGACAGGATGTTTCTAATTTTAGCAATATTCCGGAGGTGAAAGAAAGAAATCCTAGAAACCTGTTTAATATGGGATTTAAATATCAAGTCTCGGTCAAAAATAACGCCGAGGTTCTTTGCGTTATTACTGGGGGCCAATGTAATGCCATCCAGATGAAGTGATTGACTAATCAGTTTCTGTTTAAGAACTTCTGGTCCAAAGACAGCAACTTCTGTTTTGTCACAATTTAAAAGCAAAAAGTTTAGGGTCATCCATGGTTTCATGTCTTCCAGACATGCCTGTAATCTACCTAAGTGACTGGGTTCATCAGGATTTATGGATAAATATAGTTGTGTATCATTTGCATAGCTGTGGAAATTTATCCCATGCTGTCTAATGATTCTACCAATTGGGAGCATATATATGGTGAACCGAATTGGTCCAAGCACAGAACCCTGTGGAACTCCACAAGTAACCCTTGAGAGTTAAGAAGATTTATCATTTAGATGAACAAACTGGAATCTATCAGACCAATATGATTTAAACCAGCCTAGTGCTGTTCCTTTGATCCCTGCAACATGTTCAAGCCTTTCTAAGAGAATATTATGATCGACTGTGTCAAAAGCAGCACTAAGATCTAACAAAACCAGAACAGACACAAGTCCATTATCTGAGGCCATGAGAATATCATTAGTTACCTTCACCAGTGCTGTTTCAGTGCTATGATGAGCTCTAAAACCTGACTGAAACTCTTCAAACAGCTCGTTACTGTTTAGATGCTCACAGACTTGATTAGCAACAATTTTCTCAAGGACTTTGGATAAGAAAGGAAGGTTAGATATAGGTCTGTAATTCACTAAGTCATCTTGATCAAGGGAAGGTTTCTTGAGTAAAGGTTTAATTACAGCTATTTTAAATTCCTGTGGTACGTATCTGTTTACTAAGGATAGATTCATCATATCCAAAATGGGGCCAGGAACCAAATGGAATACTTCTTTAAATAATTTGGTTGGAATTGGGTCCAACATACAAGTTGAAGGTTTAGATGAGGCTAATATTGTTGATAATTCCAAAAGCTCAACTGAATCAAAACAGCCTAAGCACAACTGAGGTTCTACAGTTCTTTCCGATACTGCCTCATTTACTGAGGAAGAAGTAATCATGTTTGGGAGGATGCCAATGATTTTATTTTTAATAGAATTAATTTTATTTATGAAGAATCCCATAAAATCATCACTGCTAAGAGCTGGGGGAATAGTTGGCTCAACAGAGCTATGACTCTATGTAAGTTTGGCAACTGTACTAAAAAGAAACCTAGGATTGTTTTTATACACCTCTATTAATGATGAAAAATATGCTGTTCTAGCTTGTCGAAGGGTCTTTTTATACAGCAATAGACTGTTATTCCAGGTTAAATAGGAATCCTCTAGGTCTGTAGAGCACCATTTTCTCTCCAACTTCCAAGTATTCTGCTTTAAAGTACGCAACTCTGCGTTGAACCAAGGAGTCAGCCTCCTATGGCTAGCCACTTTCTTTTTTAAGGGGGCTACACTATCTAATGCCAAACGCAATGAGGATGTAACGCTGTGAACCAGATCATCAATTTCTGAAGGGTTAGAGATAGAATTGCTGCCATCCACTGTGTTACCCTGAGACACTGAGGAAAGTAAGAATGGAACAGATTCTTTAAAAATTGTTACAGCATTGTCTGATAAAGCTCTACTATAATGAAATTTTATTTCAGATTTAAGATGGTCAGTTAAAGTAAATTCAAAAGTTATTAAGAAGTGGTCAGACAGGACCGGGTTATGTGGGTGGACTGTTATTTTCTCACACTCAATACCGTATGTCAGTACAAGGTCCAAAGTGTGTTTACCCGAGTGTGTGGATCCCTGTACTTTTTGAGTAAAGCCAATTGAGTCTAAAATAGCACTAAAGGCTGCATTTTGGGTATCACTTTCAGTATCCACATGAATATTAAAGTCCCCCACTATAATAACCCTATCAGTATTTAATACTAAATCAGATAAAAAATTTGAGATCTGATCTAAGAATTGAGAGTAAGGGCCTGGTGGACGATACAAAACCACAAACAAAAATGGTCTTAATGTTTTGCAACTTGGATGAGGAAAATTAAGGGTTAGATGTTCAAAACAACTGTAGCTATCAATTGGTCTGGGACTAATTAGTAAATCAGAACGGAAAATGGTAGCAACTCCTCCTGCTCGCCCAGTATTTCTAGGAATGTGAAAATTTAAATGACTGGAAGGAGTTGACTCATTTATACTGACATAATCCTTCTGCTGCAACCAGGTTTCTGTGAGACAAAGGAAATCAATGTGATTATCACAAATCAAGTCATTTACTAACAAAATCTTTGAGGAGAGAGATCTTACGTTTAATAAACCACATTTAATAGATTTATTTTTTTGTTCAGTCAAAGTTGTATTTATTTTTAGGAGATTTCCATGATTTGCTTACACACCGAAGCAACACTAATTTTAGTGACCTCCGATTGGCGTAACCGGGTGTCATTACCGCCAGCGTGAATAACAATCTTACTGTATTTACGCTTATCTTTAGCCAGCAGTTTCAGGTAGGATTTGATGTCGCCCGTTCTGGCCCCTGGTAAACATTTGACTATGGTCAATGGTGTCTCTAATGCCACGTTTCTGACTATGGAGCTGCCAATTACCAGGGTCGGCTTCTCAGCGGGTGTGTCGCTGAGCGGGGAAAATCTGTTAGAAACGTGGACCGGTTGGTGGTGGCCCGTGGGCTGGGTCCTACAACTATGCTTCCTACATACCGTCACCCAACCAGCCTGAGGTCCCGGCTGCGCGGGCTCTACCGGAGGACAGCTAGGGGGTTCTATCCTTGTTGGCCCCGCGCTGGCTAATGGGCTTCGGCTATCAGCTGGTTTTTCAACAGCGCGGAGCCGTGCTTCTAATTCTGATACCCTTGCCTCCAAAGCTACAAAAATATTACATTTATTACAGTTACCATTATCACTAAAGGAGGCAGGGAAGTAACTAAACATCTGACAGAGAGAGCAAGAGAGAAGAGAAGAGTTAGAGACAGGAGAGAGAAGAGTAGCCATAGCCGCAATGAAGCTAAGCTAACCTTACCACCCCAAGAAAAGCTGTGTGAAACACAAGGAGTTCCCAAAACGTAAAGTACACCACCACAAAACGTGTGTTTTAGTGTGCTTGTGTGTTAAAATAACTTAGAAAGGCCTCAGCACAGAGAAAATAAGATCAATTCAAGAGAGTCTGAACACCAAACAGCTTACAGGGAGCACAACAGTGACAACAGGAAATGACACAATACGGCTTACCCCCCGTCGAATCAGCTGAATGTAATACTGGCCGCTACTGGAGATCCTTCCTGCCCACAGCTACGACAACTTTAAATGAAAATTAGACAATGAGTTACAACAATATTTAAAGTCCCACTGGGATAATAAATAATTTTTGAATTAAATTGAATATATTTCATTCAATAGATAACATGAAACAAAATTACAGTGATTGGTTGAAAAATAAAAGGTGGGGTAATCTGTGGTTTTGACTAAGACCTCCCTTCTTGGAGATCTGCCTCACTCCACCTCAAATTGTTTGAATAGTATTCATCAGATAGCTTGTTAACGTAACTACTGTATTAGTATCTGGGTAATCACACACAATGTTATGGGTCAGATAGTTAGTAATTTCTGGATCAAATAACATTCTGTCAGACTATGACAGTATCACCATGCCCCCCCCCCCCCCCCCCCACACACACACAAAAAAGATTCATTTTTTCCACCCAAACAGATTGTAAAGCTTTTCATTGTGAGAGAAAGAGATTCTAAAATCAGTGGGATTTTTCTCTAGTCAAAGTTAAATTAAGAAAAAAACAAACATCTACATTTCACCCAAAAATGTCTTGATTAGTTATTGCATTCAAAAACAAGATGAGAATCCCAAAAGCCCTTTCCTTCAGAGCATTCATGTGGCAACAGTGGAAAGAAACACCTCACGGACAGACCTCCATTTTCTTTGACTTCACCTTCAAACAACAAGCACCTGGTTGATCGTCAGACATAGCTGGTGTTTCAACAAGACGTAGAAAGATCTGGTTCTGCATGGATATTTAGAGAAGATTATTGATGAATTCATACTTTTGGCTCTAGTTGTTGTTTTATTTTTTTTGCAGTTTCATCTCACCCTGAAAAAAGAATGGTTCTAATAAATCAATAAAATGTTTTTTTTTTTTAACAGCACCATGTCCTTTAGTGTCCCGAATGCCAGCCGTGGAGGGACTATCTCAGCATGTTCCATTCTCTAACATGATACTGGGACATTTTCAGTGATGTTTTAAAGAACTCTGACCCTACTTTGGTTCTAGTGCTAAATGATCCAGTGTTTAAGGGTGAGAGAAGATGAAGATGGTTTTGGAGGTGAAAAGATGTTGGGAGGAGCATGTAACACAGGAGTCGCCAGACCTGTTGGTTTTATCTACACCCTCAGGTTTCTATGTAGTTTCTCACACAACTACAGCAGGGCTGAGTTCAGACAGAGATCTATCAGAGAACAAGCTGATCATCAGACTACAGGATGAAGGGAGAGGACATAGCTCTACATAAAAGGGAGGACTTAGAGGAACAGGTAAGTGTGCTTTTCAATCACAACCTCACTACATAATACAGAATCAGATCTATTAAAACTTCCGATAATGAAGTTCATGTTAAACAAAACACAAAGATGACTATTGACGTAAAACTCTGAATACTTAAATAAATTATATTTACGATAGTATCATTACTGAGTAATTTTGGATTTTAATATACAACCGACAAAATCAACCCAACAAGGGACATGCAGTCACAGCAAGCCTTAAGAGACGCAGCTATTTCAACTGTAAATGTCTGGACTGCTGTTTTTAAAAGGATCAAATCATTTCCTTTCATCAAAAAGGGTCCCATCAGCTTCTTTTCCAAGGAAGGGGGGCTGGGATGTGAGCAACTTTTGACCAAACTGGTGCTACAACTTTTAAATATGAGTTTCCTGGAATAAACCCAGAATCCACTGCTCGAAATATTTAAAAAAAATCACTCTAAATGGTTTCATTTGATCCTAAATCCCAGTTGGGAATAACATCTCCCAATCTCTCTACAGGCATAACAACATGTCTTTTTAAAACTGGTGTTTACCATCGCACTTGTCAGCATTGTGTAGAGGTGAATGAAAGCTTTGTGACTCAGTGAGAGTGTGATGTCTCATCCATCTGTGTGACATGACTGAGCAGAGCTCTCCTTTGTCCTGTCATCAGGCTGAGAGCATTCCCACACATAGCTGCCCTCAGCTATTTAAGACACGCTGTCTTCAAATGTTTTTTCTAAACTTAAAATGTCCTCTTGACGCTCATAATTAAATTTTTCTCCCTAAAATCAATCAATGTTTTACTTACCAAGACTTTCTTTTTGTCTTCAAGGGACATTTGGTTTTCAGCTTCAGATTATGTTCTTATGATCACAGTAATAGTTAGAAAAGAATAACATTTACTTTTCATTAGGCTCACATTTCTGTATTAAAATGCTTTTATTAGTCTGATGTAATATTTCAATCTAAAATGTCATGTTTTTATTAGTTGTAAGCATAAAATCATAATTAATGAGAATAAAGTCTTTAAACATCAGTCTGTGTGGAATCAATTTTTAAAACATGCTTCATTTAGTGAATTGAGTTCCTTAAATAAAATACTAATTATATTAAATGTATTCTTTCGTGTTTTTGTTATACATCGAGCTTAAATGGAATTCTAAAATAAGGAAAATCTGAAATATGTAACAAAAATATTCAAAAGTGGGTTTAAAAAAAGGCCACTTTTGAATATATTTTTTTATTTCTTTGCCGTTACAAATCCAATTAAAGTTGTAAACATTTTTAACTTTGATTTGGTTGAATTTAAGAATCTTTGACGGAGTTTCTAACCAGTATTAGTCTATAAGTCAGTATGTTTATCTCAGAGCAGTGGAGGTAAGAGAAGCAAATAGAAATGAGTGTGTCCTATAGGACACGCGTGTTCTAGCTCATGAAACATGCCAGGTTTAAGTGTTGCCAGAGAGCACAGCACATGCTATATCTTGTCTGTTTCTCTAGCTCAGGTGAGTCATCACCTGTTGAAGTGCCACTTCCACATTTCTTCTTGCTGCCACACCCAAATACAGAGAAGAATAACACACAAACACCTGACTGTGTTTAGAAAAATTCACAGTGACACAGAAAAGAGAGCTCCAAATCTTCTTATCCTGTCAGAAATATTACATTTTTGTGAGAATTAATATTTTCTTTACCTTCCAGGTTCCGGGTGATAAGCCGCGTCGCCCCTTTGACATGAATCACTATGCTACGAAGAAAAGTGCAGCTCAGAGTATGCTGGATGTGGCTTTGCTGATGGCCAACTCATCCCAGCTGAAGACCATCCTGTATGTGGGACCAGGGTACCGCTTCTACATCCCTCTCATTGTTCTGCTTGCTCTGTCCATCGCTCTGCAGGTCATTGTGGGACTGCTGCTCGTCTTTATTGGCAAGTGACCCCAATTCTTGCCTTTTTCATCACCCTCATTGCTCTTATAACAGCAATTTAGTTGTTGAAGAACATTATTGATTTTAGAAAGAGTGGGCTCATACCAAAAAAAGAAGCTAAAAATCAAAACTAGAATCTAACCTTGTCTGCTTAGCCGAGACTGAATTGTTAGAACTTCAAGCTGAAACATATTCATCCAGCGATCAATCTACCTGCAGCTTGGACATATTTTCTTTTTCATGTGAGATAAATCCATAGTCTTGATTCTTCTCAGTTTATGTATTTAAAGCTGTAAGCTAACATGAGCAAATTCTTTAAAACTTCATTTTTTCAGTGACATAAATATAATCAGTTATTTGACAGAGAAACTAAACTCCCTTTAAGGCATTTATGCAAGTACATAGTTCAGAAATCATCTGGTAACAGTAACTAAGAAAATATAGCAATAGGTAATAAATGATACATTAGATTTCAACATGAATTTACCAATGGTAATGCTGGGGCTACACAGTGGCGTACTGTTGCCTTGCAGCAAGAAGGTCCTGGTCATTCCTGGCCGGGAGTCTTTCTGCATGGAGTTTGGATATTCTCCCTTTGCATGTGTTGGTTCCCTCCAGGTACTCTGGCTTCCTCCCACAGACTAAAAACACGACTATTAGGTTAATTGGTCTCTCTAAATGGTCCTTTGGTATGAGTGTGTGTGCATGGTGTTCCTATGAGTCTCTATGTTGCCCTGCAATGGACTGACGTCCTGTCCAGGTTGAACCCCACCTCTCACCTGATGAATACTGGAGATAGCCCCCAACCCTGCAAAGGATAGATGGCATAGATGATGGATGGATGGATGGATGGATGGATGGATGGATGGATGGATGGCATTATTTTAACAACACAGTAGTTTGAAAATCTACATCTTGACTGTTCAAACCATTCAAACATAAAGAAAAAGGTGAGAAGCAGACATTTCTTAAAAAGTTTGGATTCAGTTTGATTTGTTTATATTTATGCATCATTTCCTAACAAGAGAACCATATTGTTTAAAGAAATAAATAGTCAAATTAGTCCAATCAAATATGCAGATTCAAATTCAACCATATATATCGCAATTCACTCCTAGTTATAATACATTGCAGTCATTTTATTACACCTGGTAAAAGAATTTCTGTCTAAGGAAACCTAACCGATTGCATTGAGTCTCTGACTTTGGAGCAATCCCTCCTCCTTCACAAGCATTTGACGACAGTGGAAAAGAACCATTCCCTATTTAGAGAAAGATGCCTTTAAGAAGAACCCTGCTCAATGTGAGCATCCATCCACTGACAGCAGTGACTTTTTTAGCTACTTCACAGATAAACAGACAAGCTCTCTGCCAGTAATACAATCTATGGGATGAAATAGAGAGTAGATATAGTAATAGCAGTGACAGGTCCTTCCAAGTCTTTGGCCAGGAGAGATATAGAATTAAACACAGAAAGACAAGGCAAACCGAGACAAGAAGAAGA
Source organism: Valencia hispanica (assembly GCA_963556495.2). NCBI lineage: Eukaryota > Metazoa > Chordata > Actinopteri > Cyprinodontiformes > Valenciidae > Valencia > Valencia hispanica. The sequence continues at coordinate 4,134,293 of OY747709.1, forward strand.
TAGTGGCAGTAAGAGCTCAGCTGATTGCCCCGTCCAGGAAGGTGTCACAGCTAAACAGAACTCAGACTAATTCAGATGAAACTTCCATAATTGAGAAAAAAAGAGAAAGAACATAAAGTTTACTGTCTGCAATAACTGCAGATAATGCATAAATTGGAGAGTAGTAGGAGAAAGTTACAGAGAGAAGAAAATTGGTAAGTCAGTCCATCCAGCAGTCTAAGCCTATAGCAGCATAACTACAGAGATAGCTCAGGATGACCTAAGCCACTCTAACTATAAGCTTTATCAAAAAGGAAAGTTTTAAGCCTGGCCTTAAAAGTAAACAGAGTGTCTGCCTCACGGACTAAAGCTGGGAGCTGGTTCCACAGGAGAGGAGCCTGATAACTAAAAGATCTGCCTCCCATTCTACTTTTAGAAATCCTAGGAACTACAAGTAAACCTGCAGTCTGAGAGCGAAGGGCTCTGTTGGGAACATATGGAACAATTAGATCTCTGATGTATGATGGAACTTGATTATTAACGGCTTTATATGGAAGAAGGAGGATCTTAAATTCTATTCTGGATTTAACAGGGAGCCAATGAAGGGAAGCTAAAACAGGAGAAATGTGATCTCTCTTTTTAATATTCATCAGAACTCTTGCTGCCACATTTTGGAGAAACGAGAGAAGTCCAGTTGCCTTCATTTAAACTCTCAAGAATATCAAGTCCTGGATGACTGAGAATCTAAACCAATGTTTAGGGATCCTTCTCACTAGGAGTTCTGCCAGTTTAGCCATGGAGATCACTATTGTGGTGGTGGGCGGGGCTCTGTACTGCAGCCTTATGGCTGTGCTGTGGATACCTGCCTGCCCTGATCATGGCGGTCCCTGTGGTGACTCTTCTGTGGCTGTGGTGTAGCTTCCAGTGTGGATGGATCTCCCTAATATAGTTTTCTCACAGTGGTATCATTCTAGATGTTTATTTTTATTGTTTGTTCACTTAAAGAGACAGGAACGGATTGAGCTGTGTTTTTGCAGTGAAGGGGCGGGGGACGGGCTGTGTGTGCTGAGAGTTTAACTGGTTGTGTGTGATTGATTTTATATGTTTTCTTTGTTTATTTTTCTGTTTTTTACATGTAAAGCACTTATGGCTGATTTTATCATTAAAAGTGCTCTACAAGTAAAATATGATTTGATTTGAGTAATATTTAAAACGAGCAGTTATTTATAGCACATTGCATTGTCCCAACCTAAAAGGTTACCTTTAAAGTCATCATGAGTAATTATAATCAGCAGTAGCAATGTATCTTATTGACTGTTTATCCAAAACTACTTTGCTACATTAGGTAACTGATAGAAAAATGAAAGAAAATGAATGGAAATACACTAAACAAGAAGATCTTTGGCTCATGTTCTCTGAGCCCTACCCCCAGAGTTGTGTCACTTATTACTGAACGGCCTCCAGACAAAGCTCCCATTCCTCATCACTCCTTTGTTTCTGATAAAGTTTAGACGGGAGAAAGATATGAATATCCCATCTGATTGATATGTTTGTTAATGTCGCTGATTCAGTGCCAGACTCTTTAGTTTTACATATCTTCTACACTTCCTATAGTTTATGAAGTTTATGTTATTTTGTCATGGAAGCAGTGCAGTATGATCTGAATGATGGACGGAAACATGCGAAGCTGGACAGGATGAACAATGCAGCCACAGTGTTCGTCTTCTTCACAGTTCTCATCAACATCTTCATCACTGCGCTCGGGTTTCAGGGACATACTGCCAGGTAGGCCACACCAGCACACACACACACAACACACACACACACCCACACACACCATCACTAGCTCATCATGCTTTGTTTTTTTCCCTTTGTCTTCACAGCCCAGTGCCAGCTGTTTTACCAATGGAGCAGATCCTGTCTCCTCTGCCTGTTGACCTGAACAAGACTGGTCTACTATAGGACAGCTCAGGCCTTGCACATTGTTATTTAACATGTAGAGTTATTTTGGTTATATTAATATTTTGAATCCTAATTACAATGTCTTTCTTATTCTTATTTCATTGCCAATTCATTGCACTTTTTATTGTAAAATATAAAACCGTCTTTAAAGGACCAATGTTGCAACAGGACCTAGAAAAACTCATCCATGCGTTTATCTTTAGTCAGATTTATTACTGCAACAGCATCTTCACAGGTCTGTCTAAAAAGTCAATCAGAAAGCTGCAGCTGATCCAGAACGGTGCTGCTCGTGTTCCTCACTAGAATCAGGAAAGTAGAGCACATCACCCCAGTTCTAAAGTCCTTACACTGGCTCCCTGTAGCTCAGAGAACAGACTTCTAAATACTTTTACTTGTTTATAAATCACTGAATGGCTTCGCACCAAAGTATGTTGAAGATCTGTTGTCACTATATCAACCCCCTAGACCAGTGGTCCCCAACCTTTTTTCGCCACGGACATGTTTAATATCAGACAAAATTTTCACGGAACGGCCTTTAAGGTGAGGCGGATAAATGATAACGGACGGTATAAAATGGGTTATTTTTAAAATTATAACAATAGACGTAAATCAAATGTGTATTCGCAGCTTTAGTAACAGCGTCCTCCTAACATCGAGCAGACAACATAACACGTGTAACACTCAGCCCCGTAACGCTCTCTGGTCGCCATTGTAACATGTAAACATATCTTTATTAATTCAAGATTTTACACAAAAACAAATACAAGTGCATGAAAAATCTAACTCACCACAACGCTGAATCAGTGAGAGCCTTGGGCCTTTTCCCCTTTCCAAAGAAACGTTTGTTTTCTATCCATCTAGCTTGTGGGATTACGTGTCAAGACTGGTCTATGTAACGGGGATATCTGGTTATTTTCCAAAATAAAACAGCGGTCACCCTCAGATAATAAATAAAATGGAAATACTGGAAGTTATTTATTCTTTATGTGTGGCTCGCGGCCCGGTACCACATGACCCACGGCCCGGTACCGGTCCGCGGCCCGGGGGTTGGGGACCACTGCCCTAGACCACTCAGGTCTTCCAACTCTAGTCTACTAATCATCCCTAGAATCAGAACCAAACACGGAGAAGCAGGTTTCAGTTTCTATGCTCCTCTTATCTGGAACAAACTTCCAGACGACTGCAAACCTGCTGAAACACTGAGTTCTTTTAAATCAAAGCTAAAAACCATCTGTTTAGAGCTGCCTTTGAGTCATGTTTTAATGTGTCATATGTTTTGTGTGTGGGCTGCACAGTGGGGCAGTTGGTAGCACTGTTGCACCAAGAGTCAGAGCACCTGTAGCTACATAGTAACAGCCTCCCTGTCAGTGAAGGAGGCCCCCACGAACCGGCCCAAAACCTGGGCAACATACCCACCCGGACCAGGATCAGACGGATGCCCTGGCAGGTTGACACACCAGGCCAACATCCACCACTCCCTATCCCCCGCAGAGTGACAACTGCTCTGATGGCTCAGCAAGTGACTGAATCCAGAGCCCCACCCCAGGTGGGGGCCACAGCACCCAGCGCCAGCTCTGCCTAGTGATCCTACCTCCAAGGACATCTGAAGAGTGTTTGTGTGATGAATTTTGCCGTCACGTTATTATGACGCAACTTCTATTCATCAGTACAATAATCAGAAACACCTGTGGACCTGCAAACTAATAGCCGTCCCTCATTTTGAAAGTTTACAATTCATTCCACTGATCACTTGACGTAGATGCATTTTCAACTTTATGCACAGAGTTTAGGAAACCGAATCAGTCAAAAAAGATTCTAATGAGAGCATCTAAGCATCATCATCTCAGACCTGGACACCGTCCTCAATGCAACGCTATCTGGGAACATACAGCACTTTGGAGATTTATGGAGGCTTTTGCATGACGTAATATTTGTGCCACCGACTTGAGCGCGCAGTGAGACTGATCTAAGAGCAAATATCTATGTGAATGAACAATAACACCTGCTCTGTGCTCGCGTGCGGTTCTGTCTTTGCTCAGAGCAGTTTTTTCACCAGTCAATCACAGACAGCTCTTTTTCGTCCAATCAATGAAATCTTTAAACGGCTCTAGTTTAAACCCAGACATTTCAAACCTGTACTAGATTATTCTTTGCTTATAGCAGAACAATGAAAACCATCTATGGGATTTTTGAAATCTTTCTTTGATTTGTGAAACTTCAATAGAGGCAAATTTCAGCACTTTTCATGGAGCTTGAGCACAAATACAGGAAAACAAGTATGCTCTAATTTGTTGTGTTTGTATGTGGGGGGTCTTCACAACAAAAAAAGTCTTAAAAGTCTCTAAAAACAAGAAGAAATATCCAGCCTTAAACTTTCAAAATTTTTTATTGAACCACGTTCCAGAAAACTTCAGAGATTTGCACGTCTCTCCATTTCTGCTCTTATTTGCATAAGAAGCTCTTCTTTTTCACAACAAAAAATACATTGTTATTATATATTTGAATATTACAAAATACAACAACATGATATACACAATAACTTTTTTTTTATTGCTGCTTTGTTCAAATCCTCTAATGTTTTCATCTCTCCTTCATCTTGCCATGCTCAATTTGTTGCACTGCCTCAGTTCTAGGACTCTGACCTTAATGCCTGTATTGATGCTTGAGTTACATAAAGTAGTTCATTAGAAAAGTTTTTTATACATTTACTGTACTTTATAGACAGGATATTCACGTCATTCAAATGTACTTTCCACTAACATTAGTAAAACTTATTCTTGTGTACTGAACTTTATGGGCCAGCCTTTCATATGCCATGGACTCCGGTTAGAGAGAAATAAACCAGGTGGAGTTCCAGTATCAAACTGTTTACTTCAGGATTAACTTGAACAGCTGTACATCAGTCCCAGGTACAATGGCCATTTACGGTGAACAAAGGATGAACATATGCACTTAACCATTTGAGTGCATAAATCTAGGTATGGTTTGTGGCTCAAACACGCATGCAGAACTCCTCTGCTGCCTGTATCGTCTGTGAACTGACGGAGTTATATAACCAACCCATTCTATCTAGCTGTTCTCTGCAGTGTTCCTCTCCGAATTTAAAACGACACTGCCCTCTAGCGGGAATTCAGAACAAACATTTTTCTAATTTACGGTGCGTTCACACCGGTCACCACGTCCAGGCAGCAGGGCAGCTATATAACATGCTAGTCTGTGGTATCTACGCGTCAAGTGGGCGCCAAGCTGCCCCTCAGCAAGCTGCGCACGTCGGCGCAGCCATCATCGGCACAGCCATCATCGGCACAGCCATCATCGGCGCAGCCATCACCGGCGCGTCCACGCAGCTGCTGCTCGGACGCAGCTGCTGCTCGGACGCAGCTGCTGCTCGGACGCGTTGACGGACCGTCGGAGCAGCTGCTCCGTGAAGTTGGGAAAACTGAACTTTTGGGGCAGCAAACGCAGGGCGTCAACCAATCGTAAGGACTCTTTGTACTGATGTGGATCGTCAAGTCATTCATTCAAAATGGAGGGTCAAATAATCGTCACCGTCTGTGATTTTCTCGAATTATATGACCCGTATTCGTCTTTTTACAAAGACAGGAAGAGATTGGATTTATTTCAAGGAAGATATCTGAGGATATTGGAGTGCCAGGTAAGCAGTTAAATATTTTCTTTTAACTTTCTTGTTATGTTAGTTAAAGCTAGCCAAACCCGGTTAGGGCAACTACAGGACATGACGTGCTGATGCACCGAGGACTACAAAGTGTGCAAACAGCTGGGTTATAATTTTAAAGCGTCAGCTTTTGTCCGATTGAGCGATTTGACGCTTGGTTCTCGTCGCCTATTCCTACCCTGATCTAGCATGTGTGTGATGTCCTCTGGACCTTGTAAAAAACTATTTCTTCATTGTAGAATATTTTATGGCACCAGTAGTCTTTATTTATTAGCAAAAGAACAGAAAGAAAGTCAAAAATAAAAGGGGAAGACATGCAGTAAATCTTAAGGTATAAAACCCCAAGATAGCTGCATGGCCAGGATAGCTTTGGAAGGATAGCTCGGCCCCCGCCTCCTCTGGACGCCCTGGGTCAGTGCCTTGGCTGCTGCTGTTGATCTGCTGCTGGCGGTGCAGAAGGCTCACTTGATGGCACTTCCTTACCTGGCTCATCTGCACTCAGTCCTTTTTACTGTTGCTTTTGAGTGTGTGCGAGCATGAGGGTTGGGGGGGAGAGGGATATAACGGTGATCATGCTTTACGTCTGTGGGGGAGGGATGGGAATGTGCTTTATGTGGGGTCATTTTTATTCTGTAAAGCACTTTGAACTACAATATCTGTATGAAAAGCGATTTATAAAGTTTGATTTGACGATTTGATGTAGGACTGTAGTCTTCTTAAATTGTGCATGTAATCCACCTCTGAGCCACTTTACTCACTCATTGCTTTACTCTGTATTACTGTCGCTGAATACTATCTTGATCATGTTTGTGTATTTATGAGTAGGCTACCTAAAACTTACTTTCACATTATAACTTCTTTTGACCATGACATTTTGGCTAATATACAAAGCAGTGTTGGTAACTTACCTCTGACAGCAATACATTTAGCATGTACTTGATCCTGTATGAAGACACCATGCTCATGACTTATTTTATAAGGTGTCCAGCATGTCTGACGGGTAATTTATGATCCGGTCAAGCTGTTTGTCATCATCAAAGATGATTGGAACCCACTTTTCTTTGAAATTGAAATGTGGCATCCAATCACTTGATAGAATTACCTATTAAAAACACATACACACAACAAAAACAGAAGAACTTATACGGGACAACTTTCTATGTTAGACACAACTAAATACTTGAAAGGAAAAAACTAGAGAGGAGAAAGAGAACATCATGGTGTTGGTCACAGTTTCTCACTGGGTTCTCCCTCTATGAAGGTATCACAGCTATACAGAGCGCCAGGTCAGATGTACGTTAGCTTCTATGTAGTGAGAACTACTGAGAAAAAACACCACAAAGATTAAAGTTGCAAGAACAGCTAATAAAGCAAAATTGGATAGTAGTGTGAGATCTGTTCTACTGTGGTCCAGATGCAGAAAAAGTCCTGAAATCTGCCTTTATTGAAATTTCACAAATTACAGAAGGTTTCACAAATCCCATAGATGGTTTTAATTGTTCTGCTATAAGTATAGTATAATCTAGTCCAAGTTTGAAAAGTCTGGCTTATGTTTATATTTTAAACTAGAGCAGTTTAAAGATTGCATTGATTGGACGAAAGAGAGCTGTCTGTAATTGGCTGGTGAAAAAAATAGTTCTGAGCAAAGACTGAGGCGCGTGCGAGCAGACAGTGTTGAGCGACCAGAGACAGAGTAGCGAGCAAGCACAGACCAGGAGTTGTTGTTCGTTCACAGATATTTGCTTTCAGATCAGTCTCACTACGCACTCAAGTTGGTGGCACAAACATTACGCCATACTTTAGAGCGCTTAGCAGCAGCGGACACAGACCAGCATCTTATCCACTGATCAAGAAGGAGAGCATGCTGTGGATTTCCTCCTGCTGAGGCAATAAGGAAAGACCCCATTGAGGAAGAAGTGGCGCTTGTTATTCCAGTCTGCTATAGTTGTCTACAGTGAGCAACAGGAGTGGATTCCGCCTCCCTTACACACAAGCAGGTGTGCAATTCACATCCATAGACCATGAGAAAGTTGTGAGACTGCAGGTAAAATATTCATATTTAGTACATGTTTTCATCTACTTCATGTGTAATGGCGCAATGGAGATTCTTTGTTTAGATAGTTCGGACTGAATATTAACTAAAATGAATGAAGAATTAAATAATATTGAATATGTTTCTGATTTTTTCAAAGTTTAAAAAACGGTCAAAGACAGAAAATAACAGGATCCCTGATTTAATGTAAATCATAGTAGAATTAATTAGTTTTCTTTTATTGCTTTGGAATATTCCACTTGCGGGTACCCGTCCCATTGCAGGACTCTGAACTGTTAGTTAAAGTTTCCCTGCACAGAACGGCAAGGGTTGTAAAGGGAATGCGTTTTATTACTGCGCATATAGCCTATATAGCCAACATTGTTCTATGTGATGATGATTCTTGGAAGCCGACAGCCTAATGATGATTTTCAGTGCCTTTTGAAAAACAAAACACATAAGCTTATGGCTTTCAACTTTTAATGATTGAATAAAGATACGATTTTCAACACATATTTATACACTGCAGTGGATGTTGTAATGAAACCTGAAATGAATAATTGGCTATATGAATAATTAAAAACAAACTGACGCCCTTGCTTCCATGGCTTCTAATCAACATGCTCATTATATTCGGGTGTAGTTAGAGTTGAAAAAGGCTTTAGAAGAATAAAGAAAAACAAATAAAAAACAAGGAATCTGATTTCACATCCCAGTGGAAAGGCTGTAGTAGCAGCCAGCTGTTAAAGCAATTAGCAGCAGCACTGCTGGGATCATCCACGCCTTTCCTTCTGATCTCCCTCTGACTGGCCTTCTGCTTTCCACGCTGTGATTAGCTGTTCTGTGGCTCACCTTCACAAAAGCACTGAGGCAAAGGAGGGAAGATTTAAAGCATGAAACTGACTTTTGTTTTGTCTGAAACATGCAGGTATCAAGAAACAGCCCTCACAAGTTAACTTGGTCCTGTTGCTTCTGTTCCTGTGTCTCAGCTCTGTTTCCTAGGCCAATCCTGGATGAAGGAACTCTGTATAGAACAAAGCAACACATGGTCATCCATATGAAAACACAATTTCATCAATAAAATAACAAAGGAAAGCTTGCTGTTTTGGTTGACATTAAACAAATTCAGACAACACCTATCAGTGCAATCAGCAGGATGACTTTTAAGTTTATCCCAGTGGTAGAGCTAGGGTATAAAGAATAAAGATATTCTCAAATTTCACAGAATAAGTTCTTAGATCCATGCAGACATGTGTTTTTGCACAGTTTCTTTCCATCATTTTAAAGATTTTAATATGCTGAAGATCAGTGATGTAAATACAATGTTAAACAACTATACCAAATGTATATCTCAAGTTTTGTGTAAACTTATTCCTATCATTGGATCATTTAGATTATGTTTTTTATTTTCAGCTAAATGTAGTTTTTTTTTCTGTATATCAGATTTGTAAGCTGTTTGATTTATTTGATTCTTTACCGTGAATCTAATATATGCATTTCACCTATTGTTAAAAAATGTTGGGCTCCAAGATAAGTGGTGGAGATGAAAAGGAAAAGAAAGCACCTATTTGTGCAGTGCAGTGTTTTTCAAAGCAACCCATCAGAATCAATACTCACTCTGTGACTTTGTCTGGTTGCTGATCATTAAGTGGGTCAGTGCTGCTTCTCTGGTTGAGCCTGGATTTAGGAATTCTGTGCAGAAAAATGGCAACAACCTCATGAACCCGCAGTGTTGTGAATGTTACTTTAAAAAAAGTCATTATAATTACTCACCATTTGTTCCAAAAAGTGACTGAGTTAGCAACTGAATCAGGCCTACTCTATCATAAAAGTAACTAGTTACCAGGGAAAGTAATTGTTTGTATTACTGTACAAAAAACAGTTTTCAAAAGTCAGTTGAAATGAATAGAAGAGACAGGTAGCCTACTTGGACATAAATTCCTGTATTGCACATCAACAGAAAGCAAGAAGTTTATCCTGTGGTTCAAGTATTATCTTTGTAACAAAAGTAAACAGTTAAATAATATAAAGTGTTTTACCTTGTAGCAAATTAAATAAAACTCTCCCAACCTAAGACAACTGGTCAAGTACACAACCTGTACTTCCAAGTATTTCATTCGCAACAAAAGTAAACAGGTAAACAATATGAGGTGTGTTTAGCTCTGTAGTTCCAGGGCCGTACTTACACACAGATCTGTGAGTATTTCGTGCGGAGGAACCATTGTTGCGACACAGCGAGCCGATTAATGTCTGGTTTCCATAGCCATCAATAATTACAATCAATGTTTTAATATTAATATAATTATTAAAGAAAGTTCAAGTTTTTATCTGATAAAGTTCAGGGGCAAAAGCTCCTTTATAAGTAGCAAACTCATACCAGACCATTCAAAACACAATGGACAACAACTACGCGCATACACCACAGAAGTACAGAAAGCTTCTCTTTAAAATATAGGGGCTTTATTAAGAACCAACCTTACAGCCAAAGCATTTCATCAATATATCCCATCTATTCTACAGCATGCAAACTAAACTACTACAGATCTTAAAAAATGAATATGTGGATGTAACAAACAATAAGCATCAGAGAATCACTTCAAAACACTGTTGATCATAAAAAGGGAGGGGAAAGTCATGATTTGTTTCTCTTTGAAGGTAGAAACTAAGGCATGCACAGGTGTGTATGCGAAAGGGGGTAGCCCCTGGGAGGTGGGTTAATCCCTGGCTCCAGGAGGCTCAAACAAAGGACGAGACACGTGGGGGACAAAACACAATAGAGTTAGTTTTGGCTAACAATGGAGCTGAGCAACAGGATTTGTGTGCGTCAGGTCCTCCATGTCGGTCGGAACAAACAATTGAATTAGCTTTGGGCTAATAATGGAGGGGCCCAGCCCCCAACTGGACAGAACCCGAAATGCTACGCAAAATATAATCAGAGTGTGAGAAGAGAGAGAAAAGATGGAAAGAGATAAATAAAAGCAGTGAACCCCTTCAGGATATAACCAGTTTCAAAACATAGCAAATAAAATAGCTCACAGCCCAGCGTGTGGCAACGCTAGTGAGCACATGGTTTCAGCACTTAAAAACACATAAGACCAACAATGAACAATGTCTAAATTGTTCTGAACTATATCTCTGCCCAGACTCTGCCCATATGGAGAAATAAAAATGAACAGGTTTGATTCTACTTGAGATGACTTTCCAGTCCCGGAGTGATCATGCCTATCTACTGCAAAAACAAAGAAGAAAAGGGGAGAAAAGGTGTGTCAAAAGTTGGGCAAAAAGCCTTGCGCACTGCGAGGTCTTTCGGAAACGTGGTTTTGTTGCAGGCCGCCAACACTGCGAATCAATGCTGAAGATAGCTGGGGCCCGTCTTTTTTAAGAACTGTCTTGGAACAGTTCGGCTGCCAGCAAGCTTCCTGGATGCACTTACAAGAGCTGTATAGCTGTTCAGCAATTACTTTGAAGATTTAAAGATAAGATAAGAGATACTTTAATAATACCCATTGGGAAATTCAGTTTCAAGTGCAACCAATCCAAGATCATACAAACACAAACATTAACAATACAAGATTTGGAAGGCCGTGGTGGCAGCTGACTAACAGCGCCCCTTTAGCAGATAGAAATGATTAACAATAGGTAGGGGATGGGGATGGGGGAAAAAAATGCATCTAAGCCCTGTCCCCTATTGGAGGACACAGCTTAGGTGCTAAACCCCCTCCCCCACCTCAATACATACAACGCACATGTATCATTCACAACATATAACACAAGGCAGGAAGGGTGGTCCTGGGACCCCCCACTTGGCAGACTAGACTTGGCGCGCTCCACTAGCCCACTTTGCGGGAGTGGGAGTGAGAGTCTTAGGGTACCGCGAGCATGTTGAAATCCAGGAGCGCGTGCATGTCTGTAGCTGTGGCATGGGCGTGCGTGCATGTATGGGCATTAATGTCACTTGGCCACGCACGGTCACAATACTATTCTAACATCATCAGCAATAATCCAGGAAACTCAAAACAGCTCTTTAAAACAATAAATCATCTTCTTGGTCCACTAGTCCAGAGACAAAATAACAGTACTGATGATCAGTGCAATAATTCAATTCAGTTTATTTATATAGCGCCAATTCACAACAGATGTCATCTCAAGGCACTTGAGGCATACATTTCTTGATTCATTTCCACAAAAATCACTACCATCTGCTCCAACCTAACACCTGGTAATGTTTCGCCGTCCATTCCCCTAACCTCAGCACCAACTTTCTCTCATTTCATCCTCCCCACACACAGACAGGTTGAGACTCTCCTACACAGCATGACACCCTCAACGTGTTCACTGGACCCCCTTCCCACTGCCCTGATTAAAGCAAATATAATTTCCTTAAGCCCTCTCATCACCACCATCATAAACTCTTCCCTGCAATCTGGCCACCTTCCAACCTCACTAAAAACTGCACTTATTAACCCCCGGCTTGAAAAATCCCTCCCTTGACCCTGGCAGTCTGTCAAATTACCGGCCCATTTCCAACCTTCCATTTCTTTCCAAAGTCATTGAAAAAGGAATCCTCACCCAAATCCACAACCACCTTCATTCACACAGCCTCTACGAAAAATTTCAGTCTGGTTTCCGCTCTGCCCACAGTACAGAAACAGCCCTGGTCAGGGTCACCAATGATCTGCTGGTGGCTACCGACCAGGGCTCTCCATCCCTCCTCCTGCTCTTGGACTTCTCAGCTGCCTTCGACACCGTTGATCACACCATCCTTCTTCACCGTCTGCACCATTACATCGGCATTTCACACACAGCACTTCAGTGGTTTCAGTCCTACTTGACTGATAGAGTTGAGTATGTGGCCCTAGGGGGAGCCAGGTCAAGGCCCCACACCGTCACCTGTGGAGTGCCCCAAGGGTCGGTTCTTGGCCCCACCCTCTTCTCCATCTATATGCTCCCCCTGGGCAACATCATCAGCAGGCATTGAGTTGCCTTCCACTGCTATGCTGATGATACTCAGCTCTATGTCAGGTTGGACCCCACATCCCCCACATCATCACTCATCACAAAAACTGCTTGCCTGGAGGAGACAAGGGCATGGATGACTGACAACTTCCTCCAGTTAAATAGCTCCAAAACATAAGGCCTCCTTATTGGAACCCCACATCAACTCCGGTCCTCCCCCATGACTGTTTACTCATTTGCTGGCCATGATATCCCTCTCACATCCTCTGTAACAAACCTGGGGGTTTGATTTGACCCCTACTTATCATTTAACACTCACATTCAATACATCTGTAAGACTGCATTCTATCACCTCCAGAACATTTCCAAACTCTGCCCCTCCCTCCCCTTTCTGATGCAGAGAGGCTGGTTCATGCCTTTGTCTCCTCCAGGCTCGACTACTGTAATGCACTCCTCATCGTTTTCCCTGGCAATAGCCTGCAGAGGCTGCAGTACATTCAGAACTGCACTGCCAGGGTCCTGATGAGGGTGCGCAAATCGGAACACATCACACCCATCCTCCATAAACTTCACTGGCTCCCTGTTAGGTTCAGGATCGAGTATAAGATCTGCCTCCTGACCTATCAGTGTGTCTACGGCAGGGCACCAGTGTACCTCAAAGAACTCATCAATATCCAAAATCCAACCAGACATCTCCGCTCGTCTGATAGGCACCAACTCCAGGTCCCCAACACTAAACTCTGCATCATGGGAGAAAGGGTTTTCAAGGCGGCTGCGCCTCGACTATGGAAAGCCCTCCCTAATCACCTAAGGGCGCCACAGTACATTGATGTTTTTAAAAGTAAATTAAAGACCCATTTATTTTGTATCGCTTTTCCTTAAAAGTCTCATTTAGTATCATTTATTTTAATTGTTTTATGTCTTTTTAATCTGTTGTGCCTGTAGCACTTTGAAGCGTGTTTTCATGTGTAAAGTGCAATACAAATAAAATGTATTATTATTATTATAATGTGAGACCATGAAACTGCTCTCAGTTCAATCCCAGAGTCTGTTGCCTGTGATGTAATATACGACCTTGGGGCTGAGTCAGGGAGCTCACAGGCTCATGTGGGGGATGGGGTAGTGGGGTGGGGTGGGATGGAGCGTCCTTTTGCACACACATCCAAGTGAGTTTTTTGTTTAGACTACCAAGACCAGGTAGTCGAATTCCAGTAGATAAGAAATTGTTTTAGAAACAGGCGAAGATCACTTTTTCTCTTTTCTTAGTCAGTGGTCCGAGTTCCTCAGAAAATCCACCTGCGATAATCAGCAGATATCCGGTTATCATGAATCCAATTATATAAATGATTCCAACGTCCTCGATGGTCAAAAGTGAGAGACACAAGATCCTCCACGATGTTCCATCGGAACAACTCGGCTCTCCCTTTTAGCTGGTCTCCGGGAAAAAATGTGTTAATTGTATTAAGAGACCAGCTGACCAGAACCAGAACCATGGTTGTTCATTCCGGAGGAGAATGCAGAGAGAGGATCCAAAATTAATTGACAAGACAAAAGAATGCAGAAGTAGACAACAGTAGGGAGGGAAAGAGAAAACCGTCCATCCTCACGGAGAACAGGAAGTAGAAGGGATTTCTCTCCCGGTCAGAAATGAAGGGAATTCACTGGTGAAAAGTGTCTCCTTTCCGCTGGCAGAGTAGTACCTCAAGACACATTTTGCCAGTTGTTGCTGGCCTTTATAAACTTCATAATGTCATCATTGGCCACGGACCAATGGGAATGCATTGGGGGCACAGCTAGTAATGCTGGGAAATGCAGTATGTTTGGTTCATTTGTGGAAAATGAACCACAACACCATCTTGTACTTCTGCTTTGAAATGTTCCTCAATATAAGAACAGCTCTGACAATGCCTATGTACAGCATCTAGTGTAAAAACGGGGGAACTGCAGCCCTGAAACAGTTTTACTTTGACTAAATATTTATCTCATCAGTTTATCTGGTGCTTCGTGGAGGTCTGCGCCTTCCAGGCCCTGGCTCCCAGACTGTGAAACCGTTTGCCCATGACACTCCGCCTCTTAGACTCCGTAGAGGTCTTCAAAAAACATCTAAGAACCCTTCTGTTCGATCAGGCCTTCCCTAATTAGTATGCTTTTTATCTTGCTTCTTAATTTAGATTTTTGTGGTTTTTGATATTGAATACCTTACTGTTGCTTTATCCTAATAAATTTCTTGCATTTCTAATGTGCCAGGGTGATTATCCTACATGTTTTGTCCAGCTTTTACTTGGTTGTCCAGCTCTTTGTGGTACATTTATCTGTGAAAGGTGCTCTATAAATAAATTTTACTTACTTACAAATTTAACTGGTTTAATTTGTTCAAAGAAGTTAAGTATTTCCATAGAAGTGAATAGCAGCAAATGAAACGATTCTTTGCTACATTTGTTATGTCTGCAGCAGGAATATACCTGCTGTGCTGGAGGGGGGAGACATTAATCAGAAGAACTGCCCAGTGAGAGTCCAACTCGCGGTAGGAACACTCCTGAATACACTGCACCATAGAATAGCTTGTCAAACCACACTGATCTGCACAGACCCGTACCACTCAGTAGAACCAAGGCATTAGTCCCCTTAATGGCCCTATTAGGGTTATTGTTTTGAATACAACCCATAAAACTGTTAGTTCCAGCCCATATTGAGTCTGAGTTCCTTCTAGTCCTTCTAGCATTAAAGATGTAAAAAGTCTCCATAAAGAGCCTATTTCCAACCGTTTATATTTTTTGTCAGGCTCCAGTTTAATTATCTTTTGTTTTCCTGATTTCAGTGTTTCTTTGTAGTAACTACTTTGGTTTGTCTAATCATTCATGTGTCTGCTTGATGATCCGATTCAAAAAGTAACACTTACTCTTCAACTTGGTCTGGTGGCTGATCTTTATCCTGATCAGCGGTGCTTCTTTGGTTTACCCTGGAAAAAAGAATCTTGTTTTTAAATGGCAGCACAACAACAATGCACCAGAAACACATTCTCATCCAAAATAGACAACAGTTTTTTACAGATGCAGAAGAGTTTAAAACCAGTTTAAGCACTTACAGTAACAGCTATCCTCCCTTTATCATTTAAACCACACTTTCAATTCAATTCAATTCAATTCAAAAATACTTTATTGATCCCAGAGGGAAATTACGTGTTGGTATAGCTCATATAATTAATTCTTTAAGGAGTTGTTGTAGATGATGATAGCTGTGGGCAGGAAGGATTTCCTGTAGCGGTCTGTATTGCAGCGAAACTGAAGAAGTCTCCGACTGAAGACGCTCTGTTGTTGTATGACTGTCTGATGAAGAGGATGCTCAGGGTTGTCCATAATTTTTTTGATTTTATGAAGAATCTTTCTTTGCATTATCATCTCCAGATTTTCCACAGTTGTCCCAAGAACAGAACCAGCCTTCTTTATCAGGTTGTTTAGCCTTTTTAAATCCCTGGATCTGATGCTGCTACCCCAACAGATGACGGTTGAAGAGATTACACTCTCCACAACAGACTTGTAGAAGATCTCCAGCATCTTGCTGCAAACCTTGAAGGACCTAAGCTTCCTCAAGAAGTACAGTCTGCTCTGTCCCTTCTTGTAGACGGCTTCACTGTTGCGCCTCCAGTCCAGTCTGTTGTCAAGGTGAACTCCGAGGTATTTATACACCTCAACCACCTCCACTTCTTCTCCCATGATGGAAACAGTGTTTGACTTATCCCTGTTTCTTCTGAAATCTACAATCATCTCCTTTGTTTTGTTCACATTCAAGGTGAGACGATTGTTTCCACACCATGTCACAAAGCGGTCCACCAGCTCTCTGTATTCAGCTTCTTGTCCATCTCTGATACATCCGACAATTGCAGAGTCATCTGAGTATTTCTGCAGATGACAGGTCTCTGATTTGTACTGGAAGTCTGAGGTGTACAGAGTGAAAAGGAATGGTGAGAGTACGGTCCCCTGTGGTGCTCCTGTGCTGCTGACCACCTGGTTTAACACACAATTCTTTAGTCTCACAAATTGTGGTCTGTGGGTAAGGTAGTCATTGATCCAGGCGATTGTTAAGGGCTCCACCTGTGTCTTCAGGAGTTTCTGACAAAGCAAATCAGGCTGAATTGTATTAAATGCACTGGAGAAATCAAAGAACATGATCCTCACAGTGCTGCCTGCTTTGTCCAGATGACAGTGGGTTGGTTGAAGCAGGTGGATGATGGCATCTTCAACTCCAACTCCACAGCGATAAGCAAACTGCAATGGGTCCTGATATGTTCTTGTTTGCTTACTCAGGGGTGCCAACAGGAGTCTCTCCAGGACCTTCATGATGTGGGATGTCAGGGCAACAGGTCTATAGTCATTGATGACTGATGGGTGAGTTCTTTTGGGTACTGGAACAAGGCAGGATGTCTTCCACAACACTGGAACCTTCTCCTGAGTTAGGCTAAGGTTGAAGAGGTGCTGCAGAATCCCACAGAGCTGCTCAGCACAGGCCTTCAGGACTCTGGGGCTGACACCATCTGGACCTGCAGCCTTGTTCCGGTTCAGTTTCTCCAGCTGCCTCTTCACCTGACTTTTGGAGACAGACAAGTGGGAGGGGGAGCCAAAGGGGGTAGCAGCATTTCCTGACTTGGTTGAAGTCAAACTTGTGGAATTAGAAGAGTCCATGGCTGAGGTGAAGGATAAAACATCAGAGGTGTAACAGGAAAGCTGTTGATCAGAGGAGAGTGGGATGTCTGTTTGGCTGGGAACAGGAGAGGGGGATGCTGAGCTAGTTCCTGAACTGAACCTGTTGAAGAATATGTTCAGTTCATTGGCTCTGTCCAGACTTCCATCTATCCAATCCTTCCTGTCCTTAAAACCTGTGATCTTTCTCATTCCTGACCAGACATCTCTGATATTGTTCCTCTGTAGTTTGTTCTCCAGCTTCTTACTGTATGCCTCCTTGCTGTCTCTGATCTTGACCTTAAGTTGCTTTTGTATACTCCTCGTTAATTCCCTGTCTCCCTCCCTGAAGGCTCTTTTTTTCTTGTTTAGCAGTTCCTTCAGGTCACTGGTGATCCAGGGTTTGTTATTAGGGAAGCATCTCACAGTTCTGGCGGGGATGATGTTGTCCACACAGAAGTTTACATAGTCAGTCACACACTCAGTCATGGCATTGATGTCCTCTCCATGTGCTTGGCAAAGAGTCATCCAGTCTGTGGTTGCAAAACAACCCTGCAGGGCTTCTTCAGCTTCCTGTGACCATTTTCTCACAGTTCGTTTTGTCACAGGTTGCCTCTGAACAAGTGGTTTATATTCTGAACAGAGAAAAACAAGATTGTGATCTCTTGTCCCAGAGGAGGTCTTGGTTTGGACATGTATGCCTCCTTTACATTTGCATAAAACAAATCCAAGGTCCTGTTTTCTCTTGTAGAGCAGCTGACAAACTGTTGAAATGTTGGAAGTGTAGTGGAGAGCGAGGCATGATTAAAATCACCAGATATTGCCACAAATGCATTGGGGTGCTGTGTCTGTAGCTTAGCAACAACGGAACTCATGACATCACGTGCATTGTCTGCAACAGCTAAAGGTGGAATGTAAACAACTGCCAAAATTACACTGGTGAACTCTCTTGGTAAATAATATGGACGAAAACTCACTGCCAAGAGTTCGACATCTGGGCTGCAGAGACGACACCTCACAGTAACATGTCCTGGATGGCACCATCTGTTGTTGACAAGCACTACGACTCCACCACCTTTTCTTTTTCTGCTCGTCTTCAGATCTCTGTCTGCTCGTATAGTCAGGAAGCCTGGCAGACAGACGTTGGAGTCGGGGATATGATCCTGGAGCCACGTCTCAGTAAAACACATAACACTGCATTCACGGTACTCTGGCTGAGTCCTTGTAAGGGCTTGGAGTTCATCCATCTTGTTAGCCAATGATCTTGCGTTGCCCATTATGATCGATGGAAGAGATGGCTTTAACTTCCTCTTTCTCTGTCTCCTTTTCGCTCCTGCTCTGCATCCACGTCTCCTCCTTATAAACTCATCAGGGATTTGTGGCTTCAGTTGAGGTATTATTTCAGCTTTGCGATGTTAATCAGCTGCTCCCGGCTGTAACCCACATTGTTGCCATGGTTACGCATCATAACAAATTGTCAAAAACGGAAAAATTTACAGCAAAAATCCTTCCAGCTTCACAGCACCAAAGACTAGAAAGTATACAGGTAAAAAAAAAATGCAATCTTCTTTAAGAAAAAAGAAGAACCAATGTACAAAAAAACAAAACTTAATATGTAGCCAACAGAGCCACTCCAACATGCAGCCACCCAGAGCAGCGCAATTCTAGAATTAATTAGACTTAAATGTTTCAGATCAGGAAAAAAAAAAAGATTATCTGACCCGAAATAACCTGTGCAGATACAAAAAGCTTGAAAATATTTTTTCTTTTATTAAAGTAAAAATGCTAATCAACCTGAATGGCCCTAAAGTAACAAAGTTTAAACCAGATATTTACACTCTGTATAAAATGATTTATCACAATTTTTTGGACTGTCTGAAATTAAAACAGACTAAACAACTCTTGTTTTAGATCAATTAGAATTTGAATGTGAGAATAATGAGATGGATTTTTGGGTGGAATTTTTATCACTTCCCTTATAGTCAAAAGTTTTAAAACAAAAATATTACTAAGTCCTTATACTATTAAGAAAGTATAGAAAATAATCAAAAGAGAATGGCCAAAAGTATAATAAAGAGAATTGTAGCCCCTCATAAGTCTGCTTCATCCTCCAGGTGCCTGGAGGTGCCATGCTCATCTGTTGAAGCAATTACAGTATATACAAGTATAAACACCACAGGAATTTGCCAGCATTCAGGAAGGAGAAGGGTTCTATGTCCCAGAGATGAAAGTGTTTTCATGTAAAAATGTGCAAATCAAACCCAGAACAAAAGCAAAAGATGCTGGCTGAAGCTGCTAAGATAGTGTCATTATCCAGATAAAACAAGTCCTGTACCAACACAGGCTGAAAGGCCACTCAATGAGGAGGAAGCCATTACACCAAAAGCAAAATAAAAAGCCAGATTATGATTTGGAAATGTACTTGGGGACAAAGGCCATACTTTTTGGGGACATGTCCTGTGGTCTGATAAAATTAAAATTGAAGCAATTAGCTATAACACTATCCCAACATGTTGAAAGAACACAATGAAGAAAAACTGAAGCAACATCTTAAGACATCAGCAAGTAAGTTGAAGATTGGGCACAAATTTGTCTTTGAAATGAACGATGAGGCTAACCATGCTACAAAACTACAAAGCTACCTAATTACATCAGTGTCAATGTTCTGGAGTGACCATCACAAAGGCCTGATCAGAATCCCATGAAAAAAAATGGGCATATCAAAGAGGTGTGTGTGAGCATTAAAGAGTTATAATAAATATTATATGTGGAAAATATTTTATTCAGAAATGTCTGTTTATGAAAATAGGTTAAATTACTTTTACATTAAATGGCCTGTACTTGTAAAGCGCTTTATCTAGTACTAAAGACCCCAACGCGCTTCACTGTTCATTCAGACACAAAGGTGTTGGTAAACTACATTGTGTTCACAGCTGACAGAAGTGAGGCTGCCACTGGACACTGGCCTCACCGGGCCCTCTAACCACCACCAGTAGGCAAGGAGGGTGAAGTGTCTTGCCCAAGGACACAATGACCGAGATGGGGGGAGCGGGTGTTCGAACCAGCAAGCCTCTGGTTATAAGACAAACTCTTAACTCGCCCAATATGTGAATATTTTGGTTTATTTCAATAAGACCCTTCATCCAAAAGGCTAAACAAGCTGATAAAGAAGGCTGGTTCTGTTCCTCATAAAATTAAATTAATTACAGACAACCCTGAGCATCCTCTTCATGACACTGTTATACAACAACAGTGTCTTCAGTCAGAGGCTTGCTGTAATAATGACCGCTACAGGAGATCCCTCCTGCCCACAGCCATCAGCATCTACAACAACTCTTTGAAAAAACGTAGAAAATATGAGTAACAATATTTCATTTTCCTCTGGAAGTATTTATTGTGTTTTTGTCCTTAATATCCAGGTATCTCTGTTGTTCTTCTGTTTCCTTTTTTTAAAATCTGTGTGATTGTAATTAGTTAGGCGGTAGTTTGTACCAGGCCCGGCGCCATGGGCGGGCCTGGTACATGAATGAATTCATGAATGAATTCATGAATTCATGAATTCATTCATGAATTCATTCATGAATCGGACCCGCCCATGACAGATTACAATGCCTCATGCAAATGTATTGGCCCAAGACAACCAACAGAGGGTGCGATAGGTTACTAATCGGGAGTTTTGGATGTGGTAAAAAAAAGAC
This sequence comes from Valencia hispanica, assembly GCA_963556495.2. Taxonomy (NCBI): domain Eukaryota; kingdom Metazoa; phylum Chordata; class Actinopteri; order Cyprinodontiformes; family Valenciidae; genus Valencia; species Valencia hispanica. Next base: position 4,155,272 of record OY747709.1, read on the forward strand.
ACTTGTAATTCTGTAGAAGTAAATAAATATGATTACCTCTCAGCCGGGGATATAAAGCATGCCAGTGGTGGTAAAGCTCCTGTAGCTCTTCTAGAATAAAAAAAAAATCATATGAAAACTAAGGAAGATTTCTAGATCCATTTTTGCCAGCTTGTGTTTAGCTTCGTCACTGTTGCTAGGCGACAGGACATTCACCGAGAAATGAATCTGAAGGCTAGACTGTCCAAATTCACAGCCGCTAACATCCGGTCTACCCGGTCGAGGAAGGACCCGTCCTATGTAGACTGGGGAGGACGGGTCCTTAGAAGGATGCACAATAGACATGACCCTGAAATGACATTCTGGTCCACACTTCTTACCAGTTGGTGGCAGTAACGCACCAATTCGTTGTTTACCAGCCGTGAGTAATTATCAAGAAAAAGCAAAAGTGCGCTATTAAGAGCATGCTAACTGGTAGACATGATGTAAACATTCGGAGAAATACATGCAAGAAAGGAATTTACAACGGTCTTTAGCAGCAGAGGTGGATTGAGGAAGACTTGTGGACTAAGTACTTTATTGGAGTACATTAATTGGATGTAAAATGATTGTTTTTGTTCGAGATGATGGCTCTGTGGATGTGCCGGCACAGCTAAGAAGGGTAAGTTGGACATTATTATTTTTCTTTCTGATTGTATCAGGACAGTTTCACAAGCGAGTAGCGTCACTGATCAAAGCAGCAGAAAAATAACAAGAGAATCGACCTGGAAGAAGCAGGGCTTGTTGCTGTGTTTTCTGTTGTTATTAACTGGTTTACAAGCAAATCTTATTTTAACAAAGCTGGTTGTTTGGTGACGTCTGCTCATTTCTCTCCGAATCAGCGTGACTTAACCACAGCTCCTGCTGAGTGACAATGATCTTTTTAAATTATGTATTATATAAATATTTACATAGAAAGAGTGTCAAAAAGGGCTGTTTTAACCCAGAAATATTTAACACACTGCCAACGGGAGGTAGAGACGTTAAGAGGTTAAATAAAAACTGGGCCCCCCCAAAATAAGCTGCGCTGCGCCCCCCCCCTGCTAAATAAACCAGGGTCTGGTTGGTACTGTGCCCTATTCTGTGTTTATGTTCATAATGCTGTATTGTTACAAATTAAGTTTTTAAAACAAGCAATCGCATGCTCATGTTGTGTCCCTGCCTCTCTTTTTCATTTCATTCAGCAACATGCTTTTGCAGTAGTTTGGTGATTAGTTCACACAACCCAAATGCATCCAGATCTGCTACAAAAACGTCACGCTTGTCTGACTGATTGTGACCGAGTTTGGATCAGGTTAGTTTCTCTCACACGTTTACGGCCTCCAGTCTCATCCCCTTCCCACACTAAGAGACATTTTTTCCAACTCACACTTCAGACTAATGCAGATTTTTTCCCCCTTTAGAAAGTTATTCATTCATTTGTTGTTTGCTGTCTTTTAGAAGAATCTTAGTTTTAGAGCTTTCTCTATTTTTTAAGAGTATTTTTTGAGTCATTGGTATGCATACACATGGATAACCCCCCCCCAAAGAAAAAAACAACAAATAAACGTTATGAATTGAAAAACTATACTGACGAATTTGCTGAGGTCTTCCTTCTTATCTGTCAAAAAAAGAGAGGTTTTTGAGATTATTTGGGGTTTCAAGAGAGCAGATGTTTGGCACAAAGATGAAAGCTTACAATCAGGACTCACCGGATGATGGTATGTGATGTACATGATTTCCTCCTCTGCAAAGAAACAACAAACTTCCTTACACATCTGATCTTAGAGAATCTTAGAGAATGGCAAAAACTGTAACTGAAATACTTTGTCAGGATATGATATAGTAACACAAGAACTGATGAAGTAGGTATCAGATGATCTTATCAAACTTAAATTTGGGACTTTTATTAGAAAAGAGAAAAGAAGTGAAACAACCATCAGTAGACAGTTTCAACTGATCATTTGTTTCTTTCGCTTTCTTTCTTTGCCAATGGGCTCCAATATCTTCCTTTGTGCCAGAAGTAGCGTAATAATGTTTAATAGTTTAAAATGATCTGATCTTTATTTGTTATGTCTCTGACTAAGGATGAATGAAAAGAAAGAGCAAACGGTGCTAGATTTAAAGTGAAACTATCGATTTAGTGACAGATCAGTTGGACGAGATAAACCTTTCTTACATGGAAGAGACGTTTCCTTATAGTACGCCCTCAGGGAAAATGAGAGCTATGCAAAAAGTGCTTTTGTTTTGTGTATTGTATTTCCTAAGAGCTGGAGATCAGATAGAGCATCACAACAACAACAACAACAACAACAACAACAACAACAACAACAACAAAAGAAAGGCATTAAAATATCAAATTCCACAAAATGTGCGCGCAACGGTGGATAAATTCTGCTCTGTTTGCTTGTCTAAAATCTAATCTGACTAAATGGAAATAAGAAAAGAAAGTTGAAACCATTTTTATGTCCAGAAACTCAAAGCAGGTTTATAGTGGTGTGGTGGAAATAAATCAAAGATCTGCTCTGTTTTACCAGTCATGTGGAAATCTAAACCCTGCATATTCTGACCTCCCTTTTTGTATTATTTGATTAAATAACCTGTATATATAACTTCCAAAAGCAGTGAAGGGAATCTGTTTTATAGGTCCAAAGAAATTAAAAAATAAGATCAGGTATTTTTACCCCTCTCTTGCTTTAGAATATTTGGTATTCAGACAATTAAGGGATACATTTAGCATGAATTGATGTGGGTTTAATTTACCTGCGAAACTCCAAAAAACACAAAATCAAATGGGAATTCAAAGAAAATCAAAGATACACCAGTTTATCAAAATTTGACCAAAAAAAACATGAACTTTACATTTTCCGCAGATCAACAATTAGCCGATTAAAATACAACTACCTTCTTCTCTATAGAAGGTCTGATCATTGGCCATGGCCTCTTCAAGCTTCCTCTCATACAGACTTCGAGTGGACCCTGTGGTCAAACAAAAATTCACAAGGTTGAAAAACACATGATTTAAATCAATCCTCACAACAACCAATTGTGTAATAACAGCTAACAAAATAATATCTGCCAATTTTGGCCAGTTAAAATGTAAATAATGTGAAAACTTTTTTTCAGCCACCAACATAATAACAATTTCCTCAATAGCCTAATAAGTTACTAGCATTGAAAAATTCATTTGAAAACATAATAACTGTGTAATATCTGTTCCTGAATTCTTGCACTTTCCCTTAAATAACCTAAAAAGTCAGTGTTCCTCACAATAATGAATTAAATATTTCATAATACGTGAAATGATAATTTTACATTACCAAAGATACTGTAATAAACAAAGGTTATTTTTGAAAACAGGTCATTGTATAATCATAATTCAGGATAGTGAGTGCTACATTGTACAGATCCTTGAAGAATGAATGTGAGGACTACACTTGTAGATCAACAAACTGCATAAACATTACAAAAAAATTAATGATCAACAATGCAGTCCTATTAATGTAACATTACATTAATTGTATTTACGACTTGTTCAAAAATATATATATTTTAATGCTATGCCAGTAAGTGAAAACATGCAGTGATTGATTACATAATTGGCAAAATTTCTGTCATTATCACATAGTTGGTTGGATTGCAGAGGTCAGCATGCTGGGTTACAATTTTATATTTACAGAAGAAAATCAAGTCATCATACACCCAAGTGATGTCTAGATGTATACAAATGTGATTATTTATGTTAAGTACACTGAATAAATAAACCTTATAGGAAGTGTAAATGTAGATCATTTAACCAGTGATATATAAATTGTACAAAATGAACAGAACTAGTGGGCTACTCCTCATATTTGCCTTCCAAGCAGCCAGACTTTCCTGTCATCTTGTGAGTTGTTTTGGTCAACAGTTCTTCAGGCTTTCTGGAGGTCTTTTAATGTATTCCTTTGAACTTTGGCTGCTTTTCACTCATGTTCTATCTGTCACCCTTACCAAGAGTGAATTTCTATGTTTTTCAGCTTTTTAATCCTAAATCAATAATTTAGTAAAAAGCCTTTCAATTAAAGGTTCGTCTGCACATAACAGATAAAATAGCCAATTTTAATTGAATGTTTAGACTTTTTGTTATTCCCAGTTTGTAATTTGCTCCCTTTTTGTTGGAAATTATCAGTTTGACTTTCTCAAAGAGCTGTCACCTTAAAACTAGTACTTTTCCTGTTTCCTAAAGAAATGACTGTCCTGTACTCATATCCACTTCTTATTCAGTTTCAGATATTTGCCTCAAGGCACTTTGCAAAAAAAAAGTCAAGAACATACATTCCAGTTGATCTTAGGTATGAAACAATGCAGTCAAGTTCACTTTATTATTTCTTGGTTAAAATGTTTTGTTTTTTTATAGAAGGAAACCCAGCAGATTGCATTAAGTCACTGACTCAAAGTCACTACAAATCTAGAGAAGTATTGCCCCAAACGGCTTTGAGCTGTGCAGTTCATTTTAATTATACGTACTCACTACTGGTCCATGCTTGATGCCGTAGTCTGTCAGTAGATGACTGATCTCTGCATTGCTTTTGTCTTTTAGAGACATTCTGAAGAGGTGAAGAATATGGAGCAGGAAAACAGACTGTACAGTGACAACAGGCAGAAAAATCAAGTCAAACATAATAATAACAGGCCAACAATCATGTCTTAAAAGATGTATTCTCAGCATTTTCATATGTTACCTGTGACTAAAATACAATATGACCTCATTGAACATTACAGGTTCTGTATATTTAAACAAGAACATGAAGAACTGAAGGAACGTACTCACCTGTGTAGCAGCCAGCAGCTGGGTGTAGTAGAAAGAGTGGAGAGTTGGTACTGGTGCAGCAGGAAAATAAACTGGGCGTTCCTGTGCGGAGGCCTGGAAGCATTCCATCATACAGCAAGCATTTAAATTCTCACAAACGGTTAAAAGGGAAGCTCTTTTACAAATGCAATAATTTAAAATCTACACCTATACATTTAATTTTTTGACAGTTTTATATTTAAATGATCAAACTACAAATCCATTCGGTGACTGGCAGCAGCTGTGACCAGATAACCAAACTTGTTGTCTATCATAACAGGATATATGCTTAGCGGAAAACTGCTTTATTTTTGAGCTCATGAGTTGTTATTGTTGATAAAACACCGGTTCTTGTCTTCATTCAGTTTAATCTTCCAATTTCTGAGTCATTCAACAATATAAGGAGTAAACCACTGCCCCTTACTTAGCAGATCCATATTTAAAATTATAGGGATAAATAGGGCAGTATTATTAATCATATTTCAGTTCAATGTATTATTTATATAGCCCCAATTCACAAACATATCATCTCAAGGTACTTTAAAATAAAAGTCATTTCAGTTCAATCATACATACTTCCTATTAATCCTTCAGTTCATTTTTCTGTAAATTCAAAAGTTATCAAAAATGGTCAGTTAAGACAGGGTTATGTGGGTGGACTGTTATTTCCTCACACTCAATGCCGTATGTCAGTACAACGTCCAAAGTGGGATGACCGGAGTGGGTGGGTCCCTGTACTTTTTGAGTAAAGCCAATTGAGTCTAAGATAGCATTAAAGGCTGCATTTAAGCTATCTCTTTAAGTTTCAACATGGATATTACCCCCCCCACTATAATGACCTTATCTCTGTTTAAAAATAAATTAGATAAAAATCTACAATTGTTATCTAAAAATTGGGAGTAAGAGCCTGGTGGACGATATAAAAGCACAAATTGAACACTAAACTATATTCTCTAAACCAAATTCTCAGTGGCCAAAACAAATTTTCGAATCAAACATTTATTTGACTAAACCCTAAACACTGTTCAGGTAGTTAGACACAATTTGCAAAACTCATCCACTCTTCAAAACCGTAAACACATTCTCAGTCATCAAACACAGTTCACAGTTGTGTTGCAAAACTGTAAACACTGGTAGCGAAACGTGAATACAACTAAACCACAGCAGTCATTTTACACACAGCAGCTCGATGTCAGCTGGTGATGTGATCAGACCACCTGGACAGAATAAAAGTCAGTTCAGAGTTCACAGGTGGAACATGCGCATTACAGTTTATTTCCCCAATTGCTAAAACACAATTTTGCAAACTAGGCTGGTTGTATCCAAATACTTAACACAATTCACAAAACCACACACCCAAACTGCAAAATACCTCATACATCCTGCAAAATGAAGCACTGCAACCAAAACTACACATCGCATTATCAAAGTTAAACCTTTGCACCAAATGGCAAATACTTCATTCATTTTATCAGATTTTTGTCCAACCAACTACACACTGGTAGGCATAATGAAAAGCTTTGCCATAATACTAAAATATTTCAAATTGTAGAAACTCCTTCAGATTGTTCACATGCACAGAAATATTAGCAGATACGCACACATGCTTTTGAAACATGTATTTTCTACCAAACAAGCTAGTGCAACATATGCACAGCAGATATATTTATTTTGGAGTGAAGAAAAACATGCTCAAAGAAAACAATAAACTGAAAAAGACAATTGCAGAAAAATATATGGTAAAAAAAAGAGGCAAGAAAAATAATTAGGCGGCATGTTGCCGCCCAGCTGGGTCTGGCCACAACGCCTCGCCCACATAACAGGCAGTATCTTTCCTTACCTTCACACAACAGCAGGAACTTGCCATTGTGGACCTAGTGAGGACAGACAATGCCATCCGTCTTCTCCAGCTACGACAGAAAATACTTGCAGACAGGCAAGTGTTCAGCAACATAAATCATGTGAGCATCACCACCATCAGATGCATCTTGGGAAAACACACCATCATAATAAAGCAGCTCTAAATGGTCCCATTTGAGAGGAACAGTGTCAGGGTCAAAGGACTTCGACGTCAATATGTACAGGTAAGTGTAACTGTCCCTTACATTTACAAAACAGTATTGGTGAGATCCAGTAGCAGCTACAGTATATATGTACCATATCAGTACCACATGGATCCATTTGGAGAGCTAAACAAGTACCTGTGTGATTGGGTGGGGGTTCTGAATGTGTAGCACTGTAGTAAATATGATTTTTTGTTTGTTACAGATAATCTTGGCCATGGATGGAGCTGCACAGCCTCATGAATTCAATTTCTTAGATGAAGCTGGATTGGACCTGAGCAAAACAAGACGACGGGGTCGTAAGGGCAATTGTGCATGTCCCGGGGCAGCGCGGGGCAATTATCACATCGTGTGCTGCCATAAGCCTTCGAGGGCTTCTGCATCATCATACAAAACTAAGTCCATACAATAGCCAACATATACTCACATTTCTAGATGCTCTCCATAATATAGTTGTACAGAACAGACCGGATCAGCGCTGGTTTGTGGTGGTTTGGGATGATCTCACTTTCCATTGAGCTGCTCTGGTCCAGGCCTGGTTCACCAAGAACAATCAATTTGAAGTGGTATACTTGCCCCCTTACTCACCATTTTTAAACCCTATAGAGAAATTATTTTCGGCTTGGAGATGGCATGTATATGGCCGCCAACCACATGCCCGCATGCCTCTTCTGCAGGCAATGGAACAGGCCTGTGGCGACATTCAGGTGACAACAATCCATGGATGGTTTCCACATGCAAAGGGGTATTTTCCCTGGTGCCTGGAGAAGACATTGCTTGCGATGTCGATGAGGTCCTGTGGCCAGACCCCAACAGACGGGCGGGATCCATGAGCTCACGTATGCACAATTGCCATGATTGTCTGTGTTTACAGTATAGTGTTTTTTTTTCCCTTTATCTGAATTCATGTTACTGCAATGTACAGTGCTGCAACATACAATACTGAGTAGACTTGTTTGCTTTTTTGGTTGTTTGAAAATGTGCCTGAATGAACAGTGAAAACCAAAGACTGCAGTGTTTTATATAAAGTAGACTAGTGTGTTCCCCCTGATCTGAAAGTGTATGCATATGATGCAAGTATGTGTCATTTTGTCACCAGAGTTACATTTTGACAAAGGATTGTTAGGTTTTGAGAGTAGAGTTTCAATTTGACACAGATGTGAATGATATATTTCCCAGTGTTATGTCATGTTTATTGTGTGTAGAGTATTGGCACAATGAGCAAAGTTTTGCAAAATGCGTTCAAGCAACGGGCAAAAACTGTAAATGGTGGGTGGTCAGCAAACCAGTTTTTGACTGGGGCTGCACGATGAAAGCTCACGCTGTCCTATACTACAACGTACCCGTTTCCTTGATTGTCTGCATCATTCATATGGTCTGGTGGTATGAGAATGTTGTGGAGTCTGTACAGAAATGTGAGAATATGGGCTGTGCTGTATGGTCCAAGGCTGGCATGACGGTGGATGACACCATGAGTATCGGAGATGGCAGCGCACATTGTGATGTTCCCACCGCGTTGGCCATGAACCTCTATAATGGCTCTGTGGCCACGGAAGTCTCTTCCCCTTCTTCTGGTCTTTGGTAGGTTGAACCCAGCCTTATCTATAAAGATTAACTCATGTGGGATTGCATGAACATCCATTTCCAGTACTCCCTTAAAACAAAGAACAAAAATCTGTCAATATGGTATTATCCAATACACTGGGAAACAATGTTGCGTGTAGTGTACTGCAGTCAATATTGTACTTACATCCATATATGCTCGTCTGAGCTTTTTTTTTCTTTAAGAGTTTTTCTCAAAAGGCACCTTATAAAGTTGTTTCATTCTGATTTGGTTTCGCTTGAGAATGCGAGACAATGTGGACAGACTGACTCGTTGAATATTGTTGAATATGGTGTTGTCTTGAATGATGTGGCTTTGAATTTCTTGTAATCTGATTTCATTATTCTCCAAAACCAAGTTTACAATGAACATTTGGCCCCTTCCTCCATCATGGTTGCGTCTCTCAGTCTTTTAGTAAAAAAAAACAAAAACAAAAAATATATGGCTTGGACAATGCAGCCTAAAGATATTTCCCCCACAGGGAAATACATTTTATAGGAAACTTGTACAGTTAATGTATGACATCAGCCATTCATGAAGTAAACAGGTGTCACCCAACTGATACAGTTTGCCATGGGGTGTACTACATAGTGTGAAAGAAAGTTTGGTTACATACCTGTACTCCAATCTAAATGTCCAGATGTCAGAGGTGACAGTAAAACGGCTCAAGTTGGGCTGTACTCTCTGTCCAGCCTCTTGCATTGTCAGCCCATGGTTGATGACATGATCAACTAAAGTTGCTTTGATTTAATTTGAAAGTTGTTGTCTTCTTTGGCCATGAACGGAAGTACCCCTATCTCCCACTCTTCCTCGCCCTCTAATTATCCCCTCCCTCTTCCTCTTCCTCTCTCTGCAACGTCTTCCAGTGCTGTTGTAAAAAAAAAAGGTGCTAACCTGTGGTCTTTTTATAGTGCTTACTTCCTGATTGAAGTGGTAACAATTAACCACTGAGGTGTTTGGCCAGGTGGCACATATATTGGCCATTTAGCTCATGTAGTGTCATTTTGAATGGCAGAGTTTTGAAATGGCAAACATGTCAGATTGTTGTGTCTTATGCAGAGAACCATGTTCAGTGCATTTAGAAAGTCCCATTTTGAATTGCAAAGTGTGTGAAGCAGAAAATGCCTTTAGAGTTTTGGAAACTTGAGACGAGGTTTTGCTCTCTGTGTGTCAGTTTAAAATTTGTGCCATGCATGTCATTCTAGTGTGTTAACAATTGGAAAAAAACAGTGTCTTCAATTATTTGATGTAGTGTCTAACAAATTCCCTGGGGTGAATATATTTTACTTGCTGTGTGTATGAGTTGATCACATTGTTTGGTGTTGAACACATAATGACTGGTTTTGAGGTGAAAGTTTGATTTTGACAGAAAAGTCTAGGGTTTGGTGAATGTTAAGATTTTTTAATTGGTTTTCAAGGTTTTGAGAAAATGGGTGGAGATTTCAAGAAGTAGGGTTTAGCAATTCAGCAAAACTGTAATTGGTCTGGAATTAATTAATGCATCTGAATGTAAATATAAATGTAGAACTACTTATTTCCAAGTATTTCATTACACAAATGTTTTAATTACCAGTTAAGCATACCCCTATGATCCTATGGTATATTATCCAGGGGCTTCAGTGATGATGATGCTTTTTAGCTGGGTTTGCATTTTTGTACTGTTGTATATTACAAAAATAGTAATAAGCATCTTTAACAGAGTAGCAGACATTAAGTAAAAGAAGCAACAAGCTAGAAAAGGATTTGTAACTTCCGAAACATGTCTGAACTGTTTGTGAAATTGTTGTTTTTTTAACTGGGAGGTAGATAAAAACTATTGCTGCTGCTGTTAGAAGGGGGCCATGATGTGGTCCCTTTTTGAGTGCATTCACAATAAACTGATGTTAAAGCCAAGACTGAATGTTCATGATGAGCTGTTAAATCCGAACATAGTGTCTAACAGGGACTGATCAAAAGCTGGAAATCATTTTAAACCTGAGACAAGACTATGCCTCATCACTTTGTGACGACATGCAACAGTAACAGCACTGTCAGTTTTAGTAGTCTGATTCTGTAGAATCTGGTTCCATTATGGTTCCAAATTCTATTGGCTCATCTTTGAGTAATTTGTTGTTATATCATTAATTAATCATAGTTTGGAATGCCCTTCCAGGTTCTTTTTGGAAGCAGTTTTTGTTTTTATGTCCGTATAACGAAGTATTTATTCAGTTATACCACAAACACAACAAACAGAGGTGTGCGTGCGTGTGTGTGTGCATGTGTTTAGGTGTACTTACAACATACCTGTACTGTCAGTCTGTCAAACTGAAAGGAGAACCTGCTTTTAATTTGTGTGTGGTTTCCAGAGAAGTTTGGCACAAACACAACACAAACCCTGACTAAACAAGCTGACAATCAGGACTCACCAGACTGTGGTATCTGACATAGGCCATTTCCTTCTCTGCATGGAAACAACACATTATCACAGTCCTGACCACAGACACCTGAAGTTACGTTTATTTTTGGGAATCAATTGCGACATTTTGATGCAGCAGGAAGAATTAAAAAGTGTTTCCAGAGGAAAAACAAATATCAGATGGCTTCCTATATATACATACATAAACATGCATGGCATGGCGTGGATTAAAAGAATAATGTAGAAGACATTAAAATTAGGTAATTATTCTAGTTATTTTTAAGGCCTTTGTTCTTCTATGTAAAGCACCTTGAATTACCTTGTTGTTGAAAGTTTGCTTTACAAATAAAATTGCCTTGCCTTCTGTTAACTTCTCTTATGCTGCTGTACAGCATATAGATGTGGACAAATCTGTTAACAAGCCCGTTGCAGATGTGTAAAACTAAAACTAAAATCTAACCTTTAAGTTGAGAACATTTATTCAGTAAGCATTAAGATCCAATGTTTAAACTCACTGGTGGCACAAATAGTGAAACCCCCACCCCTTTTAGCCATAAAGAAAGCACTGAATCTCCTGTAACAATAAACATGGTTAGCCAAAACAAAGAGGTAACTTTGACCGTTCCTCTCTGCACATTCTGCTTGATGGTCCTGAGGTTCTAATGCCTTTTCTCTTGAGCTCATCTCACAGATTTTCCACAAGGTTTAGGTCTAGGAACTGAGAGGACCTTGGAGAAGGTTAAGTTTGTGTCTGGCCTCACCACAGAGGTAATTTTGTCATAGGTTCCAGATTTTTATACCGTTGAAACACACAGTGGTGACCAATCTTCATTTTACTTGTAGACTTAATCAGATATTTATATAAAATCTATTGGTATTTAATGATACCAAGAAGATTTCCAGGACCTCTTGAAGAATCACCTCCACAATACTTAACAGAAGGCATGATATGTTTTTTCCTTCTTCACATATTCTTCCTTTTTCATGCCAAATATACCTGCAGTAGTTTTTGCCAAAATCCTCAATCTTAGTCTGATCTGTTCAAAGCACACAGTTCCAATCAAAGTTGAAGTAGATTTTAGCTAACTACATGTTTACGTTTGTGACGGTAGGACAGAACAGACTTTTTCCTAGCATGTTTGCCAAACAGCTGGTTGGACACTGGATGGGGTCTAATGGTAGCTATGGAGACTTGATGACCCCCCAAGATGCACATCTGCTTTGCAGTTATCTGACATACAGCTGTGAGGATTTTTTCCCCCTCCCTAACCATCCTGGTCACTGCATGGTGATAAATAGTGGGGAAAAGAACTATTTAACACATAGTTGATCTTTCACATTTCCAAACTTTCAACAAATGGAGAGGTCTGTAATTTTCATCATAGGTACACTTCCACTGTCAGAGACAGAATCACAAAAGAAAAATCCAGAAAATCACATTGTATGCTTTTTAAATACTGAATTGGCATTTTATTGCATGAGACACCTCACCTCCCAGCCAGCAAGAATTCTGGCTCTGACCGACCTGTTGGTTCCTCTTCAGAAACCCTCCTATCCTCGACTCCCAAAACCCAAACAATTCCCAAACAATCCTCCCCCCCCACACACACACACAGTGTAATCATTTTAAGTATGCCATCTTTTTGTTACAAAGCATCAGTACCCAACATTGCTTGAACACAAGCAATATTGCACAAGTGCTTTAAAAACGTAAAGAACTGCAGGAGAAAAGAAAAAACTAATGTAAAGGTTGTTTTGCAAAACTGAGTCCTTCAATCATCATAACTTTTCAGTACTTGGTGTGAGCCTGCTGTGATGTCATTTTATCTGCCAGGTGGAGGTGTGTGTTTGTGCCCTGCATCAAGGAATTTGATTCATTGAACATTGGTTTCAGGAAATAAATAATCACTGTATGCAAGTTTGATAAAGAACTTGTTACAGTAAAATCTGTGGGCATGATCGCTGCACTCTTCTTTCAAAAAGATGCTATCATCATCTGGCAGTTTAAAGACCATGGACAGCACCTTCCCACCTGACAGCCATCAGGGCAATCCAAAGAACCTCATCCCAACCTTAAAGCATGGGGGTGGAAGCATCATGGTTTGAGGATGCTTTTCTGCAAAGGGGACAGGACGACTGCACCGTATCAAGGAGAGCATGGATGGGGCCATATTGTGGGATTTTGGAAAACAATCTCCTACCCTAAGTTAGAGCATTGAAGATGCTTTCTGGCTGGGTCTTCCAGCTAAACAATGACCTGCAACACACAGCCATGGTAACAAAGAAGTGGCTCCATTAGAAGCATTTGAAGATCTTGGATTGGCTCTAGACCTGAACCCAATAGAAATCTTTGGAGGGAGCGAAACCTTCTGTTGCTTAGCTACAGCCCGGAAACCTAAGAGAACTGGTATTGAGAATTGAGAATCCTTGCTGCAGAGTGTGGTGGGAATGTTACAAAAAATAATAATAATGTGAATTACTTGGTTACATTTTGGTAAATGCATCCAGGGAATGTTCTGTAGAGATCAGAGTGTTTAAACAGAAGTCAGTGAAGAGCAGGATGCCCTCTGACCTCGTTCCCTTCTTCTTTGCAGTGTGAAGTGTTTTTAACCTTATGGGACAAGACATTAAGACAGCGTAGGAGCGACTGAGGAGGATAATACAGGTCCTTCTCAAAAAATTAGCATATTGTGATAAAGTTCATTCTTTTCCATAATGTAATGATAAAAATTAAACTTTCATATATTTTAGATTCATTGCACACCAACTGAAATATTTCAGGTCTTTCATTGTTTTAAAACTGATGATTTTGGCATACAGCTCATGAAAACCCAAAATTCCTATCTCAAAAAATTAGCATATCATGAAAAGGTTCTCTAAACGAGCTATTAACCTAATCATCTGAATCAACTAATTAACTCTAAACACCTGCAAAAGATTCCTGACGCTTTTAAAAACTCCCAGCCTGGTTCATTACTCAAAACCGCAATCATGGGTAAGACTGCCGACCTGACTGCTGCCCAGAAGGCCATCATTGACACCCTCAAGCAAGAGGGTAAGACACAGAAAGACATTTCTGAACGAATAGGCTGTTCCCAGAGTGCTGTATCAAGGCGCCTCAGTGGGAAGTCTGTGGGAAGGAAAAAGTGTGGCAGAAAACGCTGCACAACGAGAAGAGGTGACCGGACCCTGAGGAAGATTGTGGAGCAGGACCGATTCCAGACCTTGGGGGACCTGCGGAAGCAGTGGACTGAGTCTGGAGTAGAAACATCCAGAGCCACCGTGCACAGGCGTGTGCAGGAAATGGGCTACATTCCCCAGGTCAAGCCACTTTTGAACCAGAAACAGCGGCAGAAGCGCCTGACCTGGGCTACAGAGAAGCAGCACTGGACTGTTGCTCAGTGGTCCAAAGTACTTGCATGTCATTCGGAAATCAAGGTGCCAGAGTCTGGAGGAGGACTGGGGAGAAGGAAATGCCAAAATGCCTGAAGTCCAGTGTCAAGTACCCACAGTCAGTGATGGTCTGGGGTGCCATGTCAGCTGCTGGTGTTGGTCCACTGTGTTTTATCAAGGGCAGGGTCAATGCAGCTAGCTATCAGGAGATTTTGGAGCACTTCATGCTTCCATCTGCTGAAAAGCTTTATGGAGATGAAGATTTCATTTTTCAGCACGACCTGGCACCTGCTCACAGTGCCAAAACCACTGGTAAATGGTTTACTGACCATGGTATTACTGTGCTCAAATGACCTGCCAACTCTCCTGACCTGAACCCCATAGAGAATCTGTGGGATATTGTGAAGAGGAAGTTGAGAGACGCAAGACCCAACACTCTGGATGAGCTTAAGGCCGCTATCGAAGCATCCTGGGCCTCCATAACACCTCAGCAGTGCCACAGGCTGATTGCCTCCATGCCACGCCGCATTGAAGCAGTCATTTCTGCAAAAGGATTCCCCACCAAGTATTGAGTGCATAACTGAACATAATTATTTGAAGGTTGACTTTTTTTGTATTAAAAACACTTTTCTTTTATTGGTCGGATGAGATATGCTAATTTTTTGACATAGGAATTTTGGGTTTTCATGAGCTGTATGCCAAAATCATCAGTTTTAAAACAATGAAAGACCTGAAATATTTCAGTTGGTGTGCAATGAATCTAAAATATATGAAAGTTTAATTTTTATCATTACATTATAAAATAATTAACTTTATCACAATATGCTAATTTTTTGAGAAGGACCTGTATTAGATTACTTTATACCATAAGGCTTTAGGAATTGGAGGCTGCAGAAGAATTCAAGCATGGCCCAGCTCTGTCTGGTGGTTCTGGCCGATCTACTTCTTAAATATCAAAAAACGGCAAACGGACTGCAGCCTCATCTTTGTTAGAGAAAGATTTTTTTTTTTTCAGACCTGGTCCAGCGCTGCATTAAACATTTGACCTCTGGAAGTGTAAACGGAGGTATCTATACCAAATATTAAGTTCTGTTTTTCTATTGTATCAAAATAAGAATTCTGTGAATATGCTGCTGCAATAAAAGCTGATTTTTTAAAAAGTTGTTTTTCTACATCTGTACTAGGGACCTTTGTTTGGATCTGTATGTTTAAATTGAGCAATAAGTGAGAAACAAAGAATGAGGTTCAAACTAAAACTTTGTCTTCGATTACAGATCAGTTGGATGAGATTAACATCGTCTTTCGTGGAAGCACCATCTGATGTTTTAGCTCATGAGGCTGCCCAGAACTATAGAATAGCTTTTGGTTGGTCTTTTCTTCCAGCAAGTCTTACAAAATAAAATAATCTAAGAGCTGATGGAACAGTAAATCTAAGGGAATTGAGGAACCTAGCAGTTCCATTTTCGACACCCAGATCTAAAATGAAGTCTCCTCTTCAGAACCGAAGAAGCCTTTTGGATAACAAGTGAAAATGTCTTCAAGAAACAAGAAGTCCAGTTGCCTCCTCGGATTGTCATGAATGACAGAATCTAAACCAGTGAGCAGTCAACGCCCTACAATGCAGATGTGAAGCTGTTCTCAGATCCAGTGATCAGCAGGAAAGCTAAATCCTCCAGCATTTTTCAGACTATAAAAGGAAATGTTTGAGTAAAGAAAAATGCAGCCCAAATATTACTTTCCTCCACGTTCTATAGTGAAAGGTTAATTTTTCTTCACGTTTTAAATTTGGATTAGATTTCCATTTACTCTTGCTATGGCAAAAAAAAAAAAAAAGCTATTGTAAGAAGTGTGCGTTTAATTCATTTTAATGTTTTCATTTTTTATTACCTACAGTTAACATACAGATTTTAAACACAGAAAATGAACAGTTGGCTGTAAAGATTTTTTTTGTACCTCCAGTTTTATTGTAATAGGCCGATTGTTCTGTTGAGAATGAAAACTTCATATCTACATTTTTTTATTCCTGTAATTTTCTATGAGAATATGTTCGCCTGCTTCGGTCCAAACAACATTCATCTGTTCTTTAATAGTCTCATTGAAGATATGAATCAGAGAAGGCTGCAGACTAAACATGACTCATGCCTACAGTCATTTCTTTTTGAAAATATAATTTGGACTCTTATAATTATGTAGAGCTTTAAACGACATGCCTTTATGTAAACACCAACTACATAATGCATCCTGTCCTCTCTCCAGTGGCCCCCTCTGTTGGCAGAGTGAATCATTACAGTAGTTTTCTATAGAAAGTGTTGGCAGCAGACTCAATAGTTTAAGAATTAAAATGAAACAATCTGTCGACTGAGAAAAATACTTTATTGTGTATCAAAATACTGTCTTACAATCGCTTTAAAAGCCTTTATTTTGGACAAAATTTATTTATTTAGCTTTGAAATACAGATTAAAGCAAGAGTTATGCTCTAATGGAGGGTGAGATGCAAAACACCGATTTCACACTTTAATGACTATTAACTGCAGCATCGCCTTCAACTTTTAATTCTTTCAGCACAAGTTTGAAAACTTCCCTTTTTCAATCGGTTATCCACTAAAAAGCGGCACAACAAACACTGCAGCACATGCTGATGACGATTTTCTTTTTAATACCGCTTCAGAAAGAGTTCTACCATCTAAAGGACATGCAGAGTGAACACTGGTGTCAAATGTAGCTCACACATAAGCGACATCGTCCAGCAACAGTGTTCAGAGAAAGATAAATACAGGTTTTTCCTCTGTTTGCACACCCTTTGATTTCCTGACTACTAAGGACAGAAGTGGGTCACACTAGCAGCAGATTAAAAGGATGAAAGATGATCATAACAAAAGCTGAGAGAGCGTGAGCTGTTACTGGGCAACCCTGACACACGTAGCAGACAAGCAGAGTTTTATACAGACACAGGTCAAAGTATGTCAACACTAAAACAAAAAGAATCCAAAAATGACAAGAGGGTCATTTATAAAGCTTTGTCCTGTGATTGCTCATCTAGAAGCTCCAAAATCTATTATTTATCATATGTATGCAAGAGCTCCTCCAGTGTAAACAGTAACCTTCCACCTAAAGCTGGGGACCAAATCTTATTACAACAACATTCTGACATTCTGCACTAATTTAATGTCGACTGATGGCTGAACGCGTTAAATATTCTGAAGGACAACTGGCTGGTAGTTTACAGTAAATAACGGGGCATCTTTCTCTCCATTTCTGAAGGAAAAAGTTTCACTGCATTCTTCTTTAGACTGAATTACAGAGAAGAACAAAAACTATTCTGGCTCACATGAGTTAACTCTTTACCACAAAGGGAATCTTAATTTGTAACAATGGAAAGATGTTGGAGCTGCAAACTGCCACCAGCTGGATTGGAGCGACAGTGATGGAACTTCCTGGTCACTGCAGTGGTCTTAGACTCTTAGGTGGTAAGGGCTACCAGGGATGTGCTCATCGCCCCACTTCACCACCAGGATGTACTCTCCCTTCTCTTTCAGCTGGTAGCTGACATTGTACACGCGGTTGCCCATATGCTTAACCAGGATCTCCTCGCAGGGGACCTTTGGACCATCCACACCCACCAAAAGCATGTTCCGACCTGCAGCATGAAAAGACACCAATAAGCAAGAAATTGTTTAACCTGGATCTCCACCGTGGAAATGGGTAGATCATAAACCAGTCATCTGTGATGCATGTAGGGTCCATTTAACATGTAGAATAGCGCCCCTCATGGTGGCAGCATGTTGGGGCAGCTCGGTTACAGTAGTTCTGATTGTCCTTTTTCTAGACTTTAGTAAAATTTTTTTTTTGAGGTGTTGAATGTTTGGACATTTATTCCCTCTGGTTCTGGATGCTGTGGGGCTGGAAGGATTCTTGCTCCAACTTTTTTACTTTTGGACAGTTATGCTGCATAACTGTGGCAACAAGGTTTTATTTTTACAACTGATTATCATCTTAAATAAAGATCAAATAATGCCTGAACTACGACCCCAAATCCGAGAGAAGCTGTAAAGGAGGCTACATGGATGCAGAGCAGAAAGAAGGAGGAAGTTTAGACCGTCTTTCATCCATCATAACTTCACATCCCCAACTCCAACCTCTCTCTGCCTGGCTTTCTAACCTTATGGCCAGACAGAGACTAGAAGAGGAGTGGCCAAAGCAAGTGAGGTGGATTAGCAGAGCTAGCTAAGAAATGATTGTGTCAAATGTCCAGGACATGTTGCTCTGGAATATCGTCTCTGCTGCCCAAATATTTATCTGTCAGCATCTAATGACTGTTATACAGCAACAGTCTTCAGTCAGAAGGTTTTTAAGATTTGTTGCAAGACTGACTGCTACTGGAGATCCTTCCTGCCCACAGCATCACCATTCACAACGACTCTTTAGATGAAATGACTTACAATACTTACATACCCTTTGGGATAAAGAAAGTTGATGACTCTTTAGCATATACAGTATTTTAGAGCAGTCAACACAATATCTGACATGAAAAAAGGAAGGCCAGCATGAAGGGAGTGTTTCTGTGCCTTGGTTCTGTTAAGTTTGTTGCAGCCTTGCCAGGACTGGAGAATTTGGTGAAGCCATCAACACTTGCTCTGACTGCTTGTCAAATTTAAGGAATTTCTAGAAACTCTTTCATGTCTAAAACACATTGTGTTGGCTCAGAAAACGCCAAGGTTTTTAAATCATCTGACTAACAGGAAAGGGGAAATAAAAGGGTCCAATGACTGATCCCTGAGGTACACCACAACATAATTAAGGTACTAATGAGTTCTGAAAAAGTTCTGGAAAATGAAAATCATAAATGATGATAATGAATGTAAGAAAGAAAGATTCAGAGATCTGTTCTGACAAGAAAAGCCATCAGTGTGGGTCTAAACTCTGAATAATGTAAAAAAACACTGGTTAGCGTTCATCAACTGTCTTTGAAACAAATGAAAGTAACAAGCAGAACAAAAGTAAATCCTGACCAGCCTCCATCTCATAAAATCAAAGTTAGCTTTTTACGTGGGGTTGAGGTGTTTTCAAACATAGTTTACTTATTAATACACTTTACATTGTTGATCGGACAATAAATATAAATTCATATGGATTTTTAAGATTTCCAATACATTGTCTCTATTCCAACTTTGAACTCAAACGTAAAATTTTCTTTGGTAAAAATTTAGGGGCTTACAAAACAAACAAAAAAAAAAAGTATAATGTAAGTTGTTGGAATAAAATGTCAAAATAATTAGAAAATACACATGAATGGATGATGAATTTTGTGAAGACACACCTGCTTTGCTGCAGTCGACACAGAAGTTGTTCTTCTGACCAACAAAGGCTTTGGTCAGGCCCGGGCCCTTAGCTGTCACCTTGCTGGCATCTGAATGAGTGGGAGCAGCCTGCTGAGAACTGCTAATGGCACGGGTCACAGGGTCAACCATGACTGAGGATGTTTCATGCATGCTGTGGCTGGACACAAGCTTGGAACCTGGACAACACAGTGCAAGTTAGGCTTGGATGTATTTCACATTTCATATCAAAAACAAAGACCTTATGTCACCTGTAATCTTTGCCTTGAAGGGGCTTCCAACAATGTGGTAAGGGCCGCCGTATTTGATGGAGATGAGATAGTTTCCAGGGGCCATAGGGGTGTATGTAACTCTGTAACCCTCTGGACACTCCACACAATCCATCTTTACTTTGGAGGGCCCATCAATGGTCACGGCGAGAGCCCCAGGGCCTGCAGTGCTCGTGTTTACCACAAATTCACATGCAGTTCCTGCAAACAATCCCGAAAAATCAGGAGGAATGGGCAACAATTAACAGGAGGAGAGAGAACATGACCTGCAGCAACTGCACCCTTTGATCCTTTCAGAAATCCTGCAAAATCTACTGCAGAAACTTCTACAATGCTCAGTATTTATCGCACATCCTTTTTGATGCAATTTTAGTAGAAACATGAAAAAAATAAACATACATATACATAAAGTAGTGTTTCTAGTCTTTAGGTCTGAGAAATTAAGCCAGTGCAGGTATGCCATGAAGTGGATATTTTAAAGTGGCCAGCAGGGGGCAAACAATATATTAAGAAAGAAATAAAAAAAACAACGAGGAGGACTTCTACTGAGCTCCCCTAGGAACATGTGGTTGGTGTGTGTGTGTGTGTGTGTGTGTGTGTGTGGGGGGGGGGGGGGGGGGAAATCTAAAAACCGTCTTCATATTATCGTCTCTACATCAGTCATAGTGAATTTACAGCACAGTGCAAAAGATAGAATTTGCACCACTCACTGCTGTGGTTTTTGTAATGTTTGCTTCTGGGTTTTTGTTTATTCATTTTAATGGAACCAAACTTTTCACAAACTTTTATCCCATGATCTTTGTTTTTTTATCTCCTAAAACTGTGGGACAAGAACCAAGGGTGTTACTTAGCCCACCGTTTGAGGCGCTCAGAACAAGTTTAGGTAATAATACTTTGCAAGGTAAATATTAAACTACATGATGTTGAGCTTATTGGCATCAACAGCCAAAAAGTTGAGTTGCTAAAGCATATCGTTTTGTGCTTCAAACGGAAACTATTCAGGATGGAGGTGTGATGGAAACCGTTGGGAGAACTCTCAGTATGAGCCTAAGCTACAGCGACACAGGAAGAATTTCTAGCTGTGTTCCATTTTACTCAGAGGTTCGATGTTCGATCTGGGGATGAAAAACCAATTTTAACCATACTCTAAATTTGAGAAGTTGTGAGAGTTGCTAATTGATGTGTTCAGTGACGAGGCTAACTACTGTTAGCAACACCAGCTAATGACAAAGTATTTCTCTGCACACTACAGAGGTTGCACAGTAGTAAATGTGAAAGACTAAATGAGATACAAAGAAACATCGTTTATACTGTGGTTCTGATCATGTTTCTAAGTAAGGCAGCCATGTTTCATTTGGGGAAAGAGTTGGTAAGAAATCTCTGACATTCATTCTCTGTAAGAACCATTCTGTGAAGTTTCTCAGCTACAAACTTGGAAATTTCAATATAAACCTGAAACAATCCAAGTCCTGAACATTATCTACATTAAGTAACTAAAGATGGCAGTCATTGGAAAAACTGATGTACAGAGATGGTATTTGTTAAAGTTTGAGAGTCATTGCTGTAGAACATAGAACAGGTCAATTTTCGTCAAACATGTTCACACACTTAATCTAACCTGGATAAAACTAGTTTCATACTCTGCAAAAACAATGTAGATTTAGGAGGTGGCGGTGCGCTACCTGTGGTGCCACCCTCCAGTCCTGGTCCGTAGGCGGACACCATCCCCGGGTCTCCAGCCTGGCCAGTCTCTCCGACACGGATTTTAAATGGACTTCCTGGAATGTGACTTCCATTGAACTTGACATCGATCAGATAGAGACCGTTCTCTCTGGGGATGAAGCGGACTGCGTATTTATCTAGAACAGAAGGATAGCAGAGCTCAGCCACATGGAGCCTCCTACAGTCTGGTTGCCACTGTGAGGGCTTCTCTTAGGTTACCTTGATCGATCTCAGTGACGCAGCACTCCTCCAGCGCTCCGGACGGACTGTGGACCTTTGCGTCGATCACACCTTTGGCACCATTGAGACTGACGGCAAACGATGCTGGCTGGTTTACCTTCAAACCTGACTCCTGCTCGACAACAAATACACTCCAACACTGAGTCACAAGCTAAGATTACCATTCAGCTGCTAAACTAAACAAGCTGCAGATGGCCTTACCTGGAGGTCGCTAAAAGGGCTAAAGAGGAGGGCTGTGCAGTGAAAAGACAGAAGGTGGAGTGAACCAGTGGGAATTAATCAGTGTATGCTTCTATAGTGGTGTAAGGAGTGTGTGTAAGCAAAAGAAAACCCCATAGAAACACATGAGGGGAGCCATTTGTAACATCTAACTCTGATTTTCTACGATTCTTTTTTAAATCAATTGAATCTGAGGTTTGGTAGTGGGTGTTTGTGTGAGACCAAGGAGACAGGAGGGAAAAAACAGCCTATTTCCAGCCTCTTTAACCCTTTAGCGCCCTGCCACAGCTTCAGACTGGGAAGGCTGTTGGGAGCCTTTAGAATGAGGCACGAGAAACACACACAGTCCTCGAGTTTCCCAGAAGCCCCTGAACTGCCCCACCATGCAGCAGCAGCTGATCGTACAGCTCCACCTGTCAACTCTAACCTCACAGCATCTAAACTCCATCACACCTGCTAGCTCTCTTCATATTCTACTGCTCATTAGCTGACATTTTTGATTAGGATGTTTAAAGCCAAAACTAAAGAGCTAAAGCTTCCCCGTCTACTTCTATTTGAGACCTTAGAATAAAATGGATTGAGCTAGAAGCTGCTGCTGCTGCATTGCGGGCAGTTCACTGCGGCCTGGTGTGCATGCACACGGATGTGTGTGTGTCTCAGAGCCTCACCTGAAGACTGGCAACAGTGAGGCGGCGAGCGTCGTCTGATGGCGAGGCCACAGGGACGATGAAGGGGCTGTCGGGGATGTGCTCGTCATTGAAACGGATCGACACCTCGTAGTCGCCTACAAAAGGACAGAACATCACAGTCCAGTTACACCAGGAGCATTCAATGTTACTCATGAAAACTAAAGATATTCCTTTTTCTTTGAATTTATAACTCCACCATATGATCTTTGTAATTTTTAGATAAAGAAAAGAATGATTTAACAACCTAACAACAGTAAATCTGAGCTTTTTCCTCTCAATTATGACGGACTTCCAAATCTTGCAGAAAAAAATGCATATCTTATGAGATGGTGCAAATAAAAACACAGAATAATGTGAAGCCTATACCCAGTGGTAAAGGAGAGGCGCTGTAGTTCTTTCTAGCTACGGTAGGTTCCGTTTGTACAGATTCACAGCAGCAGTGATGCAGCTAACTTAGGGCCCCCATCAACATTTTATTGTTGAGATAAGGTTAATTTTTTATTTATTCAGAAAGTGGTTCTTATCATTCTTAAAGTGAAAAAAAACCCGGATGAAAGTTGTTTTGGATGGTCTCTGAAAGGTGCATCTCCATGCATCCCTCCTGTAACATAAATAAAATGAAAAGGATTTAATGTGTGGCTCATGCTCAGTGTTTGCTCTCACCAGGCTCCTGCACAATGTAAGAAACTCCACTGGAGCCGTCCTTGCGGTCCTCAAAGGTGATCTCAGCCTTGCTCGGCCCTTCCACAGCAATACTGAGACCTCCGGCTCCGGCCTCTCTCGTCCAGATACTAAACTCCGCTATGAGCAGCAGAGAGGAGTCAGCTTCACTGTCTGATATGACATACTGCTCACACACACTGATCACACCAACCTGGTACTCCAGCCTCTGCTCTCTCCAAGCCCGGCCCCCCAGCACGAACCTTGTGAGCGCCACCCTCGCCCAGGGGGCCCACGGTAAACTGGAAGGGACTGCCAGGCACGTGCACGCCGTTGTATTTGACGCAGACCGTGTGCACGCCCGTCTCAGTGGGGACGAAGCGAATGCAGTAGGTGTTGTTCTCTCCCTCCATGATCTCTGCTTTGTGAACCTGACCGGATGGGCTGGTCACCTGAGCGGTCATGTCCGCTATGCTGATTTCTGGGGGCAACACAAAGCAGGAGGGGTCAGATTTCCAACAAAGCAAAGCGATTTTACACTATCCCACTTCCGGTTTCGGTCACCTGGAATCTTGAGGCTGAGGTCACACTGGCTGCCGACGTTGGCAACAGAAGCTGCTCTCTTCTTCCTGGTGATGCTCTCCTTCATCCGGCCCTCCCCCGTCACCTTGACGGTGAATGCACTCCCTGGATGCACACAATGGTTTCATTTAGTAGGCCAAAAGCTCCTCATATCTGACCTTTAACCCCCTGACTGTTTCATGGTGAGCACCTGGCACATGCTGGTCAGCAAATTTGATGTTGATTATGTAATTTCCTGGTTCGGTGGGGCAGTAGGTGACCTTGCAGGTGCCATCTTCCTGATCCTCAGTGTTGATATCCACTTTGCTTGGTCCCTCGATAGAAAGGCTCAGGCCACCGTATCCTTGACAACAATAGGAGAAGAACTTAATATTCCGTTTCATTTTTCAGAGGAGATCATTCAACAAGAGTTCCCTCCAACATGTACCCGCATCACGAGTGTCGATGATGAACTCTGCAGGCTCAAAGGTCTTCGCTTCACTCAGACCCTGCCCACTCACACGCACACGGCTGGCATCTCCGATCTCTGATTGGCTGATCATCACAGAGATGGGGCTGCTGGCAATGTGACGCCCGTTCTTCTTAATGTTCACAAGGTGCTCACCGATTTCTTTTGGCACAAATGACACACCTGTGGCAAAGCAGGGACGGTTAAAGCACCAATCATGTTTATCCAAGCCGTTCAGCTCCGCTCCAAGAGGCTGTACACTCACCAACATGGCCGTTCCGCAGGATCTTCAGCAGGCAGGGTTCTTCGCGACCTGAGGGAGTGGTGAGGGAGGCAGTGAGCTGGCTGAGGTCCAGCTCACCGATATCCAGAGGGATGTCAGCCGCTGAGCCCACCTTCAGGTGAGACATCCTCATGGAGTCGTCCCCTGGGGACAGAAGGACAGGCTGCTTAGAACGGCCTTAACTTTACATGTCTGGAGGTCCACTAGACCCCATTAAAGAAAATAAATGCTGAAATGATTACTCCAATATGTCAATGGTTTACATAAATTTAGTCCTGTCCTTTTAACATATTGTTCCCAGTTCTCTGATTATTTCCTGCCGTCTTGCATCTTGAATTTATGTGATCTATCAGCGATATCCATCAAAGTCAGTGGACGGGACTAACACACTCTACTTAAGATAACTGGTCTAACATGGACCAATCAGATATCATTTAACAAGCCACAGTAAAGGCTTAAATCATTTCATGGTCTAATGCAGCAAATCTACAGA
Organism: Valencia hispanica; assembly: GCA_963556495.2. Lineage (NCBI taxonomy): Eukaryota > Metazoa > Chordata > Actinopteri > Cyprinodontiformes > Valenciidae > Valencia > Valencia hispanica. The sequence goes on from OY747709.1 coordinate 4,180,493, forward strand.
AATAATTCAATGCATACAAGAAATAATCTAAATTTAGACATAATAGACGTGAAATTTTAGATTTCCAATGAATTATACTGATGAGAAAGGTTTGATACATTTATTAATTTCTCATTTAAAAAAAAAGAGCAAACAATGTTAATATCAGGGGCTTAGTTTCTTGTTTTCCTGAGCTTTAGCAATATAAAGCATCTGACCCTTTATATTGGTTCATTGTTTGGTACGCCATTTAAGTCTAATCTATGAATCATTCATGTACAGACCTTTAACAGCACTAAAACAGAAACTCATGATTTACAGAAATGTTTGGCAGAATTTACAAAAGAACCTGCATCTCATTACCGGAAAACAACATAGAAATAGGATCAAACAAACGTTAATAGATGCACATTTACAATAAACGTTTGTGATCATAAACAAAGTCCCTCTCATGTCGTAAGAATTCTTCTTAGAAGAAAAACCCCTGAATGCGGATGAGGGTCACATAATGCTTTTGCCAAAAGGCAACATAAAACTCGGCAGTGACTCTCTCCCAGTTAACTTGCCTGCCACAGCCACACGGGTCTAAAATGTAGCCTTACCAGTGATTCTGGCAGAGAAGGGGCTTCCTGGGATGTGCTTGTCGTTATATTTGACCAGGATGCTGTAGTCCCCTGGTAGGACAGGAAGGTAGGACACTGTGCATGTCCCATCCTGGTTGTCCACGCAGCTGATGTCCGCTTTGGATGGACCCTCAATAGCTAGAGAAAGACCACCTGCATTGATATAAAAACCACCAACGAAGAGTTGTATTATTGTTTCATCTTACATTTGACTTTTGTGTGAAAACAGAAGTTGGTGTGATTTCCTCCTACCCTCTCCAGCATCTTTAGTGTCAACAGTGAAGACAGCAGGCTTGTTAACAGTTCCATGGATCAGACCAGGGCCATAGGCACTGACGTTCCCGCTGTTCATGTAGTCCACAAAGAACTGCAGAGGGCTTCCTGTTGATGGAAAACAGAAATGAATGAGAAAACAAGTCGTCTTAATGCACTGTAGAGGTTGCAGATTGTTTCAGAATGTACCAGGGATGTGGATGCCGTCGTATTTAATATCCATCTCATGCAGACCGCCCTCTGTGGGAGCGTACTTTACAGTTACAGTGCCGTCCTTGTTGTCTGTGATGTCTGGTTTGGCCACCTTGCCTGATGGCATTCGGACCTCACCTTTAAACAAACAAAAACAACACAATTGAGACATGTTGTCACTGCTCCTAGGAAATCCTTAGGATGGGATTGAAGCTTTAAGCCTCACCTGTGATCTCTCCCTTCTGAATGGTGAACGGGATGACCAGGTCAAAAGGTCTTAGTCCTGCCACATCCAGGCCATTCATCCCAGCTGGTCTGTCTGTTGCCTGGGAGACAGGAGAGAAACATTAGGATAACGGAGCTTATGCGGTACGTTACACACCATCAGCACAATGCAGGACAGGAGAAGTAAAGCTTCCAAACACCAACGCTGGGATGAGACGACATGGAACGAAATGACATGAGGATTATGTTCAAGGCGATGGCACCGACACAAACTGTGAGAACAAAACCAGTGGGTCAGAAACGAGAGGAGGATGGTACATGGGCGAAAAATCGCTGTTGTTTAAGCGATTTCCACATTAAGCAGTTAACAACAGAGCTGCACAATTATTGAATAAAACCATCTAGTTCTACACTGTGGAAAAATTGCTTCCACATTGGGGATATGATATTGTAAAGCTCAGCTGCACCGTTCATGTGTTGGAGGTAGAGTTTTCACATGAAGGGAATGAAATGATAGAAAAAGACATCAGCATGAATGAAACACCTGCAAAGTGAGGCAGAAGACACTGATGGAGCCTGATGAAGTGAGGCAGTATGGGATGATAAAAATGATATGGAAGCATGAGAGCTGGGACAAAAAAGAAGGCTGAACACAAATGGAGCTAAAGACAAATGAGAGAGCTTGATGTTGGTTAGGTACCCAGGGCTGTTGAGCGTAGTATTGGGGCATTTGTCTCTGCTGCATGAGTTGGTCTGATGGTCCTTCCAGAGCCTGGAAGGGTTGGGAGGTGGTGAAGAGAGGCACTTGTTTTAATCAACTTTTCTTGTTTTACCAATTTTAAAAAGAAAACCAGACATGGAAGACGAGCAGCCCGGTGTGACTCTGGGTTAATCCACTCACCGTGACTTGGAACGGACTGTTGGGAATGTGCTCCCCTCCAAAGCGGACGCATATTACATACTCTCCAGGTTGCGGGGCGGTGTAGAAGATGTCAAATGTGCCGTCCTCATTTTCAACAACGTCCACGTCGAGCTCCGCCCCTTCGGGCGTGCACACGCTGCACGTCACCTTGCCTTTTCCAGCAGCCTTGGCATCAACTGTAATGACTGTCTGTTCACCAATCTGAATAGTTGGACCAACACCAGCGCCTTAGGAAAGCAAAAACACACATATGTGATTTGTTGTTACAGTTTGACATATGTATGGAAGGCCGAACATGCCAAACATAAAGATCAAGTCTTTTCTTTTAAGTGGGTTAAATTCATGTAATTTAATGCATTAAAATAATAAAAGCTTAAAATCGATTTTTGTCGTCATGTTTGCATTTTGCCTCTTCGTTTCTCTAAACCAATTTCTGAGTTTACATTTTGTAAATAATGAGACATTGTGCTTCTTTATTTTATTTCAACTTTACTTTATTTTTCTTAAACCTTCCAAAGTACATTGGTTTCTATTAAACACAGAATCCTGCATCAAATACATCTAATTTATAACTCCGAATACTGGTTAACACTAGGGGTTTAACAGTATACAAAAATAAAATCACGGTTTGTATGTATGAGGTTTTAAAGTCACGGTTTGGAATGTCTTGGGTACGCTTTAATCCAGAAATATAAATGCATATGAATTTTTTTGATAGCATTAAACAATTAACATTTTTCCTGAATTCCTTCCCTTCAATTCCTGAAAAATAATTTTATGTTATCATTTTCTAGAACTTAAAAAAAGAAAGTTTAAAACTGACTGGATATGTCTGCTTGTACCATTTTTATTTGTATAAAAAGAAATTCAATCAAATCTTCAGAGCAGAAAATAATATTAACCCCTCAAATAGTTAGAGTTAATGTTTGGAAATGCTTTAATAATACTTTGCTCATATCTGAGAATAAAACATCCTTAAATCACTTTGGAGTTGTTTTGATATTTCGACAGCCTAGTCACCCAGCTGTACTTGAATGCAGCATGCGCAACTGTTGGGAAAACCCCTTCTCATAAACAGGGATTCGGCCAACATGTGTTTTATCCAAAATAAGGAGTTTGGACAGATTGGATGCTACTGGTAGCCATGGGGACGTCAGCTGGTTTCTCTCTAGTATCACTGATGTTTCCAATCTGCTTGACATTGTTTCAGGTGAGTCATTGCATGTTATATGTTATACTGATATATTTAAGACTTTTCTTTTTTCTTTTTCTTTTAATTAGCATTTTTTAGTTTTGGCAGGTTCAGTCCTCCATACAACTTCATGTTTGCCTTTAAAAACAAAAGAAAAAAAATCCACATTGCATGCACATTCCACAACCATGAGAGCAGGTTAAAATTAAATCAGATCTAGTCATGTTATTAAAGTATCATGTAACTTGAAACCAACTAGTCATCAGTTATTAAAAAGTTTCAATTTCATCTACGACTTTAACTAGATTAGCCAAAGAACCATTCCACCATGCCATCCTATTGACGCTGTTAGTCCTTTAGTCTGTCCAATAAAAACAGGAGTCAAGAGGTGTTATGAAAGAGGAAAACGAGTTGGAAGAAAAAGAAATAAAAAGCATAGGATGGGATATTCTGTTAAAGTCTGCTACCACTAATTCTCCATGCGAAGAAAGAAGGTAAAAAAAGAAGGAAAAAAAGAAGCAATTCTTCTGTTACGAATCTTTCAGAGGGCTTACCTAAACCGTGACCGCCGATTGAGACTGATAAAACAGTGAGAAGCAGGGGAGCAAGAAAAAAAAAGGCGACAAACAAAAACAGTCAGATAAGGATGTGGGGGGTGCTGGGTGGCATTAACTGTGCTCCAGAACGGTGGTGGTGGAGTGCATGTGTGTGTTTGGGGCGGAGTCTAGGTGAGGTGGTGTGCAACTGAGGAGCACAGCGTGAGGAACATAACATATCAATGCACAGAAAAATGAGACCTGAGCAGCAAATAAACACTGCTGAACATGTTGAAAGAGAGAGGTCAGTGCAATGCAGCTGAAGAAAACTAAGGTAATCGCACAAACACAAGTAAATAACCCATAAAGTGCATTCATCTTTCAGATGAACAGGAAATCCAAATCTCAAACAAAATAATGACCACTGTGCGTCACATTACTGGCTGGCTGAATAATGACCATCAGGGGACAGGCATTATGTGGCTGCACAATATTTACAGTTAGTTGATTATTTCCCCTATAAATTTTCTTTAACTTTTTTATACAAAGCATAGTTTTCTTGATTTGCTTGTGTTTCATGAATTTGTACACTTTTCTCATTGATGGCAAGATATTCTGTCACCTTTCAAAGGTTTCACCCCATTTATCAAAGCCAAATTTAAAAAACATTCAAGTTTAAGTGTCAAAAAAGACTTTCAGTTAATTAAAAATCATAATGGAAAAATAACTTCACAGTTAAGACTTAAAAAACCCAACAACTTTGAAACAACTGGGCTCTTTGTATTAAAATGAATAAATAAATGCAGCAAGAAACGGTGACTCAGCTAGATGTGTGCATAAATGCTGAGATTGAAGTAAAATCAGTAAAATGTGAGACAGAGCAAAACAATGATCATTTGACCTTCAGCATAGAGTAAACCTAAACAATAGAAGGACTTTGATTCCAATTGTAGAATACTGAGCTTCTAAAAATCTGAGAGCAGGACTATAAAGGAGCATTCCGTCTAACCTGTGACGGTGCACTTGCTGGCATCTCCGGTGGGGAGAGCTCTGATACGATATGGTGAATAAGGAATCTCATCCCCTCCATATTTGATCAGGATGGTGTATCTGCCTGTCATGTCGGGTACATATGACACCAGATAGGTCCCATCGTGGTTGTCACGGATGTTGGCCTTTTTAGGCTTCCCCTCTGGATCCTGCAGAAAAAGGAGGAGAACTTTTCAAACTTTCAAAAATGTTACCAAATGATCATTTTTCATGTTTTTGTTTTTTTTTGGGCTATATAAAACATGCAAAAGATCAAAAACTCAACAATTGGATCCATTTTCAACCAGTTCACATCAAAACCAAGTGTCAACAGGTTGCATGAACCACAACTCTTAGTATGAAAGTAAATCTTCTGCCCTCAGTAATAAAAGTTAAGCGTTTAGAGTTTCAGTGAGGGGTAAAAATAAAGTCAAAGGAAGAACTTTCAAATCACGCCAAGTGCTAATATAGGACGCTACAGCCAGCCTAAAATGTAAATGGGGTGAATTCGTCCTCACCTTCTAATACAAGTTATTAATGATAACCCATGGTAGATTTTAAGCACAGCTAGACGATATGGACAGACATTATCACAATATTTCTTTTCTATACTAAACCGTTTCAATATTCATCACAACACAGTTTAAATTTAAAGGTTTAAATTTCAAGATAACATCTGTTTCAATACAAATGTAAAGATTAAATTAACAAAAAACATTAATACCTAATTAAATTTGTTTTACAAATTGTCACAATTGCACGACTATTGATTGATCAATGACCCTGTCAACTAGAAATATCTCATGTACAAATCCCATTTGTTGTGCTGTTTAAATTTTTTTTGTAAATTTGCTAGAGAACGAGCAGAAAATATACTTCATCAAATTTAAACTTCTAACTTGTAAAAATGCTTAAATAATGGTGACCCTAGATACTCCCTCTTAGGCTACTGTTTTTCTGTGTTGTTGAATTTGGAAACCTACCTTTATCATTGTTATTGACATTTCCTGCATCATGATGAATTATTTAAACTATATTGGCCAGCACTTATTTTTCAAAATCCAGATCCTTTAAAATCTCCATCAGCAGGTCAGAGACCAGAAATCAGGCAGAAATCTCTGATCGGTGGACCTCTGGTGTATGATGTGAGCACTCACAGTGATCTGCACTGCCAGCAGTCCCTCGCCCGCATCTTTGGCATCAATGGTGAACTCAACAGGTAGAGAGGCAGGCACACCCGTGGTGTTGAGGCCGGGTCCGCTGGCACGCACCTTGCTGGCATCGTGGGTAGGGAGGACCTTTACCTTGTAGGGGCTGATGAAAGTAGACATGATGTACAGTTTGTACAGGAACTAAGTATTACAGCTGAATAACAATCCTTTAACAGTGCGAAGAGGGGCTAGAAAGTAGGAGAGAATTTTGGGGTCAAGTGCCTTGCCCAGGGGCACGTTGACATGTGACTGAAGGAAGCTGAAATCGAACAGACAACCCTCTAAGACTGATGTTTAAATTTAAGGAATTATTAAGTAATAAATAAATAAATAAATCATCATGTTCTAGTGCTGTAAAAGTGACAAAAACAACAAAACAAACTATTGTATAGTTACGGTGTGTTTACTTCTGGAGGTAAATCATGCAGTGGTTTTACCTGCGTGGAATCTCCTCATCAGCATACAGGACATTAATAGAATAGGGTCCCTCCCTGGTAGGAACATAGTTGACTGTGTGAGTCTTGTCACCGTTATCCACCACCTCAACAGGCTCCACAACCCCTGCATGCACACAGAAATGAGATCAACTTTAAGTGTTTACATTACCAAAACGTAAAAATGACGTTTTCTCGGTAATCAAAAATACACGTCACCTTTGGGTCCTTGAACGCGAACCTGCAGAGGCGCCACCCCAGCTTTGGAGGCATCCACTGTGAAGGCCTGAGGGATGTTTGCTCTGACGTTGTTGCCCAGGCCAGGACCCTGACACTTCACCTTAGTGCAGTCCACAGTGTCACTGACTGGCACGGAGAATGGGCTACCTGCTCAGACAACACACCACAAAACTCTGAACATTTTTTAACATCATACACAGTAAATGGTAAAGCTAAGCAGATTAACGTTTGCCTTTAATTCTCATGCCTATATCTACCATCCCAAGATGTTGAAATCCTAAAATCGTCCAGAAGGTGCTTTGGTTTTCATTTGTTCATATGAGTCACCTTTGATTGGCTGTCCTCCATAGGTGATGTTGAGGTTGTATGTGCCAGGCTCATAAGGAATGTATTCCACACTGCAGCTGCCATCCTTGTTATCAGTGCAGGACATTTTGGCCTCTGATGGACCTTCCATTGCCAGACCAAGACCACCAGTTCCTGCTCCTCTGCAGAAGGAAGATGAGGTTATAGAAACGACAAGAGGAGACACTTCAGCGGGTGTTCCAACTTGAACTCAAGATTTGAGTACCGGGTTTCCACCATGAACTTGTTTGGCTTGTTGGTGATGCCGCTTTTCAGCCCAGGACCATGCACACAAACACGAGCTGGATCGCAGCCTTCAGTGACCGCCACACGGAATGGACTGTTGGGCACCTGAGAGCCGTCGTAGCAAACCTCCACACTGTGAGGGCCTGAAACCCACAAACAGTTAGAATCCTATCCAGACAGTAAACCTCTTCATGCTGTTCACATTTTAACATTTCAACTCACCCTCCTCAAAGGGAGTGTACTCCACAGCGTATGTTCCATCTCCGTGGTCCGTTATTAGGGCATCGGTGCGGCTGCCAGATGGGTTGCTGATCAGGGTTTTGATGTGGTCGCCTCCGGTCTGTGTGAGAGCCCGAGCATCCACAGTGAAGTCTGTGGTCGCCTCACGGAACACTCCTAAAAACACACACAACAGTCGTCAAAACGTGCACAGATGTAGGCCTGATGTAGATGACAAGGATTATCAGGTTTTAATTTAAGATCTTCGCATCACTAAGAGACCTCAGATGCATGAGAGGTCATCTAGTTACCAGAATTGATCGATATTCAGCTCGACTGGCCCCAAGTGGTGACAGGCCAAACAACTTTTTCTGGTCAGTTAACTCACCATACCAAGTAGTACCACTTTAAACTGAAAAATACTTTCTGGTATGAAGGCTTTTGTTTCTCAGTTTGTTGTTTTCTATATCAGCTAGCTATTCTAAAAAGCTATGTAAAAAGGAAAATGTATGGTTCATAACATGTCTAAGGATCAGTAAGACTGCAAGAGAGGAAGACTTATTGCTGAAATTAAAAGCAAAGTTCCTCGGTGTTATCCTCCTGAGTTAAAGTGCTACCTGGCAGGAATATCCTGGTTATAGAGATGTCTCCAACACATGCATATCCATCCATCCATCCATCCATCTGTAGAAGACTAGGTTACCTTTGCCTTTCACTCCTGGTCCAAACACATGCACTCCACTGGCATCGACTGCCGGCTCCACGTTGAGGCGGGCTGGGAAGTTTGGCACATCCTGGCCCCCGTAGCGTATGGTGAGTGTGTAGGAGCCTGGGTAGAGCGGGATGTAAGTGATTGTGTAGGTTCCGTCTCCATTGTCCTGGATGTGAACCTCTGCCTCAGTGCCGCTGTCTGAGATTATCTCGATTGTAAGCTCAGCCGGACCAGCGTTGGTACAGTCCACCACAAACTCCCCAGTCTCTCCAACCTTGGCACGCTCCAAGCCTGGGCCAGAGCAGCGCACCTGAACAGAGAGGTGAGAGGAGACAGAGTTACGACTGGTGCATTAGAAGGAAATAAAATAATACTGTGATAAGGTCGATGGAGGTCCATGAGGGTTCCACTGACTGTTGCTAACCTTGGATGGATCAGTAGGAGGATAAGCTGTAGGAGCATAGGGTGATCCAGGGATTGGCACTCCATCATAGGTCAGTTCCACCTGATATGGTCCAGCCTCACGGGGGATGAACTTCACCTGACTGGTCTCTGGGCTCAGCCCTGGCTCAACCTGGAAGAAAACGAAGAAAAGGTGGATCTTAAAAAAACTATTTTAATACTTTTGGACCAAAAGGTCTTTAGGAAATGAAATTGACCTTGCAAGCCACAGGTTTTCCCGAAGGCCCAGTAACCTTGGCAGCAACTTTGCCCTGACCACCAGCACCCTTCGATTTGACAGTCACCTCCTGGTCTTTGCCGACGGTCATCTCTATAAGGACACAAAAAGCATTCCTGAATCAGTTAAAAAGAAAATGCTCTATTAAAAAGGTTGAAGGGATTTATCTAGTAAATATTACTACAAAAAAGGTAGCAGGTCACTTGGTTCTGAAAGTCCAATTAAGTCAAGAATAAAAATAAGAGGTAACAAAAGGAATGCATTATCCAAAAATACAATCAGATCCTAATAAGCATTTACTGTGCAAATAATCTAACTCCACAAGATGAGAAAAGGTTTAAAAACAAAAATGTTTTATTAAACAAACAGTAATCAGAGTTTTGCAAAAACTGCTGGATTATGGAACCCAGACATGAGGTTGAACCAAGAGTGTGAGGAGCGGCGTACGTACTGTCTCCTAGTCCTGTGACGTTGACCTTGCTCAGGTCCAGTGTAGGAGCCACTGCGATGGTGAACGGACTCTTGGGAATGTGATCTCCACCGTAGGTCACAGCAACTCCCAGAGGACCCTGATGGAGAGAGGAGAGCAACAAACTAAGATATGACACCAACATTTATTTTGCTTTTCACCTTCAGCCACAGCCAGTTTAACTTGGCTTCACCAACTTGTATTGATGCAGAGAGCAACGAGCTTCAGCCTTTTTGGTTGAAAATGAAAAGGCAAGAGAGCGTCCACCATCTTACCTGCTGCACAGGTGTATATTTGACGGTGTGCGTGTTGTCGTGGTTGTTTATGATTTCAAAGTCCTTAACCGCCTCCCCTTTAGTCGGCCCACTGAAGCTACAGTCCAGGTTGGCCTTTCCAGCTCCTTTGGTGTTCACAGTGAAATGAGTGGGCTTGTTTAATTCAACTCCTGAAGGAAGGAAAGAATCTGAATTAACCAACAGCCAGATAAATTCAAAATGATCATTAAATCCACCTTTAAATAATATGGAAATTTAACTGGAATGATTCTAACTGGATCTGAATGTGACAATGCCATTAAATTGTACTGGACTGAATTGGACTCGTTAAAACAAATCTAATCTCAAAGCACTTAACGGTAAATAATCTAGAAGAACATGCCTAATTTAAATATGTTAAATCATTTTAAATCAAAGATGCACTATGAAGAGTAAGGAATCACCTCTTTACTTGGTGCAAGAAAATGAAGCCAAGTTGATGCTTAAAGTTGTTAATGCTCTTGATTAATAAGGCCAACATTTTTACCTGAATAAATAATAATAGGATTTGTTAGATCTAGTTGACTGACTGTTTAAAGAGTACATTTTACATTTGATGGCACCACCATATTTGTCTGAACTCTATACCGTCACACCTCAGAGATCCTTAAACCAGCGACTAAAAAACATTCTCACATCAAGACTGGAAACCAGGCTAGCTTACTTTATTTCACTGATAATTTGTCTACTGATGAAAATGGCTTTTAAAAATGGGTTACAGAAATGATTTGTTTATGTTCTATAACCTACTGATTGATTTACAATCCTTCTGAATATTTGCTACTATGTCCAATTGATATCATTGAGGATTTTTATATTTAGGAATGGCTGGTCAGTGTTTTGTACAGTGTTCATACCGCTGCGACTGAGTCCTGGTCCCTCAGCCTTAACTTTGCTGGCATCATGAGAAGGATCCACCTTTACTCTAATCGGTGTCATGGGAATGGTCTAAACAGGAAACAGAAGCAATATAGTATACACAGAATGGCTTTTTTTCATTCCCCCCACTATTCTGCATGATTCAGACTCACATGTTCAGCAAACAGCACCATGATGGTGTAGCTGCCTGCTCCAGGTGGAGTGTATTTCACAGTGAATGTGTCATTGTCATTCCTGATGATGTCAAAGTCTATATCAGCCTCTGCAGGTCCCACCACACCAGGAGCACACTTGATTCCTATGCTGATGTCACCTGAGGGAAAAATACAATATTAAAACATATTGTTTGAATCACACAGACAATGTTTAGAAATCCATCCTCTTTTACGGCCGGGTCTTTTAAGTTGTTACACAGCTATAACTAAACGCTTTTCTGAAAAGTGGGTTCATAAACGGCTGTTATACTGCATCCTATCCTGCCATGGATGTTGGTGGTCCGGAAAAAACTAAACCTAGTTGGATCTAATCATGAAAAAGGAAAATGATGGGGGTGAAGTGTGCGTCTTGCTTTTGATGTGGTTGGCTAAGATTGGGTTAGCTGGATAGATGGACGGTCAAGAATTCAGTACTCTGTGGTTTCATGACTGGGTATGTTACTTTTCCATGGTGCCCCCAATTGTTACAATGTTAAATGTAGGAGCATTATTTTCCTATGCAATCAGTCTTCCAACTCCACTGAAATGAAGAAACTACCAATATGTTGTACAGAATATCAGTCATTGTTGCTGAAAACTGTACTGTTTGTTTTTAGTTCCATTACCTTGACCAGCCTCTGCGCAGTCAACAGTAAAGTATGTTGGTTCAAATGCCTTAAGGCCAGTCTTTGCTACGCCAGGGCCAGAGACTTTCACTTTGTTTGGATGGCAGCCAGCTTCAATCTTCATCTGTGATACACAAAGAAACAAGAGCTTAAGAGATGTCTGGGGCGCAGAAACATAAAAACCAAACTAAAATCCAGATTTGTGTGTCTACTCACCCTGAATGGACTCTCAGGGATGTTGACACCCCCCCAGGACACCATGACTGTGTGTTTCACTGGTTTCCGTGGGGTGTAAGTACAGGTGTATGTGCCATTACCGTTATCTTTAACCTGGACATCCACAGGGTTGCCCTCTCCATCCTATGCAGTAAACAATAGCTCTCAAGTATGTGTAAAAATATTGGGACATGATGCTATAACTGAATCAGTTGTATGATGTACACAATAGCTGAATTAGTCCATTAAAGAGCAAGCTTTAGTTTATTTATTAGAGTAGAACATTTTCAACTGGTAAATGTGACAGACAGATATAGCGCCCAGAATAACGACATTTTTGCAGTAAGTGAACATTTTATACAATACCAAAGCAGAAGAAAATACCTGAGCAGTGATCTTCAGAGGAGCTTTTCCCCCTTGTTTGGCGTCAACTGTAAACTCTGTGGGCTTTCCAACAGCCAGACCGCTGCTCTGAAGGCCAGGACCATACGCCTTAACCTGGAAAACAACCATCAATCAGTAAAACACCCAGGGACACAGCTCTTTGTTCAGCCCATGTCTATGGGTGGGTCCTTACTTTGTCGGGGTAGAAGTCTTTCCCTGGTGGGTTGACAATCTCAGCCATGAAGGGAGAGTGCTGGATGTCTTCATTGTTGCACAGCACATGGACGGCATACTCGCCCGCCTCTGTGGGCCAGTAGAGCACGTCACACGACCCATCGCCCTTGTCGTGACATTCGATCTTGGCCTGAGATGGACCTTCCACAGAGAAACCTGAGCAGGCAGAACACAGGCAGCCCTCTTAGAGACGTAGACTAGACAGCTCAGGGAAACTGTCGGCTGACAGAACTTCAGCAGATGTTTACTGCCCTTTCATCTCCACCCTACTCACCCAGTGTACCGACGTCATCTCCAACAGCCTCCACCACAAAGTCAGCAGATTTACCAACAACACCTCCCTCCAGTCCGGGGCCCCAGGCCCTCACCTTCTGCTGACCGGCCTCAGAACCAATCTTAACCTCAATCGGACTAAAGAAGAGAAATGCAAGGATAAATCAATGTGAAGCTCATACCAGGTGTTCTTAAACCACTGGTTGGGTGTGCGTACCTGCGGGGAATATGCTGTCCTCCCCAGGTGATTGTGATTGTGTACGTTCCAGGAGTGGTGGGGTAATACTCAAACCCGTACACACCGTCCCCGAGGTCTTTCCTTTTACACGGCTCCTCAATTCCCTCTGTAAGTGCAGTACTTTATTTAGGACAAAACATTTCACTAATACAATATTTAGGAAGATTTATGAGGTTTTATAGCCAGAGGACGGTAGACACCACAATTCTAAACCCCTTCAAAGTAAAGTTGGCTCAATTCAAGCACTGTAATATTTTAGTTTATAACAGACCCAAAAGAAAAATTTGAAAATGTTTGCCTGAAGTGAACACCTCACTTCCTGTCTGCACACCAAGTTTTTATGGCTCATAGTCATTTTTGCAAAGATTTTAGTAAATGGGGATGGGATTGTAAATTGCCTCTGTTTGGAAGGTGTGCTACCCTTGGGTCAGTCCAGTGATGGTGGGGTAGACCCTGGAAAAGTCTGGCTAAAAGGCCAGGATTCTGTCTTTAAATTTGACATCCATCAAAAACAATCATTTGGCTAAAATAGGCATGATGATGAGACTAGTTATACATATGAGTCCAGGTTCTCCATCATTGTTAGTTGTTAGAACACATGTTATTGGTTCTTTGAAACTAGAACTGATACTAGTGAAACAGACTTGATACCACAGCACTGAAGTGAAAGTCTGGGTTTAAAATGGACTTGTGCCTTTCCCTGAAGTCATAGATGGATAATTAACTCTGCTGTGTGAACTTACTGGGGCCCTTGATGGTGACTTTCAGCTCTCCGGTGCCGGCTCCTTTAGTGTAAACCTTAAAGTCTGCGGTCTCCTTCACCCTCAGGCCCTTGGGCTGCAGACCGCGACCCTTTGCTCTACACAGGCTGGGGTTGCACGCTGTGAACATGCAGGAGAGAGTTAGAGGGAAGCAGCCCAAGAAACACCTCAGAGCTTTTTGAATTCAACTTCATAACGACAGGAAATGTCCCCCCATGAGAGGTGAAAGTAGAATGAGGTGCAGGAGGAATGATGCGGGGGGTGAAACATTCATGAAAAAGGTCCAGCCTTCACTATAAAGCGCTTCAGGAAAGCTTTACCTCTATTTTTTCCTCTCTCCTACCACTAAACGTCTGATGCCTCACATTTATCTCATCCCACAGAGTGTGCTAATGCTGACGCAGTAAAGGAAGTGAGCAAGTTTCTTCTAATTGTAAGTGGAGTATTCCTCTTATCTCCTAATTAAAGACGGAGCCTCAGTCAGAGCTGACTGGCCAACAGGAAGCAGCTGAAGACCGGAAAACACACAAGATATTTTCCAGGAAGTTAACTAAAAAAAAGAAATATCAGAACAGTCGCTATTTTTACACATTTTCAAGCCTTACTACAGAAAATATTTTTTCAAGAAACAATTTAGGCCATTTGTGCGTTTTTAATAATTAAATAAAAGTTTTGGCTGGAAAGCTGGTCTTGTAATTTCATGATAAATTATCTACAGATGGTTAAAGGTCACCTCAGAATGATCATGATAAACTTTTTCAATAATTCAAGCTACAGATCTTGATAAACAGAGTTGAGCGAGCAGAGAGAGTAGCGCACAAGCACACAGCTGATGTTATTGTTCGTTCACAGATATTTGCTCTCAGATCAGTCTCACGCTGGTGGCACAAATATTACGCCAGATAAAACAAACAGAGTCTCGGTCTGCCAGGCTGAGTAAGACTCTGGTAGGGGGGTGAGTTGCTCTATAAACTATAGTTCCTGAAGAAAAACTGGAAATGGCGAACACTGTTATAGGCAGGTCATTCAAAATAAAAAATATTAGAATTTGATTGGTGAAAAAATAAAAAGATTCTGATCAGTACATCTCTAGAGTCAAGCATTCTGTAACTTCTCTTTCATACTTATTTCAGGGCTCGGAATACAGAATGTCACTAAATGGCTCCTCATTTGGACACAGTTTAGAAAACTAGTATTGGGACCATGGCAAACTATAAAAAAAGGTTTCTAATAAAATGCTTACCATCAGTATGCCATATTCTACTAAGCCTTACTGCAGCTATTTACTGGAATATCTTAAAATAATTATGGGGGACTATTGAAGGCTTACCCTAAAAATTCATAGGTGAAGTGATTAAAATGTGAAGAATTGATTCCTTTGGTAATCTAAACTGAAATGGGGGGCTCTTATGGAAAAAAAAAGAAAAGACATTTCTTCTATTGATAGATCCTAACTAGGAATCTTTTTACCTTGGAGGCTTGATTCATTCTGAATTCATGGTGCAAAGTCTAAACTGGGAAACTTAGTCATGAGTAGGATATTCTCTAAATTAAGGAATAATTTCCAAGATAAGATAGCTCAGTCAGAAATACACAGTACATGATCACAAGGCATAAGCACTCATGCATACAATCTCTGACACACAATGGGTACCCAAGAGAGATGCCAGGAAACAGGAAATGACAGCAGAACGAACAGGCCATTCTCAGGAGTGGACAGATGCCAGTGGCCCTCTATCAAAGAGAAGAGAAGACGGAGAGGAGAGGAGAAACCAACAGAACATCTGATATTCAGCGCAGCAGAAGGAAGAGACAGAACAACAATTAGAAACAAGCTGGAGAAAAAATTATTTTGGACGTTCACAGGGGAAACTGTTACAGTCAAAGTGTTTGAATAATGACTAGTGACATCTCAACAGGATTCAAACTCACCTTCACCCACGTCGACTGTGAAGGGACTCTTGCTGATATGACCGCCAGCGAAGGTGATGAAGATGGTGTGCTGGCCCTCCTGGGTAGGTTTGTAGATGCAGCGGTAGCTACTGTTGCCCTTGTCCTCGATGGTGCAGGGCACAGTGTTCTTCTTTCCCGCAGGATCCATGATCTCAACCTCCACTTCTCCAACACCAGCACCTTAAGTGAAGAAGATCAAATCAAATTCTGCCTCCAGTCCCTTCCTACTTGATTCGATGGCAAACAACCCCTCCGCCCTCTAAGCACTACCTGCTGTGTAGACTTCAAAGTAGGTAGATTTGTTGGCGATGTTGCCTGAGGGCTCCAGGCCGGGGCCCTGGGCTGTGGCCTTGCTGGAGTCTCCCTGAGCCATGCCGATGTCCACCTCGAAAGGACTCTTTGAAATATGCTGTCCTGCAAACAAAACTGTCACCTGGAAGACAAAGGAGGGGAAACGTTTGCTCTTCTTGTTTTTACACAGTTATTTATTCCATAGTTTTGAAAAGATGCCATGCTAAGATCTTCAACGTTTTCTGCTCTTTAGGAATCATCCTGTGGAGGCCAAAATCCTTTTTCTTTTCAGTCAAATCGTCGTCTATGGTATAGTTAAAGTGGACATATCATGCTTTTAAATTCTTCCTTTTTACATCTATATCATTTAGTTGTGGTTCATGTATAGTGGAACTGCAGTTATTAGGTTGGAATTGTTTATTATAGTAGTTCTATAGGCTCCTCTTCTACCTCTGTTCAGAGGTGTCTGAACAGGGTTTGCAGAATGACTCATTTTGGTGCGGTCCCTTTAAATGTGTAGGACGTGCTGCATACCACGCCCCCCTCCAGGTCGCTGAACCTTCCCCTCCATCCCTTTTAGCAATTTTTGTAGTTTGATAGAGAACTGTTAACCTAGCACTGCAGAAACTTTTTGTTCCTCAATTTTTTTTTTTTTAAAGGTGTCGAAAGAGTTGTCCATCCAGCCGAAGATGTTCGAGCCAGAGTCTGACCCTGAGCGAGAGCAAAATGAAGACGATGAAAACTTTCGGCATACCTAAACTTGGACTACAAACTCACAGCGAGAAATAAAGATGGCAGAGTCGCTCGGCGTTTAGGTGGAAATCCATGACCAAGTTTGGCAGTTCCAGTGCAAGTACTGTGACGTAATAGTTTAAAAAAAATGTAATAGATAATAGAGAAAACTGAACGGCTTAAAAAATATGACCCAAAACATTTTACAAAAATATCTCCACAACACATGGAGTGACAAATTTATGCCTTTTGCACTCCTAGCCACTCTAAATTCATTACACAAAGCATTTAAGGGCTAAAAAAGTGGAATTTTCATGATATGTCCCCTTTAAATTCTTCTGAGGTCTGAACCGCTGATATTTTATAACAGGCTATGATGTAAAAGTAGAAAATGTGCAGTAGGCTCTTTGAACTAAGAAGTAATTTTGCATTGAACAGAAAATGAAGGAATTACACGATTATATTTGGTTCATGTGTTATAACACAACACATCTCCCCAACCTTTCTCTAGCTTTAACAATAAAAAAACCTTCCAAAGTACTTGCCATTTGTTGATGTGTTTATATACACTAAACTGTGAGAATTCTTCATTTTAACGCATTTAGTGATTTTGGTGTATTTAAGCCTATGACCTGCCAAATGTCATTCAGATGGGATCAAGGGAAAACTGGTAATCTTGAATTATCGTTATAATTTGTGGCCTCAGCTGCTACGGTCTTTGACTTTAAGATCAATACATATTCTTCATAAAAGTGTTTTCATCTCTCTCCCAGGCCTGCAAGGACAAAACGACATTCTGTTCGTGATGTGAGAAAATGATTCAGATGTGAATTAAATCCAAGAAAAAATATGCCAGTTTATCCATTTTAAATAATTTTGGGATTTTAATTTGCCAGACATTCTGCAAAGTACGCATCAGCTCCATGTATAACTCTCAGAATACTGAGGAGTAAATATATAGAAACTAGATTTCATTTGTTTGGTAGCTGCTCTGGATTTAGAGCTCCTTCTTGCCCTTCTAATTTCCTCCCTGGTCTGCCCTTTTCCCCCTTTTGTGATATAAAAACAACTGTTTGCCCCTTAATAACAAACATTTGTGTTACGAAACAATCCATCACAAATCCATTTTGCATTAAACATATGATCAGCTTACCTTGTGCATGCCGGTCACTTTGGGAACGTAGACAACAGAGTAGGTCCGGTTCTTGTCGTTGTTTGCCGACACTTTGGCCTGAAGGACAATTGGACTAAAGTTTACAAAACCTCTTCCATTAAAAAGGTTTATTTTCAACGAGCTACATTCCTGAAGACTGACAAACCTCCTCTCTGTGTCCTGCAGGATCCTCTACGTAAACCAGCACCTCTCCCATCCCAGCACTGATGGTCTCAACAGTAAACATCGCCTTCTTCATCACAACATTTCCCACTGGCTCAATCCCTTCAGAGACAAGACACACGTTAACACACAACAGATGCAGTCATGCTGAAAAGCTGCTAGATGCTGCTTCAGTTGAAAGATTTGATGTTTCAGAAGATTGGGTGACTATATTCTCAGATGAACTACACATAATTCCAATAAGTCATCATGCAAAATGAATGCCAAAGCAGCATGGAAAACATCCAGCTTGTAGATGAATAGCTTGTAGAACCAGATTTAATGGCAACAACTCCCAGGGATCATCTTCTAGACCCCTCACAGGCTTGATGACTTCCTAGCTCACTCTTACTAAAGTTTCTTTGGAGCACTGAAGTTTAGAGATGTCTATTTCCCTTAGTGTCCCAAAACAGATATTCTGTCTGGATGTTGCCTGGAGTATTGGACCACCATAACATTTTCCACCCTCAGTTATTCTCTTGTAGAGCAGCTGCTCTGTTAGAAATCATCATCCTGTTCAGGCCCCCGGTTGGGCCAAGCTTCAGGCCTTACATTTGACTCTGGAATCATTTGGTGTACAAAAGACTTCAAGGTCAATGACTGCAAGGTGCCTAGGTTCTGGGTTTATATAATAAGCCCACATCTTCGTCCCTCCACCACCGTGCTTCAGGCTTTCAAATGTAGTGCTGTGTATTGAATGCAAAGATAATCTAGTTCAGTCTTAACAGACTTTGTGTCTAAAGTCTTGTGGGTCATTTAGAAGTAAGGCTCCTACTGGCACTGCCATATTTTTAAAAAAGGGGACACATTATGCAAATCTCGCTTTTTTCATCCTTTTGTGTTATTTGGGTCTCTATAAACAATCCAAACATGAATAAAATCAATACTTTTTTTGCCAATTTCTGCCGTCTTGTGCTTCTACAAGCCATTTGAAAAGGTGTCTTATTGTGACGTCACAAGCCAGATTTGCATATTCCCGCCACTCACCCGTCGAACCCAGCCCCATATGCATCAAACTCCGCCCCTCATTCATTAAACCCCACCCCCACTCATTAAACTCCACCCATGCCATTTTCAAATGTGGCAAACCTGCAGCCTAGAAACAGTATGGGTGGGTGTGGTCTGCAACTACTAAATTGAATTAAAGTGACAGAGCCCTCTGAACAGCTCAGCCTGAAATGGACTGAAATTGTCAAGAATTGAGTTGGTGAGATCCCTTTTTGCAAGAGTGATTTTGTGCAAAGAAGTTCATCAACATATTTTGAACCGACCATAGACCTATTATGACTCGTTTAAAAAAAAAAGGTCTAATATTCTCTTAAGAAGAGAAACATCTTTTTTCTCTCAAGCTTGTCATAAGAACCATACTTAGTCTTTTCCCAACTGGCCTGTCATGCATTTCCCTTTTATCACACTAATTGGAGGATGAAGAGCCCGAGGTAGAGCTCTCGGGTTTTTAGAGGTCTGAGCATTGAACAGTCTGATCTTTGGGTGAACATGCTGGGATGTTCGGTCGGATGAAGACTGGCAATAGTCTTAAATTGGTCCCATAAGCCTTCCCTGTATGGACATTCTGTAAGGTTACAGCCGATTCTTTTCTCTCTTGACCTTTCACACAACACAGAGCTGCCTGATACAAAGCAAAAAACTAATAACATCTGTTTAACTCATCAGTTAATTAGTTCAACTGAGCAGGACCTCTTACTTCTAGTTAAACAGTGGATTTTTTTGTAAAATCAATAGTTGTGTGATGTAATGATCTTATATTTACCACAGCTAAAGCCCTGACTAAGTGCTGTGCTCATCATTTCCTAAAAGCTAGAAGGATGGACAGTTTACCACATCTACAGTAGTTAAAACTCAATCCTATAACAGAGCTGTGTGTACCTGGGCCGTAGGCGCGGGCCTTCTTGGGGTTGAGTTTGGGTCGGAGAGGAGCCCCAGGCTTCAGCTTTGCCTTAGGGAACTGGGACAGGTAGGTCATGACTGAATGCTCATCCACATTGGGGTCTACAATCTCTTCAGGGGTTATGACCTAAGAAAACAGACAAAAAGGAGCACATATTTTTGGATTTATGGTCTCTGCAATCATACACATCATCTTACACAATCATAGGTCTACAACATGTTCAACCAGCAGCAATTTATGATTAGTTGCCATGGAAGCAATTACCCACAGAAACGTAAATCAGGTTGGGATTTGGAGATGAAAGCCACGTGCCGATCCTCTACCTCAGCTCAGAAAGTACCAGATCCAGATTCGCGTGCAAGCCTGCAGCAGCTAGTCATACAGACTCTCACTGTCTGGTTTTACAACCCACAGAGATGGCAAGGGGGAAGACATGAAGCCCGCATCTTTGTAGAAACAGAGATGAAGGCGGAAACAGCGGTAACCACAGAGCAAACTGTCAGCACGCTATGCTCTACCAGCCGTGCCAATGGTGCTGTGTTTGGCATGGAGTCAGAAAAACAGCATTAAGTCTAGAAATGACTCTTTAAATGCTGAATACAGCTAGAGAAGAAGAAATGTTCGGATTAGAAGATCCTTCTGCATACATGGCACTACTGGTTTACTTTGGTGCTCAACAGTTTTAGTAATGGAATCATTTGGAATGTTGAGGACAGTTTTTCCAACAAAGTTTCCAAAGATGACAACTTAACTAAATGTCAGCATCCCACGTCGACTACAATAACTCAAACTGATGAATGAAGATGTTGCACCTCCATTCTCAAAACAGGGGATTAATCAATTAGGAAATATTTTACCAAAGTCCACAACAATGCGAACATATGTTCAGATCTTCTATGTAATTTTCAAACAAATTTATTAAAATAATAATAATATTAATGGCTTGCATTTCAAGACCCTCAAAGCACTTTACAACTCCATTATTCATTCACTCTCACATTCACACACTAGGTCAGTATCTAAGTGGTAGAGCATCATTTGTCCTCCTATTGTTAGATTTAGGTTTAAAAAGAAGAAGTCCTGATCCACTTTTGAGGGAAATCCTCATGAGGGACTCAAATTAAATGCAAGGTTTTTAATGACCTCCTCCAAGGAAGTCCTGTTTTTGCCAGGGATTGTCTGTTAGCGAACAACATGACTAAAAGTTAGGGGGGGTAGGACTGAGCTGCCTTGGTAGAGGTCTGCACCCTGACTGCTCCTCTAGTTAAATCTGCTGAGAACAACATCTACAGCAGCTTTTAGTCTGAAATTCCTTTTTGACTTCATAATTCCCTTCATTGGCTGTATTCTCTGACGCATCCTTTAGAAGTGTTCTACCTGTGGGATGCCCAGCCAGTCATCAGCTTGCTGCATGGCCTCACGGGCGTTATCCACTGGTTTAGTCTGATCCCACTGGTCCCAGTCAGGACACAGACCTGCAGGAGAGAAAGACAGCTCAGCTGGGTTTCACACAACAAACACCACAACTTTAAACCAACTATTTTATTCTTTTTCTGTGATAAATAGACCGGAAAACCCTTCAAATGATATTTTAAAGGTTATTGATGTTTCACTGCCCCCCATTTTGTCAAGCAAGAGCTTTTCTATCTATTAAGCATGATTATTCAAATGACTTCAAGTTTGCACCATTAAAAAGATTTAGATGATAAAAGTCTTTGTTATAACATTTTTTACAAACTTAATCTGATGTTGTAGTCGAGTGTAGGGCTGTATGCAGTGTGTGTCTACGTTGTTCCTGACCAAGCTAACCTCTGACCCATCCACAACATGTATGATCATGATTTACTTTGTGGCAAACTGTCATCAGCTGGACTTATTCACACATTATTAAGCAGCTCTCATACCTTAAAGCGGTTTTCTGACACAAATGTCTTTTTTAAGCCCTATTCTCTGATTTCGGTATGTTAGTAATCCACAGGTACGTGGATAATGTGATAAAAAACCTGGCTCCGTCTTAAATACCCCTTCAGCTCCCATTACGCTACTTTAGCACCACCTTAAAGTAAAGAATCAGATAAACAACAATCCCAGAACTAAACCACATGCTCTGATCCAAACAGAACATGTCTGCACAACACTTTAATAAGAGACCCGTTCCTAACTTCCTCTCACCTGGAGCGCAGCTGTCCACAAGGGCTCCCAGGGCCCGGCCAGTCTGCCAGTCCCTGTTGAAGTTGGTAACGGGAAGCTCGGGAAGTTTGTTCTGAATCCAACCCAGCAGCCTCTGCTTGGGAGTCTTCTGCTTGCCGTCGTCTCCCTCTTCCTCCTCATCCCACATCGGCATGGAGATGGAGTAGTGCAGGATCAGTGTCCAGATCAGACCCAGGATCAGCTTCAGGTTCCCATCCACAATGGCTTTAGAGTCTGTGGGCCAGAGGACAAGAGTTTAAAGGCAAACAGTCATAGGTATGAAAAACAAAACCGGATCCCCATATAATGAAAGAAAAAGAAATCCTCACTGAGTGTGTCAGAAATATAAAGCAGCCCAATTAAGTGCTTTCAGGTTAAAAAACAAACCATAAAATATGCAAAGGAAATATGTGATCTTTAAAAATCCCTATCTGCTGTAACTATTAATCTCATATTTTGTTAAACTTGTGTTGGTCTTTTTAAGAGTTGAAAAACAATAAGGTCTAAAATACTAAGGCTAATTCCAGAAATAAGCACTTCATAACTACAAAATTTAGTAGCCGTTATTTTATATTTTTCCATTTGAATGTAACAGCATTAAAATAGTCAATTTGGCACATTATACAAGCAGCTGTATGAGTTTAGTTTGATGTTTGCGTCTTTAAAATAGATTTTGACTTGTAAAAACAAAAAAACAAAGAATTCCACATCATTGTAAAGGGCATTTTTGTCAACAGGTAAATCAAACAGGTTCAGTTATATACATTTTTAATATAAATTTTCCTTTTAACACAATGCGACCAAATTCAGTTCATAGTGCCAACTGGTAAAAAGCTTTTTAGGGCAATCCAACAGATTGCGTCGGGTCGTTGACTTTACAGTAATGCTTCATCCTAAGCAAGCATAACCAAACATTCAAAAACAAAACAACTTTGTCCCTGATCTAATCTGTATTCTGATGGAAAACTGTGACTGTTAGAGAATTTTTTTTAAATGATCAGTATTTTAGTATAGATGGCCACATCACCATGATATAACAGCACACACAGCACACAGTGTGTGGTTAGTGTTTTGGAGGTCTTTCTCTCTGGTTTGAACCACTAATAGAGGAGAAAGTGATGCAGCTTGAAGCTAGTCTGGACATGACTAGCACAACAAGCCCCCGGAATCATCCAATCCAGCGCTCATGTTGCATAATACGCAGTTTATTGAGGGGATGATTGCAGAAGTCCAGCCTGAAGGAAAGGGTGGAGCAACGCGTCAGTGTGTCCTCACTGATTAGAACATTGTCTTTCAGAGTTTCGGTCTTTTGTGAGGATGTAAAACATTGTGCTGACTGCTATAATGAAGTGTAACCACTGAGCCCTTGTAGGGTGTCTTCATTGAATCCAGATTGATTTTTACCCGTTTCTGAAGAGGTGGGGCTTAAGTTGGGGGGCTAGAGTTACTGTGGGGAGTTATGGTGCGTTCCATTTACCTCAGAAATCGGAACTCAGATTTGACCTCACATCCGAGTAAACCCCGTTCCAGTTAATGTAGTCAGATAAGTTGAATTGTAGTCGGAATTTCTGAGTTCCGACTACAAATGGAACAAACCATTATTACAGCCCTGAAAACTGTTTGGCCTTGAGCCACATTAAGAGTATAGGGATGGGGTCGGACTGGATGCAGAACTAAAAGACCAGATAAGCGCAAAGAAATCTGATGGCCTGCCAGGCAAGCTGTAAGAACAAAATGTAAATATAAAGGCACGCATCTAGTTAAATATTTTTATTTTCCCAGCCGTTTGTCCCAGTTTGACAGGTACATGTCCCAGATGGCTGAATACTTCAAGTTGTTTTTTGTAGTACTGAAAAACATGACATTTCTGTGGCTCCCAGTGGAAAAATAAACCCTGCATGAGGTCAGATCTAGTGATGCTTAGATGACCATTCACCATGAGAAATAGAAATGGAGAACTCTGTCCACCCAGGAATGGAAGGAAGAAACAGGAGACACAAGAAAATGAAATAATAAAGGAGAGTCAGAAAGGGTTGCCTGAGGACAGAGATAAAATTACTAGTTATAAATTGTCTTTTGGACCAAGGGGTGGGTTTGAGCTGGGTGTGCATCACAGGTCGATGCTTGTAAGAGGAATGTAGATCAGCTGCAGCAAGGGTGTGTAACATAGCTGCAGTCAGGCACACCAGCTCAAACAGGACCCAAAGGGAAGTCAGTTTAGGCACTTTTATTTTTGGGTTGAACTTCAGTTAGTCACACAAAATCAGTGAAAAACTACTTCAGGGCATTTCAAAAGAACTCTGAAGGCCTGTTAAAGGTATTTTAGTCAGACTACATGATCCGTGTCAAAAGTGTTATGACAAACGTCCACTAACACTTTCTGATAACGTCAGTACGTGTGTGTGTGTATTCTCCTCCTCTGAAAAGCCACTAAACATTCAAAGAATCTGGCAGTATTCTCGGCAGACCACAAGTCTACTAGAGCCCATATACGGACAAAGCCTTCCACAGACCCCCAACCCCCCCCCCCCCCCCCCCACCACCACCACTGCTGACTCACAACTCCCCCCCCCCAATCTTTTTAAATAATGGATGTTCCTCTGTCACCAAAATTCCCATGACTCATCCATTTGGTACGCTTTCACTGCAGGAAGGACCTCCCCCCATGACACGCCAGCGACATCATTGCAATCCCTTGTCTTGATCCTGGCCTCTTAACAAGGAAGAAGGCAGAGAACTATGTCTAAGGGGCAACAGCAGGAGGAAAGACTGCAGAATATCAAGGTTACATAGGAACTCCTGGAGGTTTGTACTAAGATACTGAACGAACAAGAAGAAAAGGGGAGATCAAGCTAAAGACTACCTTCTCTCTATGGTGTCCTACTCATTCCTACAGGACACAAACACTAAGATACAGTAACGAAATCTTGAAGAAGTTTGCATTCTGTAACAATAAAGCCAAGTTTTTACTTCTCTGTCAGCATGTTTGCACCCATAAACACATTTATTGACAGATGTTTTCGTTTCATAATTCTCCATTGGTGTGTTAGTGTTGCAAAACAATTCCCCTCCAGGACAGCAGGGGGTGCAGACCTTTTCTGGCAAGTCTGGCCATCATTGCAGTGATGTCTCTGGTCGACGACAGTTCATTTACCTCAGCTTGTAAACACATATTCACTCAAGGAACACATGTACACAAACAAACAGAAGTCTGTTTTATTGTTCTCTACACCTCCTGGTGTTCAAAATCGCCAAAAGACCAGATAAGATAAACTGACCTTGCAATATAAAACATCTAGTGCCCAAAAGCTGCATTGACTACTAATTACGTCGATTATAGAGCACCATTGTAGTGAAATGATCTTGGTCTGATGTTGGGGTGATCAATCAGACGTGCACTCTTGGTTGCATCGACGGATAGTTAAAAAATTGGGCTCTACTCCGTGCGTCCTTGCGTGAGTGACGGACAGTCCTTGCGTCAACGGATTATGGCGCTGCGGGTCTCCACACCTCCGCAGATGGAGAAGTATAAACTAGGCTTAAGACAAAGAAGGTAATCCTGTCTCCTGAATGCAATATGTGCAGACTAAAATATTTAAGAGGAGCAATAACTGACAGACTGGTGACCTGTGGGGTGTATCCAGACTTCCACCCAATGACCGCTGGAGATAGGCACCAACTCTCCTACGACTCTGCAAGAATAAGCAGGTAAAGATGATGGATGGAAGGGAACGAAAGTTACACACCTGAAAAATTACAGAATACTACCTCTGGGCTGGGGAGACTTATCCAGGAAAAGTGGAGGAGCTCAAGTATTTTGATTGTTCAGGAGAAATCGTGGGACAGAGCAGGAGATGTGTAGCTGTATTGTGGCTACATCTTTAAAAATGCGGGCCCTGTTATGGTCTGTTGTGGTGAGGGAAGACCTGAGCTCTCGATTTACTGGGGTATCTACGTTCAAACCTGTAAGAAAATAAGATGCTCAATGCAAGCAGCTGAAATTGATGCTTTTATTCTGTGACTGACCTCCGTCTATAGGGTAAAGAGCTCAGTCAAAGAGTAGAACCACTACCTTTCTGATTTGAAAGTCAAATGCCATGGTTTAAAACTAGAAGAAGGTAGACTTGTCTCTTCAAATGATGTGGTCGATCTTTCAAGCAAAGAAATTTAAGTCTCTGTTCACAAGCAATGGCAGGATGGACAGGGAGACTGGGACCTCATCCTCAGCAACATTATTCTAGTCTCATGGTGAAGAAAGAATTTATCTAAAAACAATGCCCTTTGTTTAGATTATAAACCTCCCCAATGGTGATGAGACATGGATCAAAACCGAAAGAACAAGATCCTGGATACAAGCATCGGAAACAAACTGAGCTCACGTATCTTCACTTAATCTAGAGGTTAGGTTGCAGAGGCAGCAGAGAGATCCAGACTTCCCTCTCTCCAGCCACTTGGGCCAGCTCTCAGGGGGGGAATCCCAAGGTGTTCCCAGGCAAACAGAGAAGCATAGTTCCTCCAGCATGTCCTGGGTCTTCCTCTGGGTCTCCTCTCGCTAGGTGGTGTCCGGAACGCTTCACCAAAGAGGCGTCCAGGAGGCCTCCTAACCAGATGCCTGAGGCACCCCAGGACCCTCTCAATGCGGAGGAGCAGCGACTCTTATTTGAGCCCCTCCTGGATGACTATGTTTCTCACCCCATCTCTAAGGGAGAGCCCAGACAACCCGCAGAGGAAGCTCATTATGGCTGCTTGTATCGGTTATCTTGTTCTTTTGGTCACTACTCAGATCTCATGACCATAGATGAGGGTAGGAAAGTACATCAACCGGTAAATCAAGATCTTAGTCTTTCGGCTCAGCTCGCTCTTCATCATAAAAAACCAGTAGCGCCACATGGCAATCAGTTTATTAACAATTTGGGGAATACACCTTTTATCAACTCAAATCATGAGGTACACGGCGTTTCCTGCCCCAAAAATTTATTAAAAATTAAAGTGATGGCCATTTCTTATTCTTAAATCTTGATACAAAGCAATTTTATCTTTTTCATTCATTTATTTAATTTTCTAGATCTTTTTGGAATTTTCAGCTTGAATACACAGCAATGTGTGACCTTAACGAAAGTCTCCCAATTTTTTCCTGTATAAGATGTTTCATATATCACCTGTCATTGTATGATTAAGACAATTAGCAAATGCTTCAGCTTGGAAAAATGTAATATTGTCTAAGGATGCCAAATAGAGCAGCAAATGGCACAGACACACATGCATCTCAGACTTCTGACAAAACAAAAAGTCCATTCCAGACCACGTTGACCTCATAAACGCACATTAAGATGACACTTATTAGTGTGATGCAACAGATGAAAACAATCAAATAGTTTGTTTCTCCAAACATCCAGAAGCTGAAGTTCTCTCCTCCTTCCCCCCTTTAAGTTATATGAAACAAGCCACAACGAAGCTACTACACTTCCTGCTCTTCCTTTCTGCTCCTTCCAACCATCCTCCTTTCCTCCCTCCCTTCGTTTTCTTTTCTGCCTCTGCTTGAAAAAAAAGAAGTTCCCTCTGGTCTTTTTTTGCCTTAAAAGGGCAAAGCAAACTGGATCTTGGCAGGCCTCCCATTCCTTGGGCTCTGGTTTCAGACTGGGAGGGAGGGAAGAGGGCGGGAAGAACACGGAGAAAGGGAAGGGAGGCGGAGGGGTGGAGGGCCCAAGGAAGAAAAAAAAAAGGGAAGTTTTAGGGCATAGGACATTATAAAACCCAGCCTGACAATATACTAAACTTACAATGGAACATATCCATCTGCGTAAAAAGTTAGGATATAATCAGAAAAAGGAAAGGAAAACAGGAGGAGATGAAGGGTTGGGGAGGAAGGGCATGAAAGGAGGCGAGAGGAGGAGGAAGGGCGAAATGATTAATGAGGTTTAATACACAGAATGCAGCTTTCATCAACTGTTTGCCTCCTGAAAACATCTGAGAACCATCTTCAAGCCTGAGAGCAGAACCTGGGTTTCCAAGTAACTGATAGTTCTCGGCTTGGCGAAAAAACATTCAGGTCTGGAAAAGCAGATCTGCTTGTAACAAGGCAACAGTCAGCACTGAATAGAAACTTAAAAAGGCCTGTGCAGCTTTTCCACATAATTCCATTCTGTCACTGCCGTTTCTGTGGAGTTCACCTAAAAGATGACAAAGACAATTCTCCATGTCTCCTTGTTCAGTCTGAACATTTGGCACTGGGTGTTGGAGGCAGCTTTCCAACTATGATGTAATATAATAGCTGGAATACCACTGTACTCAATGGGAATGCAGACACTGCTAATCTGCAGCATTCACTTGACCAGTCCTCTTTAGGCTGTGGAGAAACAAACTCATGCTGGTGATGTTAAACCTGCAGGAGGTGATGCACTTTGACCCAACTCATTTAATACATTAATTCTTCTTTGTCTCCTTTTTCATCATGTATCAGCATCTCTTTATGAAGGCAATACAGAACTAAAAATCCAACAATCCCCAGGAACAAATACTAAGCATGATAACAAAAATGTACACACATGTACATAGTCATTTTTACTCTTACTTCATTTCCTCTAACATGTATATTTTTATGCTTTTCAGTGATTAGACTAAACTGGGAATACATACAAGTACCAATTTAGTTTCAAGAGTTGTACGGCGAAATTGGCTGTTGATCTGACTCTGATGCATTGACAGTACTACTCTACAGTGTTAACACTGAGTAAAGAAGACTATGGTCATATTTTCCATATTGAAGTAAAAATACAGTCTGAAGTAGCACAGAGATGTACAAATGTTATCCGTGGTTCATTCAGGCTGCAGGAAAATGAGAGAGTGCTGGACTTTCAGGAGATAACAGGAAGGCTGACAAATAACATTTTTGGTAAGTGCATCTCTGTGTAGATTCTGTCAGAATTTTTTTTATAAATTGCCAGCGATTTAATTTCTGGTTATTATTTATACGAGGTGTTCAATGCCAAGATACCTACAGACCACACCATATACCAAAACAGCATTTGTCATGGTTTGTATTTTTTGCTTCTATATTATTCAGTGTAGTTCTGATCCCAGTGTCCATATTTGTCGCTAGCTCTGCTTTTGCATGTTGATATTTGCTCAGACATGTGCCACGGCTCAAACCACAGGAGCACCAAACCCCTTTTTGTCCTGACATGAGCTCACAGAGCCAGTGGCGCAAAGAGTGGGTTTGCACTATATGCGGTGCATAAGGGCGCTGCGCTAGAAAGGGGCGCCAAAGCGATGAGAGAAATTTCTTTAAGTCGGCATTTGCTGTGTTTAACAGCCGTTTGTGCATGTGTAAATGATATGAATAATAACAGAGGCACGTCGCTGAATTGGCACCCCTCCTCCTGGTTTGTGGTCATTTTGTTTTCAGACAGTAATCGTTTGTTTTAACTTGATGGTGAATTATAAAAAATAAATAAATAATTAAACTTGGGTGTGAGAAGTATGATTAGATTCCATATCCCTAACAGATATAAAATAAGGATATTTTAAAAATTAAAATGTAACGTTTTTATATGTAGACCAGAGGTCATGCCACAATTCAGTCAGTTTTTAAAATGATAAAGACATATTCAATAGTATTTAATATTCTTTCATTTTATTCAATATTCAAGCTGAACAAACTAAACAGGGAATCCACCTCATGTTGTCACACACCGAACAGATGAATAGGCTTGCATGTATTCATTTTGTGGCCTGTGTGTAAAGGAGGCTGAATCAGAGCTTTGTTGCTACACTGAAGACTGGAACATTTTAAAATCAGGGAACATTTCTGAAATGATCAGAATATTGATTTAAGTCAATAAATAAGACATCTTCAAGTAAATGTAAAAAAAATCTAGGTTTGCTGGGTGTGGGTGGCACTGCTGTAATGTAGCTGCAAACCCCTCAGATAGTAGGTAGTAGATAGTAGCACCCCTGCACAGAGCAATGGACTCTAATACCAATGTTTGTCGTTAATTATAATTACCTCATTCTTTTTTAGTAATATGGAGAACATTTATTGCATTATGAAGCAACATGGTTCCAGGAGGAGACAAATGCTTGTTGCCACATACGCAAGTGCCCCAACCTGCACATCCCTCCTCCTGAGCAAAGACAGGAGAGCCGCCAGGAACAAAGTTACACCATCGCTCTGTTTTCTGCACATGCAGCATTCATAGAAGAGTTTACTGACTGCAATCCTGATGTTTCTATGAACATCAGACAGGCGAGTACAGGTCGAGAAGTGTTCCCGAAGGGCTTTAAAATCCAGACTGCTGCTGAGGTTAACATCCTGCTGATAAGCAGGGGACCTCACATAAACAGCTCTTTGTTTAATTAAGAAAAGTCCTACACTACTGAGCAGCTCAAGGCTTTTCAGGCCTTTTTCAGGATGATGTGAAGTTAGCAGAGTTCAGTGCGGTACTAAAACACATCCCCTCCAAACATGCATGCAAAACTAACGTCCCACTGCTGACATGTCCAAAAAATATCATCAAAATCCATCTCTAACTTGTTCAGTTATGTTGACTAGCAAAGACAGACAAACCCTCAACTCAACTTTATTGTCCGAGAGGGAAATTTGCTATACAGTAGTGTACGACATACAATAAAAAACAGTAACAATAATATTCTATCACTCATCAACCCAAAAAAATAAAAACTATTCACAGACAGACAACCCACACATTCCTCCCACTGGAACATAACATTTTGTGGACCCCAGTAACGCTGATTCTAATAACAGCAAGCATACATCGCACTACCAATTTCATGAAACAAACCCTGGCGAAACTAGAACGTCCTCGGAGGAGGTAATGAACATGTGAGTTTCCTCCTAGATTTATCATGGCTTTGAAAACTGTAGAAAGATTGTCTCTTAGGAAGAAACCTCGGTTGCAGATATGATCTAAGGATTGTGGGATTGGGAAAAGCTTTTATTGAAGTTTGTCGAAATGTTCCTGAAAAATTCACCATGGCCTCACCTTAAATATCAACCTACAGACAAACACCGGTGCAACGCTGCACAGGCTAATGCTTTGTTTAACCAGTAGATTAACACAATTAACCAGTTTCAGAACCATTATTGGAAATCTTACATCATGTCTGAGCATGTCAAGTATGCTGCAACAATAACGGTCTTAATAGCTTACTACTGAAATCATCCGAGTACAGTGTTGTGGATTCAGATTTAAGAAAAATTAAAAAGGAAATTTAAAGTGGATGTATATTAAAGCCAGTAGAGAGCATCTTTAGGGTATATATTAGAGCTGCATATAATATATTGAATAATATATTGAATGATAGTTGTAAGCAATGTTGTAGTTGCAGAAGACTGAATGCAATATTTAGTAGGATGTATTATTAAATATTAATTCAGGTTCTGCATGTCGGTATTAGCCTTTGGTTGGGCTGAAATACTACATGTGACAGAAAGGTGGGAATGCTATGTAACTGTGACGGAACAAGTCAGCAAAATGTGGGTTAAATGTAAAATATATCATATAACAGCATCACAATTACATGTGTTCCAGATATCGTGGAGCACTGGAGAGTTTTTAAACAATGGTTTTAAATTACAACTGATTGAATGTTACAGAACAAAGATTAAGTGATCAGACTTGATCTTGTTTGTCTGATTCTACAAATATTGTACTTTAACAAGTGTATATTAGCCATTTTTATGGATGTACCTGTATGATGGGGGCTCAACTGTAATGACTTCCAAGAAAGCAATAAACCCCCATGGTCTAACAGTCACCTATGGTGTCCTACACGGTTCAAAGAGAGTAGAAAGATGGTTTGGTGCCAGGGTTAAGAGCTTCTATAGGGAAGGTTATTATATTCAAAAGGTATGGTAGAAAGGTTATTGGGCTGGGGTAAAGCTGCTGGCTCAGAATTCTGGAATCAAGGCAGATTTCATTCTAATCTCATATGTAAACAAATGTTTTCTTCTAACATTTGTCTTGTGTTGATAATTATTTTTAAATTTGTGAAGTTGAAAAGTTTTGTTTCTGCCCATTAGGAGATCAAATGCAGAGCTGAGGGCTGGTGCCTCACAGCCAGTGGACATTAAACGTGTTAGGGAGGGGCAACGTGTTCCAAGCAAGTCAGCTTAGGATGCAAGCATGCTGATTTCATCATTCTGATCAGTTCGCAACACATGATTCTCCACGGCTTTCCAGACTAATAACTGTTTTCTGTCCAGCTCCTGGTGTTGCTTCTCCGTTGCTCTCTGGGTGGAGCAAATTACTGGTTGCTATTGAGTAACTCTTAATGGGAGGGTTACGCTGGGCAGTACTGCATCCTCACCAGTCTTTAGTAACAGTTCAGCGGATAGCCAAATGTGAAGTGTGTACATCAGAGATTCAGCAGCAAGGTCAGCATTTAGGGCAGACACGTCTAGAAATGGAAAGAATTGTTTTAGAGAATCCAGAAGGAGGTTCAGATGGAGACCGCTCACATCTTGTTGAGCAGAGATGGCAGTTTGGTAACTTGTGGTGAGTGTTGCTGCCTGGGTGGGGCCATTTTTCTGCTATGAAAAGAGGAAGTGAAAGAAGAGAGCAGGCTGCCCTCACATCTTTAGATAAAGTGAGTGGAAGACAGCTGGACCAGAGGGTGAGTCAGCTCCAGAACAGGCAGTTCTGAGGGAGGATCACTGGAGCCTGGTACAGCACAGAGTTCATCAAACACTGGCACCAAGGGTCAAACTAATGCACAATGAAAAGGAGTTTCTTCAACCCCAACAATCCCACATTACTAACATCACACCACAGATTAAACATCCACACAGCAGCTCCTCCTATTTGTTTAGATTAGGGGTTCAAACATGACCCTCCCTTTACCTGCTGACTGCACTGGGAGGCTGGAACATGTATGTGGAAACTCCAAAGTGAACCAGACATTCCCTGAGGATGACACACACTCAGTCAGGCCTAATTCACACAGACCTCTTCCTCTGACTGTCTGCATGCTGCCTCTCCTTGCTCCAGGAGCGACTCCACTCATACCACAGGAAAACGTCGTTACAGGAGAGAGCTAATTCTTCACAGGCCATCTAAGAGCCGAACACCGAGGTGACATATGGCGTATATCTGTACAGAAACCGTTCCTTCACTGAGTCAAACAAATGATCCAGTAAACCAGGAGACAGGCAAGCAGCTGCATGTAGACAAAGCTCATTAAGTCAAGTTTCATGTCATAAATGTGGAGAGACCCAACCCACAGGAAGACATGTGTGCAGACAGCAGCCCAGTGTTTAATCCCTCTGTGAAGGATCTGATCTTTATCATTTCAGACTGGAGTTCCATCCAGGCTCACAGCTGACCCAGTCTGGTCTGGTCCAGTCCAGCTCAGCTCAGCTCAGCTCAGCTCAGCTCAGCTCAAGTCAGTGGGGCCCACTCTGAACACTCAGACAGACCCCCTCCTCCCAAAACAGCCTTCAACCTGAACGGACAAAAACTATTCTGTCACATAAAGTAACCCAGGATGTTTAAAGGAACAGTTTTACAGGAGAAAACATGTTGGTAGTTTCTCCCTGTAGCAATGCTCTGCATCCTGCATTGATCTACAAACAGTTAGAGGTCTGCACCTTTAATCAGCTGGCTTCAATCAGGATCACACCCACCTATGGACACCAGCTTGATGTTCTCCTTGTCCAGGAACTCCAGCGCCACCGACACGTTCTCCAGCTGCATCTGGCGGAAGGTGGGCCTTTGGTTGTACTTTCGGAACATTTTCTTCTGGGACAGAACCTCCAGGAGTCCGATGAGCCGCAGCCCGTCGCTCAGGTCCGTTTGCAGGTTGCCGATCCGCTTGTTGACGCATTTCAGATGCTCGTTACACCAGCGGGTGAACGTGTTCTGCTGGATCTTCTTCCACGGGGCATCCTCGGCCAGGTCCTTCTCTGTGGCGGGCATTTCTGCGTCCTTGTCCGAGGAGAGAGCGTTGGGAGCGGGCGCGGCGCTCTGGTGGAGGCGGGGGTGGGAGCTGCTCATTTTTATGCTCTCCGCTGCGCCTCGGTTCGCTGCCTGGATCTGGGTGGAGTCTGTTCGGCTGCTCCCTCTTTCTCACTTTCTCTGCTTTACTTTGTGGCTGATCTGTTTGAGAAAGAACGAAGCAAAAGAGACAGAAATCAGCATTATAAGCTGACTAATAGCACAGAGGTAGAAACATCAGAGTGAAAAGGGGAGTGATCTGGATGAGCCTGTTATAGATCCAAGCTCATTGGTTAGAACTCACTTTAATCTTCAGATCATCCCATGTAAAAGAAGCTGCACTGAACATAACAACAAACGTCATGTATGAAATCTAAATCTCACTGCAGACCTATCTGCAACCAACACCAGAGCCAGGGAAACATGCTGTATGGATTATGTGTGAGGACATGTCTTTTGTGTTATTAGTACTGAAGGGAAACGTCTCAACATTTAATCGATGGGATGTTTGAATGTCCTAAAGCAAGCAGAGATTCCCAATGTGGGGGTCTGGGCCCCACCTGACGTCACAAATGAACAACTGTATATGAACACACCTGAACCAAACGCCTCTGGAAAACCTGCTGACATGCCAGGAGCTCATTCAGCCTGATCCAGGTGTGATGGCGCAGGGACACACCTGGAGGACTAGAGCTACAGACCCCTGCTCTAAAGAAATTAAACAAAATAATAAAAGCATATACATGACGTAAATGTTGAAAGAGATTCAAAGTTGTATGCTACTTATGAATAATAATAAAAAACTGCTTTCAGGAGAGGTTGCGCATACGAACTACATTCAGTGTGAATGTCAGTCTGTACGGCTATCATACGGAAACCGGACCAAATCCGTTCTGGACTCCGTGTGAATCAGGCCTTAGACTGTTAGAAGACAGACTGACCACTTTTCTTCATACTACTTTTCTCTTCTACTACTCTCCAGTTGCATTATTTGCTGTTATTTCAACTGTTAACTTTGTGTTTTCTCTCACAGTTTTTCTCTCCATAGAAGCTACAGCTACAGTCTGCTGCCTTGTTGGAGGGAGGCATCGACTGGGATGATGCTCCCAGTAACTGAACGTTCTCCCTCTCCTGTTATCAACTTTCTACTTTCTTTGACATAGAAAGTTCTCTTATATCAGATCCTCTGTTCTTTCTGTGTCTCTGCTCTGTCTTCTCAAACCCACAGACGGTCGTGGCAGATGGCCAATCGTACTGAGCCTGGTTCTGATGGAGGTTTCTTCCTGTTAAAGGAGAGTTTTTCCTCTCCACTGTCGCTACATGCTTGCTCAGTATGAGGGATTGCTGTGAAGTCATACGCAGGCGACTGTCTGCTGTCGCTACATGTTGGTCCAGGAGGAGTGAATGCTGCAAGTCAATGACTCGATGCGATCTACTGGGATTCCTTAGAAAACTTGGAACTGATTGAAATGTATGTATGACTGAATTGAAATGACTTTTCTTGTAAAGTGCATGATACGACATGTGTTGTGAATTGCCACTAGATAAATGAACTGAACTAAATTAAAATGGAATTAATCAGGTAATCTGTAGGCTAAATGTAATTTGCAGTATTTGTCCATTTCTGACAAAATTAACTTCTTTGCTTTGGTAACTAATGCAACCTGAACTTTTTTGGTATATATGTCAACATAGGAAAAACCTTTTTCCACATGGTGCTGCTCTTGGATTGACTGTTTTTGCAACTTGCTGTACAACATACAGTACAGGCCAAACGTTTGGACACACCTTCTCATTCAATTGAATGTGAAGGTGTGTCCAAACTTTTGGCCTGTATTATATTTTTTATTCATTTATTTAACAGTCAGGTAAAACCATTCTGTCATGCATTATAATAGTGCATCAGACATTGTTTGCACTTTTAACTGATTTTGTCTACTGTATTTTCATGTCTGCACCAGAAGCCAAAACATATTCCTGTATCTGAAAACATATGTGGCACTACATTTCTTTTTGATTCTGATTCTAAACTAGACGGCTTCATGAAAGAACAAATCAGAGTGCTTGTTAGCCATGATTAAACGGGTACAGAGACCTAGCAGAGGTGTCTGCTGTGATAGAGGAGATCATCTTCATCCATAAGACTTGTCTGAAATGTCTGAAATGCTCACTAATAACTGGAGCTGGGAAACTATACCCAAAATGGCGAGTTATAACACTGGCTTTATGGGCTAAATTTGAGCAGTTTGTGTCATTAGATGTAGTTTCAGTGATTTTTGACATACTGAAATAGAATGGTGAACTATTTAGTATTCTCTGCTTCTTTCTGTGACATCAGCCCTGTATGTGATGTTATTTGTTTATGCATAACTTGCATGCAACAGGTTAGATCCTGTGCAATCAGGAAATACACTCACTGACAAACAATCTAGCACCACATCCTACAAGGATGACTCTAATTTGGGTATAATCTGGTACATATGCAAACCAAAACAGCATTCCGATCTTTTAATTTCCTGGAACATCTAGAATGAGTCTGAGAGGACTTCAGTGTTAGTTTAATGAGAACATCAATGTGTTCCAGACAGTTTCCAGAGCATCCGACAGTCGTTAAGAAGAATGAAGGCCAGCAGACACAGAGAATACATCAGTAGGCAGCCATGCCAGCACTTGATGGTGGTTGCATTGTGTGTGAACAGGCTGTTTTATTGTACAGTTCCCCAGTAGCTGGAGTGTTCTGATTATAACTCACCGTGTTCCGACACAGAGATACCCACAGATACATCTTGGTTACCCCCAATCCTGGGCTATTGCACAATGACTACCACTCATCTTGTGTCTGGACTGTCAGATGATTTGGCAACATCCTGTAAAAATCATTGCTCATCCAATGATGCTACTTCTTTCTAGACTAGCAAATCAAATGGACTGCTGAGATTTCTTTTCACCAAATTGTTCTTTGATCACTGAGGAAAACTGAAAAGTGTATAAATGATTTGAGTTTATGCTTTAGTTTTTTTTTAAGAAAAATAACTGTAGGAAGCTCTTGATGTGGTGAAAAGTTAGAATATGGTGTTTTCAGATTTACCCCTGATCATCTGAAAGTTCCACTCAGATTACATCTTTATTGCCTTATTGGCATTAAAGGAAAAAGTATGTAAAACAAAGATGTTGTTGCAGAAACACCAAAAACAGGCCTTTCCTCATGGTCCCTGTGAGGATATGAGTTCATAGGAGCTCGAGGGTCCAAGGCATAATAAATAACAGATATCCACAGGGAGCATCGGTTACTTTTGCTGAACGCAGGACAAATGTTAGCTGTAAAACTAGTGTGTGTTGTTAAAAAGGTTACAAGAAGATCAGCCAGTCGCTCAAAGTCTAGACGCCTGATTTCTTCTCACTTGTGACCAAACTCATTGGTAAATTATAAGATTAATGATGTCATAATGATACAGAAGACTGTTTCACATTACAACAGGGAAACATTGCTGTTTACCTTGCCTTTATGCTAAAAGCATATGTTATCAGTTCATTTTTGTCAGGTCTCAGCTGTATTTGTTTGCAATTTGCTTTTGAATGATTCTCTTTATGCTAAAACGTCCCTGTTGCCCTGGCCTGTGGCTTTCTGCATGGAGTTTACATCTTCTCCTCATGCATACATGGATTCTGCATGCATGATTGTTTGTCTAGTGTGTCTTTGCTTTGTTGTTGTAGATGCTGATGACTGTGGGCAGGAAGGATCTCCTGTAGCAGTCAGTATTATAGCAGAGCCTCTGACTGAAGACACTTTGTTGTTGTATAACAGTCTGATGAAGAGGATGCTCAGCGTTGTCTGTAATGTTTTTCATTTTCTAAAGAATTCTTTGCACAATAATCTCTGCAGGTTCCACAGCCGTCCTCAGAACAGGACCAGCCTTCTAGATCCATTTATTTCAATAATAAACAGAACATGGCTGCATTGTTTGATAACTAGGATTGATTTGGAATGTATGTACCTGACTTGGAATCTGTCTGTATAATTCAATTCAATTGACTTTTTCTTTTTTTGTAAAGAGCGTTGAGACAACATGTATTGTGAATTTGTGCAACAGAAATCAGCTAAATTGAATTGATTGACTCTTACGGCCCTTTGGACCCACACACGTGTGTTTGTCAGTAACTAAGATGCTAGAGCTCACAGAGAGGGTGGGCATGTGGTCTAGGAGTAAAGAAAGAAAAGCATCAGACAAATTTGAGTTAATCATAGCTGATATTGTCAGCCCAACGTTTAGCCATTGGTTTGCAGTTAAACATTTTCCTGAAGCCCTAATGGGAGCTTTGATGCCTGCAACATTTTTCAGGGATTTTCATAAACTGGATGAGCGCTTGAGTATGCAAACTGAGCTTCTTTACACAGTGACACTATTCAACATACATTTTCAGTCCACACCAGGATATTTTCCCAACCATAACAGTGAAGGTGCCTAAACCTAACATCTTAAAAACAGTGAGCGAATGTAATAGACAGCAAACACTACCACAAAGAGTAAAATTCAACCAGATAAAGAGTTAAATGATCTGAGTTATGAGATCAGTTTACAGAACAAAAAGACGTAGGGGGTATTTCACTACTGCACAGAATGGACTTTGTTTGACATGTGTCCTGGCAGAAATTCAAACTGCCTATCCTGCCATTGACCCAGTTTCATTTTTTACTTCATGTACATAAAAATCACCTGGAGAAATGTTCATAAAGAAGTTTTCAGATATACAGTGGCTTGCAAAAGTATTCGGCCCCCTTGAACTTTTCCACATTTTGTCACATTACAGCCACAAACATGAACCAATTTTATTGGAATTCCAGGTGAAAGACCAAAACAAAGTGGTGTACACTTGAGAAGTGGAACGAAAATCATACATGATTCCAAACATTTGTTGCAAATAAGTGAAAAGTGGGATGTGTGTAATTATTCAGCCCCCTGAGTCAATACTTTGTAGAACCACCTTTTGCTGCACTTCCAGCTGCCAGTCTTTTAGGGTATGTCTCTACCAGCTTTGCACATCTACATACTGAAATTCTTGCCCATTCTTCTTTGCAGCTCAGTCAGATTAGATGG
Organism: Valencia hispanica; assembly: GCA_963556495.2. Taxonomy (NCBI): domain Eukaryota; kingdom Metazoa; phylum Chordata; class Actinopteri; order Cyprinodontiformes; family Valenciidae; genus Valencia; species Valencia hispanica. Next base: position 4,219,638 of record OY747709.1, read on the forward strand.
ACAGTGTTTGTGAACAGCAGTTTTCAGATCTTGCCACAGATTCTGGATTGGATTTAGATCTGGACTTTGACTGGGCCATTCTAACACATGGATATGTTTTGATTTAAACCATTCCATTGTTGCCCTGGCTTTATGTTTAGGGTCGTTGTCCTGCTGGAAGGTGAACCTCCGCCCCAGTCTCAAGTCTTTTGCAGACTCCAACAGGTTTTCTTCCAAGATTGCCCTGTATTTGGCTCCATCCATCTTCCCATCAACTCTGACCAGCTTCCCTGTCCCTGCTGAAGAGAAGCACCCCCAGAGCATGATGCTGCCACCACCATATTTGACAGTGGGGATGGTGTGTTCAGGCCTGTGGCAAACTGCAAACGGGACTTCTTATGGTTTTCTTTTAACAATGGCTTTCTTCTTGCCACTCTTCCATAAAGGCCAACTTTGTGCAGAGCACCACTAATAGTTGTCCTATGGACAGATTCCCCCACCTGAGCTGTAGATCTCTGCAGCTCATCCAGAGTCACCATGGGCCTCTTGGCTGCATTTCTTTTTTTCTTTTTTAAACGTGTCCTGTTTGGCAGTGTGGAGCTCAGAATTGGTGTCTGAGTACCAAGTAGAAGCCCAACAGATTTACTTTCACAAGCGGAGCATTACAGCTTTTGCTATAGTACTCCACTTGATATATGTGTGAAAAATCTTTATTATGAATTGTTGGGTTTTTTATTTCCTGATGTTATGGACACGGAGACAAAAAATTAAGGAGAAGAAAGAAGGAAGATGAAGAAGAGAGGTAGGAAACAAAAAGTCATGAGAGAGGGTGAGTTGAAAATACAAGAGAGAAAGGGGAACAAAGAAAACACAGGAAGACGTTGAAGTCTGCCTCCATACCCACAGGACGGCAGAGAGAGGGGGAAAAACAAAACACGAAAAAGGAACATCGACAAAACAAACCAAACATCGTGAACTAAGAATTACACAACCACATCACACAAAAATAGACATAAAAATACAACAACAATGTTACAGAAAAACTCATGGTACCGATTATTCAAGCTCTAGTAATGATAACCTCAGCCCAAGAATATATCTGTAAACACCAGAGACCCCACATCTATGTGTGTGTGTTAGCATGCTGGTGCATATAAGGTTTCTCCATAAGAGTGTTCGATAGTTGGTGTGAGCAGGCATCAATCCGTCTCCCAGGAATCGATGCAGACATGAAGGAGATCGGAGCAAAGACGTCCAAAGGACCCCCAGGCGGACCCGGGTGGGGCCGACCGCATCCCCCAAGAGAGGAGCAAAGGAGAACCCCAGGGGAACGTCCAGCGGCCACTATGCAGGGTCCCTGGGGGCAGCAGTGACGAGCCCACGGGCCCCGCCGGCAACCGGCCGCGCCGGGGCGGGTTGCGCACAGAACAGGTGATCAAACGAGTAGAGACGCCGGATCCGCATCCCGCCGAGCCACCGAGCAGGCACCACCCAACAATCCCAAACCTGGCACCTCTCAACCAAAGGAAGATATCGGCCCAGCGCATCGGCCGACCGACACATCGGCCCCCCCAGGCCCGGCCAGGCACGCACCAGGTTGGCTTCATTTCTGATCAGCGCTCTCCTTGTTCGGCCTGTGAGTTTAGGTGGACGGCCTTGTCTTGGTAGGTTTACAGTTGTGCCATACTCCTTCCATTTCTGAATGATCGCTTGAACAGCGCTCCGTGGGATGTTCAAGGCTTGGGAAATCTTTTTGTAGCCTAAGCCTGCTTTAAATTTCTCAATAACTTTATCCCCGACCTGTCTGGTGTGTTCTTTGGACTTCATGGTGTCGTTGCTCCCAACATTCTCTTAGACAACCTCTGAGGCCGTCACAGGGCAGCTGTATTCGTACTGACATTAGATTACACACAGGTGACTCTATTTAGTCATTAGCACTCATCAGACAATGTCTATGGGCAACTGACTGCACTCAGACCAAAGGGGACTGAATAATTACGCACACCCCACTTTTCAGATATTTATTTGTAAAAAATGTTTGGAATCATGTATGATTTTCGTTCCACTTCTCACGTGTACACCACTTTGTTTTGGTCTTTCACGTGGAATTCCAATAAAATTGATTCATGTTTGTGGCTGTAATGTGACAAAATGTGGAAAAGTTCAAGGGGGCCGAATACTTTTGCAAGCCACTGTATGCATATGGAACCGAACATATTTGTTGAAGGAGGTAGCTCTGCTGCCAGCGCCTGTTAAGAGTCTGATGATCATTCATTTTATCATGAGTCAGGGTGGAGTTATCAGATATTTGTTTCTATTGTATGCGGATGGATGGTGTCGAGCTAATAACAAATATAAAATCCAGAATTACTGATTAACTATTGATCTGTCATAGAATATTTTAATAGGAATCTACCATAACAACATCTTAATAACTTTTAGATATTTTCCTTTCTTTAACTATGGTGGAAGGAGAAATGTAACCACAGCCATTTTTGACTAAATAAGGAGATCTGTGCCAGGAGCCACAGTGTGGCCTGGAGCCATGAAAAATGTTTAGTACATGTGTGTACGTGTGTGTGCAGGCGTGTGTATGTGTGTGTGCGTGTGTGTGTGTGTGTGTGTGTGTGTGTGTGTGTGTTTGTTTGGTGAAGGAGAATCTGAGGAATGCTCCTCAACCCCATAACAACCCTGGAGCCCACAACCCAAATAACTCCCCAATAAAATAGTCCTGTTATTGTAGCACACAGTGTGGCACCAGCATTCCTCTATATTCACTGCTCCATTTAAAACAATAGAACAATGGTGTTAACCCGTTTCAGCCATTCAGCTCTACTCCCTGTTGGTGTGTAATTTGCAATTTTCTTTACAAATTACCTTGCCAAAACAATAAACAGGCTTTATTAAAATGCTCCATTTATGACGGCAGTGGTCGAGCAACAGGCGAGACAAATTAAGCTTCATTGAATAGTAAAAGATAAATTGAGGCATTAGTCAAAAATGTTTAGACTGTTTTTGGATTGATTCTGGTTTCTACTCTAGCTGAACTTCTGAGAGCAAATGAACTTCATGGCAGGTAGTTGTGTAGTGAGAGCTGAGGAAGCTGGTGAACTCTTCTATTGTTTCAGAGGAATCTGGAGAACAAACAGGAGTTTGCAGGGGTGGAGTAACCAGGTTCTGACTGAAAAGTTCCTCAGGACAAGGATGAGCTGGAATGTTGTCTGGCTCCATCTAGTGGTGAAGCACGATTCTATAGAGCCAACATTTTTTCCCTGTGGCCTACAGTCCCATTTAATAAATTAGAACTGATGAGGCTCGTTAGTCAATAAAAAAAAACCTTTTGAAAATAACAAGCTTTAAACAGGTATTACACATACTTTTCATTAAGCTCACATTTGTGTATTAATTTTTTTATTGGTCTGATCTGATGTAATATTCTGATCTTGAATGTCATGTTTTCATTAACTGTGCGCAGAATATAATCATAATTAACAGAAACAAAGGCTTGAAAACATTAGTCTGTGTAGAATGAATCTATATAATGTGTCTCAGTGAATTGAGTTACTGAAAACATAATACATTTTGCAATAATATTCACATTTACTGAATTTGTCAACTTCAGAACGTGTTTTCAAATTCTTTCTTTATTCAACACATAAAGCTGGAAACCTTGTTTTATCGTATAGCTAGGGTGGGCCAGATGTATTATACTAGGTATATTCTATGCACACGTTTATGAAGAGATCAGCAAGTAATAGCCATTGTTCTGTGGTTTCTTTTGAGCAACATATCAAACGTGTGCCCTATAGAATGAAACAAACCAAGTATAATTTGAACAGGAGGTCAGCCGTGCTGTGATAACAACCTTGGGCTAACTCTGTACATAGAATTGGATGCAGTACCTTCCTTATAAAAAAAGAAAAAAAAAGAAAATGTATCTAAGAGAAAACAACATTTTTTGCTTTGTTCGAATATATAGTTAAGATGAAATAGAGAAAAATAAAATAAAATACTTTTTTTCAATAATTTCAGGGTTAACATCACAGAGAAGTTGACTGAAGCTAAGTGTGTGTGATTGGGTTGTAATGTGTACATTTCTTTAATCACAGTAAGGCCTTAAAGTTAGTTTTGTTGATGACTACATATTTTGGAATTCATCTGCAAACAAATATAAGTTTACTGTGCATCTGGTGTCAAAAGTGTGCTAAAATACCTCAGTTCAATTTCTAACCATTCACATGTTGGACTGTAACATATGGTTGAACAATTTCTTCTATGTTCAATAACATGAAATCTGACAGACCATTAGCAGCATATCCCAATTCCATCTTAAATACGTGCTGTTCTCTTTGGTATATAGAAAAGAAGCAGAACTGATGTATGTAACCCCTGACCTTTCTGGGCGAAACATAAGGCATTAACTTCTATCACCACACGTATATCTGTTGGATAAGTATAATGCATTCTCTTGATCACAGTGGGAAGTAAAAACTTTTTCTGTAACAACCAACCTTTCCAGAGTCAAGATTAGGATGATCATCTGATAAGCTTTCAGACATGTCTGTCTACTGCATGCTAAATAGTTTTGCTGTCTCTCTTTTTATTTAAACTCAGGCTTTCTAGCTCTGAGATGTCAAATCTCACATGGCAACCAGCTCTATTGAGCGGTTTGAATGCTGTTTCCCAAAAGCTTTCACAAAAAGGGAAGATAATCGGTTAGATAAGCTCCTGAGGAAGGCCAGCTTTGTGCCAGGACGCCCCCTGGATCCAGTGCAGGCGGTGGGAGACAGCAGACCTCTGGCTAAAATAACACCACTGTTGGACAGTGTCTAACCACCCAAGCATGAAGCAGCTGGAGAACCAGAGAACTCCTTCACTGACAGACTGCTGCATCCAGGGAGCATAAAGAAGCGCTACTGCAGCTCCTTCCTCCCAGCAGCTGTTACTCTCTATAACCATTGTTGCTCCCCAAAAACTCATTAAGCATTTTTACACCCCTGCTGTTATTTTCTATGCACATATATACATGCACATCTTGAACTCTTTTTGAATTATCCTACTCAGCTGTACATTTCTTTAAAACAAAGTATGCTATTTTATTAATAGTACAGTATTTTTTCTTATGCTATAAATTCGCCTTTACTGTCCAGTTTGTTATTCCTACTTTCTGGGGTTTTTTAATTTTAATTTTACCTTCATGTGAATCTACATGCTTTGGCTTACTTGTCACTTTGCTGCTGGTATACCAAAATTTTACCACTGAGAGACAATCACAGTCATTCTATTCTATTCTATTCTATTCTATTCTATTCTATTCTATTCTATTCTATTCTATTCTATTCTGCAGTTGCTTTAAATAGGACAAACAGACAAGCAAACAGAAAAAAAACATGAAATGGTCTTTTGTAGAGAAACAAAAACACTTTAACCTATTTAAGAGAAGAAACAGATGACAGATAAGATGTATCTAAAGATTAGCTAACTAACTGAGCTGAATGTTGCATTCATATTTCACACATGTACCTTACACATCATGGTCTTTAGTCAAAGACTAGAATGAGCAGAACTTCTATATTAGCATCAACTCCTTGATCGACATTACAAGACGACTTGGGATAGTGTGCAGACTTAAGGGTGCAGATACAGAAATAAAAGTTTCATTTGATCAGTCAGGTTTTTCAAAGCACAGGTCTGCAGTGCCAACATCTATCTACAGCTAACCACACCCTATCAGTCAGAACCTGAACGCTGCAGAAGTCTGAACAGGAAGTCAGGCGACAACACTGCTAACCACATGACACATGTTGGTGTGGAGACAGCGAGTCAGCTGCACAGATTACAGCTCAAATGGTTTTTCCCTTTACTTTCAACAGACTTGGCATCAACTGCATGCAGCCAGCAAGTCAAATAAGGACAAGTTTCATCTGTTTACGTCTCACTCATCCTGTGCCAGCAACCTCTTCCTTTAGCTTTACCGCAGATTTCATTTCTCTGTTTTGACTCATTTACATCCATTTCTCCGTAGTTATTCAGACAGCTCAGTGAAATACAGGTTTTCTGAATTGCTAAAACACTAAACTCCATTCTTTAAACCAAATTCTCAGTGGCCTAAACTTACTTTTCGAATCAAACCCTGATTTGGCCAAACCTTAAACACTGTTCAGGTACTTAGAGACAATTAGCAAAACTCATCCACTTCTCTTTAAAACCTTAAACACATTCTCAGTCAATGAACACTTTTCACATTTGTATAACAAAACTGTAAACACTAGCAGCAACATGTGGGTTCTGTGTCCTTTTCTAGTTTTATTTATTTATTCATTGTTAGCTACATTCAGCATTTTATATCACTCTAATCTAATCACTGTATTTTATTTTTTTTATTTTGTACTTTATTTGTTATTTTGTTAAATAATTTCCTTTTAACTACGTTGCCTGGATTCTGTGTCTTCTATTATTTGATGTATTGTCTAATGATGTAGCCGTCTCATTATGACCCAACCACAGGCAAGGCAAGGCAATTTTATTTGAATAGCACACTTTCAACAACAAGGTATTTGTATAACCAAGGTAATTGAAATGAATTCTTTTTTTTTTTTTTTTTTTTATTCGAACATTGAAATAATATATAAAATGGAAATAAAAACACATGTCCACAGGGAAGACAAACTAGCAAACAAAAACAAAAAGAAGAACATATACGAGAACCAAGCCTGCAGAAAAAAACTTTCATAATCAGTTCAAAAAGGAGTAGGGAGAAGCTGATGCTTATTAAATCCTGCCCCAATTAACTCAACAAAAATACACACATATAGATATTTATACAATTAAGTTGCTCACCATTATAAATGTACAGTACACTACATCACCAAGCAGTCTACCACCATACACAGTACTTGAAACTGCGTTACATCCATATACTGTCACGGTAGAGATTTCTTATATAATACTTTAAACTGAGTCATATTCACACAGCGTTTCAAATTAACATCCATAGCATTCCACAAATTCACTCCACAGACCACTGTGCACATTTGCCTCCTTGTTGTACGCACTTTTAGTTTTCTAAAATGTAGCTCTCCTCTTAACTCATGACCCCCCTTCCTTGCAGGGTTGCGGGGGGGCTGGTGCCTATCTCCAGCAGTCATAGGGCGAGAGGCGCGAGGTACACCCTGGACAGGTCGCCAGTCCATCCCAATATTTTTAAATATTTTCTGGTAATTGATTATTTATTGCTCTGTACATTATTTGAACAGTTTTAAATTTTACAAGATCCACAGTTTGTGTGCTCCAGATATCCCACTTTATGAATTATTCTTATTGCTTTTTTTTTTTGTTATTTACAAAATGTCTGTAAAGTGCATTTGTACGTATTTTCCCAAAATCACCACACGGTAATTCAAATATGATGCAACCATTGAATAGTAAAGTATTTTTAATGATTCTTGGGTTAGCATATGCCTTGTTTTTGAAAACACAGCAATACTTTTAGCTATTTTTGATTTTATATGTCTAACATGAGGCTTCCAGCTGATTTTATAATCCAACATAACACCAAGAAATTTATACACACCCGTTCAATGGCTAAATTATCTACTATTACTTGTATTTGATCCGTTACTTTTTGTTTTCCCAAACCATATAATCTTAGTTTTAATTACATTTATTGACAAATGTATTCATATAAAACTATTGTTTTAAATGATTATTTCTGATGTTATTGTCTGTAAAAGCTGTTGTACACTTTTCCCAAAATAAAAAAATATTGGTATCTGCAAATAATATGAATTTCATTTTCTTTGATACTTCACAAAAATGATTTATATAGATTATGAACAGTTTGGGACCTAAAACTGACCCTTGAGGAACCCCACAGTTTATGTCCCTATTAGCTGACTTATATTCACCCAATTGTACAAATTGTTGTCTGTTCTGTAAGTAACTAACTATCCAGTTCAGTCCAACTCCACTAACGCCATAATGTTCTAATATATTATGGTTCATGGTAGCAAATGCTTTGCTGCATATCTTTTATTGTCTATTGCATTTGTGATTTCTTCAACCAATTCCAATAATGCGAGAGATGTTGATCTTTCTTTTCTGAAGCCATATTGATCTTCAGAGAGCAATTTGTGTTTCTCAATCAACTCATCTAATCTATCTGTGAAGACTTTTTCTGGAATCTTGGAGAACTGGGATAAAAGAGAGACCGGTCTGTAATTTGTAAAATGATGTCTATCACCTGTTTTATACATGGGAATTACTTTAGCTGTTTTCATGTTGTTTGGAAAAGAACTGCTTGAAAAGGACAAGTTACAGATGTGTATGAGTGGTTTTTCAATTTCTGCTATAAGTTTTTTTTACAATCATCATGTCAATGTCGTTCCAATCAGTCGAGGTTTTATTTTTACATTTTAGTACTGTTTTTATCATTTTTCTTCCGTCTATGAGTCTTAGAAAAATGAGCTGAGATTTCTATCCCCCTGGTCTATCTTTGAATCAGACTTCAATGTACCTATTTTTCTAGAAAGTTCTGGTCCCACTTTTACAAAAAAATTATGAAACCCATTTACTACTTCATCAATGTCTTCAATTACGTTTTTATTTTCTATTAAATATTTAGGGTGCGTTGCATTGTTAGATCCATTTCTTATAATAGTATTTAATACCTTCCACATACTTTCATATAGCACTCTTTCAACAATAAGGTAATTGTATAACCAAGGTATAACCAAGGTAATTGTATTTTATAACCACAGTGTGTAAAAAACTTGGATGCAACCGTTGCATCTGAGCTAAGAGACCAATGAGGTAGCTCTCAAACCTCCTTGGTTACCCTTATGACCATTTGTTGAATGTCATTATGTAAAAGTGTAAAAAAAAAATACATACATAAAAGACTAAAACTAGAAATGTTGGGTTGTCACACAACAACATCTTAGTTATGAGGATTGACACATCATTCATGTGTTTTATACTCTAGAAATGAGTTTAGAACCTCCAATATATAAACAGCTGAAGGTTTTGCATTTCATAATACCAATTAGAAAACAATTTCCTGTTCAAATATACTATTTAAAAAAGTCCTGTTGAAGCATAAAGGCTCAAAGTTTAACGTGGACTGTGAGTTGATATTTCTTGTTCCGCCATCCCCCTCCTTCCTTCCTCCCTAACACATACGACACCACACATCAGAAGGGTCTTGGGGTGTGGTAAGATGGACCTTGCACCCATGGGTGGGGAGTCGGGTTTGTGGCTTGAGACAGCTGGAATAGGCTGGTCCTCTTTTATTCCTGCCTCCAAACCCCCAGGTCAGGTCAGAGCTAGGACTGGAAGTGCGGGGTGGTCTGGGCATCTCTGGTGCCCTCTCTCCCATGGTCCATCTTAGTTCTGGCCATCTGCTACTGCAAACACAGGTTCCTATTCCATCATTGTGGCCTTATGTATAGAAGCAATCAGCTGCTCTATATGGTATGCCTGAAATGCCAAGACAGGACATGCGATAAAAAGAAAATGAAATTTACATTTCACATTTTCTCAGGTATTTAATTGTGTTTATTGACAAAGTCAGCACCCACTTGTGGGCAGGGAGGTTTAAATGCCTTCAATGAAAACTAAAAAGTCCAAGCCAACTAAGGCACCAGTCTCAAACTGACAGCACGAGGAACACTAGCATGGGGTCCAAACTGAGCACAACAGAAGTGACACAGGAGGATCAAAACAATGACTCAATGAAAGTGGGAGGTTTTAGTGAAGAGGGAAGTTAGCAGACTGGAGACCAGCTGGGAATAACTCAAAGAGGTGAAACAGGAGCTAATGGAAGGGAATCACTGAACAAAATAAAGACGTCAAAACAGAATACAACGAAAACTCCATCACCATTAAAGAGATAATACACCCCTAAGTTAAACTCAGTCTGTAGCCATATTGCCAAAGTTAGATAAGTGAGAAAAAAGCATGTTGTATCCAGCCCAGTCATACTCCTAATCTGACAGCAGTCCATTTGCTTTAGCTTGGCATAAACAATGTAAGTGAAAGGTAACAGCAAGCATTTAGTGTGCAAAAGTGATGAAAATTATTCAATAAAGATCCAAATTATTTCTGCTGACTTCAATTATCATATTGATTGCAAATGAAAATAATAAGTAACACAAAAGATGTACAGGAGCAGATTTGGACTTGAGACTACATTAGGACAAAGCACCGTTGTAGGCCGCCACTGCAAGGCGCAGAGACATGACGCAGAAAGCTGTTATTTAATCTGAATAAAAGTTCTGAGCTGATGCCACTGCTGGACATCTTCTGATTTCTACGCATAATAAGCTTGATGTGACTTTCATCTGATGCACTAAGTTTCCTTGGCCGACCACTGTGTCTACGATCCTCAATGTTGCCCGTTTCTTTGTACTTCTTCAAAAGAGTTTGAACAGCACATCTAGAAACCCCAGTCTGCTTTGAAATCTTTGTCTGATGCAGTATAACTACCTCCCGTATTGCTGCTGCCCTCAGTCTTGCTGTGACATGAAACTATCGTCTACAACCTCACCTTGGTAGCGGAGTTTGGCTGTTCCTCACCCAGTTTTAAGCCTCCTACACAGCTGTTCTGTTTCAGTTAATGATGGTGTTTCAACCTACATGTGACAATGATGATCATTAGCACCTGTTTGGTATAATTGGTTGATCATACACCTGACTATAATCCTACAAAATCCCTTACTTTGTGCAGGTTTACCTATAAGAATTGATGCTGGTTTGAAGGCAAAAGGTAGTAACACCAAATATTGATTTGATTTAGATTTTTTTTGTTTATTCACTTTACATTTTGTAAATTGAGAAAAATTAAGCAATCATTTATATTTCTGAAAGCATTCTTTGTTAACAGCAATTTTTCACACCTGCCTAAAACTACTGCACAGTACTGTATATACGAATATATATACACATCTATATTTTCGTCATAAAGGAAAGTCATAAACAGTTGCTAAGACCATTCTTAGTTGCTAAGAATGGTCTTTTAATGTGTTTATGTATCTGAAAATAATAGTTGTCTTGTGACTCCTAATATTAACTTTAAAATGGACCAGATAAAGACATCGTAATTTTAGCTTTATATTGAACTTGTCAGATGGATTAGTTCCTCATACTGCTGAGCATACACCAGGTGGCCCTCCTGCTCTGAGTGTAAGGCCCGCTCCCAGCGGCTGAGGGTGCAAGTGGCCGCTACATCCAACCCCTTCAGGGTGTTTCCTTATTTGGTGTGGAGCCCCCAAATCTAACACACTGCCGTGCGTAGCAGCACATGGATGTTCCCATCAGCCACTTTATATATAAAAGTGAGTAGTTGGTGATGGAACCAGTACAGACCTGATCTCACCTCTGCAGCTGGTCAGTTGATGGAACCAGCAGAGAATCTTATAGCTGTTAAAGCTCCAGACACAGCAACACCAACACCCCACTATGACAGCATCACACACACACACACACACACAGCTGCATTTATGCCTAACCCTAACCCTAACCATTACCAGTTTATTCAGCATACCTCTAAACCCTAACCCTAACCCTAACCCCAGCCAGAGCAGACAGAGAGCAGCAGTTTCCAGCTCGCAGACACCAGACTTACCTGTAGACCGTTCACCTGTGCGTTGATCTGCGTGGGTTCTCCGTGGTCCGCTCAGTCACAGAGGGTGTGTGTGTGTGTGAGTGTGTGTGATGAGTGTGTGTGGTCGGACCTCCTCCCCACGCGGATCCCGATTGGGGAAATGGTTTGAACTGGTCGCGTAACGGGAAAGAAAGAGACAGTCTGTCTGTCTGTCCGCTCTTTTGCTCTTTTCTACCTCCGCCTCTCTCTCTCTGTTTCCCTCTCTGTGTTTCTCTCTCTCTCTCTCTGTTTCTCTCTCTCTGTTTCTCTCTCTCTCTCTCTGTTTCCCTCTCTGTGTTTCTCTCTCTCTCTGTTTCTCTCTCTCTGTTTCTCTCTCTCTCTCTCTGTTTCTCTCTCTCTGTTTCTCTCTCTCTCTCTCTGTTTCTCTCTCTGTGTTTCTCTCTCTCTGTCTGTCTCTGTCTCTCTCTCTGGGTTCCACCGTGAGAGCCTTAATTGGTAAACGGGTGAAAGATCAGAGGAGGTGGGGGTGTCTTTAACTCTCTCTCTCTCTCTCTCTCTCTCTCTCTCTCTCTCTCTCTCTCTCTCTCTCTCTTTTCACAAGGTGATGTAATGACCGCGCCCCCGGGATTTTAACACTATGATGTCCTCGTCCATTTAGCCCATCTTTATTGTACCCCAGGGGTGTATGAGCAGATCCCCACATCTCTCAGTCTCTTTCCTGTCATCATCACTTCTAGTTCAGACACAAACATGGAGCTGTGTTCCTGGGTTCCTCTGGAAGTCTGTCAGGCTGCATGCGCTGTGACTCAACATGGGCTTGTAGAAAGGCTGCTCTCCAGCTGAGCATTGGATCAGAGAAAAAGAATGTTCAGCTTCTGAGATGACCCCCCACCCCCACCCACCCCCCTTTGTTTAAATCCTTTTTAAATTGTTTTTTTTTTTTTTTACAGTTGATCAATCTTGATGGAGGATGGGGGGGGGGGGTGTTTTACTGGGTGAAGACATCTACAGATGATCTATACATCTATAGAAGGAGAGATCACAGCAGGAGTCTTTATAAGATGATCTGCTGTCTTTAATCTCACCTCAGTGACCCCAGAGCTGTTTTAACCTTTGTGTCACGTCTTTACTTACTGTCTGGTTGTAACAAAGCAACTCTTAGCATCATGCCCAACACAGATCCACTCAATAAATCCAAATGTTTCTAAAAAATAATTGCTTTCAGTAACTCCAAGTTATAAACTCATTATGCAGATTAATTTCACAGACTGATGTTTTCAAGCCTTTATTTTCTGTAAATATGATTATTATTTTCACAGCAAATGAAAACAGATTTAGAACATTACATCAGAATAATAGAAATAAATTAGGGGTGTCAAATGATAGCGTTAATTGCAATTAATATGGCCATATTTGTTTTTTAAAAGCCTGAATCTATTTTTTAATCTTTAAATTGACTGTTTCTGCATTGGAGTTGACTTCAAATCAAATCCATTTTTATGCTTGGGGCTTCTTGTCCTTGAGTTGGGGGTTAACCCACCCTGAAGTGGACATGGATTGGCTGTCATCATTAGGCCTGCTTATTATGAGCCGAGCTTCTGTTTTAGTGGAGAGGGCAGGATGAGGGAGGATGAGTGGTGAGTTGCAGACCGTGTTGCCAACTTACCGACTTTGTTGCTATATTTAGTGAGCTTTTAGATTCTCTAGCGATTCTTCTTCAAAAAAGCGACTAGCGACAAATCTGCCGACTCTTTCTGGGGTTATTGGAGACTTTTGGGTGAAGCATGTTTCCTTGTTACTCTCACTGAGCAGCGGTGCAGCCGTGGGCTCCTCTCCCGTCTCAGAGCGCTCACAGCTGACAGGCAGTCTGTAGCTCCGCCCACCTCCATGTCCATCTGGACTCAGAGCAGATATTTACTCCACTGAGTCCAGAAGGCTAACAAACCGCGCATGCTCAAAGCCGAAGCTGCAGTCAGCACTGGGACTAGTCTGAAAAACAGAAATGTAAATGGCTGGGACTGCATCTGTTATATATTTGTTCTGCCACAATAATGTAATGAATTTAAATAAAAATAGCTCAAGATGAGGCCTTTTTTAAGCAATTATTAAAAAAGAGATTAATTAGATTATTTAATTACAGATCATACCTAATTAATCTGAAAGTTTTTTTTATCTCTTGAGGACTAAAATAAATATGGGCTTAAAGTGGCTATATGCAATTTTCAGAAATTTAAACTCACGACTGACCCCATGTGGCCAATAATGGAACTGCTCTCGCAGCACGCGCTCCTACGCCGGTCGCTCTCAATCTTCGATCTTTTTCGGCCACTTGTCAGAGGTTTCACTTTTTTAGTCTTATGTTGAGTTACTGTTGGTGTCAGAGTTGTCCCTGGCCTCTTCTGTATATTCGCACAATCCATTGAACTGCTTGCGAGTGCTGACTAGCGGTGGTGGCAGAGTGATCTGAAACATTTAACATGAACGCGCTTGACGTCACATCCGCAGACAGCGCGGGAAAATCTGACCCGACAGAAAATAGAAAAAATTGGATACAGGCTGATAGGTGGACCCACTGTGAGATGACAAGGTGTCAGTATGATCATCAGGAGATGTTTGAGTCATAAATGGTCAAATAAAAAGGCTATTGTTACGTTTATTTTGGGGAAAAAGTTGCATATAGCGTCTTTAAAGGGAACATATTATGCCTCTTTTTAAACAAGTTATAACAGGTCCACGGTCAGTACAAAACGTGTTAATGAAGTTCTTTTCAAAAAAATCCCTCTCACATGAATCGATCTCAGCAGCTCAGTTCTTGATGATTTCAGTCCATTTCAGAGTGAGCTGTTAGAGAGCTCTGTCCCTTTTATGCAAATTAGCAGTTGCAGACCACGCCCACCCACTTTGTCGCTATGCTGTGGGTTTGCTACACATGAAAATGACATGAAATTGGTGGTCATGAAATGGGTTTGACAAATGAGGGGCGGTTATATGCAAATTCAGTGTATTGTGACGTCACAATAAGGCACTTCTTCAAACGGCTTGTAGAAGCACAAGATTTCTAACAGCAAATTTGACAAAAAATAAAATGAATGGATGATTGTTATTCATGTTTGGAATGTTTATATGGGCAGCAGAGACCCAAATGGCAACACACAAAGGATCAACAAAGTGGAATCATATTATGTCCCCTTTAAACATTCTAATACCTGCTTAAAGGTTGTTGTTTTAAACGTACTTTTAATATGACGAGCTTCATTGGAACAAATTTTAATTAACTGAATTTGACTTTAGAACAGATGTATCCTTTATTGTCCCTCAGGGGGGAGATTTATGTCAACTACAGTGCCTTGCATTGTTAACCTTCAGCATTTTACCCCTTTGCATTACAAACTGAAATATTTGATAGAAAGCAAAGTGAGTCTGAAGCTGCCGGCCTCCTCTTTCACTCCCACTCACTAAAACGTCACTCCAGGTTTGAGTGAAACCAGTTGTTGATTGGCTACTGCCTCCTTGCTGTGTTTGGTTATCGCTGAGCTGATCTAGCTGGGTTGAATATTTCTGCAGGTGTAGACAAAATCTGCTTCTCTGGGAATGTGCACTCATCTGGAAGAGCAGTACGTATTTTTCGAAAAGTTTTTATTCAAAGCCTAAATGTTACTTTCTGGTAAGGAAGCACTATTAAACTGTCTCACAGTCATGCTAACCAGACACGGGTTACTTTTAAGCTTACCATTTGTTTTTACCAGACAGAATCAATATGATGCAGAAAAGAAAAAGGCAGAGGAGAAGATTGACTACTATTAAAAATAAAACATTTCTGTGAAGCTAATAGCAGACACTTGACTTTAAATTGTAGCCTTCTTTATTTAGGCTGTAATTACTGAAGCTTAAGCCTGCTCTCTTACCTGTGCACCCTGCTTGTTTTTCATCTCTTCCAGCCTTCCACATATGGAGACTGAACATATATTCCCCCATTCTTCTTTGCAAAACATTTCAAACTCAGTCAGATTGAATGGAGAATATTTTTGAACAGCAATTTCAAGTCCTGCCACAGATTCTCAACTGGATTTAGGTCTGCACTTTGACTAGGCCACTCTGAACTATTCCGTTGTACTGTACTGTACTGTATACAGGATTAGTCTGTATTAAGTCTTTGGCAGCCTACAAACGCTTTTCGTCAAGGATTGTTTCCTTGTCTCTTCCACAGAAAAACGTCCCCCCAGAATGATGCTCCCTCCACCATGTTTAACTATGAATATGGTTTGTTCAGGACAATATTTCTTACATATTATATTGGATACCAAATCTTCAGTTTTGGTCTCACCTGACCAGAGCACCTTCTTCCACATGTGTCCTCTAGCTGACTTGTGGGAACCTGCAAACAGAACTTACGACTTCATTTCAACAAAAGCTTTCTTGCCACTCTTTTTACACTTTTCTTTAAACATCTCCATAACTTTCTCCTTGCTGTGTTTCTTTGCCTTCACAATGTTCTCTACCAGACCTCATAGAACATCTGCATTTATAATCAGATTAAATAATGCACAGAGGGAGTCTTTTTGTGAACTGGGCGACTTCATAAGTTTGTACTAGAATTCATTTGAAGATTTTAAAGTGTACTAAATATATTTGCTGTCACACCAATTTTTAATATTTTCTTCCATTTCACTAATATGTACTAATTTGGGTTGGGTCAAAAGATGACAAAATATGAAATCGTTGATTATGAATACTTTGCAAGGTTTTAATAACAGCCAGATGTTTGTTGTTAACATGATATGATATTTTACCCCTAGTGTGTATGTAAACTATTGTCAGGTATTGTAAAAGATAATCCTACTCGGCAGTTTTTGACTAAAAAGAAACTTGAAAGATTTATTACAATACTTTTTAAGACATAAAACAAAAAATTAAGATAAATTACAAAAGAGCATTCACACAAAAATGCTTAGTATTCACTGTATAATATTATAATAGTTTTAACTCAAATGATTTATCTTATTCTAAATGATTTTACATGTAGAAGTCATGTCAAATTACTGAATAAATGTAGGTGATCAGTGTTTCCAGCTGTATCCATCACAATGCAGTCCCTCCAAAACTTTGCAGCCCTTTTTTGTGATTGTTGCAGCCTCAAAATGAGTGATGTTGCAGCAGCTTTTGTGAAAAGTTGCAACAGAAGTTGCAATCTTTTATTTTCATCAAATCACTTGAAAATAGTTTAAAAAAAGTCAATTGTTAAATTGTTGTTGTTCAGTTGTTAAATGTTCAATTCTAAAATTCCAACATTTGCATTGTGTGTAAAAGAAATGAGACAGTTGTTTTAAAAATGTTTTTATTCATCAAAAGAGGTCCAAACCCTTTGACCTTTAATGGAGTACAATAAGCAGAACTCAAACAACCTGTTGAACAGGGAAATCAGTCAAAACAACATGTAATGAATTGTATGAAGTAAAAAAGTAAACAATTGGGCATTGTTCTGGATAGCTAACAGATTTACAGTTCAAACCTCTATTTAAGCCTCTTCCTCTTTGTACCCGCACACACCCTCCTTTAATACACCTTTATTATGTGGTATCATCTCTTACCATAAGTACAGAAAAGTGTGTAATCACAGTGACTCAGGCTGCCGCTGGCTCTGATGTCAGTCACAAGCTGAGTCATTCATTCTTAGGAAAGTCGAACCAAGACTGTTTGGGTTGTATGAGACAACACCTGTTGGTTTCAGACCTGAATGAATGTGTGATGTACTGTGTCCCATGGAGTATGTGTTATCTCTAGAAGGACATCAGTGTGTCGTGGCAGATGGCCGCTTGTACTGAGCCTGGTTCAGGTTCTGGTTCTGATTCTGCTGGAGGTTTCTTCCTGTTAAAGGGGAGGTTTTCCTCTCCACTGTGGCTACACGCTTGTTCAGTATGAGGGATTGCTGAGGTTGGAGTCTGTATCAACGGAGCGCAACCTCAAGTCTCGACTCGATGCAATCTGCTGGGATTCCTTAAACAGGAAACTAACTAAAACTTTAAACTGATTGGAATGTTTGTATAAATGTATTGAAATAACTTTTCTTGTAAAGTGGCTTGAGATGACATCTGTTGTGAATTGGCGCTATATAAATAAACTGAATTGAATTGAAAAAATGAAATTGTGAGTGTTGGGGGGGTTCAAATACTCGACGTATTTTATTTGCATTGAGTGAGTGTATGTGAGTGAGTTAGTCAACTGGAGGTAGATTATTGTTAGATTGGTGAGAAGGGTTGAAGTCTGCAGCCCACTGCAACCAGGAGCAGCAAAGGACATGTGGACTCGACTTCAGAAGGCCGCAGCAGCCCCAGACAGACACGAGGCACCCTGAGGCAGAAACACACCCCACTCATTGGTCGGCTGTCAGTAAAGCAAAGGAGCAGCAGACCCCAGGTAAAAGAGCCACAGTGCTAAGCCCCCCCAACCCAGTCACACTGCCACCTTCCACCGTGCAGGTCAAGCTCGGTACCCAGCCTAACCCCTTGGTGGCCCCCAGAAACAGGGACTAAATGGAACTACAATTACTGAACTAACATGGTGACAAACGTTCTAAGAATCATGACAAACATGTTCTATCTGTTCGATCATGTTCTATCTACTGTATTAGTAGAAAGAAATGATCTACATGAGACTGTTGTCCTGTTTGTTTCTGTTTTCTCAGCTGTGTCCCTGTTACTATGCTAGAGTTACAGCTGTTCAGGCTGCTGGCTGTTTGAATGTTCTGCAGCTCATCAGTCGCTAAAGATGTTTGGATTTAGAGACATTTGAGAATGTCATTTGTGTAACTACTGTAATTTACAGATGGTACATTCCTTTGCTTTTATAAATCGAGTAGTTGTTTGGGAATTATGCCCAGACATTGTCTGGCTAATAGAACAAGAATAAACTCGGACCTTTGAAAGTGTTAATATACACTAATACAGCAATATTCAATAAATCAGAATATGTAGGCTTGTTTGTCAGATTAAAAGTACTTTTTGAAAATAACTACCTTTAAGCAGGTATTAAACATACTTTTCTTTAAGTACATTCCTGTATTAATAATGTTTCTTATTGGTCTAATGCAATAGACTGATCTTAAACATTATCTTACATGTCATTAATGTCTTCATTAATGGTAAGTGGAAAATTAACATAATTAACAAAAATAAAGGCTTGAAAGCATCATTATCTTTGTACAGATATTGGACCAACCTTCCAGACCACTCAGGGTTTCTGCTTTAAGTCTGCTCTGCCTCCAGAGTCAGAACCAATCATGGAGAAGCAGCATTCAGGTTTTATTCTCCTCTAATCTTGGACAAACCTCAAGAAAACTGTAAAACTGCTGAAACACTGAGTTCCATTAAATCAAGGTGTAAAACCCTTCTCTTTACAGGTGCCTTAGACCGATAACATGATGAATTTTATTAGGACCGTGTGGTTGTGTGCTGTGAGTTAGGGAGTGCATGCTGGCCGGGTGTTTCTTTGACCTCTCTGCAGGGTGTGATGGTCAGGTGCAGCGGCCAGCTGATCCTAATCAGCGTTCATGAATGGGTGTTTAAAAGAGGAGTGGTTCCCTGAGACTGGCGCCAGATGGTTACCTCACCTAGTGTTGTAACAAATCAAATCAAATCAAACTTTATTTATAAAGCGCTTTTCATACAAGAAGTTGCATCACAAAGTGCTTTACAGATTAAAATGACCCCACATAAAACCACCTTAACTTCCCTCCCCCACAGATTTAAAAGCATGGTCACAGTATTACCCCCCCCCCCCCCAACCCAACTCCCATGCACACACACAGTTAAAAGAAAAAGTGAAAAAGGACATTGGGCCGAGTGTAGATGAACCATGCAAGGAAACGCTATCAGAGGAGCCATCTGCACCGGCAGCGGTAGATCAACAGCAGCAGCCGAGGCACCAACACAGGGCGCCCAGTGGAGGCAAGGCCAAGACCCCCACCTCCACCCAAGCTCCACCTGGAGAGCATCCAGGCAGCCACAGCCGACCACCGCTCCCGGGGCAGAGGGCTCCCACAGAGGAAACACTGGAACGGGGATTAAGATAAATTAAAGTATAAGAATAAACAGTAAATTAATGTGCTAAGATTAAATAGTAAAACACTGATAAAAATATAATCATATAAAACATGCAGAGCAAATAAACAAACAGTAATAAATAATAATCAGGTAAAAGCTGGGCTAAAAAGGTGAATCTTGAGCCTGCTCTTAAAAACATGAACGTTCTCTGCGGCCCTGAGGTTCTCCATCAGCCTGTTCCAGAGGTGAGGGATGTTGTACTGGAAAGACGCCTCACCATGCGTGTGTGTCCTGACTTTAGGGGTGACAAGGAGACGGTTGCCAGAGGTGGGCAGAGACCGCCAAGGTTCATAAGGTAAAAGCAGTTTAGAGAGATAAGAAGGCCCAAGACCATTAAGACACTTAAAAACTATTAAAAGAACCTTAAAATCAATCCTAAAACGTACGGGGAGCCAGTGCACTGATTCTAAGACCGGTGTAATGTGCTCCCCTCTCCTGGTCTTCATCAGGACACGTGCTGCTGAATTTTGGTGGAGTTGTAAACCTGATATATACTCTTTTTGGGAAGACCAGAAAGCAGGGCATTACAGTAATCAATCCTACTGGTGATAAAAGCATGCATCAGTGACTCTGTGTTGGTCCGAGAGAGAAGGGGGCGGACTCTGGCGATGTTCTTAAGATAATAAAAAACTATTTTAGTAATGTTTTTAATGTGAGGGATAAAAGTCAGCTCAGAGTCAGAACTGACGCCCAGGTTCTTCACTTGTAAAGAAGGATTAAAAGACAGTGATTGTAGTTTTGGTAAAAGTTTCTCTCTCTGAGCCTCAGGACCGATGACTAAAATTTCTGTTTTGTCCTGGTTGAGCTGGAGAAAGTTTTCTGCCATCCATTGATGTCTAAAATGCAATTAAAAAGTGCATCCATTGGCCGTGTGTCATCGGGAGACATGTACAGGCTCCTGAGCAAGGAAAAGATTTGTGGGCTTTTAACTTACCTTACCTTACCCCCTTCGCAGATCCTGATTTCCTGGATGAGCTCGCTGGGCTCTTCTTGCTTCATCTCTAAACTCTCCATGATCTGTGCCATTCGTTATCCTCCCTTGGTCAGCCTCCAACTGCTGCTTTGTTCACTTCCTGCAGAAAATCTTTACCTGTTCCCTCTGACACATCTCCACCTGCAATAGAAAAATCAATAATCATTCTGTTCA
The DNA here is from genome assembly GCA_963556495.2 of Valencia hispanica. Taxonomy (NCBI): domain Eukaryota; kingdom Metazoa; phylum Chordata; class Actinopteri; order Cyprinodontiformes; family Valenciidae; genus Valencia; species Valencia hispanica. Next base: position 4,240,465 of record OY747709.1, read on the forward strand.
CCCCTTCCCAGCCAAACTCAGCCACTGGTATTCCACTTACCTTCCCCTGATGGTCCTCTCTTCATCGGAACCCTAAGCTCTCTTCATCTGCCTCTGATTATTTCCTGATCACCGGGCTCAAACAATAACCACCCACCTGTCTCCCCTCCATACCTCCAGAGCTGGAGCTTCTCGGTGACGTCCATCCTCCTCCTGGTCCTTATAATCAACTTTACAGAAACTCTCTCACTTGTCTGTGCTTGTTGCTGACTCAGTCTCAAAATTGTTCAATATGACAAATTCTGGATAACAGCTTTTCATTACTACTTTTGATTTTGCTACTATAATGTAATGTTTCCCTAATTTCTTTCTTTATTGTTTTGTGTTTTTATCATGTAAAGCATTTGTTGCACTGAACCACCTTGTTGCTGAAACGTGCAAATAAACAATTAACATGACTTAATAATGCAGCCCCCCTTATTTTATAGGACATAACCTAGCTACAGTAAATCTACTGCTCCTCAGCTTTGTACTCTTGTCAGTTCAATTGTATTTTGATTTTACAATCTAGATCCAGCCTAAGGGAAACTGTTCAATCCCAAGGGGACAAGATAAATTAAAACAGTTGTCTAATAAAATTTCACTCTGTAAAACTAAACCTTAAATCAATCAGAAAGCAAATCATTTTTCTTGCATGTTTGATGACTTGTCTTTAAAAGACCATGAATAAATAAAGTAGAGTTTATTATGCAGCTCTGATTTATATTAGTTGTTAGGCTACAATGTAGGCATCTGATTTTGGTACAAGAATGGGAATAACCTACTTTATAATCTCAGAGATAATGAGATTAATATTCATGGAGAAGCCACTTTGCTTCCAAAAAACAGAGATCAAAAACTCCCAGAATGCATAATTAGTGGTGGAAGCTGAACTGTGTGTAATACAGCTAGTGGCTAGTGTAAAAGGTGCAGTTCTTTATCTCCAGGAAGGAGAGAGAAAGACAGAAAACACTTTTACCTGCAGCAAGCACATGAGTGAAATTCTAAATGTCTGCTCATGTGACATGTTTGTTGCTGATACAGAAAGTAGCCAACAGAAGTGAGTGAAATCAGATAACATGGGATAGATGTCTCACCACAGTATCAAAGCTGACAGCTGCACTGGTAGCACTAGTATTGATCACAAATCAATTCAGTCTAATACAATAGACTATATCACTGTCCAATCTTTTATGCTATCTGTCTATCAAAAGTCTATTTGTCTTAAGAGTAAATTCTCTTTTTTCTGGGAGCCTTAATTACAAAATAATAATAGGAATACGGTATGTAATGAGAACTTGTTTGTTGTCAGAATCACAATATTAGCACCTCAATTTACAGACAAGCATGAAATCTAACCACTTAATGGGAATATTAAAAGAGTTGGAGATTTAAGGTTCAAGATTTAGCTCATTAACACCTCTCTCTCTCTCTCTCTCTCTCTCTCACACACACACACACACACACACACACACACACACACATAGTCTCTGTGCATGCACTCTTATTTCAAAGTAAAAGTTAGGGAGAATTGATGAGAGAGGTCTCACCAGAGTAAGGGCCGGATGTGGGGTGCTCATCATATCACAGGACATGCCGTACCTTCACATTGAGCCAGATGATGTTTACTTTCTCATAAGCAGTGTGATCTTCTGCTTCAGGTCTTTTCTGGTCTTCTCACTAGGCCAGAGAGGAAGGACAGCAGTGGATGACACAGATGTCTGCCCAGGGAGGGATTTGGAGACTGGAAGGCTGTTGGATGTTTGGCTCTTCCTCTCTTGGAATTCAGAATTCTAAACAGTCCCAAAAACTATCTTGCTGAAGATCTGGGTGGAAAGAAACAATAAAACATCCTTTTAATCAAGTGGATTAAAATAGTTTGTTGCCTCAGTGTGGTATAGTCTCAGCTGGTGCATCATTGTGTCCATCTCTCTTATGTATTACTGATGCAGAATCTGTTCTACCATGTTTCGTGATTTACCAGTCCCATATTTAGCTCTCCACAAACATTATGAATCTGCTTATCATGTACTTTTTCTATAATGTCAGTAAATGCACCTATATTCAGTAAAAGCAATCAAATTTCTAGAGACATGTCCTGTGGTCTGACCAAAAAGAAACTGAGCTCTTCGGCCATAATGATAAATGGTATATTTGGAGGAAAAAGGAGGGAGCTTTGAAGCCTCACAACACCATCCCTACTGTGATGTACTGCGGTGGCAGCATCATGATGCGTAGAAGGGACTGGTGCACTTCATGAAACAGTTAAATGATTTGGACATATTGAAGCAACATGTGAAGAAATTAGCCAGGAAGTTGAAGCTGGGGTTAAATGGGTCTACCAGATGGACGATGACCCCAAGCTGACCTCCAGACTAGTTCCAAAGTGGCTTCAGGACAACAAAGTCAAGACATTGGAGTGGCCATCACAAAGCCCTGATCTCATCATAGAAAATGTGTTGGTGGCACTGAAAAGGTGAGTGGGAGCAAGAAGGCCTGTAAACCTGACCCAGTTCCACCTGTTCTGTTCAGAGGAGTGGGCCAAGATTCCAGTCAACTATTGTAGAAAGCTGCTGGAAGGAGACCAGATACGTTTGGCCCAATCAAACAGTTTCAGGGAAATTCTACCAAATACTAAGGAAGTGTATGTATACTTCTGACTTTGATGAAAGTTATTAAAAAATGGCAACAACTCTCTCTCTGTCTTTATTCTGATATTCCACAAATAAAAAACAATATGTTAATATTTCTTGATCTGAAACAAAAAAACTTTACTCTGATTTGATATTTCAAGGTAAAGAAAAAAATTTCGTGGTTTTTTGTGTGAAATGTCAACTTATACAAGTACCAATCCTATTGTAGATTTTTATCAAAATTAATTTATCTAGTTAGACCCTTTAAATTCATTGCTTTAGACATACTATTCCACAAGCTAAAGCTGTATGAGCATAAATTAACCACTCCTTTTCTGTTTCCTCTATTAGTTTGAGATACTGTAACTTGCATTCTTTCATTTCTACATCAGAAATGTCTTCATTGTCTACTTTCAGACACGGGGATCATATGAAACATTCTAACCTAACCTAGCTCAAGTAATCCCTCATTGTTGTGGAATGTTTTCTTCTGAAAAAGTGCATTAATCATAAAGCAGCATCCATTTTTACCTTCCCACTCAAATGTGTGTCAGTAAAAATAATCACAAGTTGTGTCAAAACGTATAAAAAACCTTTCTGGGTCATGTAGAATAGGTTATTATCCTTATAGTCAAATGTTTTAAAGTTCAAGATTTCATAATTGCTACACAGTCCATGCAGGTGATCATCTCAGCATCTCCACTCAAAGAGAACTGATATTCTTCAGCTATCATCATAATTCATCCATACAAATATCCTCTGTCATCGAAATTCTGTCCTGCATTGAGCCAGATGTTTTATCTAAGCTTTTGAAGCAATGTGAAGGATTATTGGTCATTTCTATTTATCCCAGTTAGCAAACCTGGGCATTAATGACATGGTCTCTCTCGGACCAACACAGAGACACTGATTCATGCTTTTATCTCCAGTAGAATTGATTACTGTAATGCCCTGCTTTCTGGTCTTCCCAAAAATAGTATATCCAGTTTATAACTTCTACAAAGTTCAGCAGCACATGTCCTGATGAAGACCAGAAGGCGGGAACACATTACACCTGTCTTAAATTCATTGCATTGGCTCCCTGTATGTTTTAGGATCGATTTTAAAGTTCTTTTAATGGTCTTATTGGTCTTGGACCTTCTTATCCTTCAGAACTGCTTTAACCATATGAAAGTTCGCGGTCTCTGCTCTCCTCTGGCAGCCGTCTCCTTGTCATCCCTAAAGTCAGGACACACACGCATGGTGAGGCGTTTTTCTGTTATTATGACCCTCAACTCTGGAACAGGCTGATGGAGAACCTCACGGCCGTGGAGAACAGTCATGATTTTAAGACCAGGCTCAAGACTCACCTTTTTAGCCTAGCTTTTAACTGATTATTGCTTGATTATATTTTCAGTGTTTTAATGTGTAGTTTTATCATATATATATATTCCCTGTTATTTTATTTTTATACTTTAATCTGTTATTTTAATCTTCCTGCCAGTGTTTTCTCTGAGGGAGCCCTCTGCCTCGGGAGCGGTGGTTCAGATGTAGCTGTCTGGATGCTCTCCAGGTGGTGCTTGGATGGAGGTGGGGGTCTCAGCCTTGCCTCCTCTGGATGCCCTGTGTGCCTCGGCTGCTGCAGTTGATCTGCTGCTGCCGGTGCAGATGGCTCATTTGATGACGTTTCCTTACCTAGTTCATCTACACTTGGCCCAATGTCCTTTTAATGTTCTTTTTATTGTTGTTTTTAAGTGTTTGTGTGCATCTGTGGGTGAGGGATGGTAATATGGTTTATGTGGGGTCATATTAATCTGTAAAGCACTTTGAGTTGCAACTCCTGTACGAAAAGCGCTTTATAAAGTTTGTTTGATTGATTGATTGATATGTAGAATATGCATGAAACATGGTTATGTGTCTCTATTAGATACAATCTATTTAGCAATTTGTTTTGGTCAGAGGTCATAATGTGCCCTATCTAAGGCCCAAGTGGGAATCAGGCGAGCAATCAATGTAAATTGATCCAAAATAAAATGTTCTGAAAATAATGTACAATTTTATTAATGTATATATTTGAATACTTTATTTACTGAAGTTATCTAAATACTTAACTACCAAGTAGACATTGATCAGTTACCAGAATGAAAGCTTTAAGATGTTTAAAGTCCTTTTGTTGAGATATTAGAAACGCGGCCTAGTCAGTAATGTCATATAAAGCATTGCAATGCAAGTAGGAACTGTGCGAACAGAGAGAGATTTTACCAATGGAGGAGTTCATCGTACCTTTACAAGTGCTGCTGTTGTGCTTTCATACTTTGCTGAATTTGCAAAGATGTGTACATCACAAGTTCTTGGTGCACTGTCAACGGTTGGTCACAAGGACTATGTTTGTAAAGAAAAGTCAATATGCAACATCTCCATGTGGTGAAAGTGGCTCTAAACAAGCACAAGGAGTCGGTGCTAGGTTAAGCACAGGTTTGGAACCAAGAAATGGGTGCTTTGGAGGTGGAAAACCAAAGAACCAGTTCCAAGTCAGGTTCTGGCAAAGAACTGGCACTGGAGCCAGCTCGATGGAAAAAGGCCCTAAAAGAGCTTTAGGAGTTACAGTGGAGCTCTGCCTATTTCAAGATTTAGTATTCATAGATTTTTCAGTTGAACAAAACTCCAAATTATTCATGGAAAGTTTGCCAAATTTTACCGAAAGCATTTTCATTCTCTAAACGTGCAATTATGTGATGCAAAGATGTTGCTCACTAATGTAGTGGCTCGCTGGCCTGGGTCTACCCATGACTCATTCATTTTGAGACACAGCAGTGTGGGGCGCAGACTTGAGGCTGGAGCTCTGCAGGATGGCTGGCTTTTAGGTAAGGCTCGTTAATTAAATATCTCTGCACACTACATTGCCTAACCCATTCCTTAACCTTGCAGGGGACAGTGGATATCCCCTCCAAACGTGGCTGCTCACTCCCTTCCTCAACCCTCGCAGAGGAACAATTGTATAATGTGCGCGGGCTGTCGTGGAGCAGGCCATCGGGCTGCTGAAGGGCAGGTGGCGATGCCTAGATGCGACAGGAGGGAGCCTGTGTTACACACCTGCAAAGGTGTGTAAGATTGTTCGGGCATGTGCTGTGCTGCACAACATGGCACTGACCCAGAACGTGCCACCACCGGAGCCAATTATTGTCCCGGAGATCGAGGCCCAGCGTCCCTTGTTAGAGCCACAGGATGATGCTCTACACCAGCGTCTTGAAGTGATGCGACACTTATGATAAAAAAGGGAAATGAGGTACAGCACAATTAAATATTTTTATTAGCAAGGGTTTTCAGTGACTCGGAGACATCTACGAGAGCAGACTTTATCTCCCTCAGCTCTTTCGCGACCTCATGGATGGCACTAATCGTGTCCCTCTGCACCTGCAGGTCCTCTTCCGTCAGGACACGGCTACAGGGAGCTGTGTCACTGGCCTTCCCAACCTCAGCTGCACCACTGACCCAGCTGGAACATCCAGGAAGTATTAAAAGACATAATATTGCACAGTGAATAAAATGGTGTCACATCAATTGTGTCTACACGTTCATTCTAAATGTCTAAATCAATTACCTGCATCATCCGGAGCCTCTGGCGTGTGTGGTTCAGGTAAGGACACCGGCATTTCCGTGTCCCCCTCCGCCTCCGTCACCACACCACTCAGGAGGGACTCTCCTATGATGCCTGCCAGCTTCTCTTCCATGGGGGTGAGCTGGGGCATCCCCCTTCCTCCTCCTGTGGCAGTTGCACTTCTCCTGTGGAGAGCGAGCCACTTTTTGGCGTCCACTTTGATGTCGGACCACTTTTTTTAATTTTTATTTCGGGCACAGTCCGTTGCTCCGATGAAACGGCGTTGACAGCATCCGCCACCTGTTGCCACTCTTCTGCCTTTCTGGCATTTGTGATGCCCCGGCTGTGCCCACCAAATAATATCTTTTGCGATCTGTCGACGCTGTCAACCAATACCTCCACCTCGCACTCAGTGAAGTCACGCTTTTTTGCTTTTCTCCTCTCTTGAGCCATCATGGAAATCAAATTATGAATATTTATCAGAGGCGTCCACCTGACCTTTTATACTCATCATATGGGCGGGGAAAGGCGTTCCCCCAGGTGCACCAACTTTAGAGTTGATTCTGATTTATAAACGGAAGCATGTGTAGGACGTACGTGCGCACCGTTTTATAAATCGGAAAGTTTTTGTGCGCCGCACTTCCATTTTTGCGTACACACAATTGCCGGTAGTGTGTCTTCCTACGCAATGTTTTATAAATGAGGCCCCAGGTTTGCACACACTGTAGCTGCTATTTTGGCCCATTCTTCCATGCAGTTCTTCTCTAGAGCTGCGATGTTTTGGGGCTGTTGCTGGGCAACACGGACTTTCAAATCCTCCCACAGATTCTCTATTGGATTGAAGTCTGGAGACTGGCTAGGCCACTCCAGAACCTTAAAATACTTTGTACGTAGCCACTCCTTCGTTACCAGGGCAATGTGTTTGGGATCATTGTCATGCTGGAAGATCCAGCCACGTTTCATCTTCAATGCTGATGGAATTAGGACTATTCAAATAAACACTGATTTGATTTGACTGATAAAGTAGTATGTAGGTGCAGATAACTAGAAATGAAGGTTCTATTTATATGGTCCTGTAGAGTGTAGAGGGCCACATAAAGGGCTTTGGCTGGCCGGATTAATTGAGTTTTTATAGCTGCCATCTGTGTTTTTGTGTGAGACAAAAGTGGCAAAGATCCCATAGGTCCACATTGACACAAAACTATAATCATTTCTTTACAAACTGAGAGTTCTGCTATAAATTGAGAAGCATGAAGATGAAAACTAAAGACTGTAATAGACACAGTCTTTTTGAGACTACTGATTTTTCCTTTTATTATTACATTGAAATAATTTGATTTCTTAGAATATTATTTCAGATTTCTGTTTAATATTTTGTACAGTATGACTTAGAAAAGTAACTATTATTGTTACCGGTACATTTTTTAAATTTGGAATATTACTTGTTTCTATTATTAATTAATTTCCAAAGATTTTAAAGTCATTTTTGTACGTGTGAAAGCCTAGTTGAAGTTTCTATTTAACTGTTCATCCTAAACACATTTAGAATGCACACATTAAATATGTTTAAATCAAAAGTCTTGTGTCCTTTTTTTAGAAATCAAAATATGCTCACAGTAGGGTAGAGCTACCTCTGATCAATAATCACTGGAACATCCTTAATTCTAGTCTGGATTGCAGTTTTTCATTTTCATTACCTATCTGTATTTTGTCACTGTAATGTTCTTTTTGTTTGGTTATTGTGTTATGATTTTATCATGTAAAGTACTTTGAACTGCCTAGTTGGTGAAATGTGCTATACATTTATATTATATATAATAATAATGTCTTGACATAAGCTGCTAATGTTTGAGGTTGAAACAGAGCAAACCTCCAAGAAACTGCTGAGTAATGATGTTATATCATGTACTCCTGATGTGATATGCCGGTATTTAATATAAGCCATTTAATTTTTTTCCAAAAGTTGTTTTCTTTTTTAAATCATTAAAAAAATATATAATATCCATATGGTTACAAAATGGGTGGTGGTTGAGGAAGAGGCAGAAGTGGAGTAAAAATAATGTTCCATACTTTATCATTTATATAGCGCTTTTTGAGACCCTCATAGCGCTTTACAACAACAACTCCATTAATCTTTCACACACTGGTGGAAGCAAGCTATGATTATAGCCACAGCTGCCCTGGGACAGACTGACAGAAGCGAGGATGCCACATTGCGCCAGCAGGTGGGTAGGTGAAGTGTCTTGCCCAAGGACACAACGACATGTAGCGGGTGGACGCTGGAATCAAACCCACGATTTCTGGGTCGCAGGCTGAAAACTCTACTACTGAACTACAGCCGCCCTAATACAAAAATAAACTTACAAAAACAACATCCAAGGCCCAAACACCTAAAAATGGGAACTGAAGATCATGAAACTAAATCAAAATCCAAACCAAGAACACTGGAAGGAAGACGATGGAGAATCAGCGGTGGCTGAAGAACCACAGGGGAACATACAGACCCTTTACAAAAAATTAGAATATAATGAAAACGTTTATTTATTTCCATTATTCCATTCAAAACGTTAAACTTCCATTGATTATAGATTCAGGGGCCAAAACTTAAGGGGGCTATATGCAACTTTCCCCAAAAAATAAACGTAACAATAAGCCTGTATCCAATTTTTCCTATTTTCTGTCGTGTCGGATTTTCCCGCGCTGTCTGCGGATGTGGCCTCAAGCGCGTTCATGTTAAACGTTTCAGATCACTCTGCCACCACCGCTAGTCAGCACTCGCAAGCAGTTCAATGGAATGTGCGAATACACAGAAGAGACCAAGGACAACTCTGACACCAACAGTAACTCAACATAAGACTAAAAAAGTGAAACCTCTGACAAGTGCCTGAAAAAGATCGAAGATCGAGAGCGACCGGCGTAGGAGCGCACGATGCGAGAGCGAGCAGAAAGGAAGAGCAGTTCCGTTTTTTGGCCACACGGGGTCAGTCGCGAGTTTAAATTTCAGAAAATTGCATATAGCCTCTTTAAACAATTTCAAGTATTTAAGTGTTTATTTGTACATAATTTGGGCTTCCAGCTCATGAAACCCACGTTATCAGGAGCTTAAGAAATTAGAATACTGTGAAGAAATCACCATTTACTTCTCAGTTTTTGCAGAAAAAAAGAAAGAAATTAGGATCACATCAAATCAATCTTTTCCACGATATTAATTTTTTTTTGGAAAGTGTCTGTATACTGAGGAGAAACAAATGAGAGTAATGAGCAGAGTGGTGCAGCTGAGAGACGTGTTAGAGAACAGAGATGGAGGGAATGAAGGAAAATGGATGCCAGAACGGCAATTAAACATAGAGCAGAAACTAAAAAGCAGGACATAAATGGAACACAACATAAGGCTAGGAAACTCAGAAATGGAATGAAAACAGGAAGCAAAGAGAACTCTGAACAGAAAGGACCAGACTAACCAAAATAAAACAGGAACATGCGAAACAAAGTCCAAGGCATGACACATATGCCCAAATATGTCAGGCTCTCATAGGATGTCCTCATTTTTTCATGATTGAAAATGCATGCCCCTCAGATTTTTATTTGTAAAACATTTTCAAGTAGTCCTTCTTGTTCACAATTATGTGCTACTTTGTCTTAGTATGTTACAAAGAAAATTACAAAAAAAGCCATTGAAGTTGGTGATATCAAAATATGGAAAAAGTTCAAGGTTTATCGTTGGCGCAGTAGCTCCAACCATGAGGAATATAATTCAGAGGAAGGAAAGCTCTGTCCCAGAATGCCTCCTCCACCCAGTGCAGGTGGAGGGACACAGAAGGACTCTGGCTAAAGTATCATCACTGATGGACTGTGTCTCCCACCCCGTGTATGAAGCTGTTGTTGAGGCAGAAAGCTCCATCACTGACGAACTGTTTGTTGCATCCTAGGTACATGAGGGAAAGTTATCGTAGGTCCTTCCTCCCAGCAGCTGTTAGACTTTATAACCATCACTGCTCCAACAAACTAACATTTGCACCCCTGCTGCTATTTTCACAGTATTTGTCATTTTAATTATTCCTCCTGCTGTTATTTGCACCATTTCTTTATTTTCTTATGCACAATAAAATACACACACATTTTAAAGTTTTTAAATGATCCTACTCAGTTGAACATTACTTTTGCATTAGCGTATGCTATTTTTAAAAACTAAGCAATATTTTATGTAGTAAATGTGCCCTTACTGTACACTATGTTATTCTTAATTCTGTTTTTATATTTTGTTTTTTGGTTGATCTGCATGCCTCGACATGTCTGCCACTTTGCTGCTGGGACGCCTGAATTTCCTCACTGAGGGACAATAAAGGTTGATTCTATTCTATCCTATTTCTTTCTCCACAGATTACAGCTTCATCACTGATTCAAATAGTTCAGGCAGAAGAAGGATTTCTACATGACTTGTTTTCGTGCTGGATGATGATAATATTGATATCATGAAGATATTTATGAGTTCATTTTAGAAATTATGGGAGAAACAGGGGCCAGTAAAAAAGAAGGACTACAATCTAAGAGTTTTCTGTTCTAGCTTGTTGCAGAGAGAAAAACCTGCAGTAGTTTGAGTTTTACCAAATTAAAACAAACCTTTAATTATCTAAACATTTCAGCCCCTTTTCTTGGTACCAAACCCCCTCCTACTACCTGCATGTTTTAGACAAACACTGACTTTAGGACTCATTTGACCAGAGAAGTGGAGGGGGAGGGCCGATGAGTTTGGGGACACTTTACTTTCCAACATCCAGCACCGTCTTTCTCCTCACACTCCTTGTCTGGCCATATTAAGAAAGTCACTCAGGCAGAAGCAGAGCAGGACTGACACATGGAGAAAGAAAGATTTAGGGAGACCTGGATCTCTTCCCAGATCTTCAGTTCCTGTTGGATAATGAGAACAGGAGGCCGAGTGTGTCTCTGTGTATGTCCATGTTATCTGCTCATCTTTGTGACAGGCTTACAGTATAAAAGCATCAGTTTTTGTGCTAAATGTTTGTGTTTTGTGCATTCCATAAGGGTCTTAGATCTACAACATCCTTCACTCCCTACTGGCCATTTCGGTAGAGATACACACACACAGACACACCTACACACACACACACACACACACACACACACACACACACACACACACACACACACACACACACACACACACACACACACACACACACACACACACACACACACACACACACACACACACACACACACACACACACACACACACACACACACCCTACAGTCAAGCAACTCATATGTCATCCATGAGATTGGACCTCCATGAAGGTTTCTCCATATCTACCTTTATAAACTTTCCAAATACCCTGAAACATTCCAGTTGTATAGGAAGGGGACATTTAACAACCTGGGAACACACACACACACATGCACACACACACACACACATGCACACACACACACACACACACACACACACACACACACACACACACACACACACACGTTTAAACACTCTCACGCCCTTCTCCATCTCCAAACACAGCCTTTTAAGGTAAGCTCTCCCTTCCTCTGCCTCGTTGGCTTCTCTTCCTTTGCCTCCTCTCTTTAACATTGTTTCTCTGTTTCAGACTGCCTTTACACCCCCCCTACCCCACCCCCCACCCCCATCCTCAGACCTCTGTTAACACCCTCCACTACCCGTACCCTCCTTGGTTTTTCTGTTTCTCTCACTGGGAATGTTGCTGAATTCCCTTGTGACCAGAGTTCCTCTCTCAGATTTTCTTCTCCTCTCATCTAAACAAGGTTGATTTCTGGTAGAAATTATGACCAGGCCAAACAAAGCAAAGGAAGCAAAAGAACAACAAATAGAGACTTGCACAATTCAGAGTGAGATGGGCTCTGGTTGGGTGCAGAATGGGCTTCAGTTGCTATGATCGCATCTGATGGAAGAATTCTATCAATTCGTACATCCTGATCAGAAGCATTAGAGTTTGGTGAACTATGTGTCAGTGTAAAGTAAAGATGGGCTCAGATAGTCTTCTTGTCCATATAAGGAGGGAGGAATCTGTTGCTTTGACTGACTGATCTTCCATTCACTCTCCCTTCCTCCCACTATCTGCCCTCTGTTCTCTCTCTGGGGCTAAATTTTCTGGATTTTTGATGTTGCTGTCATGTCATGTGTGCACACCAAAGCTCTGTTAAGTGTGGATCCACATATCAGTATGGTCACACTCCCGGAAACTCTCTTACAGTCAACACAAGGTCAGACGTGGTTGTGTGTTGGGAGCTGATCCAAATCCAGTGTTGGCTCACGGCCCTGTCAGTGTTTAATGCTGCTGTTACTCACCCGGCTGACTTACAGTTCATTATGGTAATACGTCAATGCTGAAGAAAACGTCAGCACACACACACACACACACACACCTATACAGCCGTACCTCTCACTGTTCAGGCTCGCCTCATGAAACAATCGATGACAGCCGTCCCCTTCTGCTCCGTCTTGACTGAATTCAGTGAAAACAGATGTTTGAAGAAACAAATAATGACATCAACCAAGATGCGCTGTGGCTGAAAGTATTTGAAAAGGATGCATTCCTTGTCGGTGTGCTGGGGTGTTTGAAATCTGAGACCTTTTTAAGTTGGACAGGGCAAAGCAGAGGGTGTAAGAGATGTTTTACTGACCTGAAGGTCCTCTACACCACAAACCTCCGTTGTTTCTAACCCCCTCATGTCTGCTTTTTTATAATATAGCACTTCTCTGTCTCAGACTAGTTGAAATGTCAAGCTGAGGTTCACCCATGGCTTGTGAGGAGTTTTCAACACTGAGATTGCCGTTGTTGCATTTGGAACGCATTACCAACAGAAAATACATTAAATCTAACATATTTAATATTCTGGTTTATAGTTCTGTAATAAACACGCAACCCCAATTTCCCCTTTACAGATCACTTTGCCACTCACATCAAACAAGTTGATCTCCTAAGATCCCAGGCTGTGGGAACTTTCAGAAAACGCTACAGAACCAAAAGGGTGTGGCCTACTTGGTAGCATTCACCTGAGCACCATGGATGTGTGGAGCCAAGCTGTGCGTTACAGTCTAAATACAACTTGTCTGAATGCATTCATTGCTTTAAATAGTAGTTGTTGTTGTGGTCCATCCTCAAATGATCCACATAAGGTCTCAGACTTTGGTCTGTTTGGACCAACCAACTGTGCTGCTGCTGTTGAAGCCTTTGCTTTGCAGCAGATTACTCTCCAGGCTCATACGTGGATGATCCCAGTGTGTTCAGCCCAGAGGGGGAATAAATCCTTCCCAGCACATTCTGGATCTGCCTCATGGTCCCATCTTGATTCACTAATTCAATGTTTTAATCCCAGTTAGGTGAGTGTATAGTAATGCTTCCCATACTTCATGTTCTCCATACAGTACATGCTACATCTGGACTGGTTTTCTGTTTAGCCGTGACACCTTCCTGGAGGGGGGATCAGTTGAGCTACTGCTGCCAACGACTCAATGTTCTTCTTCTATAGATGATGCACTTGACACTGTCTTTCAGTGTTTAACCCTTTTTCTCTCCTAGACATGGCCATGGGCTGAACGTTTGCTGTGACTAACTGTTTGGCCCTCTTTCATCCGAGAGCCTTTAAAACCAGCTCAGAGCTTGTTTGTGAAGATGTGTTTCTCTCCTAGATAAGGCCGCTTAAGGAGCTACTACTGATAATAACTTTTTACTTTTCCTCGACATAGAAAGTACTCCTGGATGAGTGCTTCTGTGTTTTTTGTGTCTCTGCTCTGTCTTCTCAAACACCCAGACTGTGGTGGCAGCTTGTCGCTCGTACTGAGCCTGGTTCCGCTTCTGGTTCTGGTTCTGGGTCTGTGGGAGGTTTCTTCTTGTTAAAGGAGAGTTTTTCCTCTCCACTGTTACTACATGCTTGCTCAGTATGAAGGATTGCTGTTGAAGTCAACGACACAACACAGACAACTGTCTACTGTTGCTACACGCTCGTTCAGGAGGAGTGAACGCTGCAAGCCAGTGACTGAAATCTGCTGGGTTTCCTTGATGGAAAACTTTTAAACTGATTGTAATTATGAACTAAACTTGACTGAATTGTTTGATTGTTAGGATAAAGTGGAATGTATTTATGATTTGACTGAAATGACTTTTCTTTTAAGTGCAGCTGAGATGATGCGTGTTGTGAACTGGTGTTATATAAGTAGTAACTGAATTAAAACCTCCTACATAGAGCCCAGTAGTTGGGATGTTTCAGATGTTTTCCTGCTTTAAGCCAGCTCTTCCTAACTGTTTGGTGATTAATGCTCCCATGATGTTAAGCTTACCGATAGTTCTGTATTCCTGTGTGTTGGAGCAGGGGAATATCTAAACAATGCAGGACTGTTGCAGGGATGAAGGTTATCTGTGGATCCTCACCTCTGTGCTGTGCAGCCTTGGTTCTGAGAGCGCCACACTGGTTGTCACAATAATCTGTTTGCACAACACCAACTTAGGACACACTCAGACTTTCTCAATCTGATTAATTTGAAAAAATTGAAATGTTTTCCTGAAACTCAACCAAGCATCACCTTTGCAGTATCTTCTGGTTCATTGCTAATTTAACTAAACTTGTTTTTGTGAAGCACTGAAACAGACTTACCATAACTTGCCTGTATTAAGCAGTCATACTGGTTCTGTTTGTCAGTATTTGTTCTTTTTCCACTGCATGATTCTCCCACTGCCATGCTTCACAGTAAAGGTGATTTACAATGCTAGGTCTACAACTGTGTTTTCCTTGTGGGGCATAATTATTTTTCATCAGATTAGAGCCATGATCAATGTTTTCAGCTTCTGACCCACATGGGAACATTGATGAAGATCTGCAACTCCGTCAATCAGTGTTAGACTTAAACAGACGTAGTGAATACATTTTATAGTCTCCATACTTGATGTTTTATGGTCCACAGCTGTGTCTTGACACCATCTTGATAAAACTATAAAGTAGAGTAACATAGTTTGGGGAATACCCAGTGTTTTCTTGTGAATTACAAAATGACTTTCTTGTTTTATACTTATAATGATGTCTTTTTAATCAAGCAACTCATCTAATAAAGTCCAGCATTCTGGAGTGTAGAGCTTCAAGTCATTCTTTATACTGATACTCTTATCTGTGCTTTGAAACTTTGAAGGGTTCTTGGGGTTATGTTTAGTCATTCTTTTGTTATTTGTCTCTTAACACCCTTGTTGCTTGCTCTGAGCTTTGGAAATCTGCACCTTATTATTGCTCTAACCCTAAATTGGACTTCTGTTTGGAAACGTTTTTGCTACTTCTTCATTTAATCATGTTCTTTCCTTTGCATCTCTTGTATTTTATTTACATGCAACATAACTTTGTTTAAGATGCAAGATTGAAAACCAGAAGAATTTGATCTAATTTCTTCTCTGAAATAATACAAGCTCATATTACCGTATTGCCTCATGTTGGATGAATTCAAGATCTGTAACAACCTGCTCATTACCAGGTTGGACAATAATGTGTTTGACTGACTTACTGAGATTGAAATGTACAGAATTGCTTGTTTATAATTGAGCAAGGGTTGCTTTTGGAGTAAGATGTGGCCTTTATGGGTACTGAGGTGAAGGCTGCTGAGTAACCTCTGAAAATAAATGGTAGCACTACATCCAAGCTTAAAGCAGGAAATAATCCACAGTTTTTTGTATTCTTATGACCCATTTTTCACTTTGAAATTTTCAGTGAAAGTAAGTGACATACAATCCTAAAGCGAGTCAATTTTAATTGCAGGTTTTGATATACACACACATTCACATTCATCCCCACATGGGGTTTAAGCCAGGCTGCTCCTGGGTGAACTGCATGACATCATATGATCTCATTACTAAAGCATTTGAGTCTGAAACACAGACCTGCAGAGACAAGACAAGCAGAGATAGAGGCATAGTGAGCAGTGCCGTTTTCTGATTCAACAGATGATATTTTAAAAAACTAAAAATAGTTGGGGTGGTAAAAGTAAACAGATAAATCCATTGACTTGCAGATTCATATTGTACCAAAGTTTTTGAAGAAAAGTTTTGATAATTTCTTCAATCTTTTTATTGTTGTTTTTATGCTCTTTTTTTCAGAACTTTTCTCACAAACACATAGAACCAGTCCTCTGTATATGCCGTTCCTAATTTAGGAGTGACTGATGAGCACATAGAAACACAACAGATGTGATTACCTGCTTAAGCAACCTCAGGCTCCACAGATTGCCTGGAAATATTGCTACATATGTAAGAAAAAAACAAGGCAGACATTTAACTCGGCCTGTCCTCAAGCTGTTTCCCCCTTCAGACTTTGCTGATCTGAGGTCGATGCATTGAACGAGTGAGCAGGAATGTCAACAGAACAAACAGATGAAGGATAATGGCAAGAAGGGATGAGTCAGATTGGGCTGTTTTGTTTTTCTTGAGCTCGGTCTCTATGGCGATACATCGATTTCACTTCCCAGACAACAGTTTGGACACAGAAGCCCTAAGTCAGCAAATACAGTAATGATGTTACACAATGTGCTGAAGATCCTAAAGAGAGGGCCGTGTGCCATCCTGCATCTTCCAGGAAATGTGTTCTTACTTGGAAAACATTCACTACTCTATTACTCTCAAGCTTTTCTGTTTGTGTTCTGAATCTTTACCATGACTTCATTTCCTGTCCCGAAAACCTTAACAGTAGGTCACTAGAGTTTTTCCTGTTGCTGCTCAGTCTGAGGGAGATGTCTGATAAATTGAAGTACAGACTAATACACATTTAGTAATTCACTATTCAAGACACAAAATTAGTTATTTAGAGGAAAATGAAGAAAAATCCAGTTACATTATTG
Organism: Valencia hispanica; assembly: GCA_963556495.2. Taxonomy (NCBI): domain Eukaryota; kingdom Metazoa; phylum Chordata; class Actinopteri; order Cyprinodontiformes; family Valenciidae; genus Valencia; species Valencia hispanica. The sequence goes on from OY747709.1 coordinate 4,257,554, forward strand.
TGGAAGCCATGCAACCAAAGGGAAGAAACTGATTTTGGGTCAGCTGGAAGGACTTTGTCCATGCTCTGAGTGAGAGACCTCGTCAATAACAACCATACTCAGTAGATTTGACACTGATGATGTCCTGGGAACCTTTACTCAACATCTACATAGGTTTTCTGCAAACTGCACTGTTCCATTTCAGTTTTTAACTTTTTTTTCTGTGAGAAAGTTTCTCCTGAGTTTACACCGCCAGCCCAAACAACTGATTTGAGTTCTGATTGGTATACAGAAAGGCAACAGTCAGTTTATACAAAAATGCCACCAGAGTTTTTTCTTCCCATGTTTCTGGAAATCATTAAGTCATTCAGACAAATACGTTCTCCTCCAGCTATAATGTAGATGTCTGATGACATAGACAGACACTCTGGGATGTAAATGAAAACTCCTGCCGCAGTCCTGTATTCTATTCTCTGTGTTTTATCGCTGTTTTAATTTCCCCCCTCAGTTTTTCAGTTCTTTTGTGTTTAGATCAGCTCCCTCTGTGTTAGTTATTCACCTTCCTTCCAGAACTCTCCCCATGCTCCATGGTCTGACCTGATCTCCTCATGCAATATCTTTCCGTTTTCTCTCAGAAGCATTATTAAACCTTTAACCTATTCCAAGCGTTTATCTGTATTTTGATCAATTCAAACATCTAACATAGATAACATGAAGCCATCTGTTGCTTGTTTCTAATAATCAAACTGACCAATCAGGTAACAGAGGGTCATTTAGGGGCAGATTCATACTGTACTGCAAACAAAAATGTAACATCTTAGACAGGTCATTAAATGGGATCCAGCAGTGATGATAAATGTAATACTTTTTACATGTGGTGTCATGTAAACATTTTCGTAAAACCAAAAACTTTAAAGTGAAGTTGTTGAAGCTGTATTTCTCCTAAATACTTACAGTAATCTAATAGGGACCACTTATTTGTTTCCTAATCCTGAACTAAATTCTGTTCATCTTTAAATCCAAACTGTTTATAAAATTCAAGTTTAATTTTATTTGGATTTCCTTTAATCACCAAGGTGGATGTTCCTGTAATAATTTATACTAAACACAACCACAATAACCTGGGCCTGTCAGAGATGTGCAGTACAGTACGGTTACTAAGGAAACTGGATTGTTCATAGGAGAATATGACTAAAATGTAAACAAAGACTAAGCCTGACTGGGATTATATTGCCAATGTTTTTCTTGGTTTCCTGCAATCAAATCTTTGGCTTTTTTAAACCTCCACTAGTTTTCTTTAAAATACATGTAACATATACTAAATATTTAATATTTATGTTTCTCCCTAATATAATAAATCTACTCGTTTTCTGTGGTATACAGCGCTTGTTATCATTACAGCACCTGATTGCCTTTAAAATCTGAAAGATGAGAGGAATTTCCAGCGACTTGAATGATTTGAAGCTGATCTTGACCTCTCTTTTGGATAGCAGGCTCTGACAGACAACATGCACCTCCTAGAAACACTTCCGTTCTGTCAGCGCTTCCCTGGGTGTTAACTAACACACCCTGCGGCATCATAAAAACTTATCAAAGACAGACGGATGGTAATGTTTGAGAGTGTGTAATCGTATGACTAAGCAGTTAGAAACATAACTTGGCTTGATCAATCCCATTGTTGGGATCCATATTGCTTTTTGGGGGAAGAAAAAGAGGCAGCTTAATGAATAATCATATATAGTACGAAGCTTTGGTTTGAAGTTGAACCAGTTGTGGTTAGTGTTAGCGTCAATCAGGAAGTGAGCACACGCTGATGTAGCGTCCTCTGCAGCAGCAGATCAGGACTCTGTAGGTGTGAGGGTGTGGTTGGCACAATAAGACACTGGATGCTAATCTTGTATTTCTCTTTTTAGGTTAAAGGTTTAAGCAGCATGAACAGTTATTGTTTTGAGAACTGAATCATGATATTCTTGCTTGTTGCTCTGACCACCGTGTTTACAACTACTGCCGGTAACAAAGCTGTCACCAAAACAAACTACGTTTAAATATGTGAGTCATGGCATGGTTGACTTAGCATGAAGAACCAAAGGAAACCGGATTCTCATGGTTTATACAAGATGCTGTTTGATTACAAAGGCCCCAGTCTATAAGCTACAGCCAAATTAAATCTGAAATATTCAGTCTTGTGATTTTGTTTGTATTTTTGTTACTATAACTGATAAAAAAATGTTAATTCAATTAAGTTTATTTGTATAGTGTTAACTCACAGCACATATCATCTGAAGGCACAGCTTTCTTATACCAGGAAGAAACCTCCAGCAGAACCAGAGCCTGGCTCAGTACAAGCAGTCATCTGCTACAACCGACTGGGTTTTTTAGAAGACAGAGCAGAAACACAAAAAGAACAAAAGAACTGATGCAGGAGAACTTTCTATGCTAAAGAAAGTAAAAAAGTTATTTCCAGGAGAGGGGGGATGTCCAGTTGTCAGCAGTAGCCCATCTCAAAAAAGGTTTCACAGCCAAAGAGAACGTCAGACTAGGTGTAGCTTCTATGGAGAGAAAGAAACCTTAAAGAAAACTAAAGTTACAAGTTGAAATAACAGCAAATAATACAATTGGAGAGTAGTAGAATGAGAAAAAGTGGTGACCTGACCACAGAGAAAGCTCAGGATAATCTGACCCCTTAGTATGAGGGATGAGAGGTAGCGTCATGATTAGGTTTGTAAAGGACCCAGGCCCAGAGAACCTCTTGTAGAAGGAAAGAATATTTATTAGAAAAACTTAAACAAATGAACTTACAGCACTGACACAGGGAGAACTCTGTGAACAAACAGGACGATCGGACGGAGAGTAACTGAATGAAAGGAGCTTAAGAACTGGGAGACCTGATTGCTGGATGAGAATTAGATGGCAGATTGGAACAGGTTGCGGGTGTGAAGGAGAGCAGGGAGAAAGCAAGAAAGCAGGCAGACTGAGGTTTGTTCTAAATGGAGACAAAACGGTTATAGTTTCCAAAACAGAGTCTGTAAAAAGGCACCACATGAATTCACACAAACCAGTTTAAAATACTGGATTACGCATGCAAAGCCCACTGGTTGCGCTGTGACACTGCCAGAGAAACCGAAAAGAGCACTGAGCATGTGCAATCAACCCGGTGGCAAACACGACAAATCTAACGTCAAGTGAGAGCTTTATTCAAAAGCAGATGGTGTCTGTGGTTCTCCAGAACCATTTTTTACTGCTAGTGATAGTGGAGGGACAGTAAATCGTGTCTAAGTTCAGTATAATAAGGTTAGTATTTTCTTTATTAGGACCACAACACCGTCTGCTGCCATGTTTGTTTACTTTACCGCAGAGTTGCGAATGCGCGTTAATATGGGAATGGGGCGCCGACATCATCCACTCAGAAGAAATGCTGGAGAGCTCATAATGAGAAAACTGAGCCGGCGTTGTGAGCACAAGGGGAAAGAGAACTGATGAACAATGGAAACCAAAATGACAAAAATCTAAATTTAAAGCAACAGGTGAATAAATGAAGCAGAGACACAGAAGAACCTAGGGTCTAAACATAAACACAACCCAGAACTGTGACAGGTAGAGCCTCAAAGTAAAGGCTTTTGAAACATAATCTAGCCCCTAACAACTATTGTCAGAAATGAGCGCACAAGATTTTATGGAAATATTTTGGTTTGGATATTTTTGTAACACATAAAGCAGTAGTAACCTAGTTCAATATTTACTTTTCCAACAGGAAACACCAGTGAGAGGTTCCTGGTGGAGTGCAGATTATACTGGAGAAGATGGAATAATAATGGAGTGAAACTGGTGCGTGGGTCTGGGGGGAGTTTAGTTTATATAGTGTCTTGTTCAGGAGTGATGGTATAATGGAGAAGGATAGACAGATTGGTACCTAGTCTGCACTAATGTGAATGTTGCTCCAATCTGTTGTGGTCAAGAAGGAGCTGAGTCTTGATGCAAAGCCCTTGAGCTAACATTCTGGTCCTTACCTGGGAACATGAGATATGGATCATAATCAAAAGAATGAGATCCTATACACAAGCGGCTGACAAAAGGATACTCTGAGAGGAGGCTGCACTCAGGAACTCCTTCTTCTGGAGGAATTCATAGTAGAGCATCCTTACTCTGCATCCAAACGAGTCTGGTGGTATGGCCCAGACATCTGATCAGGATACCTTCTGGATCTCTCTCTTCAGAGGAGACCACAGGGCAGACCTAAACCCTGCAGGGAGGCCTATATACAGTACAGCATAGCATTCGGTCAAGAAACGCCTCAGCATTCCCAACAATGAGCTTGAGAGTGTCACTAGAAAGACAGACGTCTGGGTATCCCTCCTGGATGTGGTAATCCAAGACTCAGACATTTGGAAACGATGGATGGATGGATGGATGGATGGATGGATGGACGGATGGATGGATGGATGGACGGATGGATGGATGGATGGATGGATGGATGGATGGATGGATGGATGGATGGATGGATGGATGGATGGATGGATGGATGGATGGATGGATGGACATTTCACATGGTTTAGACACAATATTATAAAAAAATAGGTTTTGGTGCCGTTGTAAGCTCCAGACATACAAGATGACTTTTTGGTTAAACAACACGTTTTTTCCCACACAGTGGAACACTTTTAGGTCACTTCCCCTCCATGGAGTCTGTATCTAAATGGAAAAAATGACCCTGCTTTTGAGCTTGTGTCAAAAACTAGAGGTCTATTTCTGTTCTACTTTGTGTTTTAGTGTGTATGACTATGAGTACATCTCTGTCATCAGTCACCAGAAAGAGGCGAATATCCTTAGACCATTTTTGGTCCTTGTTCCCATCCCATCGTGTCGCCGTCATCGCTGGCCTTCAGAGCCCTGAGACAGGAAAGCTCTTGTGGAGACTCAGTCAAAACAGCAGGGTAGGGAAGATAGGGAGCTGACAGCTGACCTTCACATGAGGCTGCGCAGGAATCACTGCCAAAGTTCAAACGCCTTTCCTGGCTGAGTAATCTGCTCTGTCTTTGAGTCTCTCCCAAGTTGCCCTGCATCACCCTGCGCTTATCAAACTCTTCTGACACAAACAAAATCCAAAGACATAAAAAGACCCTGAAAATGATGGTTGGCCTCACGAGACACATCCTTCAGCTGGTCCCTCAGGAGTAATACGTAGCTGTTGTGACTGAGGAGGGATAATGTTAGAGACATTTTCAAAATGAGAAGCAAATGATTCCTCACATTTCTACAAACATTTGCTTTTCATTTACTGGACAAAGGATGTGAGCTCATTGCTCCCTTTTAGAAATTACCAAAGTAGCAGCCAATGGCAATCTTTTATATCTGGGGCAATGCTGCCCCCTATTGACCCCTTTTTAAAATCACATCTAAACCCCTCTAAAATCTGCTGATCAGTGAGTTTAATGATGCTTTTGTTTAAAGTACCATGACTAATGACCTAAAGGGGTTATTTCCATTTATTATCATAATATTCTCTTAGAAAGACTTGAACATGTCGCAGAGTTCAAAGGAAAAGCACTAGGCTGGTTTAAATCATATTTGTCTGACAGATTCCAGTTTCTTCATAGCACTCAAGGGTTACTTGTGGAGTACCAGAGGGTTCTGTGCTTGAACCAATTCTTTTTACTATGTATGTATGTATGTATGTATGTATGTATGTATGTATGTATGTATGTATGTATGTATGTATGTATGTATGTATGTATGTATGTATGTATGTATGTATGTATGTATGTATGTATGTATGTATGTATGTATGTATGTATGTATGTATGTATGTATGTATGTATGTATGTATGTATGTATGTATGTATTTATATATATATATATATAAATAGTCTGTGAGGCAGACACTCTGTCTACTTTTAAGGCCAGGGTTAAAACTTTCCTTTTTGATAAAGCTTATAGTTAGAGTGGCTAAGGTCATCCTGAGCTATCTCTGTAGTTATGCTGCTATAGGCTTAGACTGCTGGAGGACAGACTGATCACTTTTTTCACTCTGCTACTTTTCTCTTCTACTACTCTCCAGTTGTATTATTTGCTGTTATTTTGACTGTTAACTTTGTTTTGTCTCAGTGTTTTTCATATAAGGTACACCTGGGGTCTGTACCATGAAGCCGGATTAGGTGGCTAGCCAGCTATGTTTCAGTTTAGTTTCCACCAACCCTGGGTTTTGGGTACCATGAAAGTGGCTCGGCTTTGATCGGTGTTCGTTGCCATGGTATCTTACGCTTTTCCTTATTTCACATTTTTTTCTGTTTGCTGCAAACAAGTGTTTGTGATTAAATGTTCTAAGAAAATAATAAAAAATGTGGTAAATACTCACCACTTTGAATTATATTTTTATATTTTCTCTTGATCTGCTGCCAAGACCATTTGGAGTTGGGGTTGCATCTAAAAATTAATGAATATCAATCTTTCTTAGGATGTAATAGCCTATACTTTCACATACATCTACACACATAATATATATATATATATATATATATATATATATATATATATATATATATATATATATATATATATATATATATATATATATATATATATACACGAATACATTTTCATTTTAGCATTTAATATATTTTAATATGCTTAGCCTACTTAAATGTACATTAATTGTTTAACCCACGCATTAACACAATCAGCAACCTTCCTCCACGATTGTTCTCTTGCTTTGGCAGCAGATACAGTGTTACTGCGTGCTTGAAAAATATTTCTAAATTCTTCATATTTCTGGAGAATAATCTCTTGCTCCTCCGTTGAAAAGTAGATAGCTCTCGCTCTATCCATATCGAACGCGATTGGTTGTTCAGTGTCGTCGTCACTCTTTTATGTGCACGCGCCTGTGGATTAATCAGAGCTTAAGGATCAAAGCCTGAGTTGACAGAGAAAGTTGATAACCTGCGTCATGGTACCAATTAAGCCTGATTGCATCGGTTTGGTTTTGTCGATTCAAAACCAATCCTGTAACCCCGAGTTTGTTGAGCCACCTTCATGGTACAGGCCCCAGGTTTGGTATCCTGCTTAGCTGCAATGCCCTGTTGGATGGGGGCATCCCAATAACTGAGCGTCCTCTGTGTCTTGTTATCAACTTTTTACTTTCTTTAATACAGAAAGTACACTTATATCAGATCTTTTTGTTCTTTCTTTGTCTCTGCTCTGTCTTCTCAAACCCCCTGACGGTCGTGGCAGATGGCCCCTCATACTGAGCCAGGTTCTGGTTCTGGTTCTGTTGGAGGTTTCTTCCTGTTAAAGGGGAGTTTTTCCTCTCCACTGTCGCTACATGCTTGCTCAGTATGAAGGATTGCTGTGGTTGGAGTCTGCATCAACGGGACGCAACCTCAAGTAAATGACTCGATGTAATCTGCTGGGATTCCTTACATTGAAAACTAGCTAAACCTTAAAAGTAGCTAAATCTGTTGTGAATCGGCGTTATATAAATAAACAGAATTAAATTGAATTACAGAATGACTAACTGAGACAAAAACACTAAATATAAAGATATTTCTTATTTAATTCAGTTAATGTATATAGTGCAAATTCACAATTATTGCCATTTCAAGGAACTTTACAAGACACACAGATTCAGTCTATATTCAGAAAACATTTGAAGGAATCCCTTGAATTGAGCATGTTGTGATGACAGGGGAAAGAACAAGTCCCTTTTATCAGGGAGAAACCAGCAAGAGAACCACAGGGTCAGTGTGAACGGCCACCTGCCATGGATGACCATCAGCTTCAGAAGACACACAAGCACAGGAGTACTTTCATACATACTGTAGCCTATGTTAAATTGAAAAGTATACAGTTCATGCTAGCAGTAGCTTGTTAAGTGCTTTCATCTGAGAGATAAACACAGATAAACAGATTAGTTCTGAGCCGAAATATATGAGAAAATAACAGTGTGCATAGAGGTGTAGCGGCAGTAGCCTAGCTCTTTACTGGCTTTTTTCATGAGACACCCGGTTAACACATCCTGATAACATTTAGTTACTAGAAGGTGTTTAGTTAGATTTCTAGAACTAGTTTAAACAAATCTCTTCAAAACTGTCTGCTAACATCAGCCCAATGTTAATGCTGCATGACAGAATGATCGTCACCCTCACACTCAATCAGTATCAGTTCCATCTTACAGACCTCAAATGACAATAATAATAATAATAATAATAACAATAATAATAATTGTTATTATTATTATTATTATTATTATTATTATTATTATTATTATTATTATTATTATTATTATTATTATTATTATTATTATTATTATTATTATTATTAGGATCTGTTTTTTTTGTTTCCAGAGAAAACACGCCAAATTAATGACAATAGAGGGCGCCGTTTAAGAAGTAATCTGGTATCTTAAAGTAAAAAACTACATTTCCCAGCATTCTATTTAAAACCTTTATGTCCTTTTTTTAGTATAAATGTTTACATTAAACAGTTATGTACGGTATATATACACTAAAAAATACACGTAAAGATAAAAATATGACGGTAATATATTTTTTAAATCCGCCCCGTCTGTCCACATGACGCAGCGGAAGTAGGTTCTCCTTCCTTTCCTCCATTAGGTGAGAGCGTGGTGGCAGCGCGTTTTCTAGCTCTGCTCGCCTAATTGTCCGATTTGACTGTTAGATTTCTCTAAAGTTAATTCAAATTCGACTAAAATAACTCGTTATTGTTACTTATTTCACAGATTGTAACCATGGGCCGCCGACCTGCTCGCTGGTAAGTCCTGCAGTTTTTCTCTAACATCAGGCCGAGTTTGGTGTCTGTCGGAGGAAAATGGCAGCTGCTGTTAGTCTGCTCCATGTGCACAGAGCCGGGGGCCGGCAGGCCTCGCTACACACTGCTAGTGTGGACATCAAACTATACAGTCTTCTCATAGCTTTTGGGAATAATTAGCGCTAGTCTGAATCACACTAATGTTCTCATTGAATATAATAAATAGTGTTAGCTGGGGCTAAGGTTAGCTATCATAATGCTAGCATTAACACTCAAACCAAAGTGCATGGAGAGGGTTAGGGAGGCGGGTTGTAAAGTTACGTTCATTCAGTTGACACTACTGTAATTGTAAAAACAAAACAAAAATAAAGTTGTATTAACTGTATAGTTAGCAGAAAACTACAATTTGCTTGGGTTTTATTGACTTCAGATCTCAGAAGGTTGAAAATTCTGACTCTTCCAAGCATTTTGTGTAAGAACTTTCCAGATGCAGCAAGTAAATGCTGCTGTAAAGTACAATCATCCGTTCAGTGTAGGTTGTGTAGTTTTATTTAGGCCGGTTTAACCCAGCGTGTGTCTTCAGATCCATGTACTACATTCTGTCAGAGTACAGTAGCTTAATGTGATCAGCAGTCATTCATTTGGTGAGTTAGGTGGAAAGTCTCATGTCTCTGTGTTAGAAATCAGAATCAAGTTGTAATGTGAACAGGCAGTACAGTAGGTTCTGAACTGATTAACACTATTCAGATTTTGCATATGTTTAAAATGTACAGAAAATTTCCAAAGATGAAGCGTTTCTCTTGAAGAGATTTTACTGTTTTTCTAGATGATGCGTTGAGCTTACAAGAATTTTAACTGTCCTCCCTCTAAGGAGCTCCACAAAGTAAATATGTCTGCCTGTTTTAACGGATTCAGTAGGTTTTATTATTGTGATGGCAGAAGTCAAAGATGGCTGCTGAAACATGCATGTTCTCTCTTCCAGCTACCGCTACTGCAAGAACAAGCCTTACCCCAAGTCTCGCTTCTGCAGGGGTGTTCCTGGTGAGGCCTCATTATATTTCAGGTTTCTCTTCTAAATATTTTAGAATCTACTAAATGACTGCTGCTGACCTCAGACCTGCTCTGCACCATTTTTATCTTAAGATCTTTTCTGTCATTAGCACTGAAATCAAGTTGACGGTTCCTTGCAATAATTTATTGTTCAGCTCTGCATTAATCTGTACTACTCTGATTTTAATAGATTAGATTAACCTTCCAGGTTCTCTTTAAAATGGTTTTGTCCAAACTTTATCCCATCATTGTTTTAACTGATGCCGCACTAATATAGCATTTTCACTAGCTTAAGATAAACGAATGAGGAAAAATAAGCTTAAAAAGTGTGCTGCAGGGAATAACAGACCACTGGCTCTCAGCCTATCAGGTTAAATCAGGCTGTTCTCTTCTCTGATTGGCTTCCCACTTTTCCTTATATCTTTTTAGAAGGCAAGATGTATAACTAGAAAACATCTGATTAAATAATTGTATACCTTACATAAGGTTGAGATTTACCATGCTGTATAAACAATATGGCCATAAATGAATGAAAATGTAAAGGCAGAGTCTAAACTCTAAATAAACTAAACCATTTTAACCATATTGTCTAGAACTGGTTTTTGCCTACAGTAAATTCAACTAATCTGATTTTTAACGCCACCATAATGTGGTTAATATAACTAGTGGTCCTGCAGCTTATTAAGCCGACCAGTTCCGCTGCAGTGTGGTTCTGGTGTGCAAAAGCTGCACACAGTGACTCTTTGGTTGTGTATGTCCTCAGCTGGGAGGTGCTGAGTGCTTTAAGGGACCACTGAGACAAGTCTACTGTCTGGATCAAACAAAGTTGTCTCCAGAGGTCTGCTCTTCAAATCTTGTCTTTTTTCTCCTCCTCTTCCTTTTTGCAGATCCTAAGATCAGGATCTTTGACTTGGGCAGGAAGAAGGCCAAGGTAGACGAGTTCCCTCTCTGCGCCCACATGGTCTCTGATGAGTATGAGCAGCTGTCCTCAGAAGGTAAGAAGTCCTAAAGCTGAAGATTTATTCTTTAGAGGAATCTTTCATCTGACTCCCTTTAAATAAAATACAGCACAGGTTGTAAATACAGGTGGAATAATATCCTTTGGACAGATACTTGTCTGTTAATAGATAGTATGTTCTGTTTACAGCTGTGTAGTTGTTGTTTTACCAACTCTGATCCTCGGAGCTTGTTGTCCTCTTTGTTCCAGCGTTGAACCACCTTTAAGTCAACCAGGTTAACTGATGCGTGTTAATGACCAATGTGCTTTTGATATGTATATTAAAGTTAAACTTCTGTAATATTCTGGGAATGCTGGTGTAGAGAAAAGCTTGTGATGTCACAGAAGGTGTATTTTAGCTGTGCAGGTCTACTGAGAGGCAGAAGGACCCCTAGTTCAATGACTGCAGGTTGACAATACAGGAAGTTACACCTGGTCAGGTGCTGCTGGAGGGAGGCATCGACTGGGATGAAGCTCTCAGTAACTGAACGTTCTCCCTCTCCTGATCGGGAGAATGAGACATGTTTGAACATTTTGGAAACAAATGTTAAACTATTGGATCTGTAATCTGTGCAAAACAATTCAGTTAAAGTTTTATCAGAACTGAAACACTACTACACCACTGAGCCACCTGGCTTTAGATCTGTGAATGGCTCAGACTTTAGTTTATGGTTTTTGTGCTGTAATTCCTGCAAACTTGAATTCTTAAAGGAGCATTTAATGTGTGGGAGCTGGTTGGATATTCAGTCCAGGATAACAAACTTTAAGTTGGGATCCTGCTGTCTTGATCAACTTCTAAACACTCAACTTGATGCAGGTTTTACTTCTCATGTCTGTGGTGAAATAGTTTCTCTGATCAGTGTCTAACAAGTAAAACTAGTGTTTGGGTGGGAATATTTCAGTCAAATAAACTCATAAACCAAGAAAAACAACTGAAACAGGAGTCTAATAGGACTTGTACTTGGTCGCCATGGAGATCCAACCCATTTAATGTTCTGCTTCTTTTCTTCTGTAGCTCTGGAGGCGGCTCGTATCTGCGCTAACAAGTACATGGTGAAGACCTGTGGCAAAGACGGCTTCCACATCCGCATGCGTCTGCATCCTTTCCACGTCATCCGGATCAACAAGATGTTGTCCTGCGCTGGAGCTGACAGGTGATCATATGACAGACTTGATTTATTGCTCCTCAGTGTTTCTAATGGAATATTTTTCTCCTGGTGGTTTTTCTATTAAAAAAATGTGGCTTGTTCTCAGGCTCCAAACTGGAATGCGTGGAGCTTTTGGTAAACCCCAGGGCACCGTAGCGAGGGTGCACATCGGTCAGGTCATCATGTCTGTGCGTACCAAGGCTCAGAACAAGGAGCATGTGGTGGAGGCTCTGCGCAGGGCCAAGTTCAAGTTCCCCGGGCGCCAGAAGGTAAAGCAGTCAGAGGAACGTGAGCTAAGTTAACCTGCATCAGCGCTGTGTAGGTTCTGTCCTGCAGCTTATTAAGCCGACCAGTTCTGCTGCAGTGTGGTTCTGGTGTGCAAAGGCTGCACACAGTGACTCTTTGGTTGTGTATGTCCTCAGCTGGGAGGTGCTGAGTGCTTTAAGGGACCACTGAGACAAACGAATCATCTTTTTTACCACTGATGCCTGCTGTGAACCTGCACTAACACGTCGTCTCTGATCTGCAGATCCACATTTCCAAGAAGTATGGCTTCACCAAGTTCAACGCCTGTGACTTTGATGACATGATGGCAGAGAAGCGCCTGATCCCTGATGGCTGTGGGGTGAAGTACATCCCCAGCAGAGGCCCCCTGTCCCGCTGGAAGGCCCTGCACGCCAACTAAATGTTCTACACTTTCTGTGAGCAAGCAGAAAATAAATAGATTTGACTACAAAATAATTCTGTGGTTCATGTTTATTTCTCAAGCATCCATCCAGACATAAAGAACAGACAGAGCTGGAGGAAATCAATCCAAACTACTTATCTTGTTAACTAGTGACTGCTTGAATAGAAACATTTAACTGATGACATAAATACACCAAATCTCTCGGCTGTGATTAATATTGCACTAAATATTTTTATAAAATCAGCTGTCAATAGAAGTAGCAAGTATACTAGGTTTAATGTGCTAACAGAAACAAAGGTTAACATGTTATCCAGGGAACACTGCTGTGCAGATGAGCCATAGATTAAGGTCAAACTCAAAAAATCTAAATGAAGTGCAAAAGTTATTTTTGGTAAGGTGAAACTAACATGAGATTCATTACATGGAAAATTAGATATTTCAATTTGTTTAAATATTTATATTTTGATTATAGCTTACAGCTTATGAAAACCACAAATAAAAAATTTAAATATCGCATGAAATCAATAAAACGGATTGTAAATAGAGAAATCTGGGACCTCTGAAAACTATAATAATGCATATGAACTCAGTACTTGGTTTGGGCCTTTCGCATCAATGCCTCATGGATGCTTTCAGCCTGTAGCACTGCTGAGGTGTTATGGAAAACCAGGATGCTTCAATAGCGACCTTCAGCTCTTCTGCATTGTTCCGTCTCATGTCTCTCATCTTTCTCTTGGCAATGCTCCACAGAGTCTCTGGGGTTCAAAGGTCAGGCCAGTTTGCGGGCCAATCAAGCCCAGTAATCCCACGGTCATTGAAGCAGGTTTTGGTACTTTTAGCAGTGAGCAGGTACCAAGTCCTGCTGGAAAATGAAGTCAGCATCTCCATAAAGCTGGTCTGTAGAAGGAAGCATGCAGTGCTCCACAATGTCCTGGTAGATGGCTGCATTGACTCTGGACTTAATAAAGCTCAGTGGACCAACACCAGCAGATGACATGGCTCCCCAAATCAACACAGACTGTGGAAACTTCACTCTGGACTTCCACCATCTTGGATTATGTGCCTCTCCATTCTTCCTCCAGACTCTGGGACCTTGGTTTCCAAATGAGATGCAAAATTTGCAGTTCTTTTTTTCTTTAGCCCAGGTAAGAGTCTTATGACGTTCAGGAGCAGCTAAACAAGAGGAATAAGACATTTGAACCCCATGTCCAGGATCTGTCTGTTTGGTGGCTCTTGATACACTGACTCCAGCCTCAGTCCACCCCTTGTGAAGGTCCCCAACACTTTTCAGTGGTCTCTTCCTCACAATCCTCTCCAGGGTGCACTCATCCCTGCTGCTTCCGCATCTTTTTCTTCCACACTTTTCCCTTCCACATAACTTTCTATTAATGTGCTTTGTTATAGCACTTGTGGAACACCCAGCTTCTTTTGCAATGACCTTTTGAGGCTTTCCCTCCTTATGGAGAGTGTCAGTGATGGTGTTCTGTACAGCAGTCAGCAGTCTTCCCCATGATTGATTCCTGGTTACTGTTTCACCTGTATATTAGGTGTGACCATCTTGAAGTTTATCAACTAGTTTGAGAAGAAATCAGATGTTTTTCTTAGGAACTTTAGTTTTTTTCTAGTCACCCACAGCCTAACAGAGCCGCTGTTTTACAATAAATAACTCATGCTTATGACTATGGGATAGAAAATGAGAATATACATAAGTAGCTTTTTTCTGCATTATTGTAATGGGAAATGAGGCATGGTTAGATTGTGTAAACAAGTTTTCAAAACACATTTTGTCATTTCTGTTTTTACATGAGAGAAATTAGGTCTTTTAAGGAAGTCACTGATAGAACTCTTAAACTTGGTTCTTCATTTTAGAGGTCACTTCTTCAACATCTAATGGGGAACTGTCTCAGATGGGTCAAAAATGCTTCAGCCGTACATCTAGCTATAGTTTTCCCCAGTGTGAGTTTTGCTCCATTTTTATATAGATATGACTTTCAGAATTAGATGAGATGCTCTTAAAAATTAAAAATGTAATACAGTAAAGGAAAAAAACAGTTACAAAAACAAGAGTTCCCTTGGGTTATTCAGGTCTTTTGAGACGTTATGATTAAATATTCTTCTGATATGAATACCTATATTAATTAAATAAGACCTCATCAATGAAATGTTGATTCGTTTAAAGAAAAAAAAACTGTTTCTGTTGATTCTTTCCAACACAAGATCAAGTTTGCATTCCCTGATGTTAGTTTCACTGCTTGAGTTGTTTTCTGATGGGATTTCAGTGACTTTCTAGAAACAATCCTGGTAAAGCCAGTCAGTGTTAAAGAAACAGATGGGTCTAGCTCATGCTTTTGATCTCAGTCAATCTAAAATTCATTTTTACAACAAAAAACTGTATTAGAGCTTCATGTGATTGACCAACACATAGTGTATTATTGTGAATTAGAAGTAAAATGATAAATGTTTCCTCCCTGGTGAGGTGTTCTGGGTTCGTCCCGCTGGGAGGAGACCCAAAGGAAGACCCAGGACACGCTGGAGGGACTATGTTTCCCGGCTGACCTGTGAATTAGTGAATTAGAACAGGGTCAATATACGTCTCATTCTATCTTCGTATATAAATCCAGGTTTTCTGTGAAGGCCTCAAAGGTTGGTTGGAGAACATTAGAGAAGAAAGAGTAAGAAAACAGCAGACAGGTCAGGGAGAATGTTGTACAGTTTAAAGAAGGGTTTAGTTCTAAAACAACATACCAAACTTTGAACATCCTATAAAGCACTGTTTAATTCTTCATCTGAAACTGGAAAGAGGCGGAGGAGAGGAGAAATCTACAGCTCAGGCTGGAGAATTGGTTGATCAGACTACTAGTCTGGTGCTCCACATGTCGGACGTTTATAGAAGGGTGAAATTAATAAAAGCATAAGAAGTCCCATTTGAAGTTTGCCACAATCCACGTCGGGGTTTTTTCTTGACTGAGTTTTGATCTAATTGCAATGTTGTTTTTTCCCCCAGCTAATATTTGCACTCGTTTGCTACTTATACATGCAGCAACATTAAAAAAAGGTGTTCAGATCTGCCCAAATATTCTCTGTAGGATTGAGATCAGGGCTTTGTGATGGCCATGCCAGAACATTGACTTTGTTGTCCATAAGTCACTCTGGTTTGATGCTGAGGGTCAGCAACCATCTGGAAGACACATTTTGACCCGAGCTTCAACTTCCTGGATGATGTCTTTAGATGTTGCTTCAATATTTCCACATAATCTTTTTTCCTCATGATGCCATCTATTTTATGAAGGGCACCAGTTCCTCCTGCAGTAAAACAGCTCCACAGCATGATGCTGCCACCCCCATACTTCACAGTAGGGATGGTGTTCCCAGGATTACAAGCGTCCCCTTTTCCCCTCCAACGATGTAACGATGGTCATTATGAGCAAACAGTTCCACTGTAGTGACCTTTTAACCCGTGTCGGTACAGTTCACCTTTCACTCTGTCTACCAGCTTCAGCAGCATGTTCACAAGCTCTCTGGCTTTTGTTCTGGGCTTGATTTGCACGTTTTGGATCAAAACGTGTTTATCTCTGGGACACGGAACCAGTCTCCTTCCTGAGCGGAATGATGGTTGGGCATCCTCATTATGTCTACACCATTTAATAATTATTTTAACAGATGAATGATGCACCTTCCAGCATCTATAAATAGTTCCCAAGGATGAACCAGACTGGTGCAGCTCCACGTCTCTTCCTGATATATCGGCTCATTTCTTCTGACTTTCCCATCATGTCAAACCAGAAAGCAGTGTGTTGCTGATGGGGCCTTAAAATACACCCACAGGTGAGCCCCCAGTAAACTCAAATGTGTCAATTAACCTATCAGAAGTTTCTAAAGACATGACATCATCATCTGGGCTTGCCCTCATTGTTTAAAGAGACAGTAATCATTCTGGATGTGAACTTCTGATTTAGTATAATAAATCTGCAAACGGAAATAATTTAGGTAATTCTAACTGACCTAAAAGTAGAGAAGTGTGATCTGATCTAACTAAAAAACTATAAGGTGTATATAAAATTCTGGTTTTAACTGTATTTGTATAAATACCAAAGTAATGATTTTCGAGGCACTTATATCATTTAGAAAGTGGCCGTCTATAGAGAATATAGATCATGAAAAGTGAAAAGAGAAAGGCTGATTTTCTAATGTCTAAAAAAGTAAAACAAAAGCAAAATAAGTCTGTCTGTCTGTCTGACCTTATCCAGTACATAAAGTCAATGTACTATTAGCAGTTTTGACATATTTCATCAGGATGAGATCAGTAAATTAGATATAAAGAAAGTTTCCTTCAATCAGTCTCTAGCTGAAAGTACTCAGCAGCTGTAGCCTTGGCTCATATTTTGGTCCCACCCACAGGAAATAAAGAAGGCGGTCCAGTTTTGAGTTTCAGGAGAGAGGAGGAGACAGAAGGGAGAGAAAGACACTCACACCCTGCCATTACAACGGCCAACACTGGTAAGTTCTGCAGCTTTGCTGCGATTCAACTTTTATTCCTATGAAGTTTGAGGCAGGGGAACTTCCAGGAGAATGTGGTGTGTAACCAGATTCCTGAATCTGTGTGAGAATATTCCTTATCAAAACTGGAAAGCAAGGTGTAAGACAGGAGAAGAGAGGACACAATCTGTCAAATATGTTGCTTTGAGTTTATGTTTCCCTAAAAGTAGAGAAGTCATACACATTTTAAGTTTGTCTCGTTCTATGACAAGACTTTCAGTAGGGCTGTTCCACTCATCTAGTTCACAGAATTAAGGTTCATATGATAGGGACAGTTTTCTAGAAGAAAACACAGAAACATTTCCATACAGCTGATGCTGCACAGTTCATTGGATCCACACACTGTAGTGGAAATCAGAAAAGTAACTCCAAGTCCAGCTGTTCAACTTCAACATATTTATGGTGAAAAGATGTTTTGATCTCACTTGATCGAGTCCTGGCAGGTTTTCCAGAGCAGAACAGCAACAGGAACTTCTATAGTTGGGTTATTATGTGGTTGGGATTGCTGCGCTGAAGTGCCTTGTCAAACCATTCACATGACTTTTTTTATTTCAAGCTTCAATGTATCTTTTTGTGATTTTATGTGACAAAGCAGTAAAGTACTGACAGGCTGGGCTCAGCACAGTGAAAGGATATTTTTTAATTATTTATTTTTTACAAATGAAGATCTGAATATGTGGCCTGCATTTGTAATCAGCCTCTATTACTCTGATAGCACTAAATAAAATCCACTGCAACCGTTTGAAAAAGGAAGTCAGATATTGCAGTAGATCTGACTAAGAACTTTATTAGAGAATATAAATGAAGAGACATCATGAAGACCAGGGAACGCAGCAGACGGTTCAGGAGAAGCTTCTGTGAGTTTAAGAGCAACTTCTGTAACACGGAACATTTAAACACGGTTTATGTATAATTTCTAAAAGTATTAAAAAATGTTAGAATGATATACAGTAATGTAGCTTATTACGAAGTTGTGTTTTTAAATAATTTTATGTTTAACCGAGGCTATGTTCAAATGAATGGTAAGACATGCTCTATACAGTCAGGTAGCTTTAGATCCCACACATCCTGGACACAAACTGTTTACACTTCAGGTCTTTCAGGTCAGCCCTACAGAGCTCTGCCTGTTAACCAGCCTCCACAGAGACAGCGACATTTCTTATAAATGTCGTTACTGAGAGTAAAGCAGAACCAACGTCAAATTCCGCGTTTGTGTGCACAAACTTTGTGAATAAAGTTAATTTTGATTCTGATTCTGTTATATCAATATCTAGCATAAAATTAAATAAACATTTGGGTGAAAATGTAACTATTTCTGAGCTGGGCTAGACCTCAATGTTTAGTGATCATAACAAGTTAGTGATTCACTTTTTAAATCTCAGCTAACTGTGGATCTGAATAAGTTTTTGCTCCTTTTAAACCAGTTTTTGTTCTTTGGACTTTTCCTGTAGCTTTTTTTCTCTGTCATTCAGCTAGTCTCCTTCATTGTCATGGTAAAACCATTCTCCTTATAGCAAACCATAGTCCTTATGGAGTTCCTTATGGAGTATGGTTTGCCATTCTTTCAATAATATTAATTTGGCATCACATACTCCATGCTAACTCTGACCAGGAGTTGAAACCAAAAATATGTTTCCAAATAAATTGGTCCAGAGTCACACAAAAAAAACATGAAGTTGTTCAACTTTAACCACAGTTAATGTTTACACCCAACAGTTCACTGATCGAGAACCTCTCACGAGTATATAATCCAGAACTCTATTATTAGTCTTCTTCTTAAGGAGTCCTTATTGCTGAGAGCAATCTGATAGCAAAGTGCTCTGTTAGGAACATATTTAACAATCAGATCTCTGATGTATGATGGAGCTGATTATTAAGGGTTGGAATAATAACTAATAATAATAACCGCTTCCCTTCATTGGAATAATTCTATTCCAATGAAGGGAAGCTAAAACAGGAGAAATGTGATCTCTCTTTTTAATATCCATCAGAACTCCTGGACAGGATATTTCAAATTTTAGCAAAATTCCGAAGGTAAAAGAAGGAAATCCTAGAAACCTGTTAAATACGGGATTTAAATATTATGTCTTGGTCCAAAAAAACACAGAGGTTCTTTACGTTATTACTGGAGGCCAATTTAATACCATCCAGATGAAGTGATTGAATAATCAGTTTCTTTTTTAGAGCTTCTGGTCCAAAGACAGCAACTTCTGTCTTGAGTTTAGCGTCATCCAGGTTTTTATGTCTTCTAGACATGCCTGTAATCTACCTAACTGACTGGATTTATCTGAATTTTTGGATAAATATAGTTGTGTATAATGATTTCTAATTCTAAAAATTCTAAGGATTTTTACCTATATATATATATATATATATATATATATATATATATATATATATATATATATATATATATATATATATATATATATATATATATATATATATATAAAAGAATTGATCCAACCATAGAACCTGTACTCCACAAGTAACGCTTGAGTGTGAAGAAGATTGATCATTTACATAAACTGGCATCTGTCAGACAAATTTGATTTAAACCAACCTAGTGCTGTTCCTTTGATCCCTGCAACATGTTCAAGCCTTTCTAAGAGAATATTATGATCGACTGTGTCAAAAGCAGCACTGAGATCTAACAAAACCAGAACAGACACAAGTCCATTATCTGAGGCCATGAGAATATCATTAGTAACCTTCACCAGTGCTGTTTCAGTGCTATGATGAGCTCTAAAACCTGACTGAAACTCTTCAAACAGCTCCTTACTGTTTAGATGCTCACACACTTGATTAGCAACTATTTTTTCTCAAGCATTTTAGATAAGAAAGGAATATTATATACAAACTCAGCAAAAAAAGAAACGTCCCTTTTTCAGGACTGTGTATTTCAACAATAATGTTGTAAAAATCCAAATAACTTTACAGATCTTCATTGTAAAGGGTTTAAACAATGTTTTCCATGCATGTAGAATTAACCATAATCAATTAATTAACATGCACCTGTTGTATTGTCGTTAAGACCTTAACAGCTTACAGAAAGTAGGGATTTAAGGTCACAGTTCTAAAAACGCAGGACACTAAAGAGACTTGTCTACCGACTGTGAAAAACACCCAAAGAAAGATGCCCAGGGTCCCTGCTCATCTGCGTGAACGTGCATTAGGCATGCTGCAGGGAGGCATGAGGACTGCTGATGTGGCTAATGTCCGCACTGTGAGACGCCTAACACAGCGCTACAGGGAGACTAGAAGGACAGCTGATCATCCTCGCAGTGGAAGACCACGTGTAACAACACCTGCACAGGATCGGTACATCCGAATATCACACCTGTATGACAGGTACAGGATGGCCACAACAACTGCCCGAGTCACACCAGGAACACACAATCCCTCCACCAGTGCTCAGACTGTCCGCAATAGGCTGAGAGAGGCTGGACTGAGGGCTTCTAGGCCTGTTGTAAGGCAGGTCCTTACCAGACATCACCAGCAACAACGCCGCCTATGGGCACAAACCCACCTTCGCTGGACCAGACAGGAGTGGCAAAAAGTGCTCTACACTGATGAGTCACGGTTTTGTCTCACCAGGGGTGATGGACGGATTCGTGTTTATCGTCGAAGGAATGAGCGTTACACCGAGGCCTGTACCCTGGAGCGGGATCGATTTGGAGGTGGGGGGTCCGTCATGGTCTGGGGCGGTATATCACATCACCATCAGACTGAGCTTGTTGTCATTGCAGGCAATCTCAATGCCTTGCGGTACAGGGAAGACATCCTCCTCCCTCACGTGGTACCCTTTATGGATGCTCATCCGGACATGATCCTCCAGCAGGACAATGCCACCAGCCATACTGCTTGTTCTGTGTGTGAGTTTCTGCATGACAGCAATGTCAGTGTTCTGCCATGGCCAACGAAGAGCCCGGATCTCAATCCCATTGAGCACGTCTGGGACCTGTTGGATCGCAAGGCGAGGGCTAGGGCCATTCCCCCTAGAAATGTCCAGGAACTTGCAAGTGCCTTGGTGGAAGAGTGGGGTAACATCTCACAGCAAGAACTGACAAATCTGGTCCAGTCCATGAGGAGGACATGCACTGCAGTACTTCAAGCAGCTGGTGGCCACACCAGATACTGACTGGTACTTTTGATTTTGAGCCTCCCTTCATTCAAGGACACATTATTCTATTTCTGTCAGTCACATGTCTGTGAAACATTTTTAGTTTATGTCTTATGGTGCTGACTCTTTTAGTGTTCACACAAATATTTACACACATTAAGTTTACAGAAAGTAAAAACAGTTGAAAGTCAGAGGACGTTTCTTTTTTTGCTGAGTATAGGTCTGTAATTAACTAAGTCATCTTGATCGAGAGAAGGTTTCTTAAGTGGAGGTTAAATTACAGCAACTTTAAATTCCTGTGATACGTATCAATTTACTAAGGATAGATTCATCATATCCAAAATAGGGCCAGGAACCAAAGGGAACACTTCCTTAAATAATTTGGTTGGGATTGGGTCCAACATACAAGTTGAAGGTTTAGATGAGGCTAATATTTTTGATTTTTCCGAAAGCTCGACTGAATCAAAACAGTACAAACACAAATGAGGATCTACAGTTCTCTCCAATGCTGCCTCACTTACTGAGAGCGAAGTAGTCATGTTTGGGAGGATGCCAATGATTTTATTTGTAATAGAATTAATTTTATTTATGAAGAATCCCATAAAGTCATCACTACTAAAAGCTGGGGGAATAGTTAGCTAAACGGAGCCTGTGTAAGTTTGGCAATTGTACTAAAAAGACACCTAGGATTGTTTTTTTTCGCGTCTATTAATGATGAAAAATATGCTGTTCTAGTTTGTCGAAGGGTCTTTTTATACAGCAGCAGACTATTTTTCCAGGTTAAATAGGAATCCTCAAGATGTCTCAAGTGCCAACTTTCCTAGTATTCTGCTTTACAGTATGTAGCTCTGCATTAAACCAGGGAGTCAACCTTCTATGGCTAATGACTTTCTTTTTTAAGGGGCTACACTATGTAATGGCAAACACATTAAGGAAGTAACGCTATGAACCAGATCATCAATTTCTGAAGGGTTAGAGATGGAATTGGTGCCATCCACTGTGTTACTCTGAGACACTGAGGAAAGTAAGAATGAAACAGATTCTTTAAAACTTGTTACAGCATTGTCTGATAAAGCTCTACTATAATTAAATTTTCTTTCAGGTTTAGGATGGTCAGTTAAAGTAAATTCAAAAGTTATCAAAAAATGGTCAGACAGAACTGGGTTATGTAGGAGGACTGTTATTTCCTCACACTCAATGCCGTATGTCAGTACAAGGTCCAAAGTGTGTTTACCCGAGTGTGTGGGTCCCTGTACTTTTTGAGTAAAGCCAATTGAGTCTAAGATAACATTAAATGCTGCATTTAGGCTATCACTTTCAGTGTCCATATGACTTTTGAAACCACGCACTATGATGACAGTATTTAATACTAAATATGATTTTTTTAAAAGGAGATCTGATCCAAGAATTGAGAGTAAGGGCCTGGTGGACGATACAAAACCACAAACAAAGTGGTCCTAATGTTTTGAAAAAATAAGGGATAGATGTTCAAAAGAACTGTAATTGGTCTGGGATTAATTAGTAAATCAGAATGAGAAATGGTTGCAACTCCTCCTCCTCACCCAGTAGTTCTAGCAGTGTGAAAATTTTAAAATTGGAAGGAGTTGACTCATTTATACAGACATAATTCTCCTGCTGCAGCCAAGTTTCTGTTAGGCAGAACAAATCAATGTGATTATACCAAATCAAGTCATTTACTAACAAAGTTTTTGAGGAGAGAGATCTTATGTTCAATAAACCACATTTAATAGTTTTATTTTTCTGCTTAGTCAAAGCCGCATTTATCTTTGAGATTTTCATGATTTGCTCTTGTTAGGTAAACTTTTAATCCATTTGATTTGTATTTTAATCAAGGGCAAGACACTGTCTCTAGGGTGTAATGTGTGGGTAACAGTACAGAAGCTGCAGAGAGGTGGGTTAAACTACAACTCTCCCTCCTGGTCTGGTCTGGTCTGGTCTGGGTTGCCAGTGTTTCCAAAGTGGGATGGATGCCGTCTCTCTGGATCAGACCAGGTTTTCCCCAACTGGCTTGCTAGTTATCAATGTAGCCCACATCGTTTTCATGACACCACCTAGACAACCATTGGTGTAATGACTGCATGCGGCTAAAAACGTAATCACTGGTCCGATCGGGCAAGGGACCAGAAAAGATGACAGAGTCCGACATTGTTTTGACAAACTTACAGACCGAAACAACACTGATTTTTGCGACCTCCAATTGGCGTAAACCGGGTGTCATTAATGCCAGTGTGAATAACAATCTTACTGTATTTACGCTTATCCTTAGCCATCAGTTTCAGGTAGGATTTGATGTCGCCTGTTCTGGCCCCTGGCAACCATTTCACTATGGTCAGTGGTGTCTCTAATGTCACATATCCAACCATTGTCTTTACCTATTTACCCATGCAACGTCATGGCCACAATTTTAAAGATAATCTTTAAAAACATCAATATAGCTTACCTTTTCTTTGTGAACACCCTGAACATAAAGATGACATATGTCAATGTCTTATTTTCTATTATCTTCTATGATCTATGTTTTAACACAACACTAAATGACAACTGTCTGTCTTCAGCTGTAAACTATGATGTCCATGTCCCTCCTCCTGCTGTCCTTCCTCCTGGGTGTGAGGGATGTTCAAGGAGGATCAGACTTCAGAATCTGTGCCTTCAACCTTCATCACTTCGGGGAATCCAAATCTAATAAGAACAATGTCATGAAAACTCTGGCCAGGGTAACGACTTGATCAGGCTCTTTTGACATTTTGCTTGAATTTAACTGATTAAAATCAATATTTTTACTTTCTACCAATGTAAAGTAGCTATGTCATATCATTCACAAAGGTCTAAAGTGCTTGCAAAAATGAAATATAACACCAGTCTTAACATTTTCCATGTGATTGTTGCAAATTTACTGTTGTTTGAAAATGGTCATCAAGGTGCTGTACAGTTGGATGAGGTCTGATGTCTGATGGACAGGCGTTTTGGGCAGGGTGTACCCAATGACTGCTGTTGATAGACACCAGCCAAACTGTGAGGTTGTCACATGGAGGGAACAGCAGGCTGAGCATCCACACCATTCCTTTCTGTTTCAGATTATTACTCGCTGTGATGTGTGTTTGCTTCAGGAGGTCAGAGACAGTAAAGGGACAGCTGCACCAAAGCTGCTTGAAACAATTAGAAGGTAAGACATCAACTAATTTCAACACATTTTACTTGAAATATTACTCTGAATATATTTGCTTAAGACTTCAGTTACAGTTTTGAACCAGTGTGTTATGCCTCCCATAAAAAGTCCATAAAGGCATGCATACATTTTTGACTGGTTTAGATTTATATCCTGAGGAACCTTTGTAGTTTCACATCCTTAGAACCAGAACGTAGTTGATTGTCTAAACGTTTTTATCGTGTTGCATCACCACAAAACCCAAAACAGATGAATACAATTCTGTTTTTTTTGCAGGTTTTTTTTGTTCCTCTCTTCTTAAAAATTCGTTTTTTGGAGTTTAGAGGGAAATTTAGCTTGTTGCTGTACACTCTTGAAACCAGTAGATGGCACCACATCTAAAGTTGTTACTGCTCCCAGGAGTAGCATTTGATTTTAAGGACTCTTCTTCTCCACTATGACACAGCAGTGGCATTCAGAATAAAGTGAAGCGATTGTAGACAGTTCACAATAAAGCATAAAGTTAAACAAAACAGTTTTTGTTATATTTTATGACACATGTAAAAGCTCCTCAAAACTCCCCAGGAACATTTTTATATTTACAGACTTTTTTATATTTACAGACTCTTTCCAAAAAAATTTGAATATCATGGAAAAAAATCTATAATATCCATGTGGTCACAAAAGGGGTGGTGGTTGAGGAAGACCCAGATGGAGGCAGAAGTGGAGCAAAAATAATGTTCAAAATTACAAAATAAACTTACAAAAACAACATCCAAGGCCCAAAAACCTAAAAATGTGAACTGAAAATCATGAAACTAAATCAAAAACCAAACCAAGAACACTGGAAGGAAGACGATGTAGAGCAGAGCTACACAGGATAGACTAGAGCAGCACTGAGCTGATGAATCAGCAGTGACTGAAGAACCAAAGGGATACAGACCCTTTCCAAAAAACTTGAATATCATTGAAAACCTTATTTATTTCCATAATTCCATTCAAAACGTTAAACTTCCATAGATTATAGATTCAGGGCCCAAAACTTAAACGATTTAAAGTATTTAGTTGTTTATTTGTACATAATTTGGGCTTCCAGCTCATAAAACCCATGAAATCAGGAATTCAAAGAAATAGAATACTGTGAAGTAATCACTATTTACTTATTAGTTTTTGCAGAAAAAAAAGAAAGAAATTAGAATCACATCAAATCAATCAACATATGGTACTTTCAAAACAATGTCAATCTTTAATACTTGGTAGGGAATCCCTTTGCCTTAATCACTGCCTCGATGTGCCGTGGCATTGAGGAATCAGCCTGTGGCATTGCCTGGAAGTTATGGAAGCCTGAATTTCATTGATGCTTGCTGTCAGCTCTTCTTTGTTTTTGGGTCTGTTGCCCCTCATTTTCCTCCTGATAATACCCCATAGATTCTCAATGGGGTTTAGGTCTGGCGAGTTGGCAGGCGAGTCATCTACTGTGATGCACCATGGGCATCAAACCAGGTTTTGGTGCTTCTGGCGGTTTGGGCAGGAGCCAGGTCCTGCTGGTAGATGAAATCTGCAACTCCATACAGATCCTCAGCAGAAGGAATCATGAAGTACTCTAACACATTCTGGTAGACTGATGTGGTGACCTTGGATTTAAGAAAGCAGAGTTTACCAACACCTGCACCAGACATTGCACCCCAAATCATGACTGACTGGATATTTCACACTGAATATCAAGCAGTTTGGGTTCTGTTCTTCACCTGTCTTCCTCCAAACCCTTGGACCTTGATATCTGAATGAAAGGCACACTTTACTTTCATCGGAAAAGAGGACCTTGGACCACTGGCCAACAGTCCAGTCCTTCTCCTTGGCCCAGTTGAAACGCTTCCTATGGTGGCTCAGAAGTGGTTTGACCCGAGGAACCAGACAGTTGTAGCCCATCCACTCTTTCTGGATCTTTGTCAGATTCATGAATGTTTGATAATCCCCTGAAGCCCACGGTCAGTTCTTCTGCTGGTGTATCTTCTCCTGCCACATTTTGCCCTTTCACTAGACTTTCCATTAATTTGCTTGGATACAGCACTCTGTGAACAGCCAGCCTCCTTAGCTATGAACTTCTATGGCTTACCCATCCTATAGAGGGTATCAATGATGGTCTTCTGGCCAGTTGTCAAGTCTCCAGTCTTCCCCATCTTGAACCTAACTGAGAGAATTGAACCAAAGTTAAACCATATTTTGATTGATTTGATGTGATCCTAATTTCTTTCTTTTTCTTCTGCAAAAACTGAGAAGTAAATGGTGATTTCTTCACAGTATTCTAATTTTTTAATTCTTTTTTTTAAATTGTGGGCTCTGAATCTATAATCTATGGAAGTCTAACGTTTTGATTGAAATTATGGAAATAAATAAACTTTTCCATGATATTCCAATTTTTTGGAAAGGGTCTGTATATATAGGATTCCATTGTAATGACAAAAACTAGTCAGTCTATCACTAAACTGTTGCCAGAGCACTCAGCAAGAGAGCAACAGAGGTAAACTGACTGTTAAATTTTTAATAACATTATACCCATGTTATCTTTAGTTTGTAACAAAGGTAATAACCTAGAATGTTCATATGTAGTTATAATAAAATAAAACAAAACTACATAAGTAAGTAAAATAGAAAGCTCAGCAAGAAGGCCACAAATAGCCAAATTTCGATATTGGCTCAGTTGTTCAGTGGAGCTACCGAAGCTTTAGTGGTACCAAGAACTTTTCTGTGGTTCATTATTACTTCAACCTTTGTGGGTCTCAAGGTGTGTTTCCACTTCAGGAGCCCTTTCAGGAACCAGGGTAGTTTTCTAGTGTAGGTTTTCTCCTCCCTGTGTTTCCACTGCTGGAACCAATTGCCAAATCAGACAAAAGCAAGAAGTAAGACCTTTAGGGTGGACCCTAGAATAAAGCTTTGTTGTGGGATGGTTTTTACCCCACAATTAAACCCGCGCTGCTTTCATTGCTCGCTTGTCACGTAAACAGCATGATAACTGTTTGATAACTGTGAATAATAACAGTGGGAACCAGGGAGTAATGTAAAGGTTCAATGTTGATAAACAAATAATCCCTCTATTAGTCAGAAGATTTCATTAAAAAAATACTTAATTCCTCCCAGAGAGAAATTAAGTGTTGTTGTATTTCATATTATTTAATTTTTCAAGGAGCTATTGTAGATCCTGATGGCTGTAAGCAGGAATTATCTCCTGTAGCAGTCTGTGTCGCAGCAAAACTGAAGAAGCCACTGACTGAAGTCCCCGTTGTTGTAGGATAGTCTCATGAAGAGGAGGGTCAGGGTTGTCCAAAACTGAATAAGAAACTGTCAGCTTTACATTCAGAAAATGTTAACCACTTAGTTTGCCTTAGCAACTGGCTAAAAGATGAATAGGTAAAAAGCTCCACGTGTAAATGTGATTGTGGAATTCAAAACAAAAGTTCCATGCATCTCTCCTGTATTTCCTTAAAAAAAAGAGCAACAGCTTCCGGTTTCGTCCTTTATTTACACCAAAAATGTTACTTTTTTGGTCATATCTGGGAATGTTTATAATCTGTAAAGCACTTTGAGATGCTATTTTGTATGAAAAGCGCTTTCTAAATAAAGTTTGATTTGAACTTTTTAACTGATTGGAATGTTTGTATAAATGTATTGAAATGACTTCTTGTTAAGTGCCTTGAGATGACATCTGTTGTGAATTGGCGCTATATAAATAAACTGAATTGAATTGAATTGAAATTGAATATGTTTTGTTAGCTTTAATCATATGACAGGAGATCTGTATTTTACTTGCAAACACAACACAATGTATATTGAATATGAAAGTGTTTAACACTCTCATTAAAACCTTTTCTAAGAGATTTTAAAGTTTAAACATTTGACAGCGTTCATGTAAAGCATTCCCATCTGACCAGGATTGTTGACGTCGCCGATGGGTTAGGTTAGGATGGAGCAGACACACTGCAGCAGTGGCTGCTGTGTGTACTGTATGTGGTTACTGTTCTTTTTATACACATCTCACAGTCTGTAATTTATAGAGTATTTGTGGATTTGTATTACTTCTTCCTAATTAGAAGATATTTTATATGAGTTTCAGAGCTTATTTGCTGTGAAGTTGTCATGAACAATGATAGCCTGTTGTAATCCTGATCATAGCTCTTATTTTACTGTCTTTCTTCAGAGTCAGTATTAGGACAGTAAATTTAAAATCCTTTCTGCCTACGCATTTCCACTCAGCTGGAAGTGGCAGTCATGGGCTTTTAGACCATGACCACCATGGAACAATCTGAGATCAATGCTGTTTCAGTCTGATTTCACTATTTCAAATTGAATTCTGGACTCCACTGTTGAGATGAGGTAATATCGCCAAGTTGCAGTAGCACTCCTTTCTGGGGGAGTTTTGGGAAGTTAAGTTTTGGAGAAATATATTCAGGAACCAAAACTAGAAATGGGCCTTAAGTTAATGCTAGACATGAACGTGAACATTACCTGTTTATAATGTCTTGGTGAACCAGCTAATTGACACATTGCTCATTAATCATATTATTAATGGTAGCTATCTTTATCTGCTGGTTATTCAGGTATGACATGCAGAACCAGTATGACATGTTGGTCAGTGGGAGGCTGGGGAGGACAGAGTCATACCAGGAGCAGTATGTGTTTGTCTACAGGTAAGCCGTGCTGCTTAATGCTCCAAAGTGAGAAAACTTGTTACAAACACAAATGTTCCTCCTCCTCGTATCTAAATGCATGCAGGACCAACACAGTGAGGGTTACTGATCACTATCAGTACCCAGATAATCTGCCAGGAGATGAAGATGCTTTTTCCAGAGAACCTTTTGTTGTTCGCTTCAAAGCCCAAAAGACATGTGAGTCTTTTAGAAATGTATTACTCCAAAATAAAAGATGATTAAAACTTCCATGTATGCCTTTTCCTGCATCCTTCCATATTTAATCTACTACTCATGTTTTCAGCTATAACGGAGTTTGTCCTCATCCCTCAACACACCACTCCATCTAACACTACTAAAGAGCTGGATGCTCTGTATGATGTTCTGCAAAAAGTAAGAAAGATGTGGAAAACTGAGGTAAAGGCTAATGCAAATGCTAATAATTTATGAAGAACTGTTTTAATTTATGGTTAGTGATACATTGTGTAGGATTACAAATATTATTATTTGTGTGGGCAGAATGTGATGCTTCTCGGGGACTTCAACGCTGACTGTGGTTACCTCGCCAAGAAGAACAGGAAAAATGTGCGGCTGATTACAGACAGCAACCTCCACTGGCTCATACCAGACAACAGTGACACCACTGTCAGGCTGACCACATCCTGCTCCTACGACAGGTGAGCCGCTGCTTATAAAATATGTCCAACTACAATGAACCAATGAATTGTTATAAAAGGCTTGGACACTTAGCTGAAGAAGTAATTCATTCTATGAAGCCCCTTCTAGATAATATTCACTGGGAAAAGCAACTCCCTGGTTACAGTATGATTAATGCACTCATTCGTATAAAACGTATATAAAACTGATGAATAATTGTAATGGTAATAAATCAATTGATTCGTTTCTGTTTATTTATATAGCAGCAATAACCAACACATTTCAACTCAAGGCATTTTACTAAAATGTCATTTCAATCCAATGATACATCCATTCCAATTGATTGAAACAGAAAATACAAGCACTTATCCAGGAAGTTTTAAAAAAGTACCGTACTTTTCAGACTGTTAGGCACATCTGAATATAAGGCACACCAGCTAAGCTTTAAAAGAACATACATTTTGTACATATATAGACGGAACACAGAAAATTTTTTGTTTTTGTGCCCGTCTGTCTGTTAGCAACATACCTCAAAATGTTCTGGACGGATTTTGATGACATTTTCAGGAAATATCTGCAATGGGTCCAGGAACAACTGATTAAATTGTGGGGTTGGTCCAACATGAAGCGCGTATCAACCCACCGACCAGCGGTGCTAACCTCCACTCCTCTCCCGTGTACCAGAGAGCTGATAAGTGGCTCCCCTCGCACAGCAGCCCTGAATCTCCACTCTCCGCTGGAAGAGCACAGCCATGGGTCTCATTAACGAACATTTTATTTGAAAAGTACTGAAAGTTAGAATTAGATCACAACATGGGGATGGGGGATGAGTGGCGGAGGTCTGCGCTCTCTAAAGGCTTTTCTAGTTTTAATTAAAGACGTGTTTTTTTTTTTAAACTGTGCCTGAAAAATCAGCAGTACAGCACCAACACAACACGACAGTAACATGCCTGGTTAGACAATAAAACATACTTTAGCCTACCAGAAAAGTCATTGGCCGCTATCTTCATCATCCTCTTCCTCATTAAAGCCACTGAAGTCGTCTTCTTCAGTGTCTTTATGTCCTCTGAAAGCTTTTGTCGTCTTTTTACACTGACTCAGTTCTTTCTGCAGCCTCCTCCAACGTCTCACCATAGATTAATTGATGTCAAGCTTAGGTGCAGTATCTCTAGTTCCTTATTTGACGACCAGCTTGATGCCTTTAAGTTAAAAGCTGCATTTCTTCGTGTGTTTTCCATGATGAGGGTGTATGCATGAAAACTACCTGAAGTGTCTTCTTCGGCACATCATCTTTCCCCACGTCTGTCTCAAATGCGCTTCCTGCTATAGTGCCCTCCGAAGGCCGTTAGCCAGTAAAAAAAATCTATAAATTAATCTCAGCGTTCTATAGGACGCAGGGTCCAAAGGGTGTGAAAAAAGTAGCGGTTTCCATACGAAGCGCAAAACTACTGAAGCTGCTGTAGTACCATGCCGGGTCCATTGGTGGCGCCGTGACACTGCCAGAAAAACAAAACAGAAAAGAACACTGAGCATGCGCAGTACACCCGCATGAGGTAAACAGAAACATGGTGGCTATTATGAAAAATCCAGCTTCGAAAGAGGGGGTGGAAGAGGGCTCCATAATAAATCTTTACTATGTCCGCAGCACTGTAAGGTGCCATGTTTGTTTACTTTGTGGAGTTACTGAGTGTTGCACATGCGTGTTGGGTAAAGTGCTCCATGCAACAGTTCAAATCGAATGGGCGCCATTGTGACAGCATTTTTCTAAATATACGCGGCAGTCCTATTTTCTACGCAGTACGCCTCTGAAACACGTCAATTTCTACATTTTGGATAGGGGAGACAGGAAATGAAACGGATCCAAAATTTTCAAAATAAAAGAAACGAGCTGCTTTGCGGTTGCTTTACTTAAAAAAAAGTCACTACCTGTGTGGCCCGGTGAGAAGTCAGTACCTCGCGGGAGGGTCTCATTTGTGTCTCATCACACAAATGAGCGATTTTGGATATTCCCTGACATAACATAAACTTATTGGCGAATATAAAACAGACATAAAATAAAACACCAACCTTTTGGAGCCATATTGTTGTCTTTTCCTGGTAATTGTTGTCATAGATGTTTATATATGTCTATGGTTGCTGTGTTTACTGACGAAACCACACGTGATTTGCTAATCTCGCGTGATTTCTTGCTCTCTCTGTGACAGCTGCTTCCCTGCTGCTATGCGCCTCATACGCACCCGGTGGAAAGGGCCAAGCAGCAGAATACGCAAGTGAAACGTGCTGCTGCTGTAACGTGCCGCTTACGTCTCCAGTGGAAAGGAGGGGTTATTGTTATTTGCAGCCAACCCAAACTTAGAAACGATAAATACAGTGGATACCTGTTGTGTCCCAGGATACCATTACAGACGCGGACAAGATAAGGGAAGAGCGTTCTATAGGATTCCCAAGGATCCGGAATGCAGCAAACTATGGATCATTGCCATGAAACGCGCTAGTGATCAGACAAAAATGAAGCCGTTTCATTTAGTCTTTTAGCCAGGGAAGCCGGGGACATGTCCCCACCTATATTTATGATTGACGTTTTTTTCCCCACCACTTCTAAAAACCTGAATTTCTTACCAGATCTAACATCCACTTGTGCTCCCAGCACAATTTCCACATAATCAGTATCTGAAAGACTATTATTTAAATCACAACATTCCACTTTCTTATACAGTCATGCTTTCTTTCTGTGAAGATGCTGCAGCATTCTTTGTAGTGGATATGTAAAGGTTTTAAAAGGCTCGTGGTCCGCTGCAAACACGTTCAGGGCAGACTCCTGCAATGTCGCGGGTACCTGTTTATAGATGGAAAAATACATCAATTAAATGTCAATGGTCTAGCAGAAGTTTCTTTACTGCGGGTGAAAAAATGATTATGTAATATTTTTGTTTGTTTAAGACTCCCAAAGAGAACTGTGTTGATTTAATGTGTTTGTGGAGAGAGCATGCCAGAATATTCCCCCAACGCTGCGCTGAATGTTCCCGCTATCTGGGCATCCTGCTCTGCCAGAGAGAGACTTTTCAGAAATTTATTAAACCTGAAATTTATTTGATGGAGAGATCACTGTGCAGAAACAAAAAATTGTCCACAGTCCCTGGCTTTATCTGTGTTCCTGAATCGCAAATCCCGCCGCAGTAAAGTCTCTCTCTGGCAGCGCAGGATGCCTAGATAGCAGGAACATTCAGCTGTCAGTGTAAAGTTGGGGGCATATTCTGGCATGCTCTTTCCACATATTATAATATATCAACACAATCCTCTTTGGGAGTCTTAAACAAAACATTAAAAACAATTATATTTTCTCACTCGCAACCTAACCTGCCCGCATTGAAGAAACTTCCTCCCGGACCCCTGAAATTTAACGCGAACGCGTTTTACTGTTGCACATATTCTTCTGGGGCGAGTATATATAGCCAACCGTTGTTCTTTGTGCTATGATGTGGATTTTAATGAAGCCATGTAAGCCAACAGACTAATGATGGTTTTCAGTGCTGTTTGAAAAACAAAACACATAAGCCTATGGTTTTCAACTTTTATTGATGGAATAAAGATACGATTTTCACCACCTGTTTATACACTGCAGTACATAAACGTGAAACTTATTCATATTCATAGACAATATGAATAGTTAATAATAATTGTCCCCAGCCATCTTCAAACCACACTTAAGTTTATGGTTATTGTCCCCAGCAACTTTAAAAACGAACTGACGCCCTCTGGTCAGAGTAGCTCAGGTCTGGTAAAAGGTCCGCCCTGACAGCTTCTGAAGTTTTAAAAAGTATCCCAGGGGCGTGGTAAGGGTCGGAGATGTTTGTTCATTTTAATTTCCTGATATATACAATAGTATTTTTTCATTTTAAAATTGGAAGTAAACTCCAACGGAGTAAAATCACAGCTGGTGACGTTCATTTTGATGACGTTCATGGCTGCCAGCATGGCGCCTAAACTCTGGGAGTCACGTGACGTCCGGAGCTCTATTCAAATTCAGTTCAGTTCAATTCAAATTCAAAAATACTTTATTTTACTATTTTACTTTATTGATCCCAGAGGGAAATTATTATTATTGGGGTGGGCGGTAACGTCAACCGTTTCAGACGTGTGCTGGAGAGCTCGTACACAGAGACAACTGAGCTGGCGTTTTCAGATTTCTGCACTTTGGAGCCCGGTTTCAAAAATGATCATTTAGGGGCTAAGAGGGCTCATCGGAGAATGAGCTGCTGCTGAGATCTCGTGATAGCTGTGCGTAAGTAATATGGCGGTAAACTGGTAAAACAAACAAACTCGGGTAAAAACAAACCATAACATTCGAGCCAAATATAGCAAACGTTTAATAATAATAACCATTATTTTGTATTTCTCCATAAACAAACTGGACGAGGAAACCTTGCACAGCCTGGAAAGCTACTTGGACGAGTGCTTTGACAACATTGTTATGGGCAAGCCACAGAAATCCACCTCTGCTGTGCCGACAAGCACACCATCACAAAAACGCACTTGTTCTGAGGCCAGCACCTCCACCATCTCTCCAGAGAAAAGCTACAGCGATGTCCTGGACTCAATAGATAAGAAGCTAACCAGCCTAGACGCCCGTCTGGGCCTGGTTGAGGTTCTCCATAAAGAATTTCAAGCTCTAAGGGAATCTCTGGAGTTCAGCCAACAACAGGTAGCATCGCTCGCTGCAGAAAACCAAACGCTGAGAGACGGTGTAAAGAAACTCACCGAGGGGATGACGCAGCTGTCCTGGGAAAGGAAGAGGATGAAAGAAACTATCTTGGATATACAGGCCAGGGGAATGCCGGACAATCTTGTTTTTTCCGGGATCCCAGAACAGGCTGAGGACGACGCTGAATCCACCGTCCGAGATTTTCTCCAACATCAGTGAAAGCTCCCAAGCGACACGGTAAAAAACATCACTTTTCACCGCGTTCACCGGCTCGGAGGTAAGAAGCCCAACAACAGCCGGCCGCGACCTATTGTTGCTAAATTCGAGCATTACAAGCAAAAAGAGCAGGTCAGAGGCCAGGGCAGAGAGCTGCGGGGAACGAATTACAGCGTTAATGATCAATATCCAAAGGAAATCCTGGATAGAAGGCGCGTTTTGTTCCCAATCGGAAGAAATATATCAGTGAAGGCACCAGAGCTACAGTAGCGGTAGATAAACTGTATGTTAATGGGCAGCTGTTCAGGGACCCCCAGCTAACTCCTTGGCTTTATTAGTCATGTAACACTGGTCAGATAAGAGTTGTATTATCAGTCAACTATAATCTAATGTTAGCACAGCTCTGTAAAGTTGTTTACATTACTCAATGTGGGCGGGGCCAGGGCTAAGCACTGGGATACTGGCTCTTTTTTCTTTTCTCATCTTCACATGTCTATCACCAAATGTCTTTGTCACTCCTTTATCCTTCTTTTATCACTCACACACACACAGAATACAATACAAAATCCTTCATAGAGTACACTATACAGGTCAACGAATGTTTAGGATGGGTTTTACATAGTCTAATACCTGCTTTCAATGCACAAGCAATATACCAGATACTTATGTTCATGCGCTTTGGTTCTGTCCACCTGTTAAGAAATTTTGGTGCTAGATATGTGAGGACTTATCAAAGTGTCTGAAATGTAACATCCCACCATCTCCCTCAATTTGCCTGTTAGGAAATTTAAATGATGTCACCATGGACAGAAAGTCCGTTCTAATGGTTCACATTGCCTTATGCATCGCTAAGAAAACTATCCTCCTGAACTGGAAAAATAAAAAAAGCTCTCAATATTAATCAGTATAGAAATCTCTTGTTGGACCATATTGGTCTTGAGACGGCCTCTGGCTCCATATCTGATCAATCTCTCTGGGCTCCTTTGATCGGGTCCATCACCTAGTGGGGGTGGGGGGCACTTGGTTTTGTCGTTTGGGACACTGTTGCTGATGTGGGGGTTTTGGGGTTGGAGGCGTCTGGGGGGGGACCCCGGGGGGTGGGATCACTGGGCGGATGGGGCACTGGACGTCGTGGCCGGCCTGGGGTTGGGATTTGGGTGGTAACTCCTGAAGGCTGCATACGGTGCCTTGGGGGGGTTGCACTGGCGGACATGGGTTACTGGCCTAGTGGCCGTGCTGCGCCTGGGTAGGGTCTGGGGTGGGCCTGGGGATTCGGGGCTCGGGGGCGCCGCACCCCTTAGCTGTGGTCCTGGTTGGGGGTCGGCCGCCGTGGGGTCTCTGTTGGCTGTGGGGGTCGGGGCCGGCCGGCGGCCGGCATGTGCAGCTGCCTCTCTCTTTTTCGAACTCAACCTGGGTGTCTACTGTCTTTTGTGTTTTGAGAGTAGAGCGAATGTCAGGGTGGGTTTAGTTCCCCTTCTGGGATGGGGCTGGGGGGACTGCCTTGGGTTCCGTGGGGCTTTGTGGTGCTGTGGCCGTGGGCCCCGGGTGGAACGTGCCATGGGCTCCCTCCCCTGGTGGATCCCGGTGAACAGCGGTGCCTATTGGGGTCAGTGGGGGAGCTGGCTCCCTGGGAAGACATTTTGTCTCCCAGTCCTTCCCTCCCCATCCCTGGACACCTCTGTCCACCCGCTCCATCACTTTACCACTCATATAGGGTCTTGGGGCATCGGCACATCACTGGGGTGCGAGGAGGGGCTTCCCTCCTCGCTATCCCGTGGTGTCCTGGGTCCCAATTTTAATATACAACTTAGACACTCCCACTTATAACATTCTCACGCGACACATATGTAGGGACTTTGGGGTGGGCACACTTTTCGGCATCCAGAGGGGGAGCGGTTCAATCAGCTTCACCTCTGGTGCCGGTGCCCACTGTTAAACCTATACATATAGACACTGAGGGCTCGGGGTGGGGGTTGGGGGATGTGTGGCTGCCTTCCCCACATCCCACCCCTCTGTTTTAAATGCACATTATAACAACACACATCAACACCATACTCGAGCGGGAGGATGGAGGCTAGGGGTCTTTTCACACCCCTGTTCGCTACGGGCCATTAGGGGTTGGGGTCCGGAGGAGGAACAGGCGGTCTGGTCGGGGTCCTGGGCTGTCGGGCTGCTTTGCCACTGTGGGGCCCTTGGCGGTCTGCTTGTCTCCGTCCTAGAAGGTAGGGGGTCCATCTCCCGGGTCCGGGGACTGGTGGCTCTACTGGGGCATCGGTACCTGGACCTGGGAGCATAAAGTGTGTCTGGGGTGTGTGAGTGAGGGTACAGCGTCATTTTTTTGGGTGTCTTGGTGAGTCAGTGAGAATGTATGTGTTTAAGAGGGAGGGAACGTATGACTGTGTCTGTATGTCTTTGTCTACCTGTCAGGTTGGATCTTGGTCTGCCCCCTCACCTGGCGCACCTCAGGTCTTACACTTAATGGGGGGCCTATTTCCCCTCCGTCACTCCCCGCCGGTGACGGGGGCCCCTGCCTGCCGGTGCATCGGTGGTCAATCCGGTTCGGACCTGGTGCGTGCCTGGCCGGGCCTGGGGGGGCCAGTGTGTCGGTCGGCCGATGCGCTGGGCCGATATCTTCCTTTAGTTGGTTGGGGCACCTCTTTTAGAGGTGCCATTTTTGGGATTGTTGGGTGGTGCCTGCTTGGTGGCTCGGCGGGATGCGGATCCGGCGTCTCTGCTCGTTTGATCACCTGTTCTGTGCGCACCATGCGTGGCCGGTTCATTGGCGGGTTGGACCGGCCCTGGCCCTCGTTGGATGCCTGGTCTCGGCGCCCTGCGTTGCGCGGGATCGGGACCCGGGAGCTGGTACAACTTAGTGTCCAGATGCTGGCTGACCGCGGCCTGGGGATGGTGTCCGTCCCCTGCGACTATTTGTGGGGCGCTGGGATGTTGGCGGTGGGAATTGGCCTAGGGTGGAGGCGGCGCGTGGTGGCCGGCCGCAGCCCCTGCAGTGCCGGGGGCCCCTCGTCGGCCGGTCCCTTGTTGGGTCCCTGCTGGGCGGTGGGGTGCCTCTGGGCCCCGGCTCTCCCGGTCCATTGACCGGCCCGCCCTGGCGCGGCCGGTTGCCGGCGCGGCCCGTGGGCTCGTCACTGCTGCCACCCGGGCCCCTGCATAGGGGCCGCTGGATGTTCCCCTGGGGTTCTCCTTTGCTCCACTCTTGGGGGATGCGGTCGGGCCCCACCCTGGTCCGCCTGGGGCCCTAGGGGTCCTTTGCTCCGATCTCCTTCATGTCTGCATCGATTCCTGGGAGACGGATTGATGCCTGCTCACACCAGCTATCGAACACTCTGATGGAGAAACCTTATATGCACCAGCATGCTAACACACACACATAGATGTGGGGTCTCTGGTGTTTAAGGATATATTCTTGGGCTGAGGTTATCATTACTAGAGCTTGATTAATCGGTACCATGAGTTTTTCTGTGACATTGTTGTTGTATTTTTATATCTATTTTTGTGTGATGTGGTTGTGTAATTCTTAATTCACAATGTTTGGTTTGTTTTGTCAATGTTCCTTTGTCGTGTTTTGTTTTGTTTTTCCCCCTCTCTCTGCCGTCCTGTGGGTATGGAGGCAGACTTCAATGTCTTCCTGTGTTTTCTTTGTTCCCCTTCCTCTCTTGTATTTTCAACTCACCCTCTCTCTTGACTTTTTGTTTCCTACCTCTCTTCTTCATCTTCCTTCTTTCTTCTCCTTAATTTTCCGTCTCCGTGTCCATAACATCAGGAAATAAAAACCCCAACAATTCATAATAAAGATTTTTCACACATATATCAAGTGGAGGACTATAGCAAAAGCTGTACTGCTCCGCTTGTGAAAGTAAATCTGTTGGGCTTCTACTTGGTACTCAGACACCAATTCTGAGCTCCACACTGCCAAACAGGACACGTAAAAAAAAAAAAAAAAAAAGATCATTTACGGTGTCCTGAAACGCCGGCTCCTTGTGGATGATACACGTATTCGGTTAAATATTTTTGCTCCTACTCCTGTTTTCGTCTCTGTGTAGACAGGGCCTAAGCCTATAGCAGCATAACTAGAGAGATTCCTTAGGATAACCTAACCACTTAAAATGAAGGATTAGAGGCAGAGATCACATCTTACTTGATCTTACTTGTTGATCACTTTTTCAACACTTCAAAGAGAAATCAGAAATCATTTGCTCTCATGAGTGAGCTTTTTCAACTAAGGCAGATCATTGTGCAGAATAATATAGAATTTGAACTGAATAAAAAGTAAACATACAATAAAATTAAAGGAGAAAGCTTGCAAAACAATATTTATGCCAATCTCTGAGTACTGGTATGTTGAACTGGACTCCTGCTTCCAGCCAGAGATTTTTGTTTTCTTCTAGTTTTGTTGTAAACTGTTTCTTCTCTAAACGGGAGGGTTCAAGGCAAAGAGTAATGTTCAATAGGAGGTGACAGATGACCCAGGCTTAAGTACAACTACAGTGGCTCTGTTCGGAATTTCACCACTGACGGTTATTTTATTCAACAAAATCTCCTTTAAACAAGATTAGCAAGCATTTATATTTATTTACAGCAAAACCATATCAATATAATCTGTATATGACCATAACTCTTCTGTCCATTTATGATTTTCCAACAGGATTGTTGTGCATGGAGAAAGATTTTACAGAGCAGTTGTTTCTTCCTCAGCTCAACCATTTAACTTCCAACTGGAGTACGGACTAACAGAAGAAGCGGTGAGTCTTCTATGTTTTTATGTCAAAATATGATCAACAAACAGCAATATTAGCAAATCACATAATGTCTTTACATTATGTAAAGATTGTCTTTAAATATTTTCTGAGCAGCTTGCATGCATTGTAGTTTTAAATTGTATTATTAAAACAATCACTGAGGATGTTTTAAACCATAAATGTGGATTCCTCTGTCTAGGATTTATCTTAAGTGTATTTTAATGACTCTGTGCTCATGTTCTGATTTTTTGCTGAAAGGCCAAAAAAAGGACAGAGATACTTTAAAGGAGTCATAACCTAGTATTACCTTGGATACCCACGCTGTATTATAGTCTTTCAGGCCCTTCTACAAAAGAAAAGTTGAAACAAAGTGGGGGGAAAAAACACAGCTCCTCTGACGACTTATTTCTGACGGCATTATTGTCTCGTGAGATCTGATGCGATATGTTGGCTGTCGTGGACGGGCATTGTAATAATGCAAATGAGGGGTGCGTTGATTTGTGGCATTCTAGGTCATTTGTTGTTTGCAAAGTAGCAGCCATTACCCGTGTTATCCTCGAAGCTACTACTCCCACTAGCATACAATAGCTGCATTAGCAGTTAGCTGCTGTTTGTTACACACAGCAGAGCAAAAAAAAACACAGCTTTACCGTTTCAGTTGCAGGCAAGTCTCTGATTGTTGGAATGGGCACTTTTTCCAAACTCGAGCTCAAGTTTGTACTTCGAATCGGAATTCAGTAATGGCGGCGCTCGACTGAATATGAGGGGGAGAGGGGCAGGCCGGGCTTCCTGCAGCATAGGTCTGCCATGTCCATATATGGTATATCCTGCGCCAACTTGACGTCAAATTTAACATCACGTATTTGAGTGCGTATGCACGTGGGCTGGTTGACGAACCCAAGGATAAACAAACGCTTCAAACAAACGCTATCGGCTTCCCGGCCAGTGTATAATCGTTAGGCAATCATAACATACTTTTTTTTTCTCGTGGAAAAGTGAAAATTACAGGTCATGACTCCTTTAAAAGGTTTTCTACATTATAAATAAAAAAATTTGGATGTTTTCTCTGTTTATTTATTCAGGCGCTGGATGTGAGTGACCATTACCCAGTGGAGGTCCTGCTGAAGGTCATCAGTTCCAGAGCATTCAGTGGTGTCATTTCCTTTACAAATTCCTTCACTGTGTTTCAGTGTTTCAGCTTTATAGTCTACCATGTGTTACTGTAGTAAAGGAACAATGAATACATAGAGTGAGATTGTTATACCTCAGAATGAGCTTCAGGAAAGCTGATGGATGCTAAGCTCCTGTAAATGAGGTTTTATGAGAAACAGGTCTTTTTAAAACAGCTATTTTATCAAACATCTTCAAAATAAATTTGCATGAATATTTAATTCAGTATTACAAAGCAATCTTGAACAAATTAAATTAAGTTCAACTTCAAATCTAAAGCCTTGTTAGTACTTCTAGAAAACGGAATGATGATAAATGTTTATGTTCACATAAATATGTACATTTTACTTTTGTTTCCCTTTAACTTGTTTTTGATGATGTATACTGCACTATTAGGAAATTCCTCCATTTCCTTTTCTTGTTTTGCACCATTTTATTCATGAACAGAGCCTAACATGTAGCACCAAAAATATTTCAGTGCTGTTAATAAAAGTTGTATTAAATTGAGGAAAACAAAACTTGTATTACAGTTTTTTCT
Source organism: Valencia hispanica (assembly GCA_963556495.2). NCBI lineage: Eukaryota > Metazoa > Chordata > Actinopteri > Cyprinodontiformes > Valenciidae > Valencia > Valencia hispanica. The sequence goes on from OY747709.1 coordinate 4,298,726, forward strand.
GAATGCTTAAGGACTAATCGTGATTCCTGTAGCACAATTTCTAAAACTATCACAGTTTTTTTCGATTGCTAAAACGCGTTTTTCAAAACTGCACACACAAAACCCCAAACATCACACACAAATTGCTAAACCCTGGCATCCCTTTGCAAAACAACTCCGCCATCAAATCTCGTAACATGTTCACAAAATGGAATACGTGTTTTCATTTGGTAAACACAGCCATATTTTCACATGACACACACATACCATTCATTGAATAAACACAAGTAGCTTTTGGCTGAACACTACCAAGCATGGAAAGAACACTGAAGAGCAAAACTGAAAACACAATTATAGAAATGGAACACACTGAATCAATTACAATGCCCACTTCTCTCAGATAAACATTAGACATCACACAAATTTTGAGACAAAACATTTTATTTTTAAATCCGCCCCCTCTCCCATTCAAGCATAATCATGGGGCATCATGCCTCCGGTCTCTGTCTGGCCAGAGGGCCTCGTCAACATCACAGGCGATGTCCTCCTGGTCCAAACAGCGCTGGAAGTACCGCCTCGAGTGCCTCATGAAGCCCTGACAGGCCTCAAAGCCCACATCTCCACAAGCCTCCTCCATGGCTTGAAGCAGTGGGACCTGGCTCTGTGGATTCCTTTCGTACACCTTCCACCTCCAGGCTGAGAAAAACTCCTCAATGAGATTGAGGAAGGGGGAATAAGGTGGAATGTATAAAACGGAAAACCGTGGGTGGTCCTGAAACCACTCATGCACCTGGGCAGCCTTGTGGAAACTTACATTGTCCCAAATGATTACATAGTTGACCCGCTGTGGGTTATCTATGTCATCAGGTCGAACAAGCACATCATACAGGCCGTTTAGGAATTCCAGTAGAAGGGCTGTGTTGTATGCCCCTCGGTGGGCATGTCGGTGTAGGATGCCATGGTGGTTCATGGCCGCACACATAGTGACGTTGCCACCACGCAGGCCTGGGACCTCGATTATGGCCTGCTGGCCAATCACATTTCTTCCCCGGCGCCTCCTTTTTATCAGGTTGAACCCAGCCTCATCTATGAAGATGTATTCATAGATTTAATTGGCTGTGTCATAGTCCTGGATACGCTGAAGCAGACAGTATGAGATTACAATTTACACTATGGACACAGAGACAGTTTGCTACATTGAGACAATGTAGAAAAGGAACACTATTACAGAAGATTACTGTATAGGGGTACAATGCATGCATGTGTCGGTGATGAATGTATGGGACTTACAAGCACATACTCTCGACGTAAGGCCTTCACACGGTTTGTGTTGCGTTGGAATGGAACCCTGTAGACTTGCTTCATTGTCATTAAATTTCTGTGAAGTATGTGATGTATTGTTGAGATGCTGATTGTGTGGAGGTCATTGAAGATGGTATTGTCACCCAGGACCCTTGTCTGTATCTGTTTTAGTGTGAGGCTATTGTTTTCACAGACCATGTCTACAATGGCTGTCTCTTGTTGCTGTGTGACAATTGAAGTTCTTCCTCCACGATGAGGTTCTCTGGCCACCCTGAAAAATATAAATACTGTGAGCACATTGTAGTGTACTGGTTCCCAAACTTTTCAGCTAGTGACCTCAAAGAGAGATTACTGTAGACACTAGCCCAAGACCCAAACGAGTGAACAGCAGATCTACAAGCTCAATGCATCACTTTGCACTGTTTTGTGAGCTTGTAGAGTTGCTTTTTTCACTACTTTTTCCATAGAATTTCTTGGATTTCTCTTTTATTTCTTCATGAAATTACAGTACCTGGGAAAGAAAAATAACATTTGCTTTTCACAGTAATTCATGGAAATATTTGCTTCCTTGGAATCATTTTCTTTTACTTAAATGTTTTGAAATAATAATAATAATAATAATAAAAAATAATAATAATAATAATTGATAACAAAATGTGTGAAACAAAGAATAAAGGGACCCAAAACAATATGACTGCAACCCATAAATGTGTCCCAAAACACGGTTCAGGAAACAGTGCTGTAGTCTATTGAATGTTGTATTACAATGCACATGGAAAATAAATTTCATACCTGTTCTCCATCCTGAACGTCTTAATGATGGTCGACACTGTGAAACGGCTGAGGTTTGGCTGGACCCTCTGGCCGGCGTACCTCATGGTCTACCCATGGTTGAGCACATGGTCCAATACAGTGGCACGAATCTCATCGGAGATTTGCTTCTCCTTGTTGTCCTCCTCCTCTTCCCCGTCCTCCTCCTCCTCCTCCTCCTCCTCCTCCTCCTCCTCCTCCTCCTCCTCCTCCTCCTCCTCCTCCTCCTCCTCCTCCTCCTCCTCCTCCTCCTCCTCCTCCTCCTCCTCTTTCCCGTCCTTCTCTTCCCCATCCTCCTCTTTCTCTTTCTCCTCCTCCTCTTCCCTGTCCTCCTCTTTCTCTTTCTCCTCCTCCTCCTCCTCCTCCTCCTCCTCCTCCTCCTCTCATACGTACCCCTCTCCTTCTTTGTTGTCTGTTGTCTCTGTTCTCCATTGCTCATCAAACAAAACAGAGCGTCAAGCCTCCTTTTATGTTGCAGTCCTTAATTGCAAATTGCTCGCCAGACCCAAAAGTTTAGAGATTTGAATATTTGTGTGTTGTTGATTGAAGCTTTGAGATTTTATGTGAGAAGTGTGTGTAAACCTGAAAAATTGTGTGCTGTGTTTTGACAGCAAGGTAATGTGAAATTGACATCAGAGTGTAAAGAAGGAAAGTCAGAGTTCTAATATGATAAGGAAATCTTAAGTAGTGATAAATTGAGTCAAGCGATTGGGAACAGAAGTAGAGCTTGTGAAAATTGTGACTGATTTTTGCTTTTTGAGTTTTAGCAATCGAAAAAAACTGTAATACATATAGCAAAACCACTCACTGAGTTTGCAAAACTAAAAGCACAAACACTGCTTTGCACTCACTTTGCAATTTTGTAACACACACTTTGCAAAACTGTAGGCACAATTCACTGCACAACACTCTTTTTGCAGAACTTTAAACACAACTCACTGCTTACACTCAATAACCAAATTTCCAACACACTCCTAGCAAAATTATACACATGTATGGCTATCATTAACACTATTTTGCCAACTGTCTGGCACACTTTCACATGTGAAAACTTTTTTAGATAATTAGTTCACTTTGCAATCAGCCTAAGCACTATAAATAAGCCACAGGTAAGCTGTCTGTGTGGTGAACAATGGAAGGAGCAGTAAGAGTGAGAAGAGTGAGAATCAGAGGAGGCCGAGGGAGAGGACGAGGACAAGGAGGAGCAAGAAGAGGACGAGGAGGGGAAAGAGGAAGGGTAAGAAGAGTAAGAAATAGAGTAACTGATGACATCAGAGCTACAATAGTGGACCATGTCATCAACCATGGGATGACCCTGAGGTAAGCTGGCCAACGGGTTCAGCCTAATTTGAGCCGCTACACTGTGGCCAGCATCATTAGGACATTTCGAAATGAGAATCGGTAAGTACTTTGTAGCACTGCCATACTCTAATGAGAAACACAATAGTTACATACATGCAAACATACTGAAATTGTTACTTTACAGAACTGCTAGATGACCAGATGTTGGGGGCAGAGGAAGAATGTTCACTCCAGAGCAAGAGACCCATATAGTGAACATAGTGATTGCTAATAATGCAATAAGACTGCGCAAAATACAGCAGCGCATAATTGATAATGACACCATCTTTCAAAATATACACAGTGTAAGCATTTCTGCACTAAGTCGTGTACTTGCGCGCCACAGAATAAGAATGAAGCTAATTTACAGAGTTCCTTTCAAGAGAAACACAGAACGTGTAAAGCAACTGCGATATGACTATGTGCAGGTAAGCTATAGTGTCATTGGTTCTGAATTTGGAAGTTCATACTGTAGTGCTGTGAATGGGCCTGATGTGTTGCATTTGTTTTGTCTTGTCCAGAGAGTGATGGAACTAGAAGCAGATGCCATGGGACATGAGCTACTTTTTGTGGATGAGGCCGGTTTTAACCTCAGTAAAACCAGGAGACGTGGCAGGAACATTATTGGACACCGTGCCATCATCAATGTCCCAGGACAACGTGGTGGTAACATAACCATGTGTGCAGCTATAAGCCAAAATGGTGTTGTTCACCATCATGCAACCATAGGCCCATACAACACTGCACACATTATTGCATTCCTGGACACCTTACATGACATGCTCACTGAGACCAGAGCATTCCCGATATGTCATCATATGGGACAATGTTAGTTTCCATAGGGCTGCTTTGGTCCGCAACTGGTTTACAGACCACCCATCCTTCATGGCACTCAACCTCCCTCCATACTCTCCATTCTTAAATCCCATCGAGGAGTTCTTCTCTGCCTGGCGCTGGAAAGTGTACAACCGTCATCCTCATCAACAGGTAGCCCTTTTACAGGCAATGGAGGAGGCATGTGGAGATATTGACCAGGCATCATGTCAGGCCTGGATACGGCATTCAAGGAGATATTTTCCCTGGTGCCTTGGACTGGAGGATATCGCATGCGATGTGGACGAAATTCTGTGGCCGGACCCTGAAAGACGACATGATGTAGGCTGACTGTCTTTTTTTTCTCTCTTTTTTTTTTTGTGAAATTACTATTTTGTGTTCTGACTTTGTCGTGGTTTTGATGAGTGTGAATAAACACCAATACTTGAAGTTTGGATCCTTGTATGTTTACATGACACTATGACAAAAGTATGACCTCAAATTGACATCTGTACACAGAGAAAGCAAAAGTCAGATGTGTTTTGTATTCATACCATCAGTGTGTAGTTGGCACATTGTGTGCTTAGTAGATGATGGCTTGTGTTTACTGTTTGATACGAAAACACAATTTTTACGAAGGTGTGAAGAGTTAATCTAGCTGTGTTCATTTTTGCAAGAGAACTACAATGTTTTTGTTAGGTAAAAAATAGTGGTTGACCTAGAAAGAATCACACACAGGGGTCGGAGAGAATATGGAGTCAATAAGCTCTGCAGAGGTAGATGCGGATAATCAGTTCTGCAGAGGGAGACCAGGAAAATACTATAAGGAATGAGCCAACCGTGTCTGTCTGTTCTCAGCCTCCCAGTGTCCTAGTCTCTGGTCTCAAAGAGCATCCCCTCTGCATGGTGTGGGATCCATGAACAGACATAACAGCTGGTATTGAAACCTAAACATTTTGCAGTCAAATTAACTATTTGGTACCAGGTGTTCTTGAACGCATGGTGGGTTAGAATTTTAGCTCTTCTTTCCTTTGATGTCTGGGCGTCATCAGGTGTGAGGAAAAAGCAGTGGAATAGAAGCAGGCAAACTGCCAGACAGGAGGGGAGCCAAACTAGTTTCATGTTGGCTAGAGGCAAATAAGAGGACTAGCCCTCCAAAACAGAGGTTTGACCGGTAAGGGGACAGGGATGCTGTTCTGCTGGGTTTGAGACCAGAAGCCCTATTGGTCACTCTGTCCTTTGTAGCCCAGACTTCCCCACTGTCCCATGTCTAGTCCCCTAATTGCCTTTGCAATTTGCAGTGTGAGATGTGTATCCACGAGGGTCTCGCAGCGATTTTCACAGCCGTGGGCGTGGTCAGCAGGACTTCAAAAGGTCCTTCCCAGCGGGGACTCGTCCAGTTCTTCCTTTTAATCACCTTGATGAATACCCAGTCTCCAGGTTTGATTGGCTTTTCAGGATCCTGCAAAACAGAAGGAGAGATAGGCAGATTGTATGCGTTTTGCATTTTCCTCATGTAATCAGCTAATGTGAGTTCTTTGTCTGCTTTTTGCAAATCAGGCGCAACTAGAGTTAACCTGTAAGGTCTGCCATAAATGATTTCAAAAGGTGTTAAACCTTGGTTTGTTGGCGTGATTCTCATATAAAGTTTTACTAGGTCCAAACACTCAGGCCATGGTCTTCTAGTCTCTGCCATTGCATTTGAAATGTGGCCTACTTTCCCGCAGATCCAACACGTGGGGGCAGTGTGGGCACCTTGATGTCTCCATGAACCCTGGGGTGTGTGATGATGTGTATTCCTTCGTGGTCTAAACCCCCTTCCTTTGCTGTGGTTGTCACTTTGATAATAAACTTCCCCCTCATCGTCCTCAAGCTGGGTGTGAAATACCTGTGTGTCGGAGTCTGGAGGTTTTGGTTTCTTCCCCTTTCTTTCCATGACACCTTCTGCAAAACGTGCATTGGCCATAAGGGTAGTAAGGTCGCATGTTTCCCATGTCAGAAGGGGATTTTTTATCCAATTAGTGATAGTGGGGTGGAAACTATGTAGCAGACCATTACACAAATGCCACATATATGGGGTATCATCACCACCCTCTTTAGTAAGGCCACTATGGATATCATGTTCTTTTTGGTATCTGTATTTAAAATCATCTACAGTTTCCCCAGGCTTCTGTTTTATGGAGGCCATATGCCCATAATCTGGTTTCTTTTTAAACTGTGCACGAACTTTATCCGCTACTGCATCGAATTGTTGCTTTAGTGCTCCCTGGAAATCATTCTGAAATTGTAACACAACTCTGGCATCATCTCTTCCTGTGTAATTTCCTCCTACATGGTGCCAGTCTTTTCCCAACGATGCAGCCATAGCCTGTCCTAATTCATGACCGTTTAACCGGTAGGATTTGACCACATCAACCATATCCTCTGTCCATTTTTCTGGATCCTCCTTATGGCTAGTGATTTGTTCTACAACCTCTTTAACGTCTTTAAGTGACCATGGTCTAAAAACATATCTCGGAGTGCCATCGGCAGATGGTACTTGAATCATAGGGTTAACATCTATTGAGTCCTCTGGTTCACTCTCATAAGACTTATCCTCAGATTTTTTTGGACCTGACTTCTTTGTAATTCTAAGTCTTTGTTTTATTGTGGTACCATCTGTTTTTTCTTCAATTGCAAATTGATCTCTTGGAACAGGAGGATATAGACCTTCCCCTAACCCCCCCGGCTGGTCTGATGGGGGTGTTGGTGGAGGTGCATAAGGTTCTCCTCCAACAGCCCCAGGGGGGTCTGTCTGGGCTGTAGGTAGAGGTGCATAAGGAGGAGGACACAGTGTGAGTTCGTCACCGAGCTTTTTCATAAGAAAAACCTCATCTTTAGAGCCTTTGTTCTCTTTTCTGTTTTTTATATTTTGCTTCCTTTTCTGTTTCATCAGCCCACACATGTGCAATTTTTAACTGTGTCTGTTTAAGTTTTTTTTTTGACCTTTAGCGATAAGTGTTTTTGCTTCAAGAACACATACCAGTTCTTTCCATTGATTTCATTTAAGTTTCCCGTCTACTTTATACTTTTTGCGCCATTTTGTCAGAAACTGAAGATTTTCGGGGTCCTTTTTATGCATATACTTTGAATCTCCCTCTAATTTGTCGGTGGAAACATCGTTTCCCATCTTTGCGTTGTTTTTATATAACCCTCAATGGGTTCTATTAATTGGTCTGGCAAAGTCTAGTGTTAGAATACCAAATAGTTCTAGGAGGATAACGACAATTATTAAGATTAAGATTAAGGTGAATGAAAAAGCAAGAACTATTAAATTAGTCTGTCGATGAGTTAAAGTTAGTCATTTATTCTTTAATTAATTAAAATAATTTTTTGGTCATTTATTTGAGATTTTTAATTGTAATCAAATTCTGCTAAAACTGGATTGTATAATTTTTACTCTAAGTGTCTCTTTTATGCAACTAGATTGAGCCGTTTTATGGCTTTCTTAATCTAAGGATGTGTTGTGTAACCTATAATTCCGCACAGAATGTCTCTTGTAGTGCACGTCAAACCGTACGTTAACACCGTTAGGTTTCAGGTTGGACTGGCATACACAAAGATTATGTCCTGTGCAAACCTAACCCGTTACAACCGTTTCCCAGCAAGGTGGACCGGTTCGCAAACCTGGTCCGTTACACCCTTTTTTCGAGGTGGACAGGTTCGCAAACCTGTACCGTTACACCCTTTGGCTGTAGTAATTAACGCATTAATCACTTAAGGATCAACACCTGATATTTTATCAGAGAGGCTAAAGCGTCCTTTAGGCCCAAACAGCAGAATATACCCTGACTATCTTTGAATTATATATATATTTTTTTTTTATGTGGTGCACAAAAAAGACGTACTCACAATCTCCCCCTATGCGAGTGATTCAAACCGAATCGATCGCACGGGAGCACGCGCAGGGGGTCCCCGTGGAAGTTATGCAGCCGGCCAGTGCAGCAATTCAGCGATCTGGACATCAAGAACAGCCCTTCGACGGAGACCACCGGCTGGAGTGCTCCGTACGTCGAGTCACAGCACCAAGATGTTAGGTAAAAAATAGTGGTTGACCTAGAAAGAATCACACACAGGAGTCAGAGAGAATATGGAGTCAATAAGCTCTGCAGAGGTAGATGCGGATAATCAGTTCTGCAGAGGGAGACCAGGAAAATACTATAAGAAAAGAGCCAACCGTGTCTGTCTGTTCTCAGCCTCCCAGTGTCCTAGTCTCTGGTCTCAAAGAGCATCCCCTCTGCAGTCTCTCTTTATTTAGTCACACTTCATTAACATATTAAAAGAACAGGATGTCATGCAAAGGAGCATGTGACTGAAACCAAAATGACATTTAAAAAGTACATTAGAAAGACACCCTAAGAAAATAATAATGCAACATTATTATTTTACCTAACAGTTTTGATAAATGGGTGAAATTTTTTCTTATTTGTGTGTGGATTTTTGCAAAAATAGCCAATAGTTACAAAATATGTGCTTAAGCAATCAGAAAAAACTGTAAAAGCTGTTAGTTTCTTGGGGCAGATGAATTTCTTCTTTAATAAATCTGAAGAACTATGAATTTCTTACACTTATTTCACAGGGTGATTAAACCATATTTTAATTACAAACCCCAGAATGCTTTCTGAACATAAAAGTACAACCTTTTAATCTTTTTGGTTCTACTTGACTTTATACAACAGCTTCTTTGTAGAAATAGCAAAACAAGAAAGTCAAATTATGAATTCATTTCCGCTAAATTAAAGGTGATGTCCTGCATCACTTTTCAAGACAAAACTAATGAAAATAGCATAAAGCCTAAAAAGCAAAAATAAATCCTCTGCTTATGATGAAGACGATTGTTGGTAGAAGCAATTTGTTCATTTGCATTGTGGGCCAAACAATCATCCCTACTAGCTTTACAGAAAGTGATTTAATGTTGGAAACCCATACACGACTTATCCTAATCTAACAATTTACCACAGATAATTGGCGAAAATATGTTGAATACAGCGTGGTACTTCATGGTTATGAAAAGTCAAAACAGACAATAGGAGAAAAAGTAATTTTGCAAGCCTAAAAATCCACAAAGTAATGAATCAGTTAACTGATTTTATGTTAGTTTAAGATCTGCTAATACATGGAGCTTTACACACTGATATAAGACAAGGTGGAGATGAGATTCTCCTAATTAAACTAACTAGTTTAACTGTTATGAGAGCCCCAAGTGGAAATTTACCAGATTTGCCAGCAGCTACCAGTGGCTCTGCTAGAGGCTTTAACTCTGACTCCCTTTATCAACCTGAGAGAGGGGGCATGGAGTACTGGAGAGGAAGCGTGAGGTCAGAGGCCGTCACTGCAGCTGTGGTGCCAAGGAGTTTAGTTTCTGAGAGGGTTTACAGATACAACATGGCGAATATTCTCCATATTGAGCTGGCCCAGGTCGCTGCAATTGAAGAGGAGCTATCAGGGGTCGAGGAGCAGCCACAAGGAGGAATCCACTTCCACCTGCTTTCACGAGGACATGGTAGTAAGACATCAGCCTGCAGAAATGTTCCAATAAGATCAAATAAGTCTGGCAAAGGACCAGGGGTCTCATTTATAAAGCTTGCTTACGCACAAAACGGGGTCTGAAAACTACGTGAGCAACTTTCTACGCCAAGTTTATGATTTATAGAAAGAAACGTGGCGGAAAAATGTGCGCAACTTTAAGCACTTTAAGGATCTTGTTTATGCACTTTTTGGACACAGAGGACACTGACAGCATCAGGAGAGATGGGAAAAATGGGAATTTAAGCCACAATTTCAAACTTGCAGAGCTTCGCGCACACAGACACACAACCAGCAGTGACCCCTCCCCATTCCGTCTCTGAATTGAGCATAAAAATGAGAATCTGAATGAAAATATGTTGCACATAAAAATCAAATCACAGTATGTTCATATGTATTTATGGCTTCAGATTATATAGAAATTACACTTATTGGTGTATTAATTGTGGGAAGTACACTCCGGCGTCCCCTGCATAATGATGCAGAATGGATGATGGCGCTCATTGAAGATCAGCCACTGGAAGCATCTGGATGGGGGACCCAATGTAGATTCCTAAAGCAGTCCTATTAGATCTTTGTGCTGAACTGGACCCGGTGTTAGATCTACTGACTCGCTGGAACCGTGCACCCCGTCCCCCGCTCTTCTTTTTTATATCAGGAACGCTGCTGCATCAACGCTGCGTCACTTGCAGCTCTTCCGCTTGTTTGTGACCTCAAATCTATATTTTGCAGGGATGATACTTTTTAAAAGTAGACTTAAAACGTACCTTTTCTGTCAGGCTTTAAATATCTAGTTTGATTTGGTTTAATAAATTCCAGTCTTAGTGTTGCTACAAGAAGTAATCATACACACGGGAAGGTGAAATGAGAGCTCAGAGAGAGCCCAGGGTCATAAATTAAATGTGTCTGTTCCTTTAAGATAGGCTTTAAATTAGAGTGAAAACACCTTCTCAACATTATATGCTGAGCAAAGGAATTATCAGTGAGAGTAAGAGTCCATTGGCTGCCCCTATTGTGTTGGTGAGAAAAAAGACAGGAATCTGCGGTTTTGTGTAGACTACAGTGGGCTTAATGCTGTCACTCACAAAGCTGCTTTTCCCCTTTCTAAAATTGAGGAGACTCTTACATGCTTAACCAAGGCAGAATGGTTCTCAACGCTGGACCTGGCCAGGGGCTACTGGCAGGTGGAGATGGATCCTAAGGATCGAGAGAAGACAGCATTCAACACACCACTGGGACTCTTTAAGTTCGAGCATTTGTCTTTTGGACTGTGCAACGCTCCTGCCACCTTTCAGAGTTTAAAAAACCTCTTAAGCCCCAGTGTCTCTCCAGGGTCTCTTCAAGCTCCTATCTCAAATAGGACATGCCCAACATCAATTTAGTTTTTCTCTGCAAAAACAAACTTTGTGTAAACAATCTTGCCAATGTTTGTGAGATTAAATCAGAGGTGTAAAAATTACAGCATATGTTATTGTGCCAAGGTAATTGTAGCTGGAATATAGAGAAATTACAAGATTCTTTATTCTCAACTAATTTCCTTCTCATGTTACAGTATATAATACCCTTGAAAATATGCTCTAGTAGAATATAAACTGCAGAAAATCATAAACCAACATGTGGAGATTACCTGTACCAAGATTCATGTTGATGAAGTGAAGTAGAGCAAAGTTACAGAGGCTATAGTGAAAAAATAGCTAGTTCTTTTGGAGTTTGGCACAGTTCGGTGCATTTCGGCACAATTTGCCTAAAAACAGTTTTTTTGTAAAATACCCAACTTTTTCATTACCCTATTTAAATAACAGCATAAAAAAGAGTTAGGCTTGACTCTAACTGATTAACATTTATTCAAATTCCAAATACAACAAAACTGTGAAATATACATATGAAATGGATAACAAAACTGTTCACAACCCCCTCCTCTTATCAATGCAAATGTTGTATGGATGGTAATGGGCTTTGCATGCAGTAACAATATGATCGTATAGTGGCCTTATTTTGGACAGGCGATCGTAATTGGGGGTGGGGTTTTTTTTCTTTTCATTGTCCTCGTCATCGTTCACAAAGCTGAGGGTCAATGAACACATGATTGCCTCAAACTGGTTTCTCGGCATAGTGTAAGGGGGGAATTGAAAATTATATGGCCACTCACCCCTTCAGTAGACAGCCCTGTGGTGCACATTTACAAGTCCGTTGTATATAATGATAGATAGGAAAACCTATAAGTCTCTTACAGTGAGGGGAGCCCAAAGGAACTTTCTGCCAGCCTCTTTCCTTTTTGTATCATTGGTATTGTTGATAATTGTCCAAATTACAGATGAACTGAAGAAGAGCTGGAAGAGAGAGAAAGGAGACCATGCTGCTGTTTGGTCAAACGTAGGGCCTGGTGGCCTTGTGGGCATGAACCTAAAAGACTCAGGAGTGGTGTCCTCCTCATGTCTGTGGCACCACGCATCTTCACCCACTGGAGTGTCACCAGACCTCTTTGGACAGCCGTTGTCTTAGCTTTCCCCATTTTTGCCTTCTTGGTTGGCTGCGCAGGAGTTGAAGGCCTTGGAGGTATTTAGTCTTCATCTTCACTAAGACAAGATAAATACATGCATACACATCTAAACATAAATGTCTACACACACATTTTATATATATATATTTATAGAGAGAGAGTTTTTCTGTCCCATCAGACATGCTACAGTTCCATAGGTTTTGACTGCTATCCGAGAGAAAACAACAACAATGGCGGATCCAGGTATGCTGTTACTGCTGATGCAGCTTTTGAAGTTATTTGGTCTCTGTAAGCAAAACGTAGTTATCATAAAATGTTTCTTTTTCGGGTTGTGAGGGGGAAACCGTGGAGCACTGCATACACGGGGCACACGGCCATCTAAAGGTCGGGCATATATATTACATCGTTTTCCATCGCGCGCCTTGTCGTGTAAACGCAGTGCGTTTTCACCCGCGTATTCAAACAAAAACGGCAACGTTGTTGTGTAAACAGCCCCACAGAGTGGACCACGTTACCAGTAAGAGCAAAGACTTTATCATCCTCTCTCTCTCTCTCTCTCTCTCTCTCTCTCTCTCTCTCTCTCTCTCTCTCTCTCTCACACACACACACACACACACACACACACACAGAGACACACAGAGGTGATGATGAAGTGATTTGTGAATCGAAATGATGACTGTCCCCCATCTATAAATTTTTCTAAGAGCGTCTGCAGTTTTTGGATTGTATGCATTAGAATAGATGGGATTGTCGACACACTGAGTTGGCTGTAAGGTTAATCTGGTGTGTTAATAAACCCTGTTATATTTTAAAGAGAAGCTTCTCTATTTTATTCAGCGTGTGCCTGCAGTTACTTTTCAAAGCATTTGAGTTCACATCCCTTAGAGGAGACTGAAGGTCTGGAAATTCTCTGAAAAATGCTTTAATATAGGAGTGTTGCCCCAATTAATCAGTTAAATCATTGAATCTCATCAATAGTTATATTAATTTTAAGTTATTAACAAGTAATGTTGAATTAAACCAGACATTAAATCATCACAATGTGCCTTTTCTATCACAACAATTGTCTTGCATTAGGAGGAACCCAGGGCCAACCGCACCAGTATATGGTCTCACAAAGGGTCTGAAGATCTCATCTCGGTACCTAATGGCAGTCAGGGTACCTCTGGTGAGCACACGGAGGGCTGTGCAACCCCCCAAAGAAATGCCACCCCACACCATTACTGACCCACTGCCAAACTGGGCATGCTGGACAATGTTGCAGGCAGCAAAAATGTTCTCCGCTGCATCTCCAGACTGTCACATCTGTCACATGTGCTCAGTGTGAACCTGCTTTCATCTGTGAAGAGCACAGGGCACCAGTGGTGCATTTGCCAATTTTGGTGTTCTCTGGCAAATGCCAAACGTCCTGCACGGTGTTGGGCTGTAAGCACAACCCCCACCTGTGGATGTCGGGCCCTCATACCACCCTCATTGGGTCTGTTTCTGACCATCTGAGCAGAGACATACACATTTGTGGCCTGCTGGAGATCATTTTGCAGGGCTCTGGCAGCACTCCTCTTGCATCTTTGATGCTTACAGCTTGTTGTTTGGGGCAGCATTCATTCATACGTGAATGTCTTAAACTTGTTGGTCTAGTGAAAGACTGAACCTTCAAAGTAAAAGCTAAAGGCTAAATGCTTTAAGATTACTGTTTGTGTTTCTTGTGATTTTTATGGTCAAAAACTCACGGATCAAAGATACTCACTGCCTGGAGTTCCAGTTCTGTAAAATATAAACATAGATTATGCAGAGAAAGATTGGTGTCTTGCCTATTAAATCAATGAAAAAGAAATGGTACAGAGACTGTGGCTATGTGAGCCAACAGCTCCTGACTAAACTCAACAGCTGCACGTTGCACTGTATGATCTCTTCTCTTGTATTTTGTGGAGGAATATGTATTTATGTAGGCTGAAGTTGCCAAAGTAGCTGTAATTAAACCTTTGCTTAAGAAACCTTCTTTTTATCAAGATGACTTAATAAATTATAGACCTGTAGCTAATCTTCCTTTCTTATCTAAAATCCTTGAGAGAATATTTGCTAATCAAGTAAGTGAGCTTCTAAACAATAATGATGAGTTTCAATCAGGTTTTAGAGCTCATCACTGACACAACTCTGCTGAAGGTTACAAATGATATTCTAATGGCCTCAGATAATGGACTTGTGCCTGTTCTGGTTTTGTTAGATCTCAGTGCTGCTTTTGACACAGTCGATCATAATATTCTCTTAGAAAGGCTTGAACATGTTGCAGGGATCAAAGCAACAGCACTAGGCTGGTTTAAATCATATTTGTCAGATAGATTTCAATTTGTTCATGTGAATGATAAATCTTCTTCACACTCAATGGTGAAGTACCACAGGGTTCTGCACTTGGACCAATTCTTTTTACTATATACTGTATATGCTTCCAAATTGGCAAAATGCATGGGATAAATTTCCAGTTAGGCAGATGAAACGCAACTATATTTTCCATAAATGCTGGTTAATCAAATCAGTTAGGTAGATTACAGGCATGTCTGAAAGACATAAAAACCTGGATGATTCTAAACATTCTGCTTTTAAATTCTGACAAGGCAGAAGTTGTCGTTTTTGGACCAGAAGCTCGAAAAAGAAACTGCTTAGTCAATCTTTTTATCTGGATGGTATTAAATTGGCTTCCGGGAATAACCTAAAGAACCTTTGTGTTATTTTTGATCAAGACATGACATTCAAATCCCACAAGTTTCTACGATTTCTTTCTTTCACCTCAGAAATTTTGCTAAAATTAGAAACATCCTGTCCAGGAGTGATGCTGAGAAACTAGTCCATGCATTTGTTACCTCAAGGCTGGACTACTGTAATTCTTTACTATCAGTTAGTCCACAAAATGCAATTAAAAGCCTTCAGTTGATTAAAAATGCTGCAGCAAGAGTTTTGATGAATATTATAAAAAGAGATCACATTTGTCCTGTTTAGCTTCCCTTCCATGTTAAATCCAGAATAGAATTTAAGATCCTCATTCTTACAAATAAAGCCCCTAATAATCAAGCTCCATCATACATCAGAGATCTGATTGTTCCATGTCTTTCCAACAGAGCACTTCCCTCTCAGACTGCAGGTTTACTTTTGGTTCCTAGGATTTCTAAACGCAGAATGGGAGGCAGATCTTTTAGTTATCAGGCTCCTCTGTCTGAGAGAAAGAAATCCCTCTACTTTTAGGCCAAGGATTAAAAATAGATTGATCGGGGGTGGGTGGGTGGGGGGGGGTTTGCAGTCTAGACAGACGGTTCTCCCTAGCTCTGCTCTCTCATGTCTCATTCTAACGAGCTGGGTTATCTGAGCTATCTCTGTAGTTTTGCTGCTATAGGCCTAGACTGTTGGAGAACAGACTGATCACTTTTCTTCACTCTGCTACTTTTCTGTTTTACTACTCTCCAGTTGCATTATTTGCTGTAATTTTGACTTTTAACTTTGTTTTTCTCTCGGTGTTTTTGGCTCCATAGAAGCTACACCTGCTCTAGTATCCTGCATAGCTACAACGCCCTGTTGGACGGGGAGGCATTGACTGGGATAATGCTGCCAGTTACTGAACTTTCTCCCTCTCCTGTTATCAACTTTTTTTAAACTTTCTTTAACATAGAAAGCTTACATAAGTTTTACGGAGCCCCTAAGGGGACACGAAAGAAGAAAAAATAGTTGATTTCTCGTGCGTACCACTTAGTAACTTGTGGGCGCACCACATACTTTCTTGTGCATAAACAAGGGCATCAGTTTGTTTTTTAAATTACAAGGGACAATAACCATAAACTTAAGTGTGGTTTGAAGAATGCTGAGGACAATTATTATTAATTATGGTCATATAAGTGTTTGACGTTTCACAGCAAAATGCAGTGCAGTGTAGCCTATATAGTATCTTTATTCAATTAATTAAAGTTGAAAGCCAGACTGTTTTGTCTAGTTTTTCAATCGGCACTGAAAGCCAGCAGGTTGTTGGCTGCGGGCTTTTGTTTGGAGTATGGGAGCAGATTTCCTTACAAAGGTAATGTGTGTTTATTGTCTGTGTACAGATTGTTGATGATTTTTTCCAAATATATTTTATCATCCGCAAACTGGCTGTTTCAACCCAATGAATTTATTTCATATGATGAATTGTAGCTGCCATTTGTTCAAAACATCTAGCAAATAGTGAGGGGGTGAATGGAGAACCCTCTCTGTTCCTACTTATAATTAAAGCTCTGAAGAATACTGTCCTTCGTTTTCATGCAGGCATTGGGTGAGCTATAACATTTTCTGATCCATGACAGGAACTTATGTCAAAATCCAACTTTTTTTAGGTTAACAAATAGAAAATTCCAATTCACCCCTTCAAAATGCTTTTCTGCATCTAATGATACAAAAAAATGTTGGTTTGGATGTTTCAAGTCTTAGATTAATGTCTGCTTGTATTATTTATAGCAAACCTATTTCTAAGAAATCCAGTCTGGTCAGGTGCATAACATGAGGAGATATGTTTTCAAGCCAAATGATTAACATCTGGCAGATGATGATCTGCATTCACAAGTGATATAGGGCAGCAGCTGTATGGCAGTGTATCAAGCCTGAGGATACGATTAATTTTAGCACAACTCATATTTGGAAAGAGTATCATGGTTTACTGAATTTATGTGCCATCCTTTAGAGTATGGGAGCCAGCAGTGGTCAAAATTCTTTGCAGAATTTTGCAGGTTAACCGTCAGGTCCAGGAACTTGTCAGTTGTTAAAGGTGACTCACAAAGAATTTTCTGTTTGAAGATTAATTTTATTTAAAAGCCATCTATGTCTGAGTCAGAAGGATGAGTGTTGTTTGAATAAAAATTTCATTAATTTCTCTGGGATCATTATTAATTTATGACTGCTGTTGGTGATGCGTGAAATAGTTACATTTTCTTTATTCTTTCACAGTTAATTTTATAATTTAGCTTATCTTTTGTGTGAGGGATCCTTGTTTACAATTGTTCTCAACATTCACTGTCAGTTCTTAATATTCCCTCTGACATCAGGTGCCCTGTATATTAACTATGCAGAAACAATTTTTTATAAGCATGCTTTTTAAAATCTTTGCATTTCGGTAAAACTCTGAATTGCGGATTCATAATTTGGGTATCCTGCTGTTCTTTTAGAATAATTGTTCAGTTGTTAAAAACTGACCTCCGGCTATTAGCTTAAAATCCATCCATCCATCCATTTTCTTCCGCTTATCCGGGGTCGGGTCGCGGGGGCAGCAACCTAAGCAAAGAGACCCAGACTTCCCTCTCCCCAGCCACTTGTTCCAGCTCCTCGGGAGGAACCCCAAGGCGCTCCCTGGCCAGCCGAGAAACATAGTCCCTCCAGCGTGTCCTGGGCCTTCCCCTGGGCCTCCTCCCGGTGAGACGTGCCTGAAACACTTCACCAGGGAGGCGTCCAGGAGGCATCCTGACCAGATGCCCGAGCCACCTCAACTGACTCCTCTCGATGTGGAGAAGCAGCGGCTCTACTCTGAGCCCCCTCCGGATGACTGAGCTTCTCACCCTATCTCTAAGGGAGAGCCCAGACACTCTGCGGAGGAAACTAATTTCAGCCGCTTGTATCCGTGATCTCGTTCTTTCGGTCACCACCCAGAGTTCGTGACCATAGATGAGGGTAGGAACGTAGCTCGACCGGTAAATCGAGAGCTTCGCCTTTCGGCTCAGCTCTCTCTTCACCACGACAGACCGGTAGAGTGCCTGCATAACTCCAGACGCCCCACCAATCCGTCTATCGATCTCCCGCTCCATTTTTCCCTCATTCGTGAAAAAGACCCCCAGATACTTAAACTCCTCCACTTGGGGAAGGACCCCATCCCCGACCCGGAGGAGGCACCCCACCCTTTTCCGGCTCAAGACCATGGCCTCGGATTTGGAGGTGCTGATTCTCATCCCAGCCGCTTCACACTCGGCTGCGAACAGCTCCAGCGAAAGCTGTAGATCACGCTCCGATGAAGCCAACAGGACCACATCATCTGCAAAAAGCAGAGACCCGATCCTGAGGCCACCAAAACGGATCCCCTCAACGCCTTGGCTGCGCCTAGAGATCCTGTCCATAAAAGTCAGGAACAGGATCGATGACAAAGGGCAACCTTGGCGGAGTCCAACTCTCACTGGAAACAAGCCCGACTTACTGCCGGCAATGCGAACCAAACTCTGGCACCGGTCGTACAGGGACCTAACAGCCCGTATCAAGGGGCCCGGTACCCCATACTCCCGGAGCATCCCCCACAGGGCCCCCCGAGGGACACGGTCGAACGCCTTCTCCAAGTCCACAAAACACATGTAGACCGGTTGGGCGAACTCCCACGCACCCTCCAGGACCCTGCTGAGGGTGTAGAGCTGGTCCAGTGTTCCACGGCCAGGACGAAAACCGCATTGTTCCTCCTGGATCCGAGGTTCGACTATCCGTCGGACCCTCCTCTCCAGAACCCCGGAATAGACCTTACCAGGGAGGCTCAGAAGTGTGATCCCCCTGTAGTTGGAACACACCCTGTGGTCCCCCTTTTTAAACAGGGGGACCACCACCCCGGTCTGCCAATCCAAGGGAACTGCCCCCGATGTCCACGCAATATTGCAGAGCCGCGTTAACCAACACAGCCCCACAACATCCAGAGCCTTGAGGAACTCCGGTCGAATCTCATCCACCCCCGGAGCCCTGCCACCGAGGAGCTTTTTAACGACCTCGGTGACCTCAGCACCAGAGATTGAAAAACCCCGACCCCAAGTCCCCAAACCCTGCTTCCAGATTGGAAGGCGTGCTGGTGGGATTGAGGAGGTCTTCGAAGTATTCCATCCACCGACCCAAAACGTCCCGCGTCGAGGTCAGCAGCACACCATCCCCACTGTAAACAGTGTTGGTGGCAGACCGCTTTCCCCCCCTGAGACGCCGGATGGTGGACCAGAATCGCTTCGAAGCCGTACGGAAGTCGTTTTCCATGGTCTCTCCAAACTCCTCCCACGCCCGAGTTTTTGCCTCAGCAACCATCCGAGCCGCATCCCGCTTGGCCTGTCAGTACCCATGAGCTGCTTCAGGGGTCCCACAAGCCAAAAAGACCCGGTAGGACTCCTTCTTCAGCCTGACAGCATCCCTTACCGCCGGTGTCCACCAGCGGGTTCGGGGGTTGCCGCCGCGACAGGCACTGACCACCTTGCGGCCACAGCTTCGGTCAGCCGCCTCGGCAATGGAGGCGTGGAACATGGTCCACTCGGACTCGATGTCCCCCGCCTCCCCCGGGACGTGTTCAAAGTTCTGCCAGAGGTGGGAGTTAAAGCTCCTTCTGACAGGAGACTCTGCCAGATGTTCCCAGCAGACCCTCACAACACGTTTGGGCCTTCCAGGTCTGTCCGGCGTCCTCCCCCACCATCGGAGCAGACTCACCACCAGGTAGTGGTCAGTGGACAGCTCTGCCCCTCTCTTCACCCGAGTGTCCAAAACATGCGGCCGCAGATCAGATGAGACGACAACCAAGTCGATCATTGAGCTGCGGCCTAAGGTGTCCTGGTGCCAAGTGCACATATGGACACCTTTATGCTTGAACATGGTGTTTGTTATGGACAATCCATGACGAGCACAGAAGTCCAATAACAAGACACCACTCGGGTTTAGATCGGGGGGGCCATTCCGCCCAACCACACCCCTCCAGGTCTCACTGTCATTGCCCACGTGAGTGTTGAAGTCCCCCAGCAGAACAAGGGAGTCTCCAGGAGGAGCACTCTCCAGCACCCCCTTTAAAGACTCCAAGAAGGGTGGGTAATCTAATCTGGTGTTTGGCGCGTAAGCACAAACAACAGTCAGGACCCGTCCCCCCACCCGAAGGCGGAGGGAGGCTACCCTGTCGTTCACCGGGGTAAACCCCAACGTACAGGCGCCGAGATGGGGGGCAACAAGTATGCCCACCCCAGCTCGGCGCCTCTCAGCGGGGGCAACCCCAGAGTGGAAGAGAGTCCAACCCCTCTCGAGGAGACGGGTTCCAGAGCCAGAGCCGTGCGCCGAGGTGAGTCCGACGATGTCCAGTCGGAACCTCTCAACCTCGCACACCAGCTCCGGCTCCTTCCCCACCAGAGAGGTGACGTTCCACGTCCCGAGAGCCAGCTTCTGCAGCCGAGGATCGGACCGTCAAGGTCCCCGCCTTTGGCCGCCGCCCATCCTGCACAGCACCCGACCCCTATGGCCCCTCCCACAGGTGGTGAGCTCATGGGAAGGGGGGCCCATGTTACCTCTTTGGGCTAAGCCCGACCGGGCCCCATGGGTAAAGGCCCGGCCACCAGGCGCTCGCCAACGTGCCCCACCTCCAGGCCTGGCTCCAGAGGGGGGCCCCGGTGACCCACGTCCGGGCGAGGGAACACTGAGTCCATAGCTTAAAATGTGTTTACTAATTTGAAGAACCGATAGAAAACCATGTTTCCTTTCTTTATAATATTTAGGAGCAGCATCTGTGGCCTTGGTACTGGTTTATTCTGGTGGGGCTTATGAATTATTTTTGATGTTTCCGGGTACATATTGTATATTGCTATTTGTTATGGCTTTAATCCACTGCAAATTGTGAGAGTAGCAATAAATACACTAGCTTCCACACTGAAGTCCATTAGTAAACCTGTCACAGGAAGTTACCTTTTAATATTGAACAACTTCTACAAGCTAAAAATATCCAGACTACAATCATTATCAATAGTGAAGTAGAGGGCACCACACCAATGTGAATGTTATCACTTAACTAGCTGCTTGCATGTTATATAACTATGGTTATGTAATAATCACTGGAACCTTTTTTCCAACGCTTGACATGAGACTTCCTTTCCATCCATTGAAGACCGCAGAGCAAAGATTGAGACCTACCATCTCTCAAAAAGGGAAATACTACCCTGCTACCTGCTTATCTTTTAATAAATACAGAAGTGTCCTGAAAAACAAAACAAAAACATCCCAAGCAATCTGGCACAGCTGAATATGCTTTGGTTGTCAAACAGACAGGCTTTTAGTGCAGATGCCAGTTTTAGTGCTAATATATTATTCATATGGAATATTATGTTTTGCTCTGCCATGCAGACAGGGTTGCTCACGGGGCTTTTTCGTTGCCATGTGACCAAGAAGGAAGGAGCAGAAAGCTATATTAACTTCTCAAAGTGATTTTGGTGCAGTCCAGAAGCTGCTCCTCCTGGCATCATACTAACTTTATTATACACCATCACCAACCAACATCATGAGCAGCATTGTTCAGAATCCCTGCGTTGGTCGAACGCCAGCAACTAGGGTGAGTACATAAAACTGTTTCTGATTTTATAAGACAAATTAGATGAGGAATAAGACTTGCTTTAGTATTACATTATACATCTGTTCTGTTTTGTCTCAGACAAAACAAGCTACATGAGTTATCTCTATGGAATTATATTTCAGTCAAAAATCCAGAGCGAGATTTTCAATGCTCACCTGCGTGATTTCAATAAAGCATGCGAGTGCGCGCATAATCAACAACACGCGCGTACAATTAGTCTCACGAGTAGCCAATAACCCGCATGTTGTGTAATTGGTCTTTTCAAATCAGTAACGCCCACAGGATCAGCCCCCACAGTTTAACGATACAAGAAAATAGCTTTTGTCAAACAAAGAAAACATGACTTTGGTGATGCCAGGCAGCCAGGAAAATAGTAAAGTATATTGGTGTAGCATTCAAGCAGTGAAGAAAGAAAAACTAAAAACATTAATAAATTAAATTGAAAATAAATTAAAAAAAGGTTAACAATCAGTTCATTATATCCTTTCAATCAGTTGCAGTTTCCATTAAAGAAAGTGAAGAAGGGTTTCTGTTCTTTGAGGAAGGTATAAAACAGAGGTTTGTATTTGATAAATGTACATTTATGAAATAAAAACTAACAGAATAAATTATGACATTCAATCTGAGTTTTCTTTTCTGTTGTCCTGTTTGCAGAAGTGGAAAGTAACCAATTACATTTACTTGCGTTACTGTAATTGAGTGCGTTTTTTGTGTAATCGTACTTTTTAAAGTAATTTTTAAAGTCTGTAATTTTACATTTACTTAAGTATGTTTTTTTTCTAAAGTATTGTACTTCGCTACATTTTCTATTATATCTGTTACTGAGTAAAACAATAAATAAAATAAACATGATTAAGCTGCAATGTTTTTTTGGACAAATTTTAAGTTTATTTAACATGTTCTAAAATCTGACAGGTAAAACACAATCTCATCAAAAATGGCATAGTTTGTCATCACAAACATTGTGATGGTACCTGTCAGTTTGGTCTTCTTTGGGTCATTTGGGTAAAGTCACAGCACTTTTGACTGTTAGTGTTAAGTAAATAAGTAAGTAAGTAAAGTTTATTTATATAGTGCCCTTCACAGACCAGGGTCACAAAGCGCTTCACAATTAAAAACATACACAGAAAACAGTACACATACAAGTCAGTTCCAGAAACAAGTACAAAAGAAAGCATCATTAAAATAATACACAAAGGGCTATGTGGGGTGAGGCGAGAACACCTGCCTAAACAAATGGGTTTTCAGTTGGGACTTGAAACTGTCCAATGACTCTGGCATTCGCAGAGACTGGGGAAGCTCATTCCAAAGGCGAGGAGCAACAGCCTGGAATGATCTGTCTCCTCTAGTTTTAAAACAAGTGCGGGGGACCATCAACAGGTTCTGAGAGGAGGACCTCAGGCTCCTGTTTGAGACGTATGGCAGGATCAGGGCCTTAATGTAATAGGGCCCATTTTGATTTATAAATTTGTAGTTAATCTGTAATTGCACTTTTTGAAAAAGTTATTTAATGAAAAAGCAACTACTTTAACATTTATGTTCCATTGTCTTTCTTGTACTACTCAGGAGAGACTGTCTTACTGCTGTCAAAAAAGTAACTAACTTTTACTCTTAGTACATTTTAACGAAGCTACTTTTTACTTTTACTTGAGTAAATTTTCAGATTGGTAATTTTACTTGTACTTGAGTAAAATTTCATCACAGTAGTAGTACTTTTACTTGAGTAGAATATTTTAGTACTCTTTCCACCTCTGCTTGTTTGGTGAACTCTTATGAAAAAATGTCACTGATCATGTGGGCGTTACTGAAGTAGTTTAACCTTGCGTGCATGAAAGCTTAATTCGCGCGGGTTGTTGGATACTCGCGAGATTAAATTCTACACGCACGTGTTGTTGAATATGTTTTCATTGAGGATTTGGTGTTCCAGATTAACCTGATTATTGAGTAAGACAGTATTAAAAGTTTTAAGACATTGCAATTTTAATAACATCAGAGAAGAAGAAAAAAAATTTTTTTTTATTAATTTAGAATGTACCGCTAAAGTGGGATGGATGTATTCTCTCCTGATAAAATTTTAAGGACAAGGTTTATGAACTGATTAATATCAATAAAAAATGTGTTCAATTAAGTTTATTAATATAGCGCCAGTTTACACCTCTAGGAACCACCAGTAAACATGCAACATATGGAACAATCAGATCTCTGATGTTGATGAAGCTTGAGTTTTAAATAATCGGTTATTATTAATTGATTAATAAGGGAATTTGAGGTGTCCACATTTAATCTATCAACTGTTTATGGAACAATATCGGTGATATATAATTGATTTTTTATTTTTTTATTTCAGTAACTGGGTTCTAAAAATGATGTTTAATACCTTCCCAAATATTGTTATTTTCAAAAGGTTCTTTTTTTCTGACAAATGAACCCATTCTTGTTTTTTTGAATATTATTGTATGACATTTTATTATTTGGCTAATGCAATAATATGCTCTGCAAAGTAATAATTAAGACTTTTGGAAAGAATTTCCCCCATGCAACTTCCTTACATTCTTCGCATGCTCCATAAATGGTTGAAGAGACAATCTGTTTAAAAATCAATCTAATTTATTAATAATTTAAAAATATTTGAATGTGCCAAACACCTGTTCAAGGAAAACCAACGTTATTTCAACAGATCTGCAGTGAGACTGCTGACCTAAAATATTTTCTGTTATCTGAATCACAAAGCTAAACACTTGATAAAGCACCCAAGAGCTGACTTTGAAGCAGGGCCAATGGACACCATCATAGAACAAACATTTCCCCAAACACACCAAGCCAGGATGACACCACAAGCCCAGACAGATGCACAACCCACAGAGGTTGACAGAGAACAAACACTTTTTCAGTCTGGTTTCCGTGCTCACCACAGCACTGAGACAGCCATCGTCAAAGTTTTCAATGACATCCACATAAACAGACTGTGGTAGAAACACAGTGCTGGTACTTTTGGACCTTAGTGCAGCATTGACACTGTTGAGCATGATATATTGTTGGAAGGACGGGAGAGCTGGGTCGGACACTCTAGTACAGTACTTGGCTGGTTTGAGTCTTACCTAAAGAACAGGTAGTGGTGGGCAATATGGCAAAAATAGAATGTCACAACTTTTCAATTATATTATCACAATTTTGATTTTATCACGATTTATTTTTAAAGATGACGAACATAACTTTAATTACATATTAAAGAATAGAAACATTGATTAAACAGACAAATTTATTCAAATTAGGTGTGGATAGTTAAGCTCAACTACGGCTGCAATGTGCGGCTGGACCAGAGAACGCTTGTGGTAGCAAAGAACTGCACATTCTTAATATTTTCTGCAAATCTATCTTTGTGTTCAGTGTACATGCGTGAAATGGCAGTGTTCGAAAAAAAACACTTGCCACTGGGCAACTCGTAGCGGGGATCAAATACTTTTTTAATTTTTAATTTCATTTTCTTAAATTCCACTCTACACTACTGTTCACACAGGACACAAATCTTTAACCAAGTGGAACGTCACCACATCTGTCACGCTGTGCCATTGTTTGCTGTCTCTTTGGTAGGGAGTGAGTTTTGTGATAGCTTCTGCAAGCGTTTGCTGCATGGAAGAAGCACTGGCCACTGCTGCTGCTGCACCCGCAGACTGCTTTTTAGCTTTAGCTGCCAGCTGGCTCTCATTGTATTGTTTGGGAGGCCTTCTTTTCAAGTGATTAAAAAAGTTTGTGGTGTTCCCATCACTTGCTTTGACGCTCTCCTTGCAAACCTTGCAAACGTTGCAAATTATGCTTCTTTGCTCTCTGTCGTCTGGTGAGAAGCCAAACCAGTTCCATATAATGGACGAAGAGTTTCTCTTCACAACGAAATTCTTGTTTCCACTCTCACCCACGACTGGCACCATGTTTGTTCACATAGTTGTACATACGTAAGCGGGAGGGGGGGGGGGGGGCTGACACTTAGAGACAGGTCAAAGGTGTGTCATTCGCCAATAAGCAGAGGCTTCCCTTCCCCTACAGAGGCAGGAATACAGCAGCAAAACTGTGAAGCGTGATAAAAATGACAGACTGTCAGACATGTAGATCGTAAGACGGTCTTAAATTCTCATATCGTCCACCCCTAACAACAGAGACTTCTTTGATTTAACAGGAAACTTTTCATCAGACAAACAGAAATCACTCGTGGGCTGCCCCAGGGCTCCATCCTGGGGCCCCTCTTATTTAATATCTACATGCTCCCACTAGCCCAGATTATAACAACCAATAAGATTAGCTACCATAACTGTGCAGATGATACTCAGCTCTACCTTACAATGTCACCAGGTGACTTTGAACCCATCCAAACCCTTAGTAAATGCATTGAGCAAATCGATGGATGGATGTACCATAACCTTTTCCAGCTGAACAGTAATTACTTTTGGACCTAAAGAGGAACGATCAAGAGTCAGCACACAGCTTCAGTTAATACAGCTACAAAATACTGATCAGGCCTGAAATCTAGGTGTAGTTATGGACTCAGACCTGAATCTCCAGGGTCACATCAAGGCAATAACAAGGTCAGCCTTCTATCACCTGAAGAACATTTCTAGGATTAAAGGACTGATGTCGCAACAGGACCTCGAAAAACTCATCCATGCGTTTATCTTTAGTCGGATTGATTATTGCAGCAGCATCTTCAAAGGTCTGCCTAAAAAGTCAATCAGACAGCTGCAGCTGATCCAGAACGCTTCTGCTCATGTCCTCACTAGTGCCAGGAAAGTAGAGTACATCACCCCAGTTCTAAAGTCCTCACACTGGCTCCCTGTAGCTCAGAGAATAGACTTCAAAATAATGTTACTAGTTTATAAATCATTGAATGGCTTAGCACCAAAATATGTTGAAGACCTGCTGTTACTATACCAACCCCCCAGACCACTCAGGTCCTCTAATTCCAGTCTACTCAACATCCCTAGAATCAGAACCAAACGTGGAGAAGCAGCTTTTGTTTCTATGCTCCTCTAATCTGGAAAAAACTTCCAGAAAACTGCAAAGCTGCTGAAACACTGAGTTCTTTTAAATCACAACTAAAAACATATCTGTTTAGAGCTGCCTTTGAGTAATGCCTTGTTGTATCATGTTTTGTCCTTAGTCAGATTGATTACTGCAACAGCGTCCTCACGGGTCTGCCTAAAAAGTCAATTAGACAGCTGCAGGTTATCCAGAACACTGCTGCTCATGTCCTCACTAGAATCAGGAAAGTAGAACACATCACCCCAGTTCTAAAGTCCTTACACTGGGTCCCTGCAGCTTAGAGAATGGACTTCTAAACACTTTTACTAGTTTATAAATCATTGAATGGCCTGGCGCCAAAGAACAAACTTCCAGACAACTGCAAAGCTGCTGAAACACTGAGTTCTTTTAAATTACGGCTAAAAACCCATCTGTTCAGAGCTGCATTTGAGTAATGTTTTCATATATCATATATTTTGTGTGCTTCATGCTTTATTGCTGTTTTTATTTTATCCTAAATTCATGTGATGTTTTTAAGTGATTAGTGCAAATGCTTTGTCTGTGTTTTATTGCTATTTTTAATCATCCCCTAATCATGTAAAGCCCCTTGAATTACCTTGTTGAAAGCGTGCTATACAAATAAAATTGTCTTGCCTTGCCTTATATTGCAATTTACACAATATTATTAGTGCTTCTGTAAAATAGAAATGTATAAGTAAACAAAGAACAAAGATTGTTTTTAACACTTTTTACTACTTCAAGGGGTGTGGTCTTAAGTGCTCAAAAGAGTAAGAAAGAGGGTTAATCGAACCGAAATTTAAAATCTTTGTTTTAACCTGACATGCATGTTTTTGGACTGTGAAAGGACATTACCCCTGCTTTCCACCAGATTAGTAAGCGGCGCGTAACGTAATAGACGTGTTTCACTCCCGAAGTTAGTTACGTCTTTTGGACTCTGTACTTTGCACTTTTGTACAACACTTTGTCCGGCTCTCATGCCGCCTTTAAACGTGCCTTATAAATAAAGTTGGTATGGTATGGTATGGTATGGTATGGTATGGTAGCAGAGCGTTCCTTCCCACCTGCTGGGTTTTAGATGCGCATCACTCGCAAAGGCGTTTCACCCAGCTCGTCCAGGGAGATCACAAAATCACAGGAGATTTGCAATTGCATAACTTAAAAGATAGTATGCAGCGGGTAAATTTAATTATATGTTAATAAGCATCATAAACTCACCATCCACTCCCCAAACTGCATTTATTTCTGTCTGTGTCTTCTCCTTTTTCATTCTGTCCTTGTAAAAATGATCACTGGTATCAGATAAACTGGGTGATTCTCCCCTTCATGGATTAAATTCTAGTTGTCCATGATAACAACAAATTAGACCCACAGACCGACTAACTTTAACTCCGGTGTCACAGGTGATGATGTTTTTTTTTTTTGGGTAGCTAAGCAGATGGAAATCTGTAAGTGTTTGATTTTGAAATTTCTGGCTATTTTACATCGTTTTTGTGCCTGATTTCCTGTCTGGCCTAATTCCCCAAACTGCAGAGATTGATACGTTTTAGAAGTGTAGAGTGTAAAAAATAGACCTGCCGCATAAATTTAGGACAGGGCCGTGACACAACGCTTCTGAAACGCGTCCGATTCGTGCTGTTTCATGCCCGGTGGAAACAGTCCCATTAACTTTAATGGTGACTATCAGCTGCTTATTATGCTTCGCAGACGTTACGCGCCATTTAGATGACCAATGGAAAGCAGGGGTTAGAGTATGCAAAGTAAACCTTCCATATGAACAGAGATAACTTGCAAATTTCAAACTAACAGGCTGCAACTGAAGTTTACCTTGATATTAAGTTCTTTATGATATAATCTCTTTCTAGCTGCCCAAGTCTGTGACTCGTGAAAGCAGTGGAAGTTCTAGAAGCAGCAGTATTAGCAGTGAAAGCAGTGGTTCTGGAGGGAACATCCTCTCTCTTCTATCCATGAGTGAGAATGTACATGCTAACGTGAGCAGCTTCTTGCCAGAGCAAGCACGGGAGAAGGAAGAAACCCGACAGCGAAGTCACCAGTTGGAGGAAATAAAGCGCCTAAAAGAGGTTCATGCGGCTGCTCAGCTGAAAAACCTGGAAGATTTTCTGAAGATAAACCATGTTTCACTTAGAGACAGCTTGGCACATACCACAGGCATGATTTACAGGTAAGAATTGAAAAACCCCAACACCATACAAGTAGGTACACTGTAAAACCAAATACCAAAAATTGATTGAGGGCAAGTAGAAGGATGATATAAAAGGGATTTGATTGCTGTGATGCAAATAAATATTTTCTAATTGATTTAAAGAAGGCTTTATTGTACCTGTTTTTCCATGTAATATGTCTGTTGTGTGACAATGTGTGATGTAATGTGTATTTTTTGTTTCTGTGGTACCTGCCTTAGGACAACGGATGAAATTTAGCTATTGTGCTCATTTCAGTGGTTGTTGTAGTCATTTTTATTTTCAGGGATGGCGGTTGTGGACTCACCGTAAATCTGTAAATTTCATGCAGGAGGTACTTAGTTCCAAC
The DNA here is from genome assembly GCA_963556495.2 of Valencia hispanica. Taxonomy (NCBI): domain Eukaryota; kingdom Metazoa; phylum Chordata; class Actinopteri; order Cyprinodontiformes; family Valenciidae; genus Valencia; species Valencia hispanica. The sequence goes on from OY747709.1 coordinate 4,327,948, forward strand.
AGATGTTGCTACTTTTGAATGTGAAGGTGACAGCAGGAGCAGAATCAGCTTCAGTGACTTCCTCATCAGATGTGTTTGTTTCATCAACCGCATCAGAAACCTGCTCTGACATGGTTTGTCATTAATAGGACCCAAATGCAGTTGTTCAAGATGAAAAACAAAAATATTTTTTGAGCCAAAAATCCAAACACTTACAAGGGAATTGACAAAGACAAAGATCACTGGAGAGAGGATGGGAAGTAAGACAGAGAATCCAGTGAGTTGTGATATCATGAGAACTGAGGAGGGAGTTAGGAAATGACAGTGAGAAAAATGAGGACTAATTAGTGGAGGTAAAAACAGGTGAGAGGAGAGCAGAGAGATTGGGAATGAAATGCAGCTAGGCAGGGAGGCAGGATGGCAAGGAAGAAACGGAGAAGAAAGCAAAGGTTTAAGCCTAAAAACACAAGAGACGAATAGACAGAAAATAAGTAAAAATACATAAGGAAAGACTTACACAGAGTGGTAACTAAGAATATAGAAGTCTAAGAAAATAAGAATAAAGGAGACCAAGAGAAACTCAAAATAAAAGCACTAACAATCTAAACAGGAAGGAGGGGAGCTAAACAAAACAAAAGGAGAACATAGGTATACGCACTAGGTAAAAGGAAACTAAGATCAAAGAACAATAATCTAATGAGAGGTTCATTAGACATATTTTCTTCTTCTTTCGACTTTATGGCGGTTGGCAAAAAACTTGAAGTGCATTATCGCCACCTTCTGGACTAAAGTGTAGACTGGAATAGTTTTAATTCCTTTACTTTTAATTAAATACATGTGACTCTTAAAAATCTAAATATCATCTTGTAAATTATATCCCCTATAGTCTTGTAAAATCAAATTAATTATTAACTGAACACAATTTCTGTTGCTCAGATTTGAGTATTTCCCTCTACTGCCTATATTTATCACAATCTAACATTACATGTTCAAATGTTTCCTCTTGTTTCCTCTTGATCAGCTTTCTCCTTGCTGCTTGTTCTCCTCTGGTGCAGGAACTTTGACCAAATCATCTGACTTTGGCTCCTCCTGAGATACTAAAGGCTTTGGTGTCTCAATCTCAAATTCAGTGGTCAATTTGTTGTCAAGTTTCCAAAGCGCTTTGTGATTGGAAAGGAGGTGCTCTGGATTGAGTGTATGATCTCTCTTGTGTGCATCTGGATGGGGATTCTGTACTATTCCAATCATCCTCTTGGCTTGTGAGAGTAGTTGTATTGGTACAACCCAAATCCTCTTCTGGAGCATTTTTATCCTTTTTTGGCAGACCTGTGAGGACACTGTTGCAGTAATCAATCAGACTAAAGATAAACGTATGAATGAGCTTTCTGAGGTCCTTTTGCAACATTAGTCCTTTTATCCTAGATATGGTCTTCAGGTGATAGAAAGCTGACCTTGTGATTGCCTTTATGTGACCCTGGATGTTCAGGTCAGGGTCCATCACTACAACTAGATTTCAGGCTTGATCAGTAGTTTTCAGCTGAAATTACTGAACCTGTGTGCTGAGTCTTGATTGTTACTATTTAAGTCAAAAAATAATTACTTCAATTTTGTTTCTATGACACATCCATACATTCATTTACTCAATGCATTTGCTTAGGATTTGGATGGGTTCAAAGTCACCTGAAGAAATTGTAATGTAAAGTTACGTATTGCCTACATAGATATGATAACTAATCTTATTGGTTGTTATAATCTGGGCTAGTGAGAGCCTGTAGATATTAAATAGTGGGGCCCCAGGATGAAGCCCTGGGGCACCACACATGTGATTTTTGTCTGTTCTGATGAAAAGTTTCCTATTGAAACAAAGAAGTCCCTGTTCTTTAGGTAAGACTCAGACAAAGACCAGCCAAACATTTAAACATGCCCTTTATAATAAAATGTAAATGAAACAATGTTTTCTCAAAATGTATATACTTTTGATATTCAATAAATACCTATCCCATATCAATACAAACTTTTTTGCTGAATGAAAATGAAATAAATAAAATCTGCCAGAGGTATAAGTAATTTTGGGCTTCAGAATAGTGGAAAACTCCAGGGATCTCTTTTATAAAACTTAGCATAGAATCCTTACTAAAACCATACCTTAGCTCAGCAAAAAAAGTTTACTTTGCAAAGAAATTTTCTGATCTATAAAACCTTGAGCATGCATAGCTGCATGCGATTTCCGCCTAATAAATCCCACTCTCCCTAGAAATGTGCTCAGGTGATTTTGGATCATATCCTGCCTCCTACACACCCACATTCTGCCATAAACAGTCAATGTGCCTAGTGAATATTTTGCATAGACTTAAAGGTGCAATATGTAAGAATAACATATTGCGGTCAAATATGGGTACTGCAGTCCATGTAGAAAAACACATGAGCTTTTAGCCATCAACCCTCCCCTTCGTGAGTTTCATGCCGAGTTGCCAGTTACAGTCTCATGCAGAGTTTCCAGAAGATTCAAGATGACGAGCCAAGATGAGTCATACACAGTAAGTTGATAAGTAGATAATTACATTTTACTGCAATATTGAGTTGTTGGTAATTGAAAAAAGCATCTTAAGATATTATGAGAGCAGACTATTTTTTCTAGTTTACTGCTAGCATTGTTAGTTCAACGTTAGCCTCTAGCCCAGTTGGTGTTGAATTACAAATGCCAGTGCTGCATCCTTCGAAAAACCCATCCAACCCCGGTCTACGTAGGACGGGTCCTTCGTCGACCGGGAAGACCGGATGTTAACGGGGGTAAATCAAGACAGTCTAGCCTTCAGATTAATTCCCGCACCTACCTCGGCGAATGTCCTGTGCAACCGTAACAACACTAAACGTAAGCTGGTAAAAATGGAGCTAGAACTCTTCCCGACTTTTTTCAATGACTTTCTTTTTTAATTCTAGAGGAGCTACAGCAGTTTTACCGTCGGCAGCATGATTTGTATCTCTGGCTGAGAGGTAATCATATCCAGATAAAGTAATTTCACTTAATTTACAGAATTACATGTTAATTTCAGCTAGATTCATAGATAATTTCAGAAACTGAATGACTGGTGGTCAAATGTACACACCTAATATATACTATATATAAACTAAATATTACATGATCAGAATCAGAAATACTTTATTAATCCCCAAGGGGAAATTCCGGTTTTTCAGTACAACCCGTCCAAGAGAAACAAAAAAACACAGAGACAGACAGGATACGGACTGACTGTGGTAGCTACCAGCCAAGCGGCGCTCCATATATGCAGATGAAAAGGGTAACATCAAGTCAGGGTGCACGAGGTGGAATAAGGGAGAAAAAAAAGAGAAAAGCATGTCAGTCCTCTCCTCGAAGGGGGGGGGGGGGGGTACTTGACAAAAAATCCCCGCCCCAGTACATAGCAAGCACATATTTTAGACAGTCACAATAGAGACATACAGTGGGGGGTGGGATCCCTTGCATCACAGAGCATGAATGCGCTCAGCCCATTGACAGGAGGAGGAAGGAGCATTGAGGGAAGGGTGAGCAAGTTGAGATCCAGGAATGAGTGTACATGTATATGCATGTGTATACAGTGGCTTGCAAAAGTATTCGGACCCCTTGAACTTTTCCACATTTTGTCACATTACAGCCACAAACATGAATCAATTTTATTGGAATTCCACGTGAAAGACCAATACAAAGTGGTGTACACGTGAGAAGTGGAACGAAAATCATAAATGATTTCCCAAGCCTTGAACATCCCACGGAGCACCGTTCAAGTGATCATTCAGAAATAGAAGGAGTATGGCACAACTGTAAACCTACCAAGACAATGCCGTCTACCTAAACTCTGTCACGGGGTGTGTGGAGAATGGACCCAAACGCACTCGCTGAAGGAAGGTGCAGGATGTTTTATTAAAGTGAGGAGATCGTGATGATGGTGGTGAACGGAGACACTGGACATCGGGCTGGAACGAAGAGGCAGGAAGACGACACACCATGGGGATGAAGACAATAGAGGACTAGGAGGAAGGAGGACTAGGATGATCCGGCCGGGAGTGAAAGGAAGTGAGGGGTCTTAAAGGCAGGAGGTGAGTAGGATCAGGTGTGGATGATGAGACAGACAGGTGAACACAATCAGGCAGGAATAGGGCAGCGTGACAGGACCCCCCCCCTTTAAAGGTGGATTCCAGACACCGTGGAAAGAGTGAAAAAGAAAGGGAAGAGAAAAAAAACAAGCACCCTTGCCAGGGTGGGTGGAGGGGGCCCACGGAAGGAGGGCCCCGAGTCTCTTTGGGTACGCCCCTGGAAGTCTGGCGGACGGCCCCGGCGGCGGCCCCTGAGGACCTGGAGGTCGGGCGGACGGCCTCGGCGGCGTCCTCTGGCTGGACGGAGGTCGGGCGGACGGCCTCGGCGGCGTCCTCTGGCTGGACGGAGGTCGGGCGGACGGCCCCGGCGGCGTCCTCTGGCTGGACGGAGGTCGGGCGGACGGCCCCGGCGGCGTCCTCTGGCTGGACGGAGGTCGGGCGGACGGCCCCGGCGGCGTCCTCTGGCTGGACGGAGGTCGGGCGGACGGCCCCGGCGGCGTCCTCTGGCTGGACGGAGGTCGGGCGGACGGCCCTTAGGTCCTCTTCTGAGGTTCAGGTAGTGCCAAAGAGAGTCTGGAGGCTCGGACGCCTCCCGAGACGGAGGGTCTGGAGGCTCGGACGCCTCCCGAGACGGAGGGTCTGGAGGCTCGGACGCCTCCCGAGACGGAGGGTCTGGAGGCTCGGACGCCTCCCGAGACGGAGGGTCTGGAGGCTCGGACGCCTCCCCAGACGGAGAGTCTGGAGGCTCGGACGCCTCCCCAGACGAAGGTTCTGGAGGCTCGGACGCCTCCCCAGACGAAGGTTCTGGAGGCTCGGACGCCTCCCCAGACGAAGGTTCTGGAGGCTCGGACGCCTCCCCAGACGAAGGTTCTGGAGGCTCGGAGGCCTCCTCAGACGAAGGTTCTGGAGGCTCGGAGGCCTCCTCAGACGAAGGTTCTGGAGGATCGGACGCCTCCTCAGACGAAGGTTCTGGAGGATCGGACGCCTGCTGAGAAGACCGTTCTGGAGGCTCCAGCGACGGGGACGGGTCCTCCTTGACCCTCCCTGGGAGCTTCAGCGACGGGGACGGGTCCTCCCTGACCCTCCCCGGGAGCTCCAGCGACGCATGGGGAAATGTCCATCGCTGGAGAGCCGCCGCTGTGACCGCCAGAAACACGGCAGCCACAACAACGGCGGGCTCTGGAGCTGGAACGGGCTCTGGAGCTGGAACGGGCTCATGGACTGGAACGGGCTCATGGACTGGAACGGGCTCATGGACTGGAACGGGCTCATGGACTGGAGCTGGAACGGGATCTGGAGCTGGAACGGACTCACGGACTGGAGCCGAAACGGGCTCACGGACTGGAGCTGGAACTGCTCCGGAAGCGGCCCCACCTCGGCGGCGTCGCTGCTTGCGGTGAGTCACCAGAAGAGGCTCATGCCGTCAAGGACCAGTCCCCGGGGAACAGAACGCCAACCTTGTGCCGACGAATGCGGACGGTGAAGGTGCGGCGCTCCGCTCCCCGCTCCCGGAAACAGTCCCGGCGGCGCAGCGGGACCTACGCCGGCGGACAGATGGTGGAGACGGAGAGGGCGGATCGATGATCCGATCCAACGCCTCCCTACGAACCCTCTCCGCCTCGCTCCGCAGCGCGGCGAGATCCGGAGCAGAGAACACCCTCCTGAAGTGAGGGAGCACTCCAAGGATTTCCTCAGCTCCGGAGACCCGCACAGGAAGGTGAGGAGAGGCAGCGAGTCTGACCAGGTTGGCCCAGACGTCCTGGCGGAGGGCGGCGATCTCCTGGGCGAGTGCTGGGTCCATGTTTAGGGCCGGATCATTCTGTCACGGGGTGTGTGGAGAATGGACCCAAATGCACTCGCTGAAGGAAGGTGCAGGATGTTTTATTAAAGTGAGGAGATCGTGATGATGGTGGTGAACGGAGACACTGGACATCGGGCTGGAACGAAGAGGCAGGAAGACGACACACCATGGGGATGAAGACAATAGAGGACTAGGAGGAAGGAGGACTAGGATGATCCGGCCGGGAGTGAAAGGAAGTGAGGGGTCTTAAAGGCAGGAGGTGAGTAGGATCAGGTGTGGATGATGAGACAGACAGGTGAACACAATCAGGCAGGAATAGGGCAGCGTGACAAACTCACAGGCCGAACAAGGAGAGCGCTGATCAGAAATGCAGCCAAGAGGCCCATGGTGACTCTGGACGAGCTGCAGAGATCTACAGCTCAGGTGGGGGAATCTGTCCATAGGACAACTATTAGTGGTGCACTGCACAAAGTTGGCCTTTATGGAAGAGTGGCAAGAAGAAAGCCATTGTTAAAAGAAAACCATAAGAAGTCCCGTTTGCAGTTTGCCACAAGCCATGTGGGGGACACAGCAAACATGTGGAAGAAGGTGGTCAGATGAGACCAAAATGGAAATTTTTGGCCAAAATGGAAAACGCTATGTGTGGCGGAAACTAACACTGCACATCACTCTGAACACACCATCCCCACTGTCAAATATGGTGGTGGCAGCATCATGCTCTGGGGGTGCTTCTCTTCAGCAGGGACAGGGAAGCTGGTCAGAGTTGATGGGAAGATGGATGGAGCCAAATACAGGGCAATCTTGGAAGAAAACCTCTTGGAGTCTGCAAAAGACTTGAGACTGGGGCGGAGGTTCACCTTCCAGCAGGACAACGACCCTAAATATAAAGCCAGGGCAACAATGGAATGGTTTAAAACAAAACATATCCATGTGTTAGAATGGCCCAAAGTCCAGATCTAAATCCAATCGAGAATCTGTGGCAAGATCTGAAAACTACTGTTCACAAACGCTGTCCATCTAATCTGACTGAGCTGGAGCTGTTTTCCAAAGAAGAATGGACAAGAATTTCAGTCTGTAGATGTGCAAAGCTGGTAGAAACATACCCTAAAAGACTGGCAGCTGGAAGTGCAGCAAAAGGTGGTTCTGCAAAGTATCGACTCAGGGGGCTGAATAATTACGCACACCCCACTTTTCACTTATTTATTTGTAAAAAGAAATTGGAATCATGTATGATTTTCATTCCACTTCTCATGTGTACACCACTTTGTATTGGTCTTTCATGTGGAATTCCAATAAAATTGATTCATGTTTGTGGCTTTAATATGACAAAATGTGGAAAAGTTCAAGGGGGCCGAATACTTTTGCAAGCCACTGTACATACACATACATCAGTGGCGGCTGGTGAAAAATATTCTTGGTGGGGCAGTGCTTTTTTTCCTTTTTTTAAATCAAACTTCTGCTTTCTGAGCTTTGTGCACAACTCCCCTATTTCCTGAACTAAGTACAGCTCTTTTATTTCCTGTCTTACATCATAGGACAAACAGATTAATCCAGGTGTGTCTGACCATTGTCGTTGTGACTACTGAGGTCAGACACACCTGGACTGATCAGTTTGTCCAATAAAGACAGGAAATAAAAGGGCTGTACTTAGTTCAGGAAGTAGTGGAGCTGTGCATATAGCTTATCAAGTCATTTTCAATAATCATCCCAAAACAATTGAACATAAACGGCTGGATACCAGTAGGCTACTATGTGAAATACTGATTATTTTAATGCCAAAATTAACAACCTGAGGCATTCTTATTCTAAGCATAAATACAATATTTCACGAACCAGTTTAGAACCAAACTGGAAACAAATATCTTAGGTTTACACAAAAATTTTACACACAAAGATGTTAACTCTTACAGCAGCGCCCCCTTGTGGCAGAGAAATCACACTGCCAATGTCACCACCAGATATCTTGCCCGCCCTCACACCAGCCTTGGGGCGATTTCTCTATCGCCCTTCATGCGGCCGAATCAACGATGCTGATTTATTAATGAGCAAATGTCCTGGAGAAATTTCTGTCTGGTTTTAGGGTGAACCACAGCACAGAGACGGCCCTTCTGAAGATTTTAAATGATTTTAGAATAAATTATGACGCTCAGAAGGTGACAGTATTGGTTCTGCTGGATCTCAGGGCTGCGTTTGATACAGTAGACCACACTATTCTTGTAACCCGTTTAAAACAGATCAGCCTCTCTGGTGATGTTCACAAATGGTTTACATCCTATCTCACAGACAGGACTTTTATGGTAAGTTTAGATACCTGCTCTTCTAGGGTTCACAGGATCACATGTGGTGTGCCCCAGGGTTCAATTTTAGGCCCAGTGCTTTTTAACCTTTATATGCTCCCTCTTGGCAGCGTCATCAGGAGACATGGAGTTAACTTTCACAGTTATGCTGATGATACACAGCTGTACATCTCCATGTCTCCCGACGACACACGGCCAATGGATGCACATTTTAACTGCATTTGAAACATTAAATCCTGGATGGCAGAAAACTTTCTCCAGCTTAACCAGGACAAAACTGAAGTTTTAGTCATCGGTCCTGAGGCTCAGAGAGAGAAACTTTTACCAAAACTACAATCACTGTCTTTTAATCCCTCTTTACAAGTGAAGAACCTGGGCGTGATTTTTGACTCTGAGCTGACTTTTATTCCTCACATAAAAAATATCACTAAAATAGGTTTTTATCAACTAAAGAACATCGTCAGAGTCCGCCCCATTCTCTCTCGGGCCAATACGGAGTCACTGATGCATGCCTTTATCTCCAGTAGAATTGATTACTGTAATGCCCTGCTTTCTGGTCTTCCCAAAAAGAGTATATCAGGTTTACAACTACTACAAAATTCAGCAGCACCTGTCCTGACGAAGACCAGAAGGCGGGAGCACATTACACCAGTCTTAAAATCATTGCATTGGCTCCCCGTACATTTCAGGATCGACTTTAAGGTTCTTTTAATGGTTTTTAAGTGTCTTAATGGTCTTGGGCCTTCTTATCTCTCTGAACTGCTTTTACCATATAAACCTTCGCGGTCTCTGCGCTCCTCTGGCAGCCGTCTCCTTGTCACCCCAAAAGTCAGGACACACAAGCATGGCGAGGCGTCTTTCCAGTTTTATGGCCCTCACCTCTGGAACAGGCTGCCAGAGGACCTCAGGGCTGCAGAGAACGTTCATGTTTTTAAGAGCAGGCTCAAGACTCACCTTTTTAGCTTAGCTTTTAACTGATTATTATTTATCACTGTTTGTTTAATTGCTCTGCATGTTTTATATGATTATATTTTTATCAGTTTTACTATTTAATCTTAGCACATTAATTTACCGTTTCTTTTTATACTTTAATTTATCTTAATCCCCGTTCCAGTGTTTCCTCTGTGGGAGCCCTCTGCCCTGGGAGCGGTGGTCGGCTGTGGCTCCCTGGGTGCTCTCCAGGTGGAGCTCGGGTGGAGGTGGGGGTCTTGGCTTTGCCTCCACTGGGTGCCCTGTGTCGGTGCCTCAGCTGCTGCTGTTAGTCTACCGCTGCCGGGGCAGATGGCTCCTCTGATGGCGTTTCCTTGCATGGTTCATCTACACTCAGCCCAATGTCCTTTTTAACTTTTTCTTTTAACTGTGTGTGTGCATGGGAGATGGGTTGGGGTCCCCTGAAGTAAAAACTGTGTTTAACCAGTTAAAGGAAAAATTCTCAGCCCCAAGAACCAGTTCATCCTGGAGGTCGATGCCTCCAACACTGGAGTAGTAGCCATTCTCTCCCAGTGCTCCTCCAATGATAACTCACACCAATATGTTTTCTACTCCCATTGTCTTTCTCCCACAGAAAGTAAATACAATGTGGGAGACCGAGAACTCCTCGTCATCAAACTAACGCTGGAAGACTGGCGTCACTGGTTGGAGGGCGCTATTCACCCAGTGCTGGTTTGGACTGATCATAAAAACCTTGCCTATTTACATCTTCAGCCAGATCAGGTCTCATTCACTGGATCCATACCGCCAAGTTCAGCTGCCACCCTGGAATCAGCCCCATCATCGCACTATTTAATAGAAGATTCTAGTGGCCGTCAATCGATAAAGAGCTCAAAGACTACATCTCAGCATGTTCCTGTTTCCACTGTTCCAGAAACTATATTAGCAATTATTCTCCTGCTGGCTTACTCCAACCTCTGTCAGTTCCTTAATTCCCCTGTTCACACATCACCATAGACTTTGTTACAGGTTACCTCCTTCCCCAAGGTATGACCACCACTTTCACTATCATCAACTGTTTTTCTAAAACCTGCCATCTCATCCCCTTGAAGAAATTACCCTCAGCTTTCCAAGCCACCCAACTTCTGGTTAAACATGTCTTCTGTCTCGATGGTATTGCGCAAGAAATCCTATCTGATCGTGATCCACAATTACTTTCTCAAGTAAGGAAACAATTCTGCACAGCCCGTAGGAGCAAAGATTAGTCTAACATCTGGTTAACCCCCACAAACCAATGGCATCACAGAATGCATGAATCAGGAACTGGAAGCTGCTCTCTGTGTCTCCTCCTCCAATTCATCAGATTGGAGCCAACAGTTATCATGGGTCAAATATGCTTACAACTCTCATATCTCTACTGCTTCAGGTGTGTCTCCATTCAAGGTTTTCCTGGGTTACCAACCACCTCTGTTCCCTGCCGGTGAAAAATAAATCACTGTCACCTCTATCCACCACCACGTCCGTTGCTACAAGCACATCTGATCATCCACCATCTCTGCCCTCAACTGGACTGCAGAGCAGAATTGTTGCATCGCTGACGAAAAAAGAAAACCAGCTCCTACGTATCTCCCAGGTCCGAAAGTTTAGCTGTCTGCCTGGGACATTCCTCTCAAGTCCGTGTCTAAAGAACTCTCCCCCAGGGTCATCGGCCTCTTGGAGATCCAGTCCATAATCAGCCTGTCTGCAGTCCTTTTCTGTCTTCCACCTTCCTTAAGAATCCATCCCACCTTCCATGTGTCCCAAATCAAATCGGCCTATTCCAGCACTTTGTGCCCTCCTTCCCTGACCACCAGCCCTGGACATTGAGGAGCACACTGCCTATGCTGTCAGACGGATTGTTAACTCCCGACAGTGCAGCCAAAGTTAGCAAAACTTGGGAACTTTACTGGGAGGGATACGGTCCAGAGGCCCCCTCTTGGGTGCCCCAGTCATTCATTGTGGATAACACTTTGATTTCCAACTATGAGTAGTCCATCCAATCCTCTTTTTCTGGACTGCCAGGTGATGGTCGTTGAGAGGGGGGTGATATCATGAGTCTGGGGAGTTTGTGGGTGTCTGGCTTTCTTTTTTCTCCACCTTTCCAGTGATCTCCACCAGGCTGACCAATTGAGCCTCATCTCTGGCTGGATAAAAGGAGCTGACTCTCAGACCTTTAACGCCTGAGTGTTTTGCCTCTGTGGTAACCTCTAGCCATCTGCATTCTCCTGAGTAATCCCTGTGAAACTTATGATGTCCTTGTGTGCTCAGCTGTGTAATACTTACCTGTGTTTTTCTAAAGGTTCGTCTGATCAACCCAAAGAATCCTCCATGATCCTTTCTCAAGTTTCTGTGAAGCTCCTGGTTATACCCCACGTTTGACAGCCTCGAGGTTCCTCTTCTCCCTTGTGCTCACGCACCAGCTGGAAGCTCTGCCTTTCCACCTTCCGCACTCCATCTTTAGCTGCTCCACCACCGTCTCCCCTGGATAACCACCAACAGCTCACGCAGACATCCTGGACTTCACTCACTGTCTGGTGTCATCTCCTCCATCTGAAAGTGAGCCTCACTTGAGATCATTCACATAAATTCATCTGGATTTACAATATACTCACCTCTTGATTTCCCTTTCTATAGCGCTGGTTTCTTCATTCCTCCTGTGCAGATTTCCTGGTTCCTTTGCTCATTAACTAAATATTGTTTTCAATAAATCATTTATTTTACACCTTGGTCTCACTTGTTGTGTTGTGTAAAAGCAACAGCACAAGCAATAAAACAAATAGGAACATTAAATATAAAGTTTGTATTATATGATTACTTCTTGTAGCAACAATAAGATGGGAATAAAAGCAAATAAAAAATAAACAACAACAGAAGGTAATAAGTTACAACACTAAGTATTTAAAGGCTGACAGAAAAGGTGCATTTTAAGTCAACTTTTAAAAACTACTATCTCTGCTAAATATTATATGAGGGCACAAAAAATGGTTGAGCTGTGAGTAGCTCTGCCTTGTTGCAGCGGCGTAGCGGACATAAAAAAGAAGGTGGAGGCAAAGAAGAAGATGGCATGCTACTGCCTGAGTGTGTCTGCTACAGGTGGGGAAACCCAATAGTGGTCCACAACTGCCGGGGTGCCAGGATGGGTCAGTCAATGTAACATCGAGCCCAGTTCAGCACATACATCTAATGGGAAAGCTTTACGTAATCTATATTGGCTGATCTCCCAGTCATCATGTTGGGTCAGAAAATAATCACGGTCTCTAAAAACTCCCCCCATCCAAATGCTGCCAGTGGTGTGAGCTTCAAGGAGTGCACCAGTGCATCCATTGTGCAGCATTATGCAGCAGTGTCACGGAAGTATTTATATTTCTACTCAGTAATCACACCTATTGTTACACACCTTTTCACAATGAATGCACCAATAAGTGCAATTGCTATATAATCTGAAGATGTAAATATGATCATACTGTGATATCATTTTTAAATCTAACATTTTCATTCAGATAAAGGGGTGGGGGCTGACTGTTGGTTGTGTGTACATGTGTGTGCGAAGGTCTACAAGTCTGAAAATGTGGCTTAGAGAGCAACTCACCCCCCTACTGGAGTCTAACTTCACGCACATTTCCTAGAGAGGCGGGGCCAACACTCAGCTGCTTTTATATCCCACAGCGAGCAGTGCAGCTAGTAGAAGTCAACCATTAGCAATGCAGCAGATAGAAGCTAACCGTTGCCACCCCACAACATGGCGGAACACGTTTGAGCTTGTGTTATTTGTGGACATTAGCATCGTATTTTTCCCCAAGAACAAGGAGCTGAGGGAAAAACCATTGGAATTTATCTCGGAGCACCACCAGCGAACTACATTATGTTAGTTATTTGTTCAAAGGCAGCCTAAAAGTGTTAGCCAATCAGAGGCAAGATATTTGCATAGCATGAATAATTATCATTCATGATATGCAAACGAGTTAGACTTGTAATCCTGACGTTTCCCCTCACCCACTCCTCCGACAAACTGCAACCTCCTGAAACAAGGGCGAAAGAGTATTTTTGACGCAGAAAAAGACTTACAAGGGATTCATTTAAGCTAGAGATCACAACAAATTTATTGAAAAAAACGAGTGAATGAGACCTTTAAAATGCACACATTTAAATAAATATCAGCTCCTCTCTGACAGCATGGTGGGAGTTTCCAAAAATGTTAGAGTCCACAATAATCCCATGCAGACGTACACCCATCTGGAATAACCCCGACATCTTGCAAAACAAATTTATGATAAGTTTTCCAGTCTGGAGGTGCAATGGAATTGAATACCTGGAACATATATTTGAAGGAACAGACTTTATCCCATTTAATACATTAATTACACAATATGGAATTGATAAAAACAAATTCTTAGAATATCAACAAATTAAATCTATTATTAAAGGTAAATCAGGCTCAATACAGCTGAATTACAAATTCCAGCAAGAGTTTTAGATTTTCTTAATCTCAACCCCCCCAAATTGCTGTCTAAAATATACAAAACTTTATCTACATTAGATGAATCAATAGCCATCCCTATTTCAAAATGGGAGGTGGATTTATCAGCCAGCTTTGACCAAAACGTCTGGTCTCAGATATGTTTAAGAACCTTTAAAATAACAAAAGATCCTCATTTGCAATTAATACAATACAAAATCCTTCATAGAGTACACTATACAGGTCAACGAATGTTTAGGATGGGTTTTACATCGTCTAATCCCTGCTTTCAATGCACAAGCAATATACCAGATACTTATGTTCATGCGCTTTGGTTCTGTCCACCTGTTAAGAAATTTTGGTGCCAGATATGTGAGGACTTATCAAAGTGTCTGAAATGTAACATCCCACCATCTCCCTCAATTTGCCTGTTAGGAAATTTAAATGATGTCACCATGGACAGAAAGTCCGTTCTAATGGTTCACATTGCCTTATGCATCGCTAAGAAAACTATCCTCCTGAACTGGAAAAATAAAAAGGCTCTTAATATTAAATCAGTATAGAAATCTCTTGTTCGACCATATTGGTCTTGAGAAGGCCTCTGGCTCTGTATCTGATCAATCTCTCTGGGCTCCTTTGATCGGCTCCATCGCCTAGTGGGGGTGGGGGGCACTTGGTTTTGTCGTTTGGGATACTGTTGCTGATGTGGGGGTTTTGGGGTTGGAGGCGTCTGGGTGGGACCCCAGGGGGTGGGATCACTGGGCGGATGGGGAGCTGTACGTCGTGGCCGGCCTGGGGTTGGGCTTTGGGTGGTAACCGCTGATGGCTGCATGCGGTGCCTTAGGGGGGTTGCGCTGGCGGACATGGGTTACTGGCCTGGTGGCCGTGCTGCGCCTGGGTGGGGTCTTGGGTGGGCCTGGGGATTCGGGGCTCGGGGGCGCCGCGCCCCCTAGCTGTGGTCCTGGCTGGGGGTTGGCCGGCGTGGGGTCTTTGTTGCCTGTGGGGGTCGGGGCCGGCCGGCGGTTGGCATGTGCAGCCGCCTCTCTCTTTTTCTCTGGGCCGATTGCCATCGCCGGTCCCTGTATGGTGTCTCGCCTTGTTTGCTGGTTGGGGTGCCTGGCTGCTGGTCGCGGCGGCTGGGTGGCATTTCTTGGCCGGATCAGTCCTTTTTCGCACTGGACTTGGCTCCTGGGTCTTGATCTTTGTGCGGGGCGCTGGGGTCGGGCATTTGGCCGGGTTCGGTCAGACTGAACTCAACCTGGGTGTCTAGTGTCTTTTGTGTTTTGAGAGTAGAGCGAATGTCAGGGTGGGTTTAGTTCCCCTTCTGGGATGGGGCTGGGGGGACTGCCTTGGGGTCCGTGGGGCTTTGTGGTGCTGTGGCCGTGGGCCCCGGGTCGAATGTGCCATGGCCTCCCTCCCCTGGTGGATCCCAGTGAACAGCGGTGCCTATTGGGGTCAGTGGGGGAGCTGGCTCCCTGGGAAGACATTTTGTCTCCCAGTCTTTCCCTCCCCATCCCTGGACACCTCTGTCCAACCGCTCCATCACTTTACCACTCATATAGGGTCTTGGGGCATGGGCACATCACTGGGGTGCGAGGAGGGGCTTCCCTCCTCGCTATCCCGTGGCGTCCTGGGTCCCAATTTTAATATACAACTTAGACACTCCCACTTATAACATTCTCACGCGACACATATGTAGGGACTTTGGGGGGGCACACTTTTCGGCATCCAGAGGGGGAGCGGTTCAATCAGCTTCACCTCTGGTGCCGGGGCCCACTGTTAAACCACATATAGACACTGAGGGCTCGGGGTGGGGGTTGGGGGATGTGTGGCTGCCTTCCCCACATCCCACCCCTCTGTTTTAAATGCACATTATAACAACACGCATCAACACCATACTCGAGCAGGAGGATGGAGGCTAGGGGTCTTTTCACACCCCTGTTCGCTACGGGCCATCAGGGGTTGGGGTCCGGAGGAGGAACAGGCGGTCTGGCTGGGGTCCTGGGCTGTCGGGCTGCTTTGCCACTGTGGGGCCCTTGGCGGTCTGCTTGTCTCCGTCCTAGAAGGTAGGGGGTCCATCTCCCGGGCCCGGGGGCTGGTGGCTCTACTGGGGCTTCGGTACCTGGACCTGGTAGCATAAAGTTTGTATGGGGTGTGTGAGTGAGGGTACAGCATCATTTTTTTGGGTGTCTTGGTGAGTCAGTGAGAATGTATGGGTTTAAGAGGGAGGGAACGTATGACTGTGTCTGTATGTCTTTGTCTACCTGTCAGGTTGGATCTTGGTCTGCCCTCTCGCCTGGCGCACCTCAGGCCTTACACTTAATGGGGGGCCTATTTCCCCTCCGTCACTCCCTGCCGGTGACGGGGGCCCCTGCCTGCCGGTGCATCGGTGGTCAATCCGGTTCGGACCTGGTGCGTGCCTGGCCGGGCCTGGAGGGGCCGGTGCGTCGGTCGGCCGATGGACTGGGCCGATATCTTCCTTTAGTTGGTTGGGGCACCTCTTTTAGGGGTGCCAGGTTTGGGATTGTTGGGTGGTGCCTGTTCGGTGGCTCGGCGGGATGCGGATCCGGCGTCTCTGCTCGTTTGATCACCTGTTCTGTGCGCACCGTGCGTGGTCGGTTCATTGGCGGGTTGGACCGGCCCTGGCCCTGCGTTGCGCGGGATCAGGACCCGGGAGCTGGTACAACTTGGTGTCCAGATGCTGGCTGAGTCCGGCCTGGGGATGCTGTCCGTCCCCTACGGCTATCGGTGGGGCGCCCCGACGTAGGGCAGGGGTGGGGCGCTGGGATGTTGGCGGTGGGGATTGGCCTAGGGTGGTGGCGGCGTGTGGTGGCTTGCGGCCGGCCGCGGCCCCTGCAGTGCCAGGGGCCCCTCATCGGCCGGTCCCTTGTCGGGACCCTGCTGGGGGGTGGGGTGCCCCTGGGCCCCGGCTCTCCCGGTCCATTGACGGCGGGCCCGTGGGCTTGTCACTGCTGCCCCCCGGGCCCCTGCATAGTGGCCCCTGGACGTTCCCCTGGGGTTCTCCTTTGCTCCACTCTTGGGGGATGCGGTCGGCCCCGCCCAGATCCGCCTGGGGCTCTGGGGGTCCTTTGGACGTCTTTGCTCCGATCTCCTTCATGTCTGCATCGATTCCTGGGAGACGGATTGATCCCCTGCTCACACCAACTATCGAACACTCTTATGGAGAAACCTTATATGCACCAGCATGCTAACACACACACATAGATTTGGGGTCTCTGGTGTTTAAGGATATATTCTTGGGCTGAGGTTATCCTTACTAGAGCTTGATTAATCGGTACCATGAGTTTTTCTGTGACATTGTTGTTGTATTTTTATATCTATTTTGTGTGATGTGGTTGTGCAATTCTTAGTTCACAATGTTTGGTTTGTTTTGTCGATGTTCCTTTTCCGTGTTTTGTTTTTCCCCCTCTCTCTGCCGTCCTGTGGGTATGGAGGCAGACTTCAATGTCTTCCTGTGTTTTCTTTGTTCCCCTTCCTCTGTTGTATTTTCAACTCTCTCTCTCATGACTTTTTGTTTCCTACCTCTCTTCTTCATCTTCTTTCTTTCTTGTCCTTAATTTTCCGTCTCCGAGTCCATAACATCAGGAAATAAAAACCCCAACAATTCATAATAAAGATTTTTCACACATATATCAAGTGGGGGACTATATCAAAAGCTGTACTGCTCCGCTTGTGAAAGTAAATCTGTTGGGCTTCTACTTGGTACTCAGACACCAATTCTGAGCTCCACACTGCCAAACAGGACACGTTTAAAAACAAAAACAAAAAAATGCACACATTTTTCAATCACTTTATCATTTAAAAATCCCAAAGTTTGAGTAGAAAGTGACTTACGCAATTTTCAGACCCTGTTTTTTGCATAAGCAAGCTTTACAAATTAGTCCTCTGGGGACTAATTTACACACAAAACGGAGTGTGAAAACTAAGCAACTTTCTACGCCACGTTTAGGATTTGTAGAAAAGAACGTAGCGGATAAATGTGCGCAACTTTAAATGGACTGAACTTATATAGCGCTTTTCTAGTCATACTGACCACTCAAAGCGCTTTACATTGAAGCCACATTCACCCACACTCGCATTCATACACCGACACCCAACATGGCTCGGTAGGACGATGTTTTTTGGGGTTAAGTTCCTTGCCCAGGGGCACATTGACATGTGACTGGAGGAAGCTGGAATCGAACCTACGACCCTCCGATTGCAAGCCAACTCTACTCTACCACTGAGCCACAGTCGCCCGTGTTTAAGCACACTAAGGATCTTGCTTTCGCACTTTTTGGACACAGAGGAAACGGCGCAGCAGGATAGATGGCAATAATAAAAATGAAACCCACATTTCAAACTTTTAGAGCTTCGCGCACACAGACACACAACCAGCAGTCCCCCCCCATCCCATCTCTGAACTTAGAATAAAAATGAGAATCTGAATGAAAATGTGTTTCACATAAGAATTATATCACTGTATGTTCACATGTATTTATGTCTTCACATTATACAGAAATTGCACTTATTGGTCTATTAATTGTGTTTAGTAGGAATACTGCAGCGTCCCCCACAATGGATGCTGGCGCTCATTGAAGATCACGCCAATGGAAGCATGTAGATGGGGGACCCGGTGTAGATTCCTTAAAGCAGTCCTATTAGATCTATTTGCTGAACTGGACCCGGTGTTAGACCTACTGACCTGCTGGAACCGTGCTCCCCGTCCCCCGCTCTTCTTATTTATATCAGGAACGCTGCTGCATCAAAGCTGCGTCACTTGCAGCTCTTCCGTTTGTTTGAGACCCCAAATAAATATTTTGCAAGAATGATGCTTTTTAATAGTAGACTTAAAACGCACATTTTCTGTCAGGCTTTAAATATCTAGTTTTGTTTTAATAATTTGCTTGTTTTAATAAATTCCAGTCTTATTGTTGCTACAAGAAGTAATCATATAGGCCTCATTGAAACTTTATCGTTCTTATCTCTTTTATAGCTTGTGCTGCTTTTATTTTTAAAATTTTAAATCTTTTTACTCTCTTTTTGTCACACATTTTCTTTTTGCAACTGTATTTTTGTCTTTTAATGTGAAGCACTTTGGTTGCCTTAATGACCCTGGGGTCTCATTTATAAAACTTTCCGTGGAATCATTACTAAAACCGTACTTAAACTCAGCAACTTTTATTTTAATTTTTTAACTTACGCCTGGTAAGTTTCTGATCTATCAAACTTGGAGTACGCACAGCTAAACGCACTTTCCGCTTTATAAATCCCACTCTCCTTAGAAATGTGTGCAGGTGTTTTTGGATCTTATCCCGCCTCCTACACACCCACTTTCTCCCATAAACGGTCCATGCAAAGTGTCTAGTGAATATTCTGCATAGACTTAAGCCAGCTAATATGGGGCTCACGGGTAACCATGGCAACCAAGAGGCGGAGAAAGTAATTCCACAGAGACACCTGTAGGCTCATAGAGGCACGGTAAACTGTTTTATTTCAGTCAATCACTCAGTCAGCGCTTTACTCAGCCGACGGCAGCCAAAGTGCTTCACATTAAAAGACAAAAATACAGTTGCAAAAAGCAAATGTGTAACCAGAAGAGAGTAAAAAAATGTAAATAAAAGCAGCACAAGTTATAAAAAACATAAGAACAATAAAGTTTCAATTAGGCCTATATGATTACTTCTTGTAGCAACAATAAGACTGGAATTTATTTAAAAAAATTATTAAAAGAAGCAAATTATTGAAACAAATAAAACTAGATATTTAAAGCGTTTTAAGTCTACTTTTAAAAAGTATCATCCTTGCAAAATATTTATTTGGGGTCTCAAACAAACGGAAGAGCTGCAAGTGACGCAGCTTTTTGGCATCTCTCCTGCTGCGCTGTCAGTGTCCTCTGTGTCCACAAAGTGCGTAAGCAAGATCCTTAGTGTGCTTAAAGTTGCGCACATTTTTCCGCCACATTTTTTTTCTATAAATCCTAAACTTGCATAGAATGTTTCTTACATAGTTTTTACACCCCGTTTTGTGCGTAAGCAAGCTTTATAAATGAGACCCCGGGTCCAGTTCAGCACATAGATCTAATAAGACTATTTAAGGAGTCTACACCGGGTCCCCCATCCAGATGCTTCCAGTGGCGTGCTCTTTAATGAGCGCCAGCATCCATTGTGCATCATTATGCAGGGGACGCTGCAGTATTCCTACTTCACACAATTAATACACCAATAGGTGCAATTTCTATATAATCTGAAGACATAAATACATATGAACATACTGTGATATGATTCTTATGTGCAACATATTTTCATTCAGCTTTTCATTTCTATTTTCAGTTCAGAGACGGGATGGGAGGTTGACTGCTGGTTGTGTGTCTGTGTGCGCAAAGCTCTACAACAGGGGTGCTCAATTCCGGTCCTCAAGGGCCGGTCTCCTGCATGTTTTAGTTCTTTCCCTGGTTCAGCACATCTGAATCAAATGATGGCTCATTAGCAGGCCTCTGCAGAACTTTGACATGCTGAGGAGGTAGTTGGATGAATTTAATCAGCTGTGTTGGACCAGAGACGCATCTAAAACTGGCTGGAGGCCCTTGAGGCCCGGAATTGGAGACCCATGCTCTACAAGGTGTAAATTGTGGCTTAAATTCACAATATAGCCATCTCTCCTGCTGCGCTGTCAGTGTCCCCTGTGTCCACAAAGTGCGTAAGCAAGATCCTTAAAGTGCTTAAAGTTGCGCACATTTTTCCGCAACGTTTTTAAAAAAATTAATCTAAACTTTGCGTAGAAAGTTGCTTACGTAGTTTTCAGACCCCGTTTTGTGCGCAAGCAAACTTTTTAAATGAGACCCCTGGTCCTTAATAAATGTATGATAGGAATAATTCCCTCTGAAGATTAGCAATTAGGACTGATTGCTTATTGTTTGATTGACATAATGCAATAGTATATTTTCACCTGGAATTGATATATTTAGCATACCAACTATTATATCTGAAAAAATAATCCTTGCTGTCTTATTTTTACATCAACAGAAATCTGGGAAAATCAGGACTGAGAGTGTCCTGTGTTGGATTAGGTAAGTATATATATATTTTATTTACAAAAAGGGAATCTACAATACCAACAGATTAAACATCAAAGCCAGCAAGCATGTTGGACAGCCTTCATTCCTTGCTGCCGCTGCAGTAAATATGTCATGATGAGACTTAATTTTGTTAGGTTTTAACCTTTTCCAGTTCTCATCTCTTTCAGTTTACTCCTCGCTGTTAATTCAGTTTTTCTTTATTTCTCTTATTAGGATTATAGTTCAGTGATTTCAGTTTCTTTCTATTCCATATTTTTCCTCTGCTCTGTCTTTTTCTCCTTTCCTGTTGTATCTATTAGTGTTTGAACTTTTTCTATTTTAATTTATTTACTTAGATTTCCTTATTCTTAGTTTATCCTCTGTGTATTTAGGATTATTTTCTGTATGGTTATTTCTTCTGATTTATGCTTGTACCTTGTTTTCCTACTGGGTTTCCTCCCTGCCACTCTACCTCTTGTCCCAGCTGCAACTCATCTCCAATCTTTCCCTGACGGCTCTCCCTCACACCTGCATCTGGTTGTCTCTAATTATCTTCCCTGGTTTCTGTGTTACTTTCCACTCCCCATCATATTTAAGCTCTCTCGTCTCTCCACTTCCCTGTGGGATTCTCCTTCTTTCTCCTGTCTCCTTCCTTGCCATTTTTGTCCCAACAGTTTGTTACGTTTCACCTTTTCAATAAATCAGCTTCAATTTACCTGTTTGCATCTCCTGATCTACAAACCTTGACACTGTGGTTTGTAAGCAACCCTACCTCACCATTGTCACTTCTTCCTTTGCAAATCTTGCACCTGAACACTAGGTTGCTGTCCTTTCAAAGCGGTTTTGCAATTTTGGTGCTGATCCAGCACCACTCTCAGCCCTCAGGACAATGCTTCACTGTGTACAATCACCAGCTGTGTAAAACCTGTAGTTTATTAGATCTTTTTTATACATGCATATATGCATACATTATACATTATACACTCATTTCATTGGCTTGTTTGATGGCACATGACTTGTTTTCCAGGAGCTAGCTTTGTTATGTTGCTTTGTGGGGAATTTTGCTTCCAGACCTTCATACAAACAGCTAGTGGTAATTAATCCATGATCTGAGACTGGTACTGAAAATATTTATCAAAAGAATTGGCAATGAATTCACTCGTTAAACAATGTTTTTTATTCAACTCTTCACTTTTTCTTTTTTTTCAGCTTGCTTTTAGACTGTTTAACAGCACAATGTTTTACATCTTAAATTAACCTTTTTAACCTCCTTTTACTGTTATGCAAGTTTTGAATTTACTCTTTCCTCCAAATGTAATACTTTGTCTTATCAACTCAATTATGCAGACACTTTAACAACACAAAATGCTTAATTTTAAAATTTAACTCAACAAAAAAAATCCTTCATCAAATTCAGAACCTCGTAGCACACACAAAATTAATGATCAATCTGGTCCATACCTCCTTTGCTGATCTAAGGAAATAATAACATCAGTGTCATAAGGGTATCAGTTGTCAAACAAACAAACAAACAAAAAACAAAAAGGACTGCCCATGATGGATTTGTTAGGTAGGCTGATCATGTAGGAATGATCTCTTTATGATGAAATAAAAAAACACCATCACTTTTATTTGGGGAATATTTGAAACACTGTCTAAAGATTGTCTTCCATTTTTTTTTATTTCATTGTCAAAAGCTTCAATCACTTATTGTCCTAGATGTGGATAGAGTAGCCAAATGCTCTCCTCAAGCAAAAGTAGCTTTTATATCAATACATTTTTACTCAAGTAGCAGGAAAATTGCTTATCCAAAGAAATTACTCAAGTATGAGTAAAAAAGCAGTCAAGTATTTTTATCTCATCTCATTCATTTTGTAAAAAATGTTATAAGACAAAATGGAAATTTTTGTAATTTTGTTTTTAAAAAATGGGTAAAAAACATAACGAGAAATAAATTCAGGCCAAGAAACACATTTTAAGATTTAATTTTGCTGAAATAAATAAGTCCTTTGAAACCAATACTTACAGCTGGTATTTTCTATTAAAAAACTGGGAAGTAATTCCATTGATTGCATATTCTTTCTAATACATATTTACTTGACACCCAAATGACAAAGCTGGCTCAGCAGGTATAGACGTGTGTCTGTGTGTGGTGCATTTTGGCTGAAAACACTCATTTAGTGAAGTAATTGAAGGTAATATAGTAACCAGAAATTGTTTTCAAGTAACAGTACTGTTACTTCATAATATTCTTACTCAAATAGAATCAAAACATACTACTAGAAGTATGTTTTTTAGTTAGTTGTTAATGTAACTGTAATTAGATATACCCATCTCTGCTAATTAAAGTTTGATTTGTAGAATGCCTTGGCTTTTGTTGACTGTAACCTCTATCTGATCCTACCTGACATCGTTCAGTTAAAGATGTAAAATTGGATTTTATTTCTTTCCCATAACTGCCAAAAACTGTCAAAGGTTTGAACAGGATAAAAAGTAAAATGTTTTTTTATTATTTTTCTTTATGCAGGCACATGGGTTACATTTGGTGGCCAGATCACCAACGAGGTAAGAGAATATATGGACATTACAGTACAATGTGTTTAATTGCTGAGAGGAAAAAAGATCAGAAACCTTGGCTGAATTACAGGAAACAGAACATAACTACTGACAGAAGAAGGGAGAGGCAAATTCTGTGTTTTGGTCTGAAACTAAGCAAAATTGTGATAAGCTTGTGCTTCTAAAGTATATTGTAAAGATGACAGAATGTCTTAACTGTGCAGATGGGTCATTCTGGGATTTCATTGGAACTTGCAATAGTAAACGTTGATTTTGTATGTGTAATGTAGTTCGTAAGTTCAGAGTAGCTAGACAAGTGTTCCAACCGAAATAGATTAGAAATAATTTGCATATTTTAAAAACAAACATCAAATTTTGACTTTCCTGCCTCATCAGTTTGTTGAATACATTTTCTAGCTTCATTAGACTGTTTACTAAATAGGCATGTTTGAACTTACAGATGAATCCAACCACTTTCTGATTAAGATGAAATTATATGAATTCATGCCCTGCAAGCTACAAAGTTCATAGTTATGTTCTCTGTTTATGCATTTGCAGACCCTTTTATCAAAAGCAACTGACAAATAAGAAAAGTGGAACATCATT
The DNA here is from genome assembly GCA_963556495.2 of Valencia hispanica. Lineage (NCBI taxonomy): Eukaryota > Metazoa > Chordata > Actinopteri > Cyprinodontiformes > Valenciidae > Valencia > Valencia hispanica. The sequence goes on from OY747709.1 coordinate 4,351,761, forward strand.
CATTATTTTTAAGACTAAAGGTGAATTAAAAAACAACGTAGTATAGCTGTTAATATGTTGCTGTATTTGATTTTTTTATCTTAAATTACTAGGGGGAAAAGATTGCTCAAACTGTCAACATTTTATTTAGGAAAGAAAAAAAAACAGATGTAAACATTACGTTAATATTCTTAGAGCTTCAATAGAAGGCAAAGAGCTTTTTCACTTTTGAACATGGTTAGAAGTAACAGACTTATACGTTGTAGTCAGAACAATCGCACTAACCGGGCCATTAAAAGTACTAATGGGGTAATTGGGACACATTAGTCATTCGTCCTACACTCTAATCAGCTCAATGTTTGGGTTGTCGTTGTTTCAAAGACATCCCTATTAATGCTGTCTGAGTCATTTCGTCACATCTACCTAGCGGCGAATTGCTTAAAAAGTACTGCAGAGTAAGCGTTAGAAAGATGAAATCTGAGGCCACAATGTCTGTTTAGTTTTGGTTTTTCATGTCTATATTCATGGCTTCTTCCACTCCTCTTGAACTACCTGTCTTCCCTGTCCAGAATGTGCACATTGCTGTCTTCCCCGGTCCTTGAGATGTAAATGAACTACTGAGTCTTGACCTATTGACTTTGGTCCTCTGTACTGGTTCTTCCATTTGTGTAGGTTTTGCTTAGTTTCTCCAATGTAGAGGGCTGAAAATTCTTCGCTGCACTGAACTACAAACACCATACCACAGAGTTTTTTTTTTATTCTTGTCTTTTGCTCCTTCACTTTCTTGACATGTTTGTGTTCCTTGTCCTTCACTTTCATCCTTTTGGGGACTTGTTCAGCTTGATGCTGCAGAGTTTTAAAGACTAATAGTTTATATTCCGGTGGGTGGTGAGATTTAAAAAGTAAAACTGGTCCATGGGTGGGGCTTTATACAGACTTCCGTAGTGAGGATTCCGTCTCCTTCAATGTGCATCTGGCAGTCTTAAAGGTTACTTATTTCGAGCATCTTCCCTCGTGAACATGATGTTCTTTGTCTTGAATTTTGATCCAGGGATTATCAACATAGCTAAACCTGTGGTTAGTTGTTGTTCCTTTTGTGAGTGTTCAGTCATCTACTTTCTGCTTCATCCAATGTAGACACAGGCCACATGGGTGAAACTGCGGATCCCACGACACATCCATGCTTATGTTTCTAGAAGCTGTCCTTATAGTCTTCCTTCATTGGAACAGCCTAGAGAGTTTTAGCCAAGGGACTTAAATTTTTCCTATTTCCACACATGAAATATCAATTATAGACCTTATAACTGCCACTGAGTCAGCCATTAAAAACAACAACATTGTAGAGAAAGAAGCAGAACAACTTGGAATTAATGTTGCTGTAACCCTTCAGTATAGAACCAATTTTATATGCAATGGTGCAAAGGATTCAAATGAATCCTTAATGAAGCCTTGTTTTGGAATCACTGCACATGAATTGGCCTGCTTTAAATATATTTATTGCAGTCAACAAAATTATTAGGTTTGCTTTAATCAAAAACCTCAAATCTCCACAAAATATCTTCTTTTTTGTGCACAAGTTTCCCCCCCCCTGTTTTAAAATGTCAGCAGGTCAGAGGAAGGACAATGTGTACATTATTTTTGTTCTAACGTTTACAATTTTTCTATTTAAGTTGGCAGAGGAAATGACAACTTTGGCATATGAGAGTGGAATCAATCTGTTCGACACAGCTGAAGTATATAATGGTGGAAGGTAAGCATGACCCAATTCAAAATAGCAGTGTCTGTTAGAAATGGTGAATCTTGTAGCAGACAGAAGTCGGTGTAAATCAAGCTTTAAAAAAACAGGGATATTTCTTCATGGGAAAATCTGGTGAGGCCATTGGCTGAGATTTTAATCCACATGAGGCCAGTTTAGTTGTTAGTTGATTTAATTGATTACCACAGTTTTTAATATTAAAATATTATATCACAATCCACAAATTCTGATCTATACAATAAACTGATGAGGCTTCACTGAACCTCCTTCATAGGTTGAAATACAAAATGTTAAGATGGTAAAATCATGCTATGTAATAACATTAATCTTCTCTCATGCATGTATGTTATCAAAACAATATCTTAATATTCCATTACTCATTTATTCAGCAGCTTATATTACTCTTTCTATATTAAATACTAGTACATGCTAGTGTTTTTATAATTTGCCTTGCGTCTAATTTGTTTCAAATGTCTTTGCTGATCCTGTTTTTAATATACTTTTAAAGACAATAAATGCAGAAGGAAATGAAACAATCGAACAAAGAGGAAAAATTAGCTAAACAAGATTAAGTATGAAAACATGAGTTCATAATTGGGTAGTTACCAGAGGTTATGTTTGCATAAAGGAGAGAGGAAATGCAACGATTTATGGTGACCATTAGGGGGACTATTATGGCTAAAATAGCTTCCTCTTGAACAAAGATGAGAAAGAGTCCAGGGTTTCTGCGGGGCTGTAACAGGTAATAAATTAAATGAGCTCAAATTAAGGCCATTAAAAGATAGTAAATAACAAACTTGGTAATAAATTTGTCGTCACCATTTCAATATATTGTAACTTTTCCATTTATGCTGAGTTTAAAAAAATAATAGAAAAAAAAAGTTAAAGGAGCTGTATGTAAGAAATGTATTTCAATTAATGCTGAAATGGCCCCGAGATGTCACCAGACATTAAAAAATTATGTTCATTTCAAATACTTAATATCACTGACAACAGTAGTACGGCCAGGATATTGTCATTTAAAAAGTGAAGTTGCAGCCCTCAACTGATGTTGATGTTGTCATGTTGTGTTTTGGCCTGAAGCTCCACCCTCCACCTATCTACCAATTACGAAGTCAGTAGTGTTTCGGCATCGGGGTTGCCAGCTCTGCTCTAGTTACTACAGCTGCAGCTACTAAAGTGTTTCGGATGAAAAATGTCTAATGTTACTACACCTAAAAGACCTCGCTATGATTCAGAAACACGTCGTGGCAAAGTCCGAAATAAAGCAAGGATTTGTATAGGAGATGCCTTTGCAAGATGGAGACGGCTGAAAACAGAAAAGAATTTGAAGACAGACGCCAACGTTTACTAATCAGTAAAATTATTGAAAAAGCTGTTTTAGCAGTTAAAAAGCTTCCTAACAATGACCAACCGCTTTGATGTTTTTCAGTCTGGCTTCCGTGCTCACCACAGCACCGAGAATGCCCTCATCAAAGTTTCAATGACATCCGCATAAGTACAAACTGTGGTAGAACCACAGTGCTGGTTCTGTTGGATCTCAGTGCAGTATTTGACACTGTTGATCATGATATATTACTAGAACGACTGGAGAGCTGGGTCGGACTCTCTGGTACAGTACTTGGCTTGTTTGGTCTTACCTAAAGAACAGGGACTTCTTTGTTTCAATAGGAAACTTTTCATCAGAACAACAGAAATCACATATGGGGTGCCCCAGGGCTCCATCCTGGGCCCCTTCTTATTTAATATCTACATGCTACCACTAGCCCAGATTATAACAACCAATAACATTAGCCACCATAATTATGCAGATGATACTCAGCTCTACATTACGATGTCACCAGGTGGCTTTGAACCCATCCAAACGCTAAGCACATGCATCGAGCAAATCAATGGATGGATGTGTCATAACTTCCTCCAATTGAACAGAAACAAAACAAAAGTAATTACTTTGAACCTAAAGAGGAAAGATCAACAGTCAGCACAGAGCTCCAGTTAATACAGATAGAAAATACTGATCAGGCCAGAAATCTAGGTGTAGTAATGGACTCAGACCTGAACCTCCAGGGTCACATAAAGGCAATAACAAAGTCAGCTTTCTATCACCTGAAGAACATTTCTAGGATTAAAGGACTGATGTCGCAACAGGACCTCGAAAAACTCATCCATGCAATTATCTTTAGTCGGATTGATTACTGCAACAGTGTCTTCAGAGGTCTGCCTAAAAAGTCAATCAGACAGCTGCAACTGATCCAGAACGCTTCTGCTCATGTCCTCACTAGAACCAGGAAAGTAGAGCACATCACCCCAGTTCTAAAGTCCTTACACTGGCTCCCTGTAGCTCAGAGAATAGACTTCAAAATAATGTTACTAGTTTACAAATCATTGAATGGCTTAGCACCAAAATATGTTTAAGACCTGCTGTTACTATACCAACCCCCCAGACCACTCAGGTCCTCTAATTCCAGTCTACTCAACATCCCTAGAATCAGAACCAAACATGGCAGCTTTAGTTTCTATGCTCCTCTAATCTGGAACAAACTTCCAGAAAATTTAGTTATTTTAAATCACAACTAAAAACATATCTGTTTAGAGATGCCTTTGAGTAATGCTTTGTTGTATCATGTTTTGTGTATTCTTACATTATATACTTTGTAATGCTTTGATAAATCTGTGTGCTTCTTGCTTTATTGCTGTTTTTACTTTAAATGCTTTGTCTGTGTTTTACTCCTATTTTTATTTTACCACTTAATCATGTAAAGCACCTTGAATTACCTTGTTGTTGAAAGTGTGCTAAACAAATAAAATTGCCTTGCCTTTCCTTCCTCTTTTTAGAAAAAGAAAAATAATAAAGAAAAAATTTGATCAGTGATCCCCTTTTTAGATTATCCAATTTCCTTGGGCCTATTTCATTTTCATTGGATTACATATTGTGCTGTCTAGGTGCTGACATTTTACCAGAACAAATCCCAATTCCTGCACTCAAAGCCTTACCAAGGAAGATCACCACCTTCCAATTTTCTTTTTTTTCTCTCTAGTGAAAAAAGGCACTAAAAAACTCAATTTGTGTACTTTCTATCTTAACCTGTCACCTAGTACAAAACCCACGACACTTTCTTTAACTAGCAGAAAGTATGAAAAGAAACTCTATATTTTTCTTTATTGTGTGAATCTCTTTCTTGATCTGTTTTTTTTTCTCCCGCTTAGCCTGATTTTTGGGTTGTTTTACCCCTTTTTTTATCTTCTGCTTGGCTGATTCAGTTTTCAAATCGTACTATTTCATCTTAAATTTGTGTGTGCTTTTCTTGATTTTATTTACTCCGTACAGCACTTTGGTCCACTGTCATGCTGTTTTTTAAATTTGCTTTATAAATAACTTGGTATGGTATAGGAAAGACACATGCGAGCCATACCTTATTACCTGGGGTGACCATGTAACAGTAATTATGATCGTGATAGGAAAAAAAAACAATGACAAAAAAAGTTTGCCGATTTCACACATCACTACTTAAGAGCGAAGATTTTACTAGATTCTTCAAGGGAGATGATCGATCTTTTGAAAATTAATACTATTCTCATGTTTTTTTTAAAAAGAGGACCCAAGTGCAGAGAAATATGAAGCGGAAATTATAGGAAAATGGCAACTTACAATAAGGAACGCAGGAGGTCACAAAGAAGATCATGAAGGTAAACAGGGTGAGGTAACGAAAGGCATCCCTGGTGTACACATCCTGATTTGACCCTCACTTTGCCTGTTTGGTTAATAATAATAAAAATACTAATACATCTTATTTGAGGGCTCCTTTTTAAAACCCAAGGTCATCTTACAGAGAGAGAAAAACAGAAAAAATTATAATACATAGACAATCAGCTAAATAATTAATCAAATAGCAAATCAGTAGACAGGACAAAAACCAAAAGAAGAAGTCCTTGGAAGAATGTAGAGCTAGTTGTCATATGCATAACGATGTAAATTGATATCAAAATTATGGAATTTTTGGCCAAGAGGAAGGATGTAAGTAATGAATGGAAGGGGCCCTAAAACTGAACCCTGGGGTACACCTGAAACGGGAAACAAAGTTGAGGAGTGGGATTCAAACTGAATAAACCAGGTGCTGTCATGATGTGTGGTTGATAGACCCAGACGAGGAGGGGAGATAGTAGGAAATTTCTCCTGCAATGACCATGTCCAAACTCAGAAACAGTCAGAAAGTACCAGAAGACTAGGACGTGACAAGACGACAGAATACATGACAACGAATGGACAAAGACATGGAGACACAGAGGGGTATAAATACACAGAAAAGGCAATGTGGGAGACAATCAAGGAACCTCGGGGCAGCTCGGGACAATCAAGGACGCAGGGACTGACAAAGACAGGGCAGGACACCCCACTGTGACAGGTGCGGTCTGAAAGATTTTGGGTAAACCAGGTGAGAGGAGTATGACTAATGCCAATGGATGCTAATCTGTTCTGAAGAATATTGTGAGAAATGGTGTCAAATGCTGCACTGATATTGAGAAGAATGAGAATGGGGAGGAGACCAGTATCAGCTGCCATCAGAAAGTTGTTAGTGATCTTTGCCAGAGCTGTTTCTGTACAACTGTGGGGGCGGAAACCAGACTGAAATTGTTCATAAAAATGGTGATTACTGAGGTGTGTGAGTGGAGCTGGGAGGCAACAACTTAATTAAGGATTATTTAAATAAAAGGAAGGTTTGAAATTGGACAAAGATTATTGAAGTTATTGAGATCTGCACCAGGTTTTTTTTTTAGAGTTGGTAACAAAAGCGGTTTTTAGTGATGAAGGAACAATTCCAGTGCTAAGGAGGAGTGGATGATATTAGTTATGAGGGGAGAAGAGCTTTAACGAACACTGTGGGGAGAGGATCAAGCTGAAAAGTGAATGATTTAGATTTCAGAATGATGTGAGATAAATCAAATATTGAAGGAAGAGTGAAACTTCAAAATAACTGACAGGTGGAAAGAACAAGGAGTCAACTTCAGATTGAGCAACTCCTTCAGAGTTAAGTTGTTGGTGGATGTCAGAGATTTTTCAGATGAATTAAGACATGAGGGAGTATAGGAGGGGAATGAGTCTGGAGGCTTTGCTAAACAGTGAAAAGAGAGACTTTGACTTACCTTCAATAGAAATTATTAAACCAGAGTAGTGTGCAGAGTTAGCTGAGGCAATGCAGTTCTTATAAAACAAAATATGATTATTGTACATTCTCTCTCTGGATGCTGAAGGAGGAGAATTTTGTCTTGATCTATCGCCCTTTTCCCCTTTCTTTTTTCTTGTTTTCTTTTCTAAGCCCTCTTTTGCTATTATCTTAGTTGCCCTATACACCAGTCTCTGGAGTCCCTGTATTAGACCAGATTTCTTCTTTTTTGGACCTTTTGAAGGACTTCGGGATAACAAAATGCTGTTTTGCTCAGCTGAGGACCTTGACAAATATAAAAGACATTATATACAGAAGTGTAAATAATGTTCAACAATAAATGGACAATGACATTCTATCCAGAGGACCCTAATTTCACACCCAGGGACAGGTGATTGTGAGCTCTTTTTATTTTTGGGTGGGCAAGAGGAAACATTTGCACATGTAGACTGATATATAGACAGGAGAGGAAAATACTCAAAATTTGAGCAACAGAATTAATGCTCAGTTAATGATTAATTAAATTTTACAGAATTATAGGGGGAAATAACTTACAAGACGATTTTGTAATTTTTAAGAGTAACAGTTAATTACATAAGGTTCAATTCATTAAAACTATTCCCGTCCACACGGCACTCCAGAAGGTGGCGGTAACGCACCTCAAGTTGTTTGCCAACCACCATAAAGTCGGAAGAAGAAGAGAACGCGTCTAATAAAGCAGGTGGCTAACCTAGGAATGCTAGTCGCTAGCCTATCCAATGCTATTGCCAGGCTATCTAATGTGATCACTAGTAAGCTGTCTCCCTCTCAGTTGCCGATCCCGGGCTATCAATAGTCAGATCAGTTGCTGGCTTCGGAATGGACATAGCCTCCTGCGGCAGGGAAGTAGTCCTAATTTTGGCCCCAATAGAGCTCCGGGAGTTGACGTCACTTCTCCCAGCATGCAACAGTTCAAATCAACTGGGCGCCATTGTGGCAGGCAGTCTCCCGCAGTTGTTATTTGCAGCTAATCCAAACTTAGAAATGGTAAATTTGGTGGATACCTGTTGCGCCCCAGGATGCCATAACAGACGCGGATGAGAAAAGGGAGAAATGTTCTATAGGATGACCAAGGATCCAGAACGCAGAAAACGATGGATCATTGCCATGAAATGCGCTAGCGATCAGGGAAAAATGAAACCGTTTCATTTAGTCTTTGGGAGTGATTCACCTGTAATTCAGATTTGTTAGGCTACTATTTGATAACTGATCTTGTATCATTAAAGCCCCTTTCAAACAGGCCATGAAAAACGGTAATTTTCCAGATTTCGTCTGTTTTGCTTGTGTGTCTGGAAGCAATCTTCCGGACTTTGTCCGGATACCCTTTACCGGTAATTTTACGGCTGAAGACAAGAGCGGACTTTTCGCGGTATGGTGTTTGCATTCAGACAGTCAGGTAATGTTCCGCGAAAGCTGGAGGGGTGTGGGGCGGTGGGGAAAAGGGGAGAGGGGCAGGGAACGCTGTGAGCGCACACGTTGTTGACGTAAAAATGTCATTTTCCTTTCAGCTTTTTCATCGATGTCTCTTAAGCGTTTCCATGTTGCAAAATTTACACACATCACAAAGACGAGCACTGCGAGTAGATCTGCAGTTTCGTCTACCATCTTTGCAATAATGCATTTGTTTGGGGAAATGACGTACGCCCGCCGCACTAAGTTTACGTAATATCCACCTAGAACCCCCCCACTCCCCCGCACCCCCCACCCCACAGATATTCATCAGGATCCTCCGGTACATTTCTTGCTGTGTGAAAGCAGCCGAAAGGCAATGTTCCGGGAAAAAGTGGCGTGCATAAAACACAACTCCGGTTAAAGACCCGATGGAATTGTCTGCGAATATTTCAGAACTTCTGTCTGAAAACGGCTTAAGTGATGCAAATTGACAGCTCTCTGTTGTACAATGATGCCAGAGGCGGAGTGGCAATCGGGACGACCGGGACTTTTCCCGGTCCGGTTGAGGGATTTACACAGCGGATCACATCTTGAGCGGTCGCGAGGCGAACGCGACCGGCCTGACTCTGAGCTTATCAAAATCATTGATGTTATTGTATTAACCACGAATAGCAGCCATTTACTCCCAATTAAGCTATCTAAAGCGTCCACCCAGTATTTATATCAGTTGTTTACTCTCTATATCTTAGTCATGGTTTTATCTTGCAGAACATTCATGGTCACAGATAAAAAAAATAAAACTATTTGATTTGTTTGTTTGTTCTTGAATTTCCTCTTGGGGATCAATACAGTATCTATCTATCTATCTATCTATCTATCTATCTATCTATCTATCTATCTATCTATCTATCTATCTATCTATCTATCTATCTATCTATCTATCTATCTATCTATCTATCTATCTATCTATATATCTAATGTAGAATGGAGCAAAGCCTCTTGGGAATTGGGAATGCGTTTATCCAATGAGCCAATTACGGGTCAAGTCTGAACGTCTCAGACACAGTGTTGCCAATTTGGCGACTTTGTTGCTATTTCTGACAACTTTTCAGACCCCCTTAACAACTTTTTTTTCCAAAAAGCGCCTAGCGACAAATCTAGCGACATTTCTGACCACCCTTAGCTATTTTCTGTGAAACTTTGTCGCCGATATTTCCTGCAGTTTAGAGACCCAGCTTGCTCCTTCCCAAAGGGAATGATCTGCTCATGTGTATGCTGCATGATCACACTATGTCGACTGACCAATCAAACCTTTTTCGGTTCATTTCACCCACTCACAAACGAAGTTGTTTGGTAGTTAATGTTAATTCAAAGGTAAAAAATAAACGTGCATATATATATGACCGAGCTTTCAGCGGGAATTAATGGTGCGTTCTATTTGTCCAACGAACTCTGTTAGCAAGTCGGTTTCTGTAATTACGAACCGGAAGTTGCAAATAGAACGCCCCCGAGGTCGTAAATACAGGTCGGCAACTCGTCGAGGCTCAGAGGACCCCGAGTTCAGTTTCAGGATGGCTACCATGAGCGTCACACGTAAGTAAACATTGTGGTTTTCTACTATTTTAAGCACTTTTGTCTTTGTTGTAACCAAATGTAGAAGTCGTACACATAGCAATGTATACGGTTACCTATAGACATGCCGCTACGTGTCGCTATATTTTATGTTTACGTGCTAAATACCTAATTTATTTTGTAGCTTGTGCAGTTTGGCTAGAGACCCTCCATGTTGCTATGACAACAATGCAGAGTCTTGAGCTGAAAGCTGAGCAGTAGCCTATCGTTAACCAAAACGGAATAATCCAATATCAAACTGTGAAATATGTTTGTGTAATATGTAATGAACATGTGAAATCCGCCGTGGTTGCAGAGATAAACACTATAAACGTTACGAACCTTCCAAACTGCCTAGTGCAACCAAGCACATTGTGAAGTCTTGGCTATTTTCTATGTGATCAATGTGTGTCTATATTTGATTAACGTCTAAACACAGAAAGATACTATTTTTCAAGCATACTATACCAAGGAACACAAAGGAAACCTCACAGCTCATAGGCAAACGTTTTTCTCTGGGTTGTATGTATTTTTTCTGTGATCAATGTGTGTCTATATTTGATTAACGTTTAAACACAGAAAGATATTTTTCAAGCATATTACACAAAGGACACAAAGGAAACATCATAGCTGCTAACACATTAAAAAGGCAATCATTTTTCTCAGGGTTGTATGTATGATAATTACATGTTCTTTCAAGCTAACCTGTATGTGTGTGTTTTAGTGTTTTTAGATGAGAACATGAAACTGTTTCTCAACTCACAGAGGACCCTGCTGTTCCCTGGTCCTCTTTACCAGCATGCAAATGACCCCACAGTGTACTATGCTGATGAGGACCTAACCATAAAGGTCAACCTTTTTGAAGCTGGTAAGATAACATAAATAATCATCATAGTATAATCATTAGAATAACATCAGTAAGGATGTTAATAATGTTGTGCTTACTGACATATTGCTTTTTATGTGTTATAGGCTGCTGCCCTGAGACACCCTCTGCCGACATTCCCACAGCTCCACCCATGCGGAAGCATGAGGTCTTCACAAAGGAGCACACACTTTTCCTGGTGGACCGGATGAGGCTACATCTGGAGACGGAGGGAGATGGTCTTCCAAAGTCTATGAAGGACCTTAACAGCCGACTCCGGTTTGGCCGGAAGAACAAGAAGGAGCTGTGGGTAGACATGGCTTCAAAGCTAACCGAACACTATAATGAAAAATTCTGCCCTGACAAGGTGGCCAGGAAGTGGTCCACCTTGGTGGAGGGCTACAAGAAAATCAAAGACAATAACACCAGTACAGGGAAGGGCACCATGCGTTTCCAATTCTATCAAGAAATGGATGATCTGCTTGGGGCCCAACATGATGTGGTGTTCCCTGTTGTGGGAACAAAAGACGGGGTGGATGTCTGAAGACAGGGAGCAGTGGTTTGCAGTAAAACTGCCACTGCTCCCACACCACTGTCTCTGCCACCACCTCACAGCTCCACACCACCAGCTCCAGCAGATCCACACCACCAGAGACACCCTGTGCCACCACAAGAAGGCCACGCAAGCGTCCAAGGGACGATGACCTCCTGGCTATCTTGCGGGATGCTGAAATAGCCAGCCAGCAGCGCCACCAGGAGATGATGGACCAGATGCGGTCCTCCCAGCAGGGCTTTGAAAGCCTGATGACACGATTGATCGACAAATTCTGAGTGTCATTTGTGATCCTACCTCTATTTTTGTGTCATTTGTTAAGTGGTGTGTATATATTTATAATTCAAAAGTTTTTATAGTTTGTTAAGTTGTATACATAATATGTTTGTATTTAACTTTTTATTCTGTTTCTCATTTGATATTTGTTGTTGCAAATAAATCTTTAGTTGTATCTTACCCAAGCCTTCATTTTTTCAAAACAAAAACTCAAAACCATACTGTGGGCTACAAAAAGGAGAAGCATTCAAATTAGGGAAACCACTTTTATTTGTACACACAGAAAATAAAAAGTCAACATAAATCACCATAGAAAGAACAAATGCATAGTAACAATAAATGTATTTAGAAGCTTTATTTAGAAGCTTTCAACCCTGAAAATGAGTCTACTCATTGTGATCTTCCTGCCTTGGGCAGCCATGTCGGTGTTCTGCACATGCGTCTGAAGCAGCAATACACATGTTGTGCAAGAAACAAGCAGACATAATGATCATGACCACAGTTTCAATGTAGGTGTTCTGTAGGTCACGCAGACGCCTCCACTTGCACTTCATTCTCCTCCGGCTGATCTTCGCATTGTGCTCTATGTCTTCCATCGTTACAACCCCATGATCACGTTTTGGAGTTTTGATGAATGGGAAGGCCTGGCCAATTTAGGCACTATATCCAAGCAGACAATGCTCCCCCATCTTCTCCTGCCATTGTGTGTAGAAGGTGGAACTCCTCAGCATTCTGGCATCATGCACCCTGCCTGGTGGTCCAGCAAAGATGTCGATGAAGCGGCCCCGGTCATCCACAATCCCCTGAAGGAGTACAGAGTAGTAAGCCTTGCAGTTCATGTAATCCCCTCCTCTAATGGGTGGCCTCTGGACCCTGATGTGGCAGCCATCAATCGCCCCAATAACCCCATGAAGGCCACAGGTACGGTGAAAGATGGCAGCAGAGGCAGCTTTCTCACAAGCATTTGGCCAGGAGATAAAAGTGTTTCCTATGCCTGACATGATGGTCAGCACTTGCAGGATAGTTCTGTGCGCTGCTGACTGTGACACATCAAACATGTCATACATCTCCCTGAAGCTGTTTTGATTGGCCATATACCACAGGAACATTAGCAGCTTCTTGGTATCAGGCACCGGAGGCCTTCCTTGAGTGTGATCGCTGTGTAGGCCGTTCTCCTGCAGCTTTGAGATCCTCAAATGACGAGCAAAAGGGGCATCACTCCAGTTGACCATTATTTCCCACTCTGTTCCCATCTTGAGGATAAGTTGTTGTCTGGAGCGCAGCACAATTGAGATCAGTGTCCTGAGGAAAGAGAAAACCTAAAATGAATAAATGTTGTCTAAAATCTATTGCTTTGATATATTGTTTCGTTTATTATATAACATATCTAGAATCTAATTAAAGTGGGACATTCCATACATCATTCAGTCAGGCACGTCTATCAAAGAAAGCAGACTGGGGCACCTATCTTTGTTTCTTTGTCCTTTCTTTATAACGTATCCTAGTACAGCCTTCTGCTTACAAAACCTTCGTTCAGAATAATTCAATTCAGTTTATTTATATAGCACCAATTCACAACAGATGTCATCTCAAGGCACTTAACAAGAAGTCATTTCAATACATTAATACAAACATTCCAATCAGTTAAAAAGTTTCCTATTTAAGGAATCCCAGCAGATTGCGTCAGTCATTGGCGTGAGGTTGGGCAGATTTCCAACCACAGCAATCCTTCAGCAATCCCTCATACTGAGCAAGCATGTAGCGACAGTGGAGAGGAAAAACTCCCCTTTAACAGGAAGAAACCTCCAACAGAACCAGGCTCAGTAGGAGCGGCCATCTGCCACAACCGTCTGGGGGTTTGAGAAGACAGAGCAGAGACACAGAAGGAACAGAAGATCTGATATAAGAGAACTTTCTATCCTTTCTAAAAAGTTGATAATATGACACGGTAGATGTTCAGTTACTGAGAGCATCATCCCAGTCGATGCCCCCCGTCCAACAGGGCATTGCAGCCAAGCAGGATACCAGACCAGGTATATCTTCTATGGAGAGAAAAACACTGAGAGAAAACAAAGTTAACAGTCAAAATAACAGAATGTACTGTAATACAACTGGAGAGTCGTAGGAGAAAAGGAAGTTGCAGAGTGAAGAAAATTGGTAAGTCTGTCCTCCAGCAGTCTAAGCCTATAGCAGCATAACTGCAGAGAAAGCTCAGGATGACCTTAGCCACTCTAACTATAAGCTTTATCAAAAAGGAAAGTTTTAAGCCTGGCCTTAAAAGTAAACAGAGTGTCTGCCTCACAGACTAAAGCTGGGAGCTGGTTCCACAGGAGAGGAGCCTGATAACTAAAAGATCTGCCTCCCATTCTACTTTTACAAATCCTAGGAACTACAAGTAAACCTGCCGTCTGAGAGCGAAGGGCTCTGTTAGGAACATATGGAACAATTAGATCTCTGATGTATGATGGAGCTTGATTATTAAGGGCTTTGTATGTAAGAAGAAGGATCTTAAATTCTATGCTGCATTTAACAGGGAGCCAATGAAGGGAAGCTAAAACAGGAGAAATGTGATCTCTCTTTTCGTCCAGATAAGTGTGCCCTGGCAAAGCAGGAATCTCAGTATTTGGGGTTTGCAGTTGGAAAAGGAGTGATCCGGCCCCTTGTGGGGAAAGTTACTGCTATAATGTCAGCTGAAAGACCAAAGACAAAGTCCCAAGTCAAGTCATTTTTAGGCCTGGCGGGTTGGTACAGACGGTTTATTCCAGGATTTTCAACACTTTAAGCTCCTCTTACTGATTTGGTGAGGAAGAACCAGCCCATCAAGGTTCAGTGGACCAGGGAGTGTGAGGAGTCATTTCAAGCCATGAAGGGTGCACTGTGTCAGGAACCAGTACTGAGGAGTCCGGACTTTCAGCAGCCTTTTATTTTGCAGACCGATGGATCTGATTTGGGTATTGGTGCAGCTCTTCTGCAGGGGCAACCTGATAATCTCCAGCCTGTTTTGTACATCAGCAGGAAACTCAACAAGCATGAAGTCAAGTATTCAGTGGTGGAGAAGGAATGCCTTGCCATTAAATGGGCCCTGGATTCTCTTTGCTATTACCTGCTGGGGAGAAGATTTTTCCTGGAGACCGATCATCGTGCCCTGTCGTGGTTGCAGACAATGAGAGACACTAATTCAAGGATCACAAGATGGTTTCTTGCCATGCAGCCCTTTGATTTTGAGGTATTGTACAGTCGTGGCCAAAAGTTTTGAGAATTACATAAATATTGGAAATTGGAAAAGTTGCTGCTTACGTTTTTATAATACAAAATTGGCATATACTCCAGAATGTTATGAACAGTGATCAGATGAATTGCATAGTCCTTCTTTGGGTTAGAATGACATGTTAAAAGGAGGGTGATGTTTGAAATCATTGTTCTTCCATTGTTAACCATGGTGACCTGCACAGAAACGTGTGCAGCCATCATTGCGTTGCATAAAAATGGCTTCACAGGCAAGGATATTGTGGCTACTAAAATTGCACCTAAATCAACAATTTATAGGATTATCAAGAACTTCGAGGAAAGAGGTTTAATTCTTGTTAAGACTGCTTCAGGGCGTCCAAGAAAGTCCAGCAAGCGCCAGGATTATCTCCTAAAGAGGATTCAGCTGCGGGATCGAAGTGCCACCAGTGCAGAGCTTGCTCAGGAATGGCAGCAGGCAAGTGTGAGCGCATCTGCACGCACAGTGAGGCGAAGACTTTTGGAAGATGGCCTGGTGTCAAGAAGGGCAGCAAAGAAGCCACTTCTCTCCAAAAAAAAAACATCCGGGACAGATTGATCTTCTGCAGAAAGTATGGTGAATGGACTGCTGAGGACTGGGGCAAAGTCATATTCTCAGATGAAGCCTCTTTCCAATTGTTTGGGGCATCTGGAAAAAGGCTTGTCTGGAGAAGAAAAGGTGAGCGCTACCATCAGTCCTGTGTCATGCCAACAGTAAAGCATCCTGAGACCATTAATTTGTGGGGTTGCATCTCATCCAAGGGAGTGGGCTCACTTACAATTTTGCCCAAAAACACAGCCATGAATAAAGAATGGTACCAAAACACCCTCCAACAGCAACTTCTTCCAACAATCCAACAACAGTTTGGTGAAGAACAATGCTTTTTCCAGCACGATGGAGCACCGTGCCATGAGGCAAAAGTGATAACTAAGTGGCTCGGCGACCAAAACGTTGACATTTTGGGTCCATGGCCTGGAAACTCCCCAGATCTTCATCCCATTGAGAACTTGTGGTCAGTCCTCAAGAGGCGGGTGGACAAACAAAAACCCACTAATTCTGACAAACTCCAAGAAGTGATTATGAAAGAATGGGTTGCTATCAGTCAGGATTTGGCCCAGAAGTTGATTGAGAGCATGCCCAGACGAAATGCAGAGGTCCTGAAAAAGAAGGGCCAACACTGCAAATACTGACTCTTTGCATAAATGCCATGTAATTGTAAAGAAAAAGCTTTGAAACGTATAACGTGCATGTAATTATATTTCAGTACATCACAGAAACAACTGAAACAAAGATCTAAAAGTAGTTTTGCAGCAAACTTTGTGAAAACTAATATTTGTCATTCTCAAAACTTTTGGCCACAACTGTACAGGCGAGGAAAGGACAACTGCATAGCAGATTACCTCTCTAAGACGCCACAGGTGTCGTCTCCAGAAGGGGGAGTAAATGTCATGGAGTAGCCCATGCCATCTAATGGTATTGAAACCAGAATGGAGGCGCTTCCAGTATAAAGTGTGAGCTCCAGGCGTGAGAGATCCATTTTGTGGTTTGGGCCTGGAAGGGTAACAAGTCCTACAGCTCTATAGCTAAGGGCCTAGCCTTTAGCCTGAGATTGTTTTAGCTCCCAAAAGACGTTTTTGTAGTTTGTTATTTTGTTAGAGTTTTTAATCTTTTTCTCCAGATTTTGCATTTTTGCACCAGGCACTTGTCACTTTACTGGTGGGATAATAGAGTTAAATACCCGGAGTTGCTGACTTTCCTTCCACCACCCAACCAAAACCTTACAGGGGCTATATGCAATTTTCTTAAATTTAAACTCACGATTGACACCTGTGGCCAAAAAACAGAACTGCTCTTCTTTTCTGCTCGCCCTCGCAGCCCGCGCTCCTACGACGGTCGTTCTCAATCTTTGATCTTTTTCGGGCACTTGTCAGGGGTTTAACTTTTTTTGTCTTATGTGGAGTTACTGTTGGTGTCAAAGTTGTCCTTGGTCTCTTCTGTGTATTTGCACAATCCATTGAACTGCTTGCGAGTGCTGACTAGCGGTGGTGGCAGAGTGATCTGAAACATTTAACATGAACGCGCTTGATGTGACATCTGCAGACAGCCCGGGAAAATCCGACCCAATAGAAAATAGTAGAAATTGGATACAGGCTTATAGGTGCACCCACTGTGAGCTGACAAGGTGTCAGTATGCTCATCAGGAGATGTTTGAGTAATAAATTGTCAAATAAAAAGGTAATTTTTACGTTTATTTTGGGGAAAAAGTTGCATATAGCTCCTTTAAGCTGTTAGATCAGTAAGGTTGGGTAGGGAGTTCATGGCAACCCTGTTCCCTCTATGTTTCTGGCCAGACATGTTTGAAATAAATACTTAAACACCTTCTGGGACTCAGTCTTTTTTATTTTGGAACCCTGAAGTATTTTCTGCCATAACACACCTTTTTAATATTTTTAAAAACTCACGTTTCCGTTTTTATCTCTGGCCCCACTCCCACCGTTGGCAGAGAAATTGGTCATTTTAGCAGTGTTGTGACACAGAGTGAACAAATTTTGGTCTGTTTACATAACCATCAATAATTATCATCAATAATTTAATAAAATATAATTATTGATGAAGTTAAAGTTTTAATCTATTTAATATAATATAATTAATGTCAGGGGCACCAGCTTTGAGAAGCAATACACCAGACAGCCAGTCTCTTCTGAAAGGTATAAGTTCAAACACCGTAGACAATACTTTTACACATACACCAAGTAATCGCAGAAAACTTTTCTTTAAGCTAAGGGGAATTTCTTAAGAAAATAGATCAACCTTACAGCCAAAACATTTTATCAATAATTCCCATCTATTCTGAAGCATGCAACTAACTACTACTGACCTTAGAAAACAAATATGTGAAAATTAAACACCACAATTGACACCAAGGATATCAGGGACAAACAGACGGCTCCCCTTTCAGCAGGGGAAGGGAGGTGAGGGTTTGTCCAGAAAGATAGGTGGCTGATCCCTCACTCCAGGGTGCTCAAGTAAGAGATAGCCTGTAGGACAAGGGCCATAACTTATCTCTGGGCAAAGATGGAGTACAGCACATGGAGTGTAAGGAGACAAAGGGCCATAAAACTAGCTTTGGCTAAAATGGAGCAGATGGTGTGAACTGTCCATGTGGAAGGCCAATGCTTTAACTAACAGACAAAGAACAATGGAGTTAACGTTTCAGCTAACAGACCAGCTAACGCCCGACTCAGCCGGCCAGGTGATCAGAGAGTGAGAGAGAGTGGAACAAGGAAAAGAGAGAAAGAAAAAGAGTTGGATCCGCTCAGGATAAAAACCAGTTTAAAACAAAACAAACGATTCAGCTCATAAACTTATGCGTGCAGCGATGCTAAATGAGCAAACAGGTACAGCGCTTAAAAACACTTTAACCAACTATGAACGAGCTCTAACTTGCCCGAACTATATTTTCCCTATTTATCTGCCCAGACACAAGATTAGGATAATTGAACCGGTTCAGTCCTACTTTGCTTGGAGGGAGGTCCAGTTCACAAAGAGGAAAGCAAAATGTGTATGTTGTTGAGCAAAAGGGGAGAAACAAAACCTTTCACAGGGGTTCTTCAGAATCTCGGTCTGGCTGCCTGATGTCCAGCTGGTCCCTGCTATTGCACTCAGCCCTGATTTTAACTCACATATTGGACTGGGGCCTTGCCATACCTCATTCATACCTATTATTTTTAGCAAAGAGCGGATCAAAATCCTAAACCTAACAAGTGTAACCCAAATAATCTCAGACAGTTGCCAAAAGTCCCACTTTAAGTCAGTCAAACAGTCACCCCATCTGCAATCACTATTAATATGGCACTTTTAAATGTTTGCTCTCTGTTGAATAAAAGTTCTACTATCAATGATCTGATTTTAGGCCATACTCTTGATTGTTTATTTTTAACGGAAACATGGCTGAGTGCAGATGCCCCTGTTGTTCTTACAGAGGCCTCCCCACCAAATTTTAACTTCACTTTTTCCACGAGGAGTAGCAAAAGGGAAGGCGGTACTGCTTTTATAAGTTTGTCAATGCTTTCTGCCAAACCTGTTTTATTTGACAATTTTACCACGTTTGAATATAATGCAACTGTTTTTAGCACTCCCCAGATTTTATGCGTCACAGTTTATAGGCCTCCCAAAAAGAGCACAGCTTTTATTCAAGAATTTTCAGATTTTTTAACAACTCTGCACAACTTTTACGAAAAGATCATTTTAGCTGGTGATTTTAATGTACATGTGGATATCCTTTTAGACCAGGGGTGGGGAACCTTTTTCTTATGAAAGGGCCATTCAACTTTTTTAATAGTTCTCGGAGGGCCATGCGATGATAAACACAAACCAAGGGATGCAAAATAAGGAACAATAAAGTCTATAAATGCTGTGTTCTAAGCCTTGTGATTGCTGAATTTGCGCACATCAGACTCACCTAATGAGATGGCTGGAACTGTTTTTCTTTGGCAAGATATTTGATGTCAGCTGGTAGGGTTGATGATGCGATTCGAAGCTGGTTTTCCAAGTTTGGGTCAGTCAGTCTTGAGCGGAAGCGACTCTTTGCAAGTGTCAGTTTTGAGAACAGCTGTTCACATAGGTAGGTTGTCCCAAATAGAGATGCAAACTTCAGGGCATGTCTCCTCAGGTTGGGAAAAATCCTCTGCACAGATGTACAGTTTGTAAAAGTCTAGCAGAGAGAGGTTGTTGTACTTAGCTTTGAGCTCTGTGTTATTTTGCATTTCAATTATTTCCATTTAGAGGTTGTCTGGCACATCAGATGGTTGCACATTAAACGGCATAGCAAACATATCCAGTTCATTTTGAATATTTTTCACATCTTGAAACCTGTTCTCAAATGCCTGGGTGAGTTTTGCACACTCAGCGGCATATTCAGTTCTAAAATCAGGCTTTTGCTCTTGCAGGGTGGGAAAGTGCACAGTGTTTTCCTGTTCCAGTTGTTCTTGCCACAGCTTTAGCTTCATTTCAAATGATTTCACATGTGAAAGCAGAGAGCTGATGAGCTGGTTGGGACCTTGCAGCTTGATGTTGAGCTCTGATAGGTGCTTGGTGATGTCCACAATGAAGGCCAGGTCACTGAGGAACTTGTCATCATTGAGCTCCATGACAGCTTTACCCTTCATCTCCATGAACTGTCGGATTTCTTCCCGCAGTGAATAAAACCATACGAGCATATTTGCACAGCTCAGCCAGGGCACTTCACAGTGATAAACAAGATCTCCGTAATCTGACTCAAGCTCGGAAAGGAGCTCTTTAAACTGGCGGTTGTTCAGCCCTCTATTTTTGATGAAGTTTATTGCTGACACCACGGTTTTCATCACGTTGGAAAGCTTCAGGGAATGTGCACAAAGACTCTCCTGATGTATGATACATTGGCATACAATTAAATCACTTGCATCCAGACCCAAACGACTCATTTCTTTTTTTACTAATGCAGTCAGTCCTTTCTGAGCACCAACCATCGCAGGTGCTCCATCAGTGGCGATCCCGCTCAGCTTTTTGAACGGCAGTTCAAAATTGTTCATGGCCACAACAACTTGTTGAAACAAGTCCTCACCTTTAGTAGTGCCGTGCATGGCTTGCAAAGACAGCGACTCCTCCCACGTTTCAAAATCGGTGGTAATTCCACGCACAAAAAAGGCGAGCTGCGCTGTGTAAGTGATGTCTGTCGTCTACTCACAGGCCAAACAAAAATATTAAAAGTTTCTTGCAGTGTCCTTCAGTGTTTTTTTAATATCTTGAGCCATATCAGCGATCCTATCGGACACGGTTCTTCGAGACAAACTGACGCTTTTAAATAATTGCACCTTGTCGGGGATGAGCAGCTACAAGGCACTCCTTTACAAACTCCCCTTCAGCATGGGGTTTCAGCTTCTTCGCTATTAATGCACTCACCGCAAAACTTGCACGCGTAATATTATCTCTGTCAGTCTGTGGACGTGTGAAAGCTGCTTGTTGAACAATCAAAGATAGACGGAGTATGGAGAGTGGATTGTGCCACGGATAGGCTAACCAGACAAAGGAAAAGGCGCAGCCTAACCTCACGTCGCCGCCTCAACCTCTGAAATTGCAATGGGATTTTACTTTGGCTGCTAACGTCAGATGGGCGGTGACTTGGCGGCGACGTCATGGAGTGAACGTCTACTGGCGGCGATGTCACGGCGGCGTACTTCAGAATTACGTGTCAGTAAACTTAATGGGATGAGCTGCTGCTGAGATCTCGGGAGAGCTGTGCGTAAGTAATATGGCGGTAAACTGGTAAAACAAACAAACTCGGGTAAAAACAAACCATAACATTTGAGCCAAATATAGCAAACGTTTAGTAATAATAACCATTATTTTGTATTTCTCCATAAACAAACTGGACGAGGAAACCTTGCACAGCCTGGAAAGCTACTTGGACGAGTGCTTTGACAACATTGTTATGGGCAAGCCACAGAAATCCACCTCTGCTGTGCCGACAAGCACACCATCACAAAAACGCACCCGTTCTGAGGCCAGCACCTCCACCATCTCTCCAGAGAAAAGCTACAGCGATGTCCTGGACTCAATAGATAAGAAGCTAACCAGCCTAGATGCCCGTCTGGGCCTGGTAAGGGTTCTCCATAAAGAATTTCAAGCTCTAAGGGAATCCCTGGAGTTCAGCCAACAACAGGTAGCATCGCTCGCTGCAGAAAACCAAACGTTTAGGGAGAGTGTAAAGAAACTCACCGAGGGGATGACGCAGCTGTCCGGAGAAAGTAAGAGGATGAAAGAAACTATCTTGGATATACAGGCCAGGGAAATGCGGGACAATCTTGTTTTTTCCGGGATCCCAGAACAGGCTGAGGACGACGCTGAATCCACCGTCTGAGATTTTCTCCAACATCAGTTAAAGCTCCCAAGCGACACGGTAAAAAACATCACTTTTCACCACGTTCACCGGCTCGGAGGTAAGAAGCCCAACAACAGCCGGCCGCGACCTATTGTTGCTAAATTCAAGCATTACAAGCAAAAAGAGCAGGTCAGAGGCCAGGGCAGAGAGCTGCAGGGAACGAATTACAGCGTTAATGATCAATATCCAAAGGAGATCCTGGATAGAAGGCGCGTTTTGTTCCCAATCAGGAAGAAATATATCAGTGAAGGCACCAGAGCTACAGTAGCGGTAGATAAACTGTATGTTAATGGGCAGCTGTTCAGGGACCCCCAGCTAACTCCTTGGCTTTATCAGTCATGTAACACTGGTCGGATAAGAGTTGTTTTATCAGTCAACTATAATGTAATGTTAGCACAGCTCTGTAAAGTTGTTTACATTACTCAATGTGAGCGGGGCCAGGGCTAATCACTAGGATACTGGCTCTTTTTTCTTTTCTCATCTTCACATGTCTATCACCAAATGTCTTTGTCACTCCTTTTTCCTTCTTTTATCACTCACACACACACAAAAAGATTTTTTTTCAAAATATAACTTTCTTTCTCTCTCACCCTTCACAACTTTCTTCTATTTCTCTCTTTCTTATATCTCGGCTTTTGGATTTTCAATCAGGCAACCCCAAGCACAAACTAATAATACACCTGTGTTTATCTGTTTCTATGGTGATATGGACTTTACAACTTTTATCTCAAAACTATGACTACTCTAAGGTTTGTCACGTGGAATGTTCATGGAGCTGGAACCAGAGAGAAAAGAGTTAAGATGTTTAACCAGCTTAAAAGATTGAAGGCAGATGTCGTCTTATTACAAGAAACCCATAAATCTACCTCAGCTGCATATGATCTTAAATCCCCTCAGTTTCCTAATGTGTTTTCTGCATGCTATAACTCCAGACAAAGGGGAGTAGCAATATTAATAAATAAAAATGTAAATTTTACAGTAATAGATACAGTTACAGATCCAGAGGGTAGATTTATTATAATAAAACTATCTATACATAACCAAAAGTTATGTATTGTCAGTATATATGGTCCAAATGTTGATGACCTCATTCTTTCATTCCTTCTTCTCGGTGCTCCTTGAACACATGGATTGCTCACTTCTTCTTGGGGGCGACCTCAACTTGGGTTTATATGAAGAAATAGACAGGCTCAGCACAGCAGGGACTCAGCGCAGCTGGAAATCTATAGATATAGTCAAACAGTACATGAGCGATTATGGACTTTGTGATGCATGGCGATCTCTTCAGCCCAAGGACAAAAAATATAATTTCTTCTCAAATGTCCACCATTCATATTCTCGACTGGATTATTTGTTAGTCAGCAGCTCACTGTTGACTGACATTTCAGACACTGAGATACACCCTATAGCTGTTAGCGATCATGCTCCTGTTTCTCTAACTTTAGTAAATAAAACAGAAACACCTCAAAGCAAAAATTGGAGATTTAATATATCCTTACTTAAGGATAAATAATTTATTAAATATTTCAAAAAAGAGTGGGCCTCATATTTGGAATATAACGGCCTCCCTGGTACGTCGCCATCCATTCTTTGGGTGGCAGGAAAAGCTGTGATTAGAGGTAAAATAATCTCATTCTCATCAAATAAAAAGAAAATGGAAAAAAAAACGTATTCAGGAATTAGAAGAAACTATTAATTCATTAGAAGCTTCTCTAGATGAGGAGAGACTAGGCAAAATCCGTAAAGCAAAGCTAGAATTAAATCAAATTATTAATAAACAGACCCAGTTCTTATTTCAAAGACTTAGGATAGAAAACTTTGAACAAGGTAATAAATCAGGTAGATTTTTGGCTAACCAGCTTAAAATTAATAAAGAAAAAACAACTATATCTGCTATTAAAGATCAGACCGGGAATACAGTATATGATCCTGGAAGAATAAACAACACATTTAAAGAATTTTACAAGGCTTTATACTCACCAGAGATAAATCCATCAGATCATGAAATTGAACAATTTTTTGATAACATAACACTACCTAAATTATCTGAAAGTCAAGCGATGGCCCTGGATTCACCACTAACTTCTGTCCAGAATCCAACTAATACACAACTGCAGTCAGGGAATATTACCTATTCAGGTATCAATGTCTCACCAAGACTGGCAGATTTAATAACGCTAAACTACATCCCACTTTTAAAAAAAGTGGAAGATGATCTTGCTAGATGGAAATCCCTACCCATATCACTTATGGGAAGGGTTGCTTCAATAAAAATGATGGTTTTGCCCAGAATCAACTACTTATTCTCAATGATCCCAAGTAAACCATCACTAGACTGGTTTAGATCTCTGGACTCCTCTATCTCTAAATTTCTTTGGAAAGATAAACCCCCACGTATCAGCTTAAAAACACTGCAGAAGACCAAAGAAAAAGGAGGTCTAGATCTACCAAACTTCCATCATTATTTCTTAGCCAACAGGCTCCAATACATATCAAGATGGTTAAAACATAGCTACCTAGACGAGTCCTGGATAGACGTAGAACAGACACTATGTAATAAGATTAAACTTTCAGATCTACCATTTATTAGCTCAAATATAAAACAATATGAATGCTTTAAAAGCATAAATATCAGCTCCTCTCTGACAGTATGGTGGGAGTTTCTAAAAATGACCGAGTCCACAATAATCCCATGCAGACGTACACCCATCTGGAATAACCCCCGACATCTTGCAAAAAAAATGTATGATAAGTTTCCCAGTCTGGAGGTGCAATGGAATTGAATACCTGGAACATATATTTGAAGGAACAGACTTTATCCCATTTAATACATTAATTACACAATATGGAACTGATAAAAACAAATTCTTAGAATATCAACAAATTAAATCTATTATTAAAGGTAAATCAGGCTCAATACAGCTGAATTACAAATTCCAGCAAGAGTTTTAGATTTTCTTAATCTCAACCCCCCCAAATTGCTGTCTAAAATATACAAAACTTTATCTACATTAGATGAATCAATAGCCATCCCTATTTCAAAATGGGAGGTGGATTTATCAGCCAGCTTTGACCAAAACGTCTGGTCTCAGATATGTTTAAGAACCTTTAAAATAACAAAAAATCCTCAATTGCAATTAATACAATACAAAATCCTTCATAGAGTAAACTATACAGGTCAACGAATGTTTAGGATGGGTTTTACATCGTCTAATACCTGCTAACAATGCACAAGCAATATACCAGATACTTATGTTCATGCGCTTTGGTTCTGTCCACCGGTTAAGAAATTTTGAACTCAACCCCGGGTGTCTAGTGTCTTTTGTGTTTTGAGAGTAGAGCGAATGTAAGGGTGGGTTTAGTTCCCCTTCTGGGATGGGGCTGGGGGGACTGCCTTGGGGTCCGTGGGGTGTCCTGGGTCCCAATTTTAATATAAAACTTAGACACTCCCACTTATAACATTGTCACGCGACACATATGTAGGGACTTTGGGGTGGGCACACTTTTCAGCATCCAGAGGGGGAGCGGTTCAATCAGCTTCACCTCTGGTGCCGGGGCCCACTGTTAAACCACATATAGACACTGAGGGCTCGGGGTGGGGGTTGGGGGATGTGTAGCTGCCTTCCCCACATCCCACCCCTCTGCTTTAAATGCACATTATAACAACATGCATCAACACCATACTCGAGCGGGAGGATGGAGGCTAGGGTTCTTTTCACACCCCTGTTCGCTACCGGCCATCAGGGGTTGGGGTCCGGAGGAGGAACAGGCGGTCTGGTCTGGGTCCTGGGCTGTCGGGCTGCTTTGCCACTGTGGGGCCCTTGGCGGTCTGCTTGTCTCTGTCCTAGAAGGTAGGGAGTCCATCTCCCGGGTCCGGGGGCTGGTGGCTCTACCAGGGCATCGGTACCTAGACCTGGGAGCATAAAGTGTGCATGGGGTGTGTTTAAGAGGGAGGGAACGTATGACTGTGTCTGTATGTCTTTGTCTACCTGTCAGGTTGGATCTTGGTCTGCCCCCTCACCTGGCGCACCTCAGGCCTTACACTTAATGGGGGGCCCATTTCCCCTCCGTCACTCCCCGCCGGTGACGGGGGCCCCTGCCTGCCGGTGCATCGGTGGTCAATCCGGTTCGGACCTGGTGCGTGCCTGGCCGGTCCTGGGGGGGCCGGTGTGTCGGTCGGCCGATGCGCTGGGCCGATATCTTCCTTTGGTTGGTTGGGGCACCTCTTTTAGAGGTGCCAGGTTTGGGATTGTTGGGTGGTGCCTGCTCGGTGGTTCGGCGGGATGCGGATCCGGCGTCTCTGCTCGTTTGATCACCTGTTCTGTGCGCACTGTGCGTGGCCGGTTCATTGGCGGGTTGGACCGGCCCTGGCCCTCGTTGGATGCCTGGTCTCGCCGCCCTGCATTGCGCGGGATCAGGACCCGGGAGCTGGTACAACTTGGTGTCCGGATGCTGGCTGAGCCCGGCCTGGGGATGCTATCTGTCCCCTGCGGCTATCGGTGGAGCGCTGGGATGTTGGCGGTGGGGATTGGCCTAGGTTGGAGGCGGTGCGTGGCGGCCCCTGCAGTGCCGAGGGCCCCTTGTCGGCCGGTCCCTTGTCGGGTCCCTGCTGGGGGGTTGGGTGCCCCTGGGCCCCGGCTCTCCCGGTCCATTGACCGGCCCGCCCTGGCGCGGCCGGTTGCCGGTGGGGCCCGTGGGCTCGTCACTGCTGCCCCCCGGGCCCCTGCATAGTGGCCGCTGGATGTTCCCCTGGGGTTCTCCTTTGCTCCACTCTTGGGGGATGCGGTCGGCCCCACCCGGGTCCGCCTGGGGCTCTGGG
Organism: Valencia hispanica; assembly: GCA_963556495.2. Lineage (NCBI taxonomy): Eukaryota > Metazoa > Chordata > Actinopteri > Cyprinodontiformes > Valenciidae > Valencia > Valencia hispanica. The sequence goes on from OY747709.1 coordinate 4,378,397, forward strand.
GGTCCTTTGGTCGTCTTTGCTCAGATATCCTTCATGTGTGCATCGATTCCTGGGAGACGGATTGATGCCTGCTCACACCAACTATCGAACACTCTTATGGAGAAACCTTATATGCACCAGCATGCTAACACACACACATAGATGTGGGGTCTCTGGTGTTTAAGGATATATTCTTGGGCTAAGGTTATCATTACTAGAGCTTGATTAATCGGTACCATGAGTTTTTCTGTGACATTGTTGTTGTATTTTTATATCTATTTTTGTGTGATGTGGTTGTGTAATTCTTAGTTCACAATGTTTGTTTTGTCGATGTTCCTTTTTCGTGTGTTGTTTTGTTATTCCCCTCTCTCTCCCGTCCTGTGGGTATGGAGGCAGACTTCAATGTCTTCCTGTGTTTTCTTTGTTCCCATTCCTCTCTTGTATTTTCAACTCACCCTCTCTCTTGACTTTGTGTTTCCTACCTCTCTTCTTCATCTTCCTTCTTTCTTCTCCTTAATTTTCCGTCTCCGTGTCCATAACATCAGGAAATAAAAAACCCAACAATTCATAATAAAGATTTTTCACACATATATCAAGTGGAGGACTATAGCAAAAGCTGTACTGCTCCGCTTGTGAAAGTAAATCTGTTGGGCTTCTACTTGGTACTCAGACACCAATTCTGAGCTCCACACTGCCAAACAGCACCTCAAAAAAACCCAAAAAACAATAATTACGTGTCAAATTATAATCGTGTCTCACCTGACGCCGCCTCATGAACGTGTCTCAACTGACGTCGCCTCATTAACGTGTCTCACCTGACGCCGACATTTCTTCTTTTTGTTTTATTGGCGGGTTGCAACTAGCGTCAGGTCTATTTCCGCCACCTACTGTGTAGGAGTGTGGGTCGTAGCGGGACAATATATGTAGTTTAAAAACAAAAACAAAAAAACACTAGCCTATATTCTTCTTATTAATCCACTTCCTCTTAAGGATTCCAAACCTAACCTATAAATACATTTTTCCCCACTCAAATTCTTTAAACTCAATACCCCATTTTTTTTACTTTTAACTTTTCTTCTAACTTCCTGTTTTCTATATACCTTGTGCAAACACATATTACATGATCTGCCGTTTCCCTGTCCTCTCCAAAATTACATAAACCTGTGTGATGTTTTTATGCCGTCTCAAGAACGTGTGTCAATGTTGAACCTGTTGGGGTTATTTTTTTCTCCTAGTAGGCTATTCTACAATTACAGAGGAGTTTAACATTCAGTTTGAAATTGTATTGACATTTTGATTTCCAAAATGAGACTTTTTGAAATAGCTGTATGCATAAGGGGTTTTAATCTGTAGCCTCTGCGTTAAAGAACCGTTATTATTTAACAACTCCACCATTAACACTGTTTTAAATGATTAACATTTAATCTGATTTTGATTTAAAAAATACTGTTGATACTCTTAAACATGGACTTATGACTTTATCTTAGTCGACAGAGGACGGTTTACTGTCAGGCAATTTATTACCCTTCTTAAACTCACAAATTACTGTGGATATTTTTATTGAATAGCCTTGTCTGCACAGTGCTTACCATTGACTTGTGTTGGCAGTGTCCAATTGAAAATTGCAAACAGGGATTTAGAATGCAAGTCAGCTTTGTTTCATTGCATCCCAATTCACATTAACCAAAAGATAATAATTTGTAATGCTCTTTTTATCAACCTTCTGTTGTCCAAAGTGCTTTATAAACATAAAACATCACAAGAGCTAATCACACTCAAGCAGTTACAGTACAATACAGGAAAATGGATAAGTAATAAAAATAAAACATTAAAAAGATAAATTATTAACAGATTAAAAGAAAATGTGTCACTGCATTGTGTGTTATAAGCCATCCTGAATACATGGGTTTTAAATTTAGCTTTAAAAAGCTGCAGATCCGAGAAGAGACGCAGATCAGGTGCCAACTTATTCCATAGGTTCAGAGCAGCAACTGAGAAAGCTCGGTCACTCCAATGTTTACATTTAGATGTGGGTACATTGAGTTGAAGCTGGTGGGATGATCTTAAAGCAATCTTAAAACAATGAAAAACTGATAAATAGAGTGGTGCTTGTCTGTTGAAGAGTTTTAAAATCAAATATTAAGGGCCAGCTTCACCTTCAGGGCTTCCTCGAGTATATCTTTTTGTTACTTCTGTTGCTGATATTTATTTCTAACATTTCTGTTATTGCTACTATTGCTGTAAGTATTGTTTTAAACAATATTAAGACAATATAACTAATACAATGCACATAATTTGAAGATGGTGGAAAATAAGAGAAATTCTACTAGATGGATAAAATAAAGGTAGAAGTTAAAGTTTTTTAGAGGATGAGGCAAACACCATCAGATGACCAGCATAACAGTGTTTGTTGCAGCATTTGAACTTGCAGGACAGAAAGGACAAGGAGAAAAAGGAGACAATTTAATATCTCGAGTTAGATTTGGACAATTATCTGGAAGACAACTAGTTCATAATTAGAAGGAAAAAAAATTACTTAGACATAAATGATCTTTTGCCTAGAAATTCAGGATGTAAAAGTTTTAGGGCTTTATTTCAGTTTCTAAAACAAAATCAGTATAAGAGGATATAAGGGTTTAATTTAATTTGTTTGAGCATCATTCCAGTCCACACTCCAAGCCAGTTGATGGCGGTAATGCATCAATTCTTTTTTTGCCAACCGCAATAACACTACAAAGTAGACCAGGCGTTGTTGGGGAGGCGGCATTATCCAGGTGTTAGTGGGAGGGGGCGTTAGACACACGTTAGTGAGCTTCTCCAAACGTACCGTAACATGACAGTCTCCTTAGACAGGTAATCCATGGCACAATCCACTCTTCATAGACGAAGAACACTGATTTTATCCAAGCGCACCTGTCCTTTCAACTCCTCAAGTTTACCATGTTTTGAACTGTAATGGCGTTCGAGATTCGCCTTTTTCATTACTGCCATCGCATCACCACACACTAAGCACACTGGCTTGCCTTTCACTTCAACAAAGAAAAAATTATTTGTCCATTTTTCCTGGAATACGCGGCATTCGGCATCCACCTTCCTCTTCTTGATCGCAGCCATGATTAATCCCTAGTTGTCTGTGTCAATCATCTCATGGTGTATTCACTGACCCTGAGCCTACCTTGGACATACAAATCCGTCTGTTTTATCGCTAAAAACAGATTTTTTTTCGGACAAAAAAAAATAAAAGATTCATTTTGGTCTGGAGGGCCGGTTAAAATGGTCTCCGGGCCGTACAGACGTTCCCCACCCCTGTTTTAGACCCTTTATCAACAGATTTTTTTTAAAATCCTAAATTATATTGATTTTAACCAGCATGTCACACAGCCGACTCACAACAGGGGAAACACTCTGGACTTGGTTATCACGCATCACCTGTCCACTACTGTGTCCTCTGTTGTTCACTTTGCGGTCTCTGACCATTACTAGTGTTTAACATCACTAGTCTTATTCAAGGGGAGACCTCTGGGAGAAGTGTCAGGAAGCGTCATCTAACCCCTGAAGTGGCTGCAGGTTTTCTTGAAGTTTTTGAAAAGAATCCTCCTATAGCTTTACCTGCCCCCTGTGATTTTATTGTCAATGACTTTAACAGATGTCTTCAATCTGCTCTTGACCTACTTGCTCCTCTAAAAACTAAAAGTTCACATTTAAAAATTTGCATCGCCATGGAGAAATGAAGACCTTAAAAAACTAAAAAGGAATTACAGTGTGGCAGAGAGAAAAATTGAGGAAAAATAAAATCACAATAAACCATCAAATATACACAGAAACTCAAATCATATAATAACGCAGTAAGAAATTCAAGAAATGCATACTTTTCCTAAATCATTTCATATAATGAACATAATCCCAAAACAAAATTTCTAACTGTGCTACTACTGCATTTCAGAATACCCCTTTGCGAGGAGTTTGCAGACCACTTCAGAGGGAAGGTAGACACTGTCCGATGTAATATTTTATCCTCTCAATGTAACATGGTTTTAGACAAATCTGATCGTGTGTCTCTACCAGAGGGAATGCTGGGCAGTTTTGTCCTTGTGGAAGCTGAGATTCTTGACAAGGTTTTCTCCTCAGTGAGGCCCACCTTTTACACACACAATTCCAACCTCTTTTTTTAAGCAACGATGATTTTAACCCTGATGAATTGCTCACTTCTGACGATGGTCTTTCCTGCCTGCAATTAAAGGGGCGGTAGTGAGGCCACTGTTGAAGAAGAGAAATTTAGATTTAAATGATTTTAACAATTTTAGACCGGTATCTAACTTACTGTTTATATACAAAATTTTAGAGAAGCTTTTTTTTAATTCTACTTAATGATTTTATTAATGAACACAATGTCCTGGAGAAATGTCAGTCTGGTTTCAGGGTGAACACAGCACAGAGACAGCCCTCTTGAAGATTTTAAATGATTTCAGATTAAACTATGATGCACAGAAGGTGACAGTGTTGGTTCTACTGGATCTAAGCTCTGCCTTTGATACAGTGGGCCACACTATTCTTTTAACCCGTTCAAAACAGATTGGCCTCTCTGGTGCTGTTCACAAATGGTTTACATCCCATCTCTGTCAGGTTTGTGTGTTTGAAATAGGACCCAAAATGCAGAACTTCTATGTTTTAGATTTAATTAAATAATAAATAACAAAACTTACAAAATAATGACGAGAAAGCCAGGGAACATGGAGACCAGGGAACGCGGGAAGACAGACCAGGGAACGCGGGAAGACAGACCAGGGAACGCAAGAACCAGGAAGGGAGGAAAGACAACGAACCAGCGAGTTGTGACTGAGAGAGGACCGTATTTATACTGAGGGGAGTGTGAGGATGTGAGCAGAAAGAGCTGAGGACTAATTAAGGGAAGCGGTTGCAGCTGAGAGGGAGTGAGCAGGTGAAACTAATTAGCAGCTGGTATGGAAGGCAGAATGGCTAGGAAACTGGGAGGAAGACCAAGAGCAAAACATGAGGACTAGACAGAGGATAATACTAAAGAGGAATACAAAATAGAAAGGAGCAAAGGGTGAAAAACATCTAAGAACAAGGAGAAATATGGAAACAAGAAAGTGCAGAAATAACTAGTAGAAACAAAGAATAACTAAACACGATAATAGAACTAAATAAGGAAAATAACTAACAAAACACAAACACCTAGGAACCATGACAATCTCACAGACAGGACTTTTATAGTACGTGTAGATACCTGTTCCTCTACGGTCCACAACAGAGGCGGAGCCAGACATTTTATACACCAGGGGCTTAGCCCTAAAGGGTAGTTATGCATGTGGGATGGGGGGGGAGGTTGTTTCAGAATTGACTGAAAAAAGTGCTGTGAAGTTGAACATTTATTAGGCTGTGTTTTGAGTTTTTTTCGACAAGAATAACCTGATATAATAAAGAAATATATCACATATGCAGGACACCTTAAAATCAATTATTAATTAAGCAAAAAGGCAGAACAAAATCAGGGCTGTATCAAGACACGAGGAGTAAACCCCAATTCAACCAGACCCAAAACTGATCCGAAATTAAAACAGGACTATAACACTTCCAAATCAGGACTACTTAAGACTTAACCAAGACAGAACCAGAATCAATACTAGATGATAGCATCACTTTGAATTTCAGTAGTAGCACTTTGAAATTCAGAAATTACTGAAAAACATGCTGTGCGGTTATAGATTTATTGGGCTTTCTGTTGAATTTTTTTCAACAATCATAACTTCATAAAAGAAGAAAAAAACTATATCACATATGCAGGACACCTTAAACTAGATTATTAATTAAGCAACAAAGAAGAGCAAAACCAAGGCTCTATCAAGACACCAGGACTAAACCCCAATTCAACCAGACCCCAAACTAATCCGGGATTAAAACAGGACTATAACAGTTCAAAATCAGGACTACTTTAGGACTTAACCAAGACAAAACCAGAACCAGAATCAAAACCAAATGATTGTAGCTCTGACAATCATCATAGACCTGCACTAGTCTGTCAACACCTCTTTATTGTGTCAACATGAGACCATATCTTCGAAGCTTGAGTTTTGCAAACCTATCTAACATTTTCAGGGTCAATATTATTCAAGTATTCCTTTTCAATAGATAATATGGCCAATTCCTTCAGCCTCTCTTGTCCCATGGTTCTCCTTAGCCACGTGTGGAGACGACGCAAGACACTAAGAGAGCACTCACAGCTGCAGCTACTGACAGGAATGGTTAGTGCAATTCCAAAGATGACCTTCAGAGTTGGGAACATGTCCTCGTCAAGCAAGTGGAAGGCAGTTGTAATGTTGTATATGTCCTCTCTTTCCATTTTTCTTTTCATAAAGTTTTTTGCCACAACAAGTTCTTCAGGCTTTATCGTCACAGTCCAAACAGTCCAAGGTCCTTTTGCAGTTCCTTAAACTTTGTTTGGTTTACCAGGGAGGTGAATGTGTACACGTTTTCCAAATGTCCAAACAAGTCAGAAGCAGCTGGGATAGCCTTGCATGTATGGCAAAGGACAAGGTTGAGCTCATGTGCATAGCAGTGCACATATACTGCTTCAGGGTGTCTGTGTCTAAAACGGGCCTGCACACCACCCACTGCACCACTCATGACAGATGCCCCGTCATTGGATTGAGCAACACAAAGTAAGTCATTAAGCGTGTAATACTGCTCTTGAATAGCATCTGTAATGCACTGTGCATCAAACCTTTCTAGTTTCTATAAACCAAGAAAACACTCTTTGATATGGCCTTCACACACAAAACGTATACAAACGTCAAGCTGTTCGGTGTGCCCATCTCTAGCCTCATCAGCCATAACAGAGTACATCTTAGCTTCCTTCATCTCTTTAACTATATTTCCAGTTATTTCATGTGAAATACTGGTTATCATCTCATTTTGTGAAAAATGAGACAGATGGGTAGTATGTAAGACAGGTGTGTAGTTTTTCAATAATGGATCACAATTTTTCAGTAGCTCCATGCACTCAAGGAAGTTCTCTTGATTATGACTGGTGGACTCCTGCTCATCATGGCCACAGAATGGTATTCCTTATTTTCCAAGGAAACTGGTTACAGCTAAGATCCTGTGGAGATACTGTCGTCTCTCTGAAATCTCTGCTGCATTTGCTGATCTAAGTTGCTTAACAGCATCACCTTGTTTTTTTGTGTTTTAAAGCTGTGCCAGCACATCATAGAAGACAAATGGCTGGAACTCTTCGTGGTCCCTAAAAGCATCTAAAGCCCTTTTCCAATTGCAGAACCCTGAATGACTGAGGCTATCTTTTTTTTATAGTGTTCTGCTTCCCAAAAATGCAATATGAAAAACAGAAAGCCAAGTTCCTCACAACAGAATACTAACCATTTAAATTGTTCAAACCAACTCTTATTGAATGCACTCTACTGGCCTCCAAACTGGTTCAGTGGTTACTGTGGGAGGACATTTTGACTTGGACCACTTTCTGGAGTTCCTAAATCATCTCCTGCTGCTCCTTCCAGTAAACCTCCTTCAGCTGTCCTTAACGCTCCACCTGCTGCTTCCTGCTGTGATGCTGCTGTGTTTTGGTTCTCTCTCTCTTTCCTGGTTTCCCCTGACCTATCTGAATGATCAGAAAGAAAATCATTACTATTTAATTATACTTCTATATTGGTCTTTCTGAGTCACTAGTTTACTTTGTACCATATTATTTTTTAATTATATCAAATAAGTAGACCATTTAGAATCAGACAGGTTTATATAACTATTTAGCCTACTTTTGCAACCAAGCCTGCATGACTTAATAAATCTAGAATTAGAAAAATAAACCTAATAAGATACACTAGGGAACATGTTGTGTTTTGGCAACAAACTGTATTTGACTAAATGTCTTTCTCACCTGGCTCTTGTTCATCTCTGTTCTGTCCTCATTCTCCTCTCCCTCTCTGTTCATCTCTCTCCCTCTTTGTGCTAGCAATCAAGCCAAACATCAAGAACATCAAATATACAGTTGAAACCAGATATTTACATACACTTCAGATAAAAACACAAACACTTTTTTACTGTCAAACATCAAATCAGACTAAATGCTTATTTTTTTAGATTGATAAATATAAAAACATTTGTTAAATTTAAGAATAAAGAGAGAAATTGTATGTATTTCTTAATTGCAAATGGCACCCAAATTGTATCCAAAATTAAGCCACACTTGTGGAGTTCCACAGTTCTTTTCCTGATGTCTTGGTTGATTAGTCTTGATTTTCCCATGTCAAAGAAACAGGCTCTGTGTTTTGGGGGTGGCCTAATATGCATCCACAGGTGTGCCACCAATTAACTCTAATAGACTCTTGTTACCTATCAGAAGCTTCTTAAGCTCAGATGAAACCATCTGGAGTTTTCTTTTTAATTAAAGACACAATTAACTTAGTGTATATATACATTCCTAAATTTGATGAAAGGGATAAAAAAAAAATAGATAACTCGCGCTCTCTCTCTTTATTCTGACATTAAACTAATTCAAAAGATATTTCAATATTAATTTATCTAAAACAAAAAAGTTTACTCTAAATTGATGTAAAAAAAATTTAAATGCTTATTCCTGAAGTGTATGCAAATATCTGGTTTCAACTGTCAATATAGTGCTGTGTATTGAAATTCTTCTTGTTTTGCATAGAAATATATTGAACGACATACAAAGCAGTAAATATATAATAAAATTTACCAGAGATTTTTCTTTCAAAGAAGCCCCTTATGTCCATTGTTGTGTACATCAGTACATAACTGAAAACTATTTAGAATGCTTTATTTAGCCGTGGTAACAACTGAAAATATGAAATAAACACACATGTAAGCTAAAAAAAACAGCATTGTTGTTCGGCTTTTGATTTTGCTATTTGTTGATTCACCCAAAGAGCAAGTAACGTAATATGGGTCAAGTGAGCAGTTTGATATCAATCATTTGTGATACACCATCATATTTACATTATTTGACTTCCAGGTTGTTCTCTTGTATTTTCTTTATCCCCTATGCTATCTTCAATTCCCTCTTTCCCTTTAATATATATATATATATATATATATATATATATATATATATATATATATATATATACAGGTCCTTCTCAAAAAATTAGCATATTGTGATAAAGTTCATTCTTTTCCATAATGTAATGATAAAAATTAAACGTTCATATATTTTAGATTCACTGCACACCAACTGAAATATTTCAAGTCTTTTATTGTTTTAAAACTGAGGATTTTGGCATACAGCTCATGAAAACCCAAAATTCCTATCTCAAAAAATTAGCATATCATGAAAAGGTTCTCTAAACGAGCTATTAACCTAATCATCTGAATCAACTAATTAACTCTAAACACCTGCAAAAGATTCCTGAGGCTTTTAAAAACTCCCAGCCTGGTTCATTACTCAAAACCGCAATCATGGGTAAGACTGCCGACCTGACTGCTGCCCAGAAGGCCATCATTGACACCCTCAAGCAAGAGGGTAAGACACAGAAAGACATTTCTGAACGAATAGGCTGTTCCCAGAGTGCTGTATCAAGGCACCTCAGTGGGAAGTCTGTGGGAAGGAAAAAGTGTGGCAGAAAACGCTGCACAACGAGAAGAGGTGACCGGACCCTGAGGAAGATTGTGGAGAAGGACCGATTCCAGACCTTGGGGGACCTGCGGAAGCAGTGGACTGAGTCTGGAGTAGAAACATCCAGAGCCACCGTGCACAGGCGTGTGCAGGAAATGGGCTACAGGTGCCGCATTCCCCAGGTCAAGACACTTTTGAACCAGAAACAGCGGCAGAAGCGCCTGACCTGGGCTACAGAGAAGCAGCACTGGACTGTTGCTCAGTGGTCCAAAGTATTTGCATGTCACTCGGAAATCAAGGTGCCAGAGTCTGGAGGAAGACTGGGGAGAAGGAAATGCCAAAATGCCTGAAGTCCAGTGTCAAGTACCCACAGTCAGTGATGGTCTGGGGTGCCATGTCAGCTGCTGGTGTTGGTCCACTGTGTTTTATCAAGGGCAGGGTCAATGCAGCTAGCTATCAGGAGATTTTGGAGCACTTCATGCTTCCATCTGCTGAAAAGCTTTATGGAGATGAAGACGACCTGGCACCTGCTCACAGTGCCAAAACCACTGGTAAATGGTTTACTGACCATGGTATTACTGTGCTCAATTGGCCTGCCAACTCTCCTGACCTGAACCCCATAGAGAATCTGTGGGATATTGTGAAGAGGAAGTTGAGAGACACAAGACCCAACACTCTGGATGAGCTTCAGGCCGCTATCGAAGCATCCTGGGCCTCCATAACACCTCAGCAGTGCCACAGGCTGATTGCCTCCATGCCACGCCGCATTGAAGCAGTCATTTCTGCAAAAGTATTCCCCACCAAGTATTGAGTGCATAACTGAACAAAATTATTTGAAGGTTGACTTTTTTTGTATTAAAAACACTTTTCTTTTATTGGTCGGATGAGATATGCTAATTTTTTGACATAGGAATTTTGGGTTTTCATGAGCTGTATGCCAAAATCATCAGTTTTAAAACAATAAAAGACCTGAAATATTTCAGTTGGTGTGCAATGAATCTAAAATATATGAAAGTTAAATTTTTTATCATTACATTATGGAAAATAATTAACTTTATCACAATATGCTAATTTTTTAAGAAGGACCTGTATTAGGGCTGTTAAACGATAAAAAATTTAATTGTAATTAATAACAGGGTAGCTGTGAATTACTCACTATTAACACTCCTAAATATGGCTGAAGACATAAATTTTTTGGTGTAAAGGCAGGATGAAAGTGGATGTTTTGGTCTTTTTTTAAAGGGGGGGTATTATGCACACTCCAATAAAATTGTCATCTTAAGTCTTTTAAAAGTCCGTCATATATCCAAATCCACCTTAAAGAAATGTACTTCCGTATTGGACACCTTGATTTTCGCCTGTGCCTCTCTAAGACCCTCCTACTCTTTCTGGCACTCCCCCTTCAGTTCGTCACATACCGTGCATCATTGCAGCATGCACAGAGTTAGAAAAAAAATCCCACAAAAGACGCGCAGCTGCAGCTGGTGTGTTATAATTACTGCACATGGGACTCAGCCGGAGTTGTGTGAGGTGGGGAGGGGTAGGGGAGCTCTGCAGGGGCGAGGCTCTCGGCTGAGTACGTAAGGTCGGAGGAGGAGATGGGTGGAAAAGGTGGGGATAGGTGGGAGCAGGCGTTTCAGCAACCCCGAGAACTACCAGCAGAGACTCAAAGATTAATCTAACATGAGTGAATGGGTCGGAGCAACACTTCAGGTATGTTTTTAATGAGGGAAAGACAGATTCTCAGGATATCAAGCTTCAGAAAGTCAATTTTGCATAATACCCCCCCTTTAAAGGAAATACAGGAGAGAACCATGAACTCCACAATCACATTTACACATGGCCCTTTTAACTTATTTATCTTTTAGCCAGTTGCTAAGGCAAACTAACTAGTTAATATTTTCTGAATGTAATGTTAACCGTTTCTTATTCATTTTGGATCACCCTGAGCATCCTCTTCATAGCACTATCCTACAACAACAGAGTGTTTTCAGTCAAATGCTTCAACTGTTTTGCTGCAGCACAGACTACTACAGGAGATCCTTTCTGCCCACAGCCTTCACGATCTACAACTCCTCCTTGGAGAAATAAATAGTATGAGCTACAACACCATTTAGTTCCTCTCTGGGATCAGTAAAGCACTTTTGAATGGAATGGTATTCTTCTGAACGATATAGGGATAATTTGTTTATCAAAATGCAGCATAAATGGTGTGGAACCAAGTCTTTACATAACTTTAGTTCCCACGGTTTTCATTTGTGGTTACTTTGCGGCTGCAGGGTTGGTTAGCTATGTTAGTTTGTTTGTTAGCCAAGGCTTACCTGGTGTGAAGTTTTCTATGCAAATTGCTAAATTTTTAATCAGCTGCTCATTCCAAACACTTCTTCTGATCGTTTACAACACCTGATCCTGTCTATTTCTGCAGACTAAACGTGCAGTGGAGCAGGGAGTGACAAAAAAAAGTAAATGTGAAAGTAAACCTGTTGGGCTTCTACTTGGCATTAATTCTGAGTGCCACACTACCAGACAGGACACGTGTAAAAAAAACAAAAAAAAACCAAAAAAAAACTTTATTAAGGTCAAACACTGAATATAAAAGCATTAACAACTTTCTTTGCCATTTCTCAGGGCAGAAGCCGTCTTGGGAAGTATTCTAAAGAAGAAAGGATGGAGGTAGATTTCTTATGATTGTTTTACAATTTGCTTGTAATTTAAACGGGTAAAATATAGTTGCTTTTTAAACTGATATCAGTTTTTTATCTTTTCCTATATTTTTTCAAACTTGTTTATTAACAATTTATTTTAATCTAGTATATACAGTAGTGTTCCATGGTGGTCCCTAGAGACAAAACACATACAAATCCCCAAAACACATCTTGTGTCTACAGAAAGCACATTCCAAACAGGAGACATAATAGGCTATTAGGGTAGCCTGGTTTTCTATTCATCCTGTTCCTACCTCTGGCATCTATGTACTGTTTGCTTCATAAAATATGTTCGTACTGACTTCCAAATCAAAAGTTCTCCTTTTATAATAGTGCTGTTTTTTAATGATGTTTTTAATTCGGCACTAGTTTGTTTTGACAGTAAAGAGAATGTAGTAACGTACACGGATTTGAAGAATAGTGGCGATAAGGAAAATACCTCTGAAACCTCTACAAAACCAAGTAAACAAATTTGTAGAAAGTTCTACATGCATTTAACATCAGTGAAACATGAACATGAACTGGATTTCACACTCAAGCTATGGAATACTACAAAAACGCCATCATTCAGAGTAAGTAAGCTCCTACAGTATTACTGTAAACATAATTTATGATTGATTGATTGATTGATTTAGACATTTATTTGGATTGCATAAGATAGTTTTATTTACATTCATTCATTACATTGCAGTAATGAACACGGGCTGGAGGTGGATTTTTACAGGTGCAGCTGCAGACCACACTGACACCAGTAAACATCCTGGACAGGGAGACTCTAGTGGACTCTTCTTCTTAGTACCTAGGTGTTCACCTGAACAATAAACTGGACTGGAGGCACACTGAAGCTCTCTCCAGGAAGGCTCAGACCTTTTGAGGAGACTTACTGGCGTGCAGGGGGCGCTCCTAAAGACCTTTGACTTTGTGGTAGCATCAGCCATCTTCTATGGTGTGGTATGTCTTCCATAACACCTCAGCAGTGCCACAGGCTGATGGCATCCATGCCATGACACATTGAGGCAGTCATTGATACAAAAAGGGCCCAGACAAGGTATAGTTTTCAAAGGTCATTTCTCTATTTTAAATCCTTGTTTCATTGATTTCATGTAATATTCTAATTTTCTGAGATTTTGAATCTGGGATTTTTATAAGCTGTAAAACATAATCATCAAAATTATAACTAATAAAGGCTTAAGTATCGCGCTTTGCATGTAAAGAGTCTATATCATAAATTAGTTTAACCTTTCAAGTTAAATTACTGAAATAAATTAACTTTTACACGATATTCTAAGATCTGCAGCATCTTGCTGCAAACCTTGAAGGACTTTAGCTTCCTCAGAAAGTCCAGTCTGCTCTTTCCTTTCTTGTAGACAACTTCACTGTTGAGTCTCCAGTCCAGTTTGTTGACCAGAACATCGATGTATATATATAAGGTGTCAGTGTGGTCTGCAGCTGCGCCTGTGGAAATCCACCTCCAGCTCCTTGGTTCTCCCCGTGTTTATTACTGCAATATAATGAATGAATGTAAATAAAACAATCATATGCAGATCCTTCAGTTTATGATTTATTTTATGGCACCTTGTTTTCATTATTTATTCCCTTCTTGCTTTTAGATTTTTTTCACCTTTTGCAAGTTCATGTTCCTTGTTCTTTTGTTAAATTAAATCAATTTTCTCTTACTCTGCTGCATTTGGGTTCTCACTCTACTCGAAACATGACACAAAGGCCTTTTTATGAGTAATGTTTACACCAGTCTAGGTCCTTGCACAATCCAAATAAATGTCAAAACCAATCAGAAATTACATTTATAGTAATGCTGTAATACATCGAAATAACTTTTCTTGTAAAGTGCCTTGAGATGACATCTGTTGTGAATCGGCACTATGTAAATAAACTGAGTTATCATAACTGAGTTATGATTTAATAAACACGGTGATGCTTCATTGCGTCTGCCAAACAGATTACAAAGTGGAGCGGGGATACCATTCCAAGATGGCAGCCCCACGGCTCATCAGTGCCAACAGGCAGTAGCGGTCAATGCGGCATCTACTCTTTTTATATGTCTGTGCCCTATTCTGTCTCCTGTTTGGAATGTGGATCTACTTCCTGGTTTGTGTAGACACTTGGTAACAAAACCTCATTACTGCCCCTAGCGTCCTGGAGCACTTCCATTGTGAAGTTTGCATGTGTTTTGTCTCTAGGGGCTACTGTAACTGATATGAACTCAAAATATAATGATCTATAGTTCATACATTGTAAAACATTTTTAATATTAAGAAATTATTTTGAGATTGTGTACCACAACAATATAATGAGTATTTTTGTCTATTGGACAAAGTGTTGGGTTGAACGGTGAAGTGGTGAAACAAGTTACTAAGATACTAAAAACGGACAAATTTTAAACAATTCCCTTGTTTTACATTGGAAAAATCACTATTTGCTAAACCAAAAAGAACAGAAAAAAGAAATGTTTTGCCTGCTGGCAACTTCTAAATGATATTCAGGTTTTGTCATCAAGATATATTGTTTCTAGACATTGTGTATACGAACAATATTTCTGATTTTCCCATGCAGGCGTTCCAGTCTTGTCATCACTACCAAAATCTTTTGGGGCGGAAGGTATGTATATATTATCTTCTCCTCGTGTGTCTTTTTTAAAATTTCTTATCTTGTTTCTGCAATGATTTAATATTCATAGGAAAGCAGTTAAAGAAGTCTAGAGTCTGTGTTGGTTAAGTAATGCAGTGACTAGTATCTAAAGCTAAAGCTAAATTACTTCAAAATTACTTTATCAGAAGTAACAGGTAAGACTATGGGAAATGTATGTAATACTGAGGAAACAGACTATTGAAACATTCACTCAAAACGCTTGTAGAATTTGCAGAGAAGCAAAGAGAGCCAAATAGGGCAACAATACATTTTATCAAAACTGGTGGACAACTACCAAAATTCTAAGATTGTTAAGACATCTGATCATATTAGAGGTGACCAGATCAAGAGCAGGTTTCTTCAGTAAAACTTTAAATATAGCATGAGCTCTACAGAAGGAATTAAAGTCAGTGGTTGGTATTAGTGGTTATGGAATCTAAATTTTGAGATCAGATTCCTTCATGCGGCTGGAATTTATAATCACATATTATTAACAAGTGAGGTTCAATGATCATGTCTCCAAGCTGACCTGGCCCAACCCAAAGTGGAAAAACCTTTTATACTCTGCTGTACAGCTCCCGCTGAGCTGAAGACGACCAGTTCAAACCAGACATAACTAAACGAGAGCCACTTTTACTGTCTCCTAAAGAAACATTTTCTATAACCTCAATACTTTGTAAATTTTATTCCTAAGCTTAAAAGCAGTTCATGGAATATTTCCGTTACAATTTCTATTCACTAATATTCGATTATTCATATCTAAAAATAAGTTGTAATAAAAGATAAATTTTCTTTAGTGCAGCACAGTGGTTGGGATGGAATTTATTGTACATGTTAAAGGTTTAGATGATGTGGATATTTTTGAAAACTCCCAAAGATCAACTGGATCAAAAGATTTCTAGTTATTTCAATGGGTAATACTGCCACAACATTGGGTCCTTTGAATGTAGTATTGCGGCATTCATGTCACCAAGCTTGATAGTAATATTATCGCAACGCCGGACTTGACCACTTGTGAATGACCAAAGGCTCCCTGATCCTGCCTCTGCTTTGCGGCAAAGTGGCGCCATTGTTTTTTGAAACGGGCTTTTGAGTCTCAGTTCAGCTCTGAGTGTGAAGTACTCATCTTCCCACAGTTTACCTTTTTGCCTCACAAAAATATTTTTATTCAGTTTTATAAATAACTTAATTAGTTTTTAGTGCCTTGTCATGTTGAAAAGCGGCACTACATATATATATAGTGCCGACTCACAACATGACAAGGCACTAAAAACAAATTAAGTTATTTATAAAACTGAATATATATATATATATATATATATATATATATATATATATATATATATATATATATATATATATAATTAAAAAGGAAAATTAAATAAAAGGGAAATTAAATGTTGCAACTCATATTAGCCAGGTATCTTTAAAGAGTTGTTCCAACATGACTGTGCACCAATGCACAGACTAAGGTCAATTTTAACAGTAATTCACATACTGGACTTGGACCTTGTCTTTATCAGCAGAGAGCGGACTAAAAATCATAAACCCAACAAATGCAATGCTAATAATCTCAAACAGTTACTGTGATGGCAGAAAATACTTCAGGGTTTCCATAATAAAGAAGACTGAATCCCAGAAGGCCTTTAAGTATTTAATACAAACATGCTTTGGCCAAAACATGGAGGGGACAGAGATTACTCATGCATCGCCGACCCAACCTTTCTGACTAACAGTTTAAATGGTATTCAGCAGCACATCCGAGGCTAGACCGTTATCTTGCTGCCCCGGCGTCTGTCTCTCTGGTGACCTGACACATCTTTATCATAACATTAAGCTGGAACAATAAGCTCGCCCCTAACCTTGTCATCTTGCCATAGATACATTCACTAAACCGAGAATATACACTTAAATCCTAATTACAAAATAAATTTCCACCACAGTTACCAAAAGTCCCACTTTCAGTACATCAAATAGTCACTTTATCTCCAACCACTATTAATATGGCACCTTTAAATGTTCGCTCCCTGCTGAATAAAATTTTTATTATCAATTATCCTATTTTAGACCATAATCATGGAATTATATTTCAGTCAAAAATCCAGAGCGAGATTTTCAACCCTCACCTGCGCGTATTCAACAAGGCACACATGTAATTGCTGATGCGCGTGCGCGCATATTCAAAAACACACACGTGTAAAATTCATCTCATGAGTATCCAATAACCCGCATATGTGGATTTCACCTCACACGCGCTCTACACGAAGCTTTCCTACGCGAAGCTTTCATACGCGAAGCTTTCATACGCGAAGCTTTCATACGCGAAGCTTTCCTACGCGAAGCTTTCCTACGCGAAGCTTTCCTACGCGAAGCTTTCCTACGCGAAGCTTTCCTACGCGAAGCTTTCATACGCGAAGCTTTCATACGCGAAGCTTTCCTACGCGAAGCTTTCCTACGCGAAGCTTTCATACGCGAAGCTTTCATACGCGAAGCTTTCATACGCGAAGCTTTCATACACGAAGCTTTCCTACACGAAGCTTTCCTACACGAAGCTTTCATACACGAAGCTTTCCTACACGAAGCTTTCCTACACGAAGCTTTCATACACGAAGCTTTCATACACGAAGCTTTCATACACGCGTGAAGGTAAATCTTAGGAGAGGCTGCGCCCTCGAAAGGAAATTCTGTGCGAGCGAGTAAAAGACTGTTTGGAGGAGGAGCCTAAGGTCGGCACTGACCCTGTGTAATTGGTCTTTTTAAATTGGTAATGCCCACAGGATCAGTGATTTTTTTCATAAGAGTTCACCAAACATCACAATACTTTTAGTATCCTACGAAAAGAAAAGAAAAAACCTCATATTGAATGACATAATTTATATTCTGTTAGTTTTTCATTCATAAATGTAAATTTCTCAAACGCAAACCTCTGTTTTACACCTTCCTGAAAGAACTGAAACTCTTCTTCTTCACTTTCTTTAATGGAGAAAAGCACTGCAATTGCTTGAAAGGATATAATGAACTGATTGGGAACTTTCTACCCCTAGCCCTTTTTAAAATGTATTTTTCATTTCATTTATTTACGTTTTTAGTTTTTCTTTTTTTCTCTGCTTGAATGCTACACCAATGTACTTTTGCTATTTTCCTGGCTATCTAGCATCACCAAAGTCATGTTTTCTTTGTTTGACGAATGCCATTTTCTTGTATAGTTAAACTGTGAAAAACATACATAACTCTACTGATCCTGTGGGCATTACCGATTTCAAAAGACCAATTACACAGGGTCAGTGCTGACCTTAGGCTCCTCCTCCAAGCAGTCAAAAGTCTTTTACTCGCTCGTGCAAAATGTCCTTTCGAGGGCGCAGCCTCTCCTAAGATTTACCTTCACGCGTGTATGAAAGCTTCGTGTATGAAAGCTTCGTGTATGAAAGCTTCGTGTATGAAAGCTTCGTGTATGAAAGCTTCGTGTAGGAAAGCTTCGTGTAGGAAAGCTTCGCGTATGAAAGCTTCGCGTATGAAAGCTTCGCGTATGAAAGCTTCGCGTATGAAAGCTTCGCGTATGAAAGCTTCGCGTAGGAAAGCTTCGCGTAGGAAAGCTTCGCGTAGGAAAGCTTCGCGTAGGAAAGCTTCGCGTAGGAAAGCTTCGCGTAGGAAAGCTTCGCGTATGAAAGCTTCGCGTATGAAAGCTTCGCGTAGGAAAGCTTCGCGTATGAAAGCTTCGCGTATGAAAGCTTCGCGTATGAAAGCTTCGCGTATGAAAGCTTCGCGTATGAAAGCTTCGCGTAGGAAAGCTTCGTGTAGGAAAGCTTCGCGTATGAAAGCTTCGCGTATGAAAGCTTCGCGTATGAAAGCTTCATGTATGAAAGCTTCGTGTGAGGTGAAATCCAGATATCGCGGGTTATTGGATACTCATGAGATGAATTCTACGCGCGCGTGTTGTTGAATATGCGCGCACGCGCATCAGCAATTACGTGTGTGCCTTGTTGAATACGTGCAGGTGAGGGTTGAAAATCTCGCTCGGGATTTTTGACTGAAATATAATTCCATACATAATCTTCTGTGTTTATCTTTAACGGAAAGGTCCAGATGTCCCTGTTGTTCTTACAGAGGCCTCCCCACCAAATTATAACTTCACTTATTCCACAAGGAATAAGGCAAGGCAATTTAATTTGTATAGCACACTTTCAACAACAAGGTAATTCAAGGTGCTTTGCATGATTAAGGGGTAAAATAAAATTAGCAGTAAAACAGCGACAAAGCATATAAATTAAAAACAGCAATAAAGCAAGAAGCACACAAAAAACGGTAGGAAAAGGGGAGGCAGTACTGCTTTTATAAGTTCATGAACGCTTTCTGCCAAACCTTTTATTTGATAATTATAGGACCTTTGAATATAATGCAACTGTTTTTAGCACTCCTCAGATTTTGTGTTACAGTTTATAGGCCTCCTAAAAAAGTGCACCTTTTATTCAAGAATTTTCAGAGTTATCAATTCTGCACAATTCTTTTGAAAGGATCCTTTTAGCTGGTGATTTTAATCTACATGTGGATAACCTTTTAGAACCTTTATCAGCAGATTTTTTAAATATCCTGAATTATATGGACTTTACCCAGCATGTCACACAGCCGACTCCCAACAGAGGACACATCCTGGACTTGGTCATCTCACATGGCCTGTCCACTAGTGTGTCCTTTGTTGTCGACTTGGCTGTCTCTGACCACTACTGTGAGTTTTTTAACATCACCAGTTTTATCCAGCAGTAGACCTCTATGAGAACTGAGAGGAAGCGTCATCTAACCCCTGAAGTGGCTGCAGGTTTTCTAGAAGTTTTTACTAAGATATTTCCTATTGCTTTACCTGCCCCCTGTGATTCTATCAGGAACTGCTTGCTCCACTTAGAGTTAAAAGTTCACACTCAAAACTTGTATCGCCCTGGAGAATTGAAAACATCAGAAAACAAAAGAGAAATTGCAGGGTGGCAGAGAGAAAATGGAGAAAAAATAAAATCACAAGAAACCATCAAATATACACAGAACTTTTCAAATCATACAATGATGCAGCAAGAAATTCAAGAAATGCATACTTTTCCAAAATCATCTCAGATCATAAAAATAATCCCAAAATTATATTTTCCACAATTGACGACATTTTTAACAGTGCTACTACTGCATTTCAGAAAACCCCCTTAACGCTGAGATTCTTGATAGTTTGCTCCTCAGTGAAGCCCATCACATGTCTTTTGGACCCAATTCCCACTTTTTTTTAAAGCCATTTTATGAATCTTTTAGAGATGAGATTTTAACCATGATGAATTGCTCCCTTCAGACGGGGGTCTTTCCTGCTGCCTTTAAAGGGGCGGTAGTGAGGCCCCTGAAGAAGAGCAATTTAGATTGGAATATTTTCAACAATTTCAGACCGGCATCTGACTTACTGATTTTAAGCAAAATTTTAGAAAAGCTTGTTTTAATTCAACTTAATGATTTTAAGTTTTCAACAATGAAAAACTTCAAGAAAACCTGCAGCTATTTCAGGGGTTACATGGCGCTTCCTGACAGTTTTCACAGAGGTCTACCGCTGGATGAAACCGGTGATGTTAAAAAACACACAGTAGTGGTCAGAGACAGCCAAGTCAATAACAGAGGACACACTGATGGACAAGCCATAAGTGATGACCAAGTCCAAGGTGTGTCCTCTGTTGTGAGTCGGCTGCCTGACATGTTGGCTAAAATCCATATAATTCTAAATATTTAAAAATTCTGTTGATAAAGGATCTAAAATGTTACCTATATGTAGATTCAAATCACCAGCAAAAATGATGAGACTCCCAGAAATGGCTCCCTTGATGGCTTTTCCTTACCTGACTCATCTGCACTTGTACCTATTGTCCCTTTTATGTCCTTTTGATTGTTGTTCTGTACTGTTTGTGTGCATTGGAGTTGGGTTGGGGGGAGGGCGTATAACTGTGACCATGCTTTTCAATCTGTGGCTGAGGGATGATAATAAGGTATATGTGGGGTCATTTTAATCTGTAAAGCACTTTGAGTTGCAACTCCTATATGAAAGTTCGATTGATTGAAGAACTATACTGACTTCTAATGGGTTTGAATCCTGACCTCAAACCCAGTAGAACTGGTATGGACAAAATTACCACAAAGACTGTATCTGACTGGGGGCCCACATCATAACGAACTCTGTAGATTAAGAATCAAATGTCACCAAAACAATTTGTGTTACGGTTCAATAAATACTTTTGCCAATTTAGAGTATTTCAAACCAATAATAAACCCATTTGACTTTTTTGCAGTGCAGAAATGGAAAGAGGACTTTCTAGAAAACATATAATTGAAGGTAAGACACATGTGGAAAATCCATTTTCTGACGTACAGTCAGGACCTAAAACATTTTTTCCCCTCCAAGTTAACATCTGATATTGGTGGACTTTTCTACATTTTTCAGTGAGAGACTATGACACTGCACAAGTTGTTTTTTTTATCAGTGTACATGGTCATTTGTAATAGATGAAAATTTTACTAAAAGGTTAATTTAGTTTAGTAAGTCAATTCAGTAAGTAAAACATATACCAGGAATCTGCAACTCCAGGGCCCTTATTTATCAAACGTTCGTAGAAACGTTCCTATATTCTATTCCACGAATGAGGCTGGAGTCTGCACCGGCATTGTTCATACTATATTATGGCCAGTCTTAAACATGAGCCCATCTGGGCCAACGGTCAAACTCTCTTCCACCCAGATCATGTCTGCCCTCTCTGCCAGCAGCTTCTGCCTTCAGTCCCCTGATGTTATGTCTTCATTCAAGGCTAACCAAAACACTCCTCACTGCAGAGGAGTCAGCAGTTAGATCAGAGTGGGTGAAAGGCCTCTTCCTTGATTAATTATTATGCCACATTCCCCAGATGCCTTTTATTAATAATATCTTAATCAATTAATTGACATAACCTTGAAATAATTCTGTAACAGCACACAGCCTGGCCAGATCTTCTGCCAGGGGTGCACATATCACCACATTTGACACACGTGTGGCCAATTTTATTGGAGACACTGCTTTGGCTGGCATCATTACACATGGTGTAACAACATCCTTTTAAGCTGAAGCTGAAGCACTTAATGTGACAAGTAAAAAAAAAAAACCACACACGGAGAGCGCAGACCTCCGTGAACCACAGCCCATGATAACCCCCAACGTTTAATTATGGTTTTTTTCTTGGCAAATTTCTAACATTTTCTGAAAGTTTAATCCAAATCCGTTCATAACATTTTGTGTTATTTATGGGATCAGAACGATATCAGCTTGAAATGAAACTGCAAATAAATATTGGCACTAAAAATAAAATACCACAGTATGTGTAAAATTGTTCCTACGCTCTAAATATACACAGATCTGTGCGTTGTGTGTGTTGAATCAGGCATATCTAAAAGTTGCAGGACACCAGACCAGGGCTCTCATTTGAGTCAAATATTCAGGTCATTAGGTTATGTAGAACTTGGGACACTTGACCTTGAAGACTGGAATTGCAGACCCCTGTTATACACTGGATATACAGGTATTTTCAACAGCTTTGATCAGGTGTCTTCGACTGTAGTCCCTGAGAGCTACTGTCCTGCAGGTTTTAGATGTGTCCCTGTTCAAAACAGCTGAATAAAATGGTTGAATTACCTCCTTGGACACAGATTGGTAGTACAAATATAAGGTCATGGTGACAAGCCATTCATTTGACTCAGGTGTGATGGTCCTGGAATATAACTGAAACCTGCAGGACAGTAACTTTTGAGGACTAAAATTGGAAATTCCTGGCTTAGAATATGCATTCGAGTGTGGCTCATTTGTTAGATTAAAAGTACCTTTTAAAAATAAGAAGCCTACATTCTGAATTAGAAATGTCTTCTTAATGATCCAATAAAATATTCAAATCCTAAAAGCAACCTTTTATTCACTTCAAACAGAAAAATCATCATAAATAACAGGAAAAACCTCAGTCTGTGTTCAATTATTCTATGCAATGGGTTTTACTTCTTGACTTGAGTTAAATAAATGAACTTTTCACTAATATTCTAAATGGGTCTGTGTATGCCTTGATTGCTGTGCATGTTTAAATTCAACAGGTCTAAGAGCATCACTAGACAGGCTTCAATTAGAGTACGTGGATGTTGTGTTCGCAAATCGACCAGATCCATATACACCTATAGAAGGTGGGTCTACAAACCTTTGAAAAAACATCAAGTGCTTTTTTTCCTTTTGCTTTTTAAGTCCTTTTAGGGGTTTTGTTGTCACTTTATTTCAGTGCATTTGTCAGCCTCTTTTGAGCTAAATCTCAACTTTATAAGCATGGTGTAGGTAAAAATCTTATGAATAATCTTCATAAAGTAAAGAATGTCATGTCTTTTGCACTTGCTAATGCTTTCATTGGATTTTTAACATTCTAAATTGTATTAGTTGTGTTGCAATGGGCAGTTTGGAAGACAGTTTAAAATACAATTCTGTTATTCTGTATTGTTTTCCTTATGGTCTCATATTAATGTTTACATTTAGTTAAACATTTTATTCATACTATATCTCTGAGGAACAATCAATTCATTTAGTTCTTAGGAAAAGGGATAAGTCTAAAAAAGGAATCAATACCTTATGATAAAACACTGATTGTATCAGGAAGTAATCATCTTTATTTAAGTCACTGGCTTTGATGCTTCTACCAACACAAATTACAACAGTAGATTATCAGTCTTTATACTAGATTTATAAGAGATCTGCACGACCTTGCTGTAAACACTGAAAGACTTACACTTCCTGCCCTTATTGTAGGCAGTTCACTGTATTCTTTGGAGTTTGTCTATCATTGTTGAATGTGGTATTTATATTTCTCTGCTCTCTCCAATTCTTTCCATGATATAAATAGTGCTTGGAATGTACTTTTTTCTCATTAAATCTACAATTATCTTTTCTGTTTTTGCTCACATTCAACATGAGACTATTACAACATGATACAGCACCTTCCTTGCCCTCTAGGTTCCTTTGTATCACTGGACAGATGCAGAGCCATCTAAGTATTTCTGCAGATGAGAGCACTTTAATTTGTACTGGAAGTCTGAGGTGCAGAGTGCAGGGAATGGTTCCCTCTGGTGCTCATTTGCCGATGACCACCTGGTCAGATATACAACCTTTCAGTTTCACAAACTGTGCTCTGTCAGGTAGTCCCTGATAGTCGGGGCATCCACTTACTTCTTCTGGAGTTTGACGGCAGAGTAAACATAGTTTTGATTCATTCTGTTCTAAGAAGGTGTTGCACAGTGGAACAGTTTGCCACACTGTTGCCTTGGAGCAAGAATGTCCTGGGTTTAAATCCTGGCCTCTGGTCTGTCTGCATGGAGTTTGTATGTTGTCCCCGTACATGTGTGGCTTCTCTCCAGGTTCACAGACTTCCTCCCAGAGTCCAAAAGCAAGAGTGTTAGGTTAAGTTGTCTTTCTAAATTGCCCTCAGGCATATGTGGTTATTTCTCCTGCTTGTCTGCATTTTTCAATTTAATTCAATTCAGTTTATTTATATAGCGCCAATTCACAACAGATGTCATCTCAAGGCACTTAACAAGAAGTCATTTCAATACATTTATACAAACATTCCAATCAGTTAAAAAGTTTCCTATTTAAGGAATCCCAGCAGATTGCGTCAGTCATTGGCGTGAGGTTGGGCAGATTTCCAACCACAGCAATCCTTCAGCAATCCCTCATACTGAGCAAGCATGTAGCGACGTTGGAGAGGAAAAACTCCCCTTTAACAGGAAGAAACCTCCAACAGAACCAGGCTCAGTAGGAGCGGCCATCTGCCACGACCGTCTGGGGGTTTGAGAAGACAGAGCAGAACACAGAAGGAACAGAAGATCCGATATAAGAGAACTTTCTATGTTACAGAAAGTAAAAAGTTGATAACAGGACACAGTGGATGTTCAGTTACTGAGAGGATCATCCCAGTCGATGCCCCCCGTCCAACAGGGCATTGCAGCCATTTTTCTCAGTGATGGACTAGCGACCAGGGTGTACCCTGCCTCTCACTCAATAACCACACAAAATAGGCACCAGCTCCCACGCAACTCTGCATAGAAAAGGAATGAAGTTCATATAGAGGGTTCAGTTCAATTTCTACCAAAGTTGATTTTAGTTTTATTACCCACCAATCACAAAATTTGGACTAGTCCAAATCCAAAACTAAGGCATCTCCTAACTCCATTTAACCTTGGGTTTCTTCAATCGCCTAAACTCGGTAAACAACTCAGTGTCTTGCTTACTCAAATGCAAGTGATGAAATTTTGGCTTAGTTTGAACACTGGTAGGGAGCAGACAAAAACTGTAACAATTAATGAAATAGTTTGAGTCTAGCTAGAAAAAGGACATTACAGAATGGTAAACAGAAATTGTGAATCAAAGTACTGACGAAAGGCTATATGCTGTTGTTTTGTTCGAAAAGTACAGAGTTGACTTTGGTGGTATTACCTTTGTTTTAGAAGGATCTTTTTTCTGTCCTTTTAATTAACAGGTTAACAGATGTTCATGCATTCTGTTTGTGTATATTATTTGATGCATAACTGTCATGGTTTTGGTTAAACTTCTAATCCACATGCAAGACACTAAGGAGACAGGAATAAAGTTCAAATTTTTTTATAAAAAAATGTGCATTAAATGGTGATCTTCACCTCGGGGGTTTCTGGGGCTTGGGACAGCGACTGCAGGGAGGAAATGAAAAGTGAGACTTGGAAATAATGCAGATGACTGAGGAGGAAGTGAGGATGCTTATGGTTGAAGATGAAGGTGAATGCTAGGGAGGAGTATATAAACTTTGGGGTGTTGATCTTGTGTGGTGAATGGTTCAATGGAGCTAAAACTGAGGTTACTATGGTGCAGGAGTTGCTTGTGGAGAAATCCAGGAAGTCACACAAAGGTTTAATCCCAGGAACACTTGTACCTCCAGGAAAGAGCAGGGAAGGAATTACCATAAGCTACGTTTTAAATGGTAACAACGAGGAAAACAACAGAGGGATAGAGATACTCCAGATGATAACACACATGCATTAAATGAGCCAGCTCCTCTCATCCAGCCATTGATGAAATTGGATGTAGAGCAGGTGTGCGGGCGCACTCTGATCAGCCCCAACCTCCAGGGAAAACTTGCTGCTCCAGCACAAAGAGAGAGGCCACACAAAATACCCCAAACACTGACAGTAACAGTTGATAAATCTGCACATAACCCCTTTGGTCTGTTTTGCCAGAGACAGTAAGGGCAATGACCTATGTGATCAACAAGGGGATGGCTCTGTATTGGGGAACATCACGATGGAACTCCATGGAGATCATGGTGAGTCTTAAAACAGGAAGGTTAGTTTCTTATCACTAAAATTCAGCAAAGCTCATGTCTTACTGAGTTGGAGTTAGGAGTGAGAGCCAAAAGATAAGTTTTCATCAGAGTAGAGAACAATGACAATTCCACTTTTGCTATGGTTGGACTCACAGTGGGCCTCGTGTCGATGTTGGCACAAAACGGAGCGTAGGACAAGTATCACACATGATTTATAAAACAAACGTCTGATAGCCAATCCTAGCACATAGATAGTAAGGTGATAATAAAACTGGCCCCTACTTATATGCGATTAAAACAAAAATAGGTGCTTCTTACCCATCAATGTGTTGACTAGAACACGTCAAAACAAGACAGATAAAGAAAGATTTACCATACCAAACTTTACCATAGTCAATCTTATCGATTCCTTTTCAGTAGAAAGCTGTTTATAAGACAGTTGTAAGCACTATCATTTTTATAAGGCTATCAGTTTTGTGAATGTATCATGTCATTTTCAAGAAAGATGGTTTTATGATTTATTTGTGAATATCTCTCTATGAGGGGTGTATTAAAATCTATCAGTATTTGAAAGTAAAGTCTGTCTTGCAAAGTGGTATTCACTTGTTACCAAGTGACTTCATCTAGTAAAGTAAATGCGAGCCAGATGTGTGATCTAATTATGCCAGATCTGAGGGATTTAAGGCTGACATGCCGTTCTATTGATCGTTGATACTTTTGTTATGAAGTAAGAAAGGAAGCAGTCCTCTGGGCCTTTTCCACCAAACTGGTTCCACTGCTTAATTTGTGTTAGTTCTTACTTAGCATCAGCTCTCTGTGCTTCTACCACCAGAAGCATTGACCCTGAAGAACTGGTGCTACCTTAGCAGCAGGTCACTGGTAGATGCATTATCTGCCACTAATGGTAAAGAAGTTGATATCTGTATTGGAGCTTACTGTTGGTGGTACACGGAAGGTACTTCACAGATTTAATATGGATTTAAGTTCATCGTCTCTGGTTCAAAATGAAAGCTGCCTAGACTTATTAAAAATGGACTGGATACCTCTACACAGAACCGACATGTTTCAAAAAATTATTCTGTGAAGAAAAAAATAGTATTTTTATTTTGTTTTTATTTATTTTGTATAGTGTATTAAATAGCTAAAGATTAACTGACTTTTTCTGGGACTTTCTGCAGGAGGCTTATTCTGTAGCACGACAATTCAACCAGATCCCACCCATCTGTGAACAGGCAGAATACCATATGTTCCAAAGGGAAAAGGTGGAAGTGCAGCTTCCACAGCTTTACCGCAAAATAGGTAAGCATCATCCTTAATGTGGAAAAAAAGTGAAACACAACTAATAGTTTATGCTGTATTAAAATGTACATTGTACAGTATAGTGTTTTGTGATTAATTGAATAAACATCTGCAGCAGTTTTTTCTTTAACTGTTGCTGTGGGTCACTATGTCATGGAAGTTCCACTCACTGCATTCTGTTGGGTGGCTAATCGGACTTGTCACTGAACATCATTAATTACTTGAATGTTTTGGTCACAAACTTTATGTGGGAAATTCAGGCATTGGAGCTATGACGTGGTCTCCACTGGCATGTGGGATCATCTCGGGAAAGTATCGAAGTGGAATACCTCCTTTTTCACGTGCATCACTTAAGGTAAAAAATCTTTCTACAGCTACAAAATTTGTTGGCAAATGTTTTGTTTCTAATTCCCCTATTTGTTCAACTTTCAGCTTTCACACAAAAACAACTCCTGACAGATCAAATTTGCCCACAATAATGGCGGGAATAAACACACTAACATTTTCACGTTTTTTTCTGTACCTGGTTAATCCTCACTGGTTTATGGGGGGGCTGGTGCCCATCTCCAGCAGTCGATGTTTGAGATACACCCTGAAAGTCATCAGTTCATCAGTGGAGAACAGCCATGCTCAAATCTTTTAATATATTTTAATATCTATATTTGTGACCATAGCAAGAGTGTGCTTTTATTGAAACCAGGGAAAGCTGATTAACATCTTAAAAGCTCAAATAATGCCTCAACTACAGCCCCAAATTACAGTTTAAAAAGAGGCGTTGTGGATGCAGAGCAACAGCAAATACAAGAGAGAGAATGAGGAAGTTCGAACTATCTTTTCAGTTTCTCATAATGAACAATGTAAGAGCTTTGGCAAAAAAATGGATAAACTTTAAGCACTAATCAGGACCTAGGCAGACCATCAGGAATGCAGTGTTATGTGTTTCACTGAGACATGGTTACAGAGTCATATTTCCAACTCCAACATTCCTCTTGCCATACAAGCAGACAGAGATTGACTGGCTGTGAATTAGGAAAGGAGACTTCCTTGACCCAATCAAAACCCAGATCCTGGTCTCATTGAGACGCTGTGGGTTGACTGAAATAGATTGTACAGTCGTGGAAAGTTGGAAAAGTTGCTGCTTAAATTTTTTAACTCAGGTGAGTGTGTTGACAAGCACAAGGCTGGAGATTATTATGTCAGGCTGATTGGCTAAGAATGGCAGACTTGACATGTTAAAAGGAGGGTGATGCTTGAAATCATTGTTCTTCCATTGTTAACCATGGTGACCTGCAAAGAAACACGTACAGCCATCATTGCGTTGCATAAAAATGGCTTCACAGGCAAGGATATTGTGGCTACTAAAATTGCACCTAAATCAACAATTTATAGGATTATCAAGAACTTCAAGGAAAGAGGTTCAATTCTTGTTAAGACGGCTTCAGGGCATCCAAGAAACTCCAGCAAGCGCCAGGATCGTCTCCTGAAGAGGATTCAGCTGCGGGATCGGAGTGCCACCAGTGCAGAGCTTGCTCAGGAATGGCAGCAGGCTTTTGGAAGATGGCCTGGTGTCAAGAAGAGCAGCAAAGAAGCCACTTCTCTCCAAAAAAAACATCAGGGACAGATTGATTTTCTGGAGAAAGTATGGTGAATGGACTGCTGAGGACTGGGGCAAAGTCATATTCTCCCATGAAGCCTCTTTTCGATTGTTTGGGGCATCTGGAAAAAGGCTTGTCCGGAGAAGAAAAGGTGAGCGCTACCATCAGTCCTGTGTCATGCCAACAGTAAAGCATCCTGAGACCATTCATGTGTGGGGTTGCTTCTCATCAAAGGGAGTGGGCTCACTTACAATTTTGCCCAAAAACACAGCCATGAATAAAGAATGGTACCAAAACACCCTCCAACAGCAACTTCTTCCAACAATCCAACAACAGTTTGGTGAAGAACAATGCATTTTCCAGCACGATGGAGCACCGTGCCATAAGGCAAAAGTGATAACTAAGTGGCTCGGGGACAAAAACGTTGAAATTTTGGGTCCATGGCCTGGAAACTCCCCAGATCTTAATCCCATTGAGAACTTGTGGTCAGTCCTCAAGAGGCGGGTGGACAAACAAAAACCCACTAATTCTGACAAACTCCAAGAAGTGATAATGAAAGAATGGGTTGCTATCAGTCAGAATTTGGCCCAGAAGTTGATTGAGAGCATGCCCAGTCGAATTGCAGAGGTCCTGAAAAAGAAGGGCCAACACTGCAAATACTGACTCTTTGCATAAATGTCATGTAATTGTCAATAAAAGCCTTTGAAACATATAAAGTGCTTGTAATTATATTTCAGTACATCACAGAAACAACTGAAACAAAGATCTAAAAGTAGTTTTGCAGCAAACTTTGTGAAAACTAATATTTGTGTCATTCTCAAAACTTTTGGCCACGACTGTACTTATGAATTGTAGATTTGTGCATGGTAACCAATGTCCTTGCATAATATGAATGAGTTGTACCCAAAACTGTGCTTTTCTAAACTTTTGCAGGTGAGAATAGGATTCAAAAACTACAACCTTAATCAATTACGAGTATGAAGTGAAAGTTTATGAGTACGAAGTGAAATTGTACGACTGTGGCAAACGATGAATCTCCAATTATGAAAATGAATTGTGTGCTGCCAAAACAGTGACATCTGGTGACGTCAGGCGTCACAGGCATTACGCATCGAGCAAGAAGACAACGATCCCACAAACGCGCATGCGCTCAGTGTTTGCGTTCTCAGCGGCAACATAGCACACGAAGAGAGCAGGTGTTGTGCCAAGGTAGTTTTTTTGGGGGGGATACAAATTATATCAGACATGAACAATTTATATGTTAATTTTGTTTTATAAAGAAATGTTTTAATGATGTGTCCTAATTTATCCCACATGATGGAGGCATGCACACACAAGATAGCAAATAGATTTTTGTGAAAGGAAAACTGTTGAAAGTCAGCAAATAAAGCTGGGAGTCTTCACTGATACATGGATGCAAATGTTTTTCTATTCTTGAGAGATTTGGCTGCTGTATTTTAAGTTTATAAGATTCAGAACCACTGTGATTAAGATTTTTAAATATATTTGTCATGTTCTTGTTATCTTCTCCAATAAAAAGCAGGTACACAACATTTTTCACAGTAACCTCTGGTTTTAACCTCATTGTTTTAACTAAGTGATAATAGGAAGTCCACTGTCACACATGCATTTACACATTTACAGAGGTCACTATAAATATTTATATAAGTTAATATAAATAAGTTCTAAATAATTACTACACTCTGTCTGAACATTAACAGTTACATTTAAAATGTGATCTATATCTGTGTGCTGTCTGCAACAGGGATATGAATGGATAAAAGACAAGATTATGAGTGAGGAGGGTCACCGAGAGCAGCTTACACTCAACGAGTTAGAGGCACTTGCAGAACGACTTCAATGTACCTTGCCTCAACTTGCTATTGGTAAACTATGACTGTATTTCTTTTCTACATGTCCATCATATTATTGTGACGATTAAGGAATCTTTTTTTCTTTCATTAATAACTTTAAGTGTTTACTTTATATAGAACTTTTCATTCAACAGTTTTCTTTTGTTTTAGATTTTCCGTATAGTGTTTTTAATTTACATTTTTGAAGTGTTTTTTTTTTTTTTTTTTTGTGGTGGCTGCACAGTGGCGCAGTTGGTAGCACTGTTGCCTTGCAGCAAGAAGGTCCTGGGTTAGAATCTTGGGGTCTTTCTGCATGGAGTTTGCATGTTCTCTCTGTGCATGCGTGGGTTCTTTCCGACTACTCCGGCTTCCTCTCACAGTCCAAAAACATGACTGTTAGGTGACTTGGTCTCTCTGAGTTGCCCTTAGGTATGAGTGTGTGTGTGTGGTTGTTTGTCCTGTATGTCTCTGTGTTGCCCTGCGATGGACTGGTGACCTGTCCAGGGTGTACCCTGCCTCTCACCCATTGACTGCTGAAGATAGGCAACAGCCCCCCCCCCCCGGAACCCTGCATTATGATGGACGGGTACAGAAAATGGATGGATGGAATTTTTAAGTGTAATAAACGTTTCAGTGCCCACCTCCGGCATAACATCAATTATGCCCATAGAGTGAGCAACTCTGAAGCCCATGTTCTGATAATGTTACAAGGAAACAACAGTCCCCTTCAGTCCTGACATTATCACCTATCCTGGGTGATTCAATCACATCCAAATGCTCATGGGTAAATCCATATTTGAATGCACTTACAATATTTACCAGACAGTCAAACCACTTTCTAAATGAAACAGTATGAGTACAGTCCATCCTAAGACACAGTGAAGGACTTACCTGCTCTCCAAGATCCAAGACTGTTGCCAGGTGATTTAAAGCCAATAAACATCTATCTAAGGGAAAATTTAAAACATTTTATTTCTGTTGTAACTTTTATTTAAGTCATCTTAATCATATTGACCACATTATTACAGGGTATGGCATCGTGATTCCTGTCTTTGGTGTAATGTTTGTTCTGATTGTGTTTGGAGGTGATTGGGCTTGTTGTTGGTCATCTAGTCAAATGTTCTGTGCTCAGCAGTAATATATAAAATGTTTGCTGGTTACTATGTAAAGTCTGAGCACAGTAACAGTGTGTGGACACTGCCTACGAGGCAGATGTTTACCTGCCCCACTGTTGGAAGGCTTACAGCATTCAGTGTTTTCACTGACTCTGACATGTAGGAAGTCACACACTATGTATTCCGTAACATCTGATATATTCGGTCTGTCTAGCTCAAATATTCAATTTAATTAAAAAATATAACCTCACTAAGAGTTTTTTTGCTAAAATTACGGCACAGAAATGGGGTTTAAAACACACTGATATCTAAATGAAGTAGTGAAGAAACTGATGTATCTGTGATGTGAACAGATCTGCTGATCTCCTCTTGTGACCCATCTAACAGTGAACTAAGTAATAGTGCTCCATGTCTATTTGCACGTAGAGTTGGTATTACTGAGGATGGATTTTAATGCCAGGTTTGAACAGTGCCATTGCTGGCTTGGACTGCACTCAGATTTAATCTTTGTCTCTGAAATTTTTACAGCATGGTGCCTGAGAAATGATCAAGTGAACTCTGTGCTGCTGGGGGCTTCCAGACCTGCTCAGCTGATTGAGAATATCAGGGCCATACAGGTCAGCATGCACACAGAAAGCAAGTAAAATGACGTTGGTAATTAGGGCAAATCTGCAGCCCTAATTAGACCAAACAATATTGAGTACATTTTTTGTATACTTTATTACAGAGATCTGTGGGGTTTTCTCTTCTTTCTGGTGATTTTTCATATTCACACTGACATTGAAAATACAAAAAAAGAGTTGATTTAAACTTTCCACATACAAACACCACTTTAAAATTTTTCCATTTAGAGTTGCAGGCACTATATGTGCCATTGATCTTTGACAACTGTTGTCCTTTTTAAAGTTAAATAATATCACAAAATTATGGTAAAACGTGTTTTGTCTCCAGAACAATAAGCATGCTTCCCCTAATGTTGTAATTGAATCTTCTTTTACTGCATGTTTACATTTAAAAAGTTTTATCTTTAGACAGAACTGAATCAAATGAAAGCATTATTATCACTATGTTCCATTAGTTATTATTTTATAGTTATAGGACATAAAAGTAAATGTTCATACATTTTACATCTATTTTTGCATTCAGGAAAGTTTTGGTTTGGTTTCTTTTGAACAATTCTCTTGTTTCTAAGAATTGCTGCTGTTGCACAGCAATGATTCTTTTCAGCTATCAATAACCAATAATAATGGCCAAGGGCATATCTTAACCAATTAGGGATTTTTCATCAAAATTAACAAGTCAAGGCACCACCTGATTATCAGGAATTAACAGCCAAACACATTTTGGTCAGTTGTTCTATGAGCACCACCTTGCTGTGGTATTATAGAACAGTAGATGGAGTGAATTTGCACACTGGCGTTCTCAACAGTGAGCTCTTCACACATAAACAGAATAAACATGAACAATGTCTCTGAATAAAACGAGCAGTGCTCTTCAATGTACAAATCACCTGAGCATTCTGAAGGTTAACTAGAAGTGTATCATCTGTTTGACAACTTTCATCTTGGCTTGTTCCAATATTAAAACCTATCTTCTTCATTTCCTCAGTTAAATTGGCAGGATTCTTGTAGATTGCAGCTTTTAGAAAATTGTTTGTGACAGCACATTAAATTGAACTTTTTTTGCATTCTAAAATATTTCACATTTTACTCCACTGCCCTGATTTTTATTTTTTTTTAATAATGTGATGACAGTTTTTTTCTGCTTTATTTTTACAGATTCTTCCAAAGATGACTCTGTCTGTTGCAGCTGAGATTGATTGCATCTTGAAAAACAAACCCCATTGTAAAAAGGGTTTCAGATTTTCAAAAAAGCAGCAATGAGCAGTGTTAGACCCAGTGGATGTTATTGTTTTGATACCTAAGGTAATTCATGTGCACTTCACTGTTTGGCAAAAAAAAAAGTATGGGGGAATGTGACGTCAGCACCAAAACAAACCTGAAACAAATTCCACTCTTACAAAGCACTACTTCTCTTGTGATAAATTAGCTAATGATAAAATGTATCTGTAAAGTGCTCCCATCAAAGCTGAGAAAACCAATGAAAATGGACTTCATAATATTTGTGTTTACTTCCTAAAATAAAGTTTTTATGAGTGCTGTGAGCCCAGAACAGTCTGACACAAGCCACTGAGGAGAAGACAAGGAATAAGGGGCAAATTCTGAATATCTTAATATGTTGCAAAATGTTGGTTGCTATGCGCTGGTCACGTGGCAGCAAGTCCGAGTAGCTTCTTTACATTTGTATTGATTTTGTAGTTCAATTATTTTATTATTTATTTTTGTAGTTTACAAACTTTTTAAATATTCTACTTTACTATTTTTGTTGAAAGTATAATTTTTTTAGCCTTTTTTTGGATACGATGTATACAGCAACTGATAAAGTTGTTTAGACATGGGATGAACTGTTGGAATTGTCAAGGACAAGACACGGACTGAAATATCCCATTCCAACGGAACTAAGGAGGACGTTTCGTGGATGCAGAGCCGGAGCCACGGTAAAGAAGAAGATCGACGATGGCGATCAAGTGGTGGTGATAAAAGCCTTTCCTACCCTGTGTCCTCATGAAACGTTAACTCACTCCCAAACATATGGCGTCAGATTACTTTCTTTAATATGAGGGGGAAATTCATAACAAAACGAGCGTAAAAACAGGTTGGGGAGAGGGTAAAATGATATTGTGGAGAGTAAAACTGTTATCATGGTGCAAGAATTTTCTAACAGGGCGCATTCAAAGACATTATTTCCTCGCATTTTCAAACTGTTTTCCACTTTTGCAAAACTCTGTCTGTTTTTTTCTTCTTGCACTCATTCAACGCCCTCTCGCTCTCTCTCTTCCAGATTTCTCTGGGGGTGATGTCAGAGATCTAGACTAGACCAGACAATGCATGATTTTACTTCCCTTGTTTCTGGTCTGCTTTTACTGTTACATAAAAAAAGCATGCTAATTTTTTTCAGAATCTAATTTCCCATTTTGTGTGATTTCTTACAAAGTGAGCTGTTATTGTTAAAGTGTAATTTTCTAATACAGATCAGTAATTATTTATTTTAACATTTACTTCCAGATATTTTTAAGTAATTCTTGCAATGTCTGACCCAAGACAGCCTATCTGCAGTTTATGTATATATTCTATTTAACCACCGAGAGAAGGAACACTCTGAATATATTAAAATCAAAAGGCTTATTTAATTCAATTCAATTCAGTTTATTTATATAGCGCCAATTCTCAACAGATGTCATCTCAAGGCACTTAACAAGAAGTCATTTCAATACATTTATACAAACATTCCAATCAGTTAAAAAGTTTCCTATTTAAGGAATCCCAGCAGATTGCGTCAGTCATTGACGTGAGGTTGGGCCCCGTTGATGCAGACTTTCCAACCACAGCAATCCTTCAGCAATCCCTCATACTGAGCAAGCATGTAGCGACGGTGGAGAGGAAAAACTCCCCTTTAACAGGAAGAAACCTCCAACAGAACCAGGCTCAGTAGGAGCGGCCATCTGCCACGACCGTCTGGGGGTTTGAGAAGACAGAGCAGAACACAGAAGGAACAGAAGATCCGATATAAGAGAACTTTCTATGTTACAGAAAGTAAAAAGTTGATAACATGACACAGTGGATGTTCAGTTACTGGGAGGATCATCCCAGTCGATGCCCCCCGTCCAACAGGGCATCGCAGCCAAGCAGGATACCAGACCAGGTATATCTTCTATGGAGAGAAAAACACTGAGAGAAAACAAAGTGAACAGTCGAAATAACAGAATGTACTGTAATACAACTGGAGAGTAGTAGGAGAAAAGGAAGTAGCAGAGTGAAGAAAATTGGTAAGTCTGTCCTCCAGCAGTCTAAGCCTATAGCAGCATAACTACAGAGACAGCTCAGGATGACCTTAGCCACTCTAACTATAAGCTTTATCAAAAAGGAAAGTTTTAAGCCTGGCCTTAAAAGTAAACAGAGTGTCTGCCTCACGGACTAAAGCTGGGAGCTGGTTCCACAGGAGAGGAGCCTGATAACTAAAAGATCTGCCTCCCATTCTACTTTTATAAATCCTAGGAACTACAAGTAAACCTGCAGTCTGAGAGCGAAGGGCTCTGTTAGGAACATAAATAACAATTAGATCTCTGATGGATGATGGAGCTTGATTATTAAGGGCTTTGTATGTAAGAAAAGGATCTTAAATTCTATTCTGGATTTAACAGGGAGCCAATGAAGGGAAGCTAAAACAGGAGAAATGTGATCTCTCTTTTTAATATTCATCAGAATTCTTGCTGCCGCATTTTGGATCAACTCAAGGCTTTTAATGGCATTTTGTGGACTACCTGATAGTAAAGAATTAAAGTAGTCCAGCCTTGAGGTAACAAATGCATGGACTAGTTTCTCAGCATCACTCCTGGACAGGATGTTTCTAATTTTAGCAATATTCCGGAGGTGAAAGAAAGAAATCCTAGAAACCTGTTTAATATGGGATTTAAATGTCAAGTCTCGGTCAAAAATTACGCCGAGGTTCTTTACGTTATTACTGGGGGCCAATTTAATGCCATCCAGATGAAGTGATTGACTAATCAGTTTCTGTTTAAGAACTTCTGGTCCAAAGACAGCAACTTCTGTTTTGTCAGAATTTAAAAGCAAAAAGTTTAGGGTCATCCATGTTTTTATGTCTTCCAGACATGCCTATAATCTACCTAACTGACTGGGTTCATCAGGATTTATGGATAAATATAGTTGTGTATCATCTGCATAGCTGTGGAAATTTATCCCATGCTGTCTAATGATTCTACCAATTGGGAGCATATATATGGTGAACAGAATTGGTCCAAGCACAGAACCCTGTGGAACTCCACAATTAACCCTTGAGAGTGAAGAAGATTTATCATTTAGATGAACAAACTGGAATCTATCAGACAAATATGATTTAAACCAGCCTAGTGCTGTTCCTTTGATCCCTGCAACATGTTCAAGCCTTTCTAGGAGAATATTATGATCGACTGTGTCAAAAGCAGCACTGAGATCTAACAAAACCAGAACAGACACAAATTCATTATCTGAGGCCATGAGAATATCATTAGTAACCTTCACCAGTGCTGTTTCAGTGCAATGATGAGCTCTAAAACCTGACTGAAACTCTTCAAACAGCTCGTTACTGTTTAGATGCTCACAGACTTGATTAGCAACAATTTTCTCAAGGACTTTGGATAAGAAAGGAAGGTTAGATATAGGTCTGTAATTCACTAAGTCATCTTGATCAAGGGAAGGTTTCTTGAGTAAAGGTTTAATTACAGCTATTTTAAATTCGTGTGGTACGTATCCGTTTACCAAGGATAGATTCATCATATCCAAAATGGGGCCAGGAACCAAATGGAACACTTCTTTAAATAATTTGGTTGGAATTGGGTCCAACATACAAGTTGAAGGTTTAGATGAGGCTAATATTTTTGATAATTCCGAAAGCTCGACTGAATCAAAACAGCCTAAGCACAACTGAGGTTCTACAGTTCTTTCCGATACTGCCTCATTTACTGAGGAAGAAGTAATCATGTTTGGGAGGATGCCAATTATTTTATTTTTAATAGAATTAATTTTATTTATGAAGAATCCCATAAAATCATCACTGCTAAGAGCTGGGGCAATAGTTGGCTCAACAGAGCTATGACTCTGTGTAAGTTTGGCAACTGTACTAAAAAGAAACCTAGGATTGTTTTTATTCGCCTCTATTAATGATGAAAAATATGCTGTTCTAGCTTGTCGAAGGGTCTTTTTATACAGCAATAGACTGTTATTCCAGGTTAAATAGGAATCCTCTAGATGTGTAGAGCGCCATTTTCTCTCCAACTTCCTAGTATTCAGCTTTAAAGTACGCAACTCTGCGTTGAACCAAGGAGTCAGCCTCCTATGGCTAGCCACTTTCTTTTTTAAGGGGGCTACACTATCTAATGCCAAACGCAATGAGGACGTAACGCTGTGAACCAGATCATCAATTTCTGAAGGGTTAGAGATAGAATTGCTGCCATCCACTGTGTTACTCTGAGACACTGAGGAAAGTAAGAATGGAACAGATTCTTTAAAAATTGTTACAGCACTGTCTGATAAAGCTCTACTATAATGAAATTTTCTTTCAGATTTAAAATGGTCAGTTAAAGTAAATTCAAAAGTTATTAAGAAGTGGTCAGACAGGACGGGTTATGTGGGTGGACTGTTATTTCCTCACACTCAATACCGTATGTCAGTACAAGGTCCAAAGTGTGTTTGCCCGAGTGGGTCGATCCCTGTACTTTTTGAGTAAAGCCAATTGAGTCTAAAATAGCACTAAAGGCTGCATTTAGGCTATGACTTTCAGTATCCACATGAATATTAAAGTCCCCCACTATAATAACCCTATCAGTATTTAATACTAAATCAGATAAAAAATGTGAGATCTGATCCAAGAATTGAGAGTAAGGGCCTGGTGGACGATACAAAACCACAAACAAAAATGGTCTTAATGTTTTGCAACTTGGATGAGGAAAATTAAGGGTTAGATGTTCAAAAGAACTGTAGCTATCAATTGGTCTGGGACTAATTAGTAAATCAGAACGACAAATGGTTGAAACTTATCCTCCTCGCCTGAGGTCCCGGCTGCGCGGTCTCTACCGGAGGACAGCTAGGGGGTTCTATCCTCGTTGGCTCCGCGCTGGCTAATGGGTTTCGGCTATCAGCTGGTTTTTCAACAGCGCGGAGCCGTGCTTCTAATTCTGATACTCTCGCCTCCAAAGTTACAAAAATATTACATTTATTACAGTTACTATTATCACTAAAGGAGGCAGGGAAGTAACTAAACATCTGACAGAGAGACCAAGAGAGAAGAGAAGAGTTAGAGACAGGAGAGAGAAGAGTAGCCATAGCCGCAATGAAGCTAAGCTAACTGAGCTAGCGAGACCTTACCACCCCAAGAAAAGCTGTGTGAAACACAAGTAGTTCCCAAAACGTAAAGTACACCACCACAAAACGTGTGTTTTAGTGTGCTTGTGTGTTAAAATAACTTAGAAAGGCCTCAGCACACACTGAAAAAAATTATTTTGTGGTGTAGTAATATTTATTAGGTTAACTGTCACGATTTTTATTTTCTAATTGTAAGTATGAGTGAGTGCTGGAATTATTCAAGTAAATCTATATATGTCATTCATGTAATAAATAAACAGTGTGGGAAGAGTAAGTTTTATTATGTATTTTCACATAATATTCAAAGGTTTTCATATCATTGCAAATGAACTTAGAAATATCAAGTAAGTTTTAATAGTGTTTCAAGTTATGAATCCGCGCATGCGCCTTGTGACCATGCTCGCCTCCAGGACGCATGCGCGTCTTTAACCGCCTGAACACATGAAGACGGTGACGGCGGTCAAGTTTGATGGCGGCAGGAGCGGCTAAATCACCTTGAAGGTACGTTATTCAGAGGTTTTCCTGCAAATGAAAAGTTCAAATGATGATGATATAAAATATAACATGACCCCACTTTCCATTACCATAGGCTAAATGTTGTAGCGTAATTTTACTAAACTAAGCGCAACGTCCCTGACCATGTGGACATTGGTGGTGCACCCCGGACCTTGCTGTTTTCCGATAATATAATACATCCATGTGCTGTTCCCTGGGTAGGTGCACGATTTGTGAGCTCCACCGTCGTTTTTGATAATTATCTTAAGTTTATGTAGTGTTTATGAAACGTATAGCTCCCGTACGTTCGAGCACGTTCTCTTAATGTAAAGTTAACGATGGTTTTCATAATGTGGCCGGACATGTTTAGGGCTGCAACGAGTGGCATATTTAACTATCCGAAGGTTCATTTACAAGGAAGTTTGATTAAAAAAAAAACAAAAAAACAGCCCAATGAATTTAGAAGTATTCTGTTCAGCACATGTTCATTCCCAATTTCACGCAGTTTATCATGCTAAATATGATTTTATTTATTGTTATTTCATATTTGTTCCTTACTGTGGCTGTTTTTTTTATACCAAATGAAAATACTTTGTCATATTTCAACTAAAAGGACCAACAGAATGCACCTAGGAAAGGCCACTTGTTGAAATCATGAATTTTCCATACTGATTAGCATTGAGTATCTGAAATTGAGATTAATTTGTGGGAATTTGAAAAAAATATTTGATCTATTAAAAAAACATTTGCTGTGATAATTTGCTTGCAAATGCTTCCAAAGGACCATCACCTTAATTGGAGGCCTTTATTTCTAAATCCTTCGTATTGCTCATAACTTGAGATGAACTGTTTAAATTTTGATTCTACATTATTCTTGATACATATGACCCAGCTCTATCCCAACGACATGAATCTAGATCAGCAATGCTCTACTACTTTTTTGAGGAGAGGAACAGAATCACAGTGGCAAAAATGCAGGATTTCCTTGATGTAGCCTAAGATTTACCTTGCTGAAATTGTTCCAATTCTGTATGAAAGATGTGTTATTACTACTATTATTATTGTTAAGAGCGATATTTTAAAATGTTTTGAAAGCATATCATCAAATCGGCATGGGTTTGACAATGGCACAGTTTATTTTGGTTACATGATTTTGTAGTTTTAATGTAGCATTCTGTAGTTTTAATGTCTTATCTTGTCTGTTTTCTTATCCTTAAGCCCAAACCACCGACTTTCTGCTGTTGACACAGTGCCCTCTCAAGCAGCAACTACAACAAGCAGTGTCACAAGCAACGTCATCTGGCTATTCAGGTAAAAAAAAAAAAAAAGAAATATAATTTTAAAAAATGTGTCGTGCTTTGCACTGAATTAGTTGAAAGAGGTTTACCATCATCACAGAACATATAGCCTACTATTCCAAATTAATGTGAAGCAGAATATGTTTTAAATTTTGAAGTTGTGTGCTGCACCTCATAAAATGTAATGGATACAAACCTTGAAAGGACAATCTAATGTTGTATAGTGATATGAATATAGCCCAATAAATGCTGCTTCTCCATTGTCCTTCAAGTAACTTTGAGTATGATGCATTAATCATTTGATTTCTTTGTATTTTACAGCCTCCACTGGGAAAGTTCTCCTGAAGCAGTATTTGATTTGAACTGCTAATGTAAGGTAAATCTAAAACCCTAGGTACCTATCGTCATTAGTTTTAAGTTGACTTTTATACTGATTTATACTGAAAATCTAGTTCTAATCGGGTTTGATTTATTTCTGTGTGTATTTTCCAGATACCAAAAAGATGAAATGGTCTTGTAAAACGTGTAGATTTGAGGCTGACACACGGACAGAACTGTTGAAACACTACAGACTAAGACATGGAATGGTTAGCCATGGCCAGACAGTGCCTTGCCTTTATAAGGGTTGCCCTTGTTCATTTAAGACGTTCAATGCCCTGAAAATTCATTTATCCAGGCAGCACCCCGAAACAGTGACATCAAAAGAGGTTCTATCTTTTAGTTGTGCCCTGTGCAGTTCCGCTTGTTTTGATTCAGAGAGTCAATATTTTGAACATCTTGGGAGCCATTTGAGGAGATTTGAAGTAGTTGCATGTGTATTCAAAAACTGCACCTTCACCTCAAACATATATTCAACATTCGCCTCACACAGGCATAGGAAACATTCTCCACACAGCCTTGAAGACTTTAAAGATGAAGTATTGAAAAAATATTCAGATCCAGTTGGTGCTCAAGATGAGCCATTGTTTGAGACTGAGGAGGAGGATCCTCAACCTGTGATTGAGGGAGACAAGGATCTATCTCGGCTCATAAAGGAGAAGTTTGGCAGCCTTTTTCTTAAGTTAGAGAGCACCTTTAATGTGGCAAACAGGTGCATTGATGAAATTGTTAATGAACTTCAATTCATATCATGCACAGCATCAGTTCCTGTTATAAGAGAGTTGATCGAGTCCACTCTAAGGACCCATAGCTGTGAGTTTGACACAGTTGTGATCTCTGATTTGGTTAAAATTCTCAGCGAAGCACACCCAATAAGCTCAGCTTTGGCAAACGATGGTCCCTTTTCAACATCTTACAAGAGAAGAGAGTTCATGAAGGAACATTTTTCAGTTGTCGAACCAAAAGAGTACATACTCGATGAAAAGGAGTGCAAAACATTCCAGTATGTGCCAATATTGCAATCTCTATCACAGGTTCTGAACAACAAGAGCAATCAAGAAAAACTACTGGATACTAGTAGAAATTCGGCAACAGCCTTACAGTACCAATCTTTTCATGATGGATCCAACTTCCAGATGAATGTTTTTTTCTCTGAAGAGGACAGACTTAGTGTTATCCTGTACATTAATGACTTTGAGGTGTGCAATCCCTTGGGAACCTCAAGAAAAAAAACATAAAGTCACAGCTGTATATTGGATCTTGGGAAACATTCCAGCACAGTCTCAATCAGCATTGACATCCATTAATTTAGCCGTTTTGTGTAAGGCAGTGGACACCAAGACATTTGGATACCAGAAAGTGTTAGAGCCATTGCAAACGGATCTGAGGACTTTAGAAAGAGATGGCTTATTTGTTTCTGGTTTGGGAAAAATTGTCAAAGGAACTGTTATGTGTGTGGTAGCAGACAACCTAGGAGCGCACTCAGTTGCAGGCTTTGTTGAAAGCTTTTCTGCTTCTTATGCTTGTCGTTTTTGTCTTGCTGAGCGGTCTGAGTATCAGTCAAAAGAGGTGAGATCTGGGTTTTTTCAACAGCGAACTGAGGAGCAACATGCAGTACATGTTCAGACTGCTTTGTCTAGTCTGAATGATTCCCCATGCTATGGTGTGAAAAAACAATGTCCACTGTCTGAAAAGCTTGAGCACTTTCATGTTACATCTGGGTACCCTCCAGATGTTCTACATGACCTTCTTGAAGGAATCATTCCATTGGAGTTGGCTTTGTCTTTTGATGCCCTCATCAAGAAGAAGTATTTTTCTCTTTTTGAACTAAATGATGTCATCCTTCAGTTCCCGTACAAGTGGAGTGATAAGACAAATCGCCCTCATCTTGTCCCCGGCAACTTTTCAAACCGTAAAACGGTAGGAGGCAATGCACATGAAAATTGGTGCCTGCTATGTCTGCTGCCTCTGATGATAGGTTTGAAAGTACCTGAAGATGAGCCTGCGTGGCAGATGCTTATGACGTTGAAAAGCATTGTGGAGCTTGTTATGTCACCAAGTCATACAGAGGAAAGCATCTGCTATCTTGACAGTTTAATATCTGAACATCGCAGCAGACTTCTTGAAGCTTTTCCTCA
This sequence comes from Valencia hispanica, assembly GCA_963556495.2. Taxonomy (NCBI): domain Eukaryota; kingdom Metazoa; phylum Chordata; class Actinopteri; order Cyprinodontiformes; family Valenciidae; genus Valencia; species Valencia hispanica. The sequence goes on from OY747709.1 coordinate 4,421,839, forward strand.
ACAGAAGCTCATCCCTAAGCATCACTTTCTTGAACATTATCCCCACCTTATCCGAGAATTTGGTCCTGTCTCTGCTCTGTGGACCATGAGATTTGAGGGGAAACACAGCTTCTTCAAGAGAGTTGTCAGGCACACAGGATGTTTCAAGAATATCTTGCTTTCTCTAGCAAATAAGCACCAGCTTATGATTGCAAACCATCTCCACCAATCAAATGCAGTCAAACCATCACTCTTGGTTACAAAAACAACAGAGGTGGCATTGGATGTTCTGAAGGATGACATTAACGATCCATTGAAGTGCAGATTTCCAGGTGTCACAAGAGTACATATTGCCAACTCTGTGAACTGTTCAGGGACAACCTATGCTGCTGGAATGGTGGTGTGCCATGGTTCTACTGCTGGCTTGCCAGACTTTGCAGAGGTGCTTCAAATCATGATAGTTCATAACAAACCAGTGTTTGTCATCAGACTAAAAATGGCATGGTACAATGAGCACCTTAGAAGTTATGAGTTGGAGAACACAATCAATGAGAAAGTAATTGAGCAAAAGGATCTTCCAGATTTTTATCCTTTGGCAGCATACACTCTGGCAGGAAGACGTCTGGTAACCTTGAAGCACCACATTTGCTTCCCTTATTAGTGGTCACAAATGCGGGATGTATGTTAAAATGTGCGTTTGATGTGAAATGAAAAACTGCAGATAGTGATCATATTCTAACATCAGCACTGTACATAGTTGTAACTTAACATTAGAATGAATGTCTGCAAAAATTAACAAATATTTTTTGTGTTTCTGATATAGCTTTCTCTGCCAGGATGGGCACACCAGCAAAGCTCCGCATCATTTTTGGAGACGATGATATTCGCAAGCTCATTCTACCTGAAGGCATACCAGGCAGCCTTGCACACCTTATTTGTGCCATCCGAGAATCTTTTGATATTCCTGGGGATTTTTCTGTGCTTTACCAGGACATGGATTTCAGTGGTCAGTTTTTCACTCTGAGCAGCATTGGAGATGTGGAGGATAAGGCAACATTAAAAGTTGTACCAGTCAAGCCAGTTATGCTCACTCTCAATTCAGTGGAAGAAATGGAGTTTGACTCGCCTCCACCACGAGAATCCTCTGATACTGTCTCCACCCACTCTTCATCATCAGACACCACCATTCTCTCCTCCCCTGATGAAAGCGGAACTTCCCGACGCTCTCAACCATGGCCAGCCAGATTCTACATACCAACATTTTCCTTTCATGTAGAACAACATTTGCAGGCTGGAAACCAGGCATTCCTGAAGAACGGTGCCTTGCTCAACAACCCAAGTTTGACAAGCAGCATACTGGAGAAGCTTGCAGAAGTGGTTTTTGGTTACACGGCATACCCCACAGGGATTCAAATTTTGACAGTGGTCGAAGCCTTAATTGAAAAGTTCCCATGCCTCAGGGAACCAGGGTCTTTTAATGGCCTTTATGGGTGGCAGCAGAGGATGAAATGGAAAATGGGGAATTACCGTGCTAAATTGAGAGGCCGTCAACTTGCCTGTCCAGAGCTGGAAGTGAACTCACTGAAAAGACAGAGGTCAAATGAGAATGGTTCAAGCAAAGGCATCAAAAAGCCCAAAAAAGCAGAAGTAAACTACCTGCCTCCACTGCCAGTTGGGGACACAGAAGCCACTTTAGAGAAGGAGAGAGTAGACATGCTACAAGAAATTAAGAAGAAAAACAATGAGAGGATAATATCTGAGAAAATGGAAAGATCCTTTTCCCTCAGAAGACAGGAAGTTGTAAAGCAGTGCCCCGCCATTCAAGATTTCCGGGAGAGATGGCCTGCTCTTTTCTCTGAAACTCAGGTAAAACAAGTGTCTGTGTGTGTTATAATTCTATTAAGAAATAGTGTTTATTAAAAAGTAAATAGCATAATTGTACCTTCTTTTTTCAGATAATGGAGGAATTCAAAAGAATTACAACAATCCCCTTGGAAAGAACCTTTCTAACTAAGCTGGACTTCTACACACCAAAAATGCAGAAGATATTCAGCAAAAAAGGCGGAGTAGCTGGGAGCAAAATACGACCACTTCTGGATTCACTCAGTTTGGTAAAGCAGGGGTTCCCAAACTTTTTTGGCTCAAGACCAATTATAGAAATTTGATGTCTTGATGGGACCCAAGCCGGATATTTCTTTGTCACACACACTCACAGTGAGAAAGAGAGGGGAGAGGGGAGAGGGGGGGCAAGCAGATGGTGGAGGAGGAGGAGGAGGAGGAAGAACAGGAGGGGGGAGGAAGAGGGGGAGAAAAAAGTAGGGGGAAGGAAGTGGGAGAAGGGGGGAAGAGGAGGAGGAAGGAAGTGGGAGAAAGGGGGAGGAGGAATAAAAAGGAGGAGGGGGAAGTAAGGGCGAGGAGGAAGATGAGGAGGAGGAAGGAAGTGGGAGAAAGGGGGAGGAGGAATAAAAAGGAGGAGGGGGAAGTAAGGGCGAGGAGGAAGATGAGGAGGAAGGAAGTGGGAGATGGGGGGGTGATGAAGAGAAGGAAGAAAAGGGGGAGTAGACAGAAGGAGGAAGAGAAAGAGGAAAATGAGGACAAGCAGGAGGAGGAGGAGGAGAACGAGGGAGGAGGAAGAGGAAAAATGAGGTACTGTAGGTAGTTGGAGAAGAGGCGGGGAGGAGTGGCAACAAGTGGCAAATTCAAAATCACAAAAGATCCACTTTGTGTCCGGACCCCATATGGTACTTCCTACACAAGTATCTTCTGTCTGTTAAAGCAGCCACATGTTGAAGCCAGACGGGAGGCCATTATTCGTGCCCTGATGGAATTCCTGGGGGAGTCTTCAGGGGAGCTCATAAAGGACTACAAGGTAAATTCAAACATTTTCAGATCACAATGTTCACTTGAGTACACTAAATTGTATTCTTAAAAAAATGTCATTATTCAGTTCAATTACTTTGGCTCCCTTTGTGGTTTACAACTTTTTATTTTGCATGCTGGTGGGCCTGAAAACCGTTTCTGTCCTTGGTCCGACAAAAATTACTAAAATATGTTTACTTGAATGATAAAAAAAATTTATATTGCTTGATGAAATTTTGTTTAATGCATGAAAAGCAAAAATGAAAAACAGTGAAATTTGGGGTGACTATTTTCTTTCCTCGCTTCTCTTTTCTCTTCTTTGTGTTCTTTTCTGTCTCCTCCTTTCCTTTCTCCTCTTCTCTCTCCCATTTTCTCTCTTTTAATCAGTGTTTCCCATAGTGAGACAGGAAATAAAGTTCAGGAATCACTGGAGTTGTGTATAAGGTCCATAAGGCCTGATTTACTACAGGTTGTTTGTGAATGTAAAAGCGATGGCAAACTTAAGCTATTTTTGAAATAATGATATTTTTGACAATAGTCTGCAACTTGAATAAAAAATTAAGCTCTACTATGCACCTGAACATATTTCCACTTTTATATTTTACAGGGTATCAGCAGAGAGGCAGCTCAAGAGGACCAGGCTGAGCAAATCCTGAAGATTTGTGTCTACCACACAGGAGAAGAAGATGAAGGTGCATCCGACGCTGATGTGTCGATTGTGGTTGAACGGACTGAGGTACTTGACAACTGTGGAAGTGTTGCAAAGGCCTGTCTCCTGCTGATGGGCATTGTTTATGCCATGAACTTGAGTTACCCACCAAAAATTAAGTACACTTTTGAAGTGTTCCAGAAGATTCTTCTAGAGCTTGATGTCCTTAAGCTGTCCCCCAAGATCCTGTCTCTGCGAAACAAGCTTATAGCTTGAGTGCACAGGTTTGACCCAAGAGTTGTCCTTTTCAAAGAGGGAATTAAAAGAGAAAAAAAGTGGCACTTTGTTTATGTGGCTTTTTGTCTATGTTCTTGTTTTAATGATGTTATTTTTATTTCAATTTGTTGCACTTTATGAATGTGTGCTATCTTCGGGTCGAGGAAGAAGGGAAGGAATAAAGGAGAAAAGGAATGAAAGGAAGTTAGATCAGCATTTTCAAGGTAAACCAGAGGTTCTCAACTGTTGGATTGTGGGGACATTTTCAAAGGTTCACAGATGTGAGTGTTGTATTGTTTGCGAACCTTTTGGAACATGTTTTATTGAAAAATATATTTTTTCACAGAAAAATAAATGTATTGAATTAACAGTTGCCTCATTTTTAAAGTCATTGTTTCAATACACAAAAACATTAAGAACAAATTTAGGCAATTTAAGCTGCGGAAAATTATGTAGAATGCTGTGTAAATGTTATTTACATATAGTCCATAAATAAAACTAAAAAAGGTATTTAAAATTACCTTGAAAGGCCATTGATTTTAGGTGAGATTTTTCAGTTTGCAGCAGTCAATAGTCTGAGTAAAACTTACAAAGAAGGAGAGAGTAAAATTCAATGTCCATATTAATTATAATCAGTAAATTACTCGAGGTTTTCAAGTAAAAGCAACTTGTATCCTGCAAGTAAGGTTTACTTGATGATCGCCCTTGTAGAATTTACTTCCAATTGCAAGTGCAAAAAGTTTCCTAGGTTTTCTTAAGTAAATAACACTCCAAATTTTTTTCAGTGCAGAGAAAATAAGATCAATTCAAGAGAGTCTGAACACCAAACAGCTTACAGGGAGCACAACAGTGACAACAGGAAATGACGCAATACGGCTTACCCCCCGTCGAATCAGCTATCAGCTCTCTAGTAAAAATCAACATGCAAAAATCACACCTACAATTAAAAGAAGGCAAATGTTTACTATTGATAATAAGCTCAAAGCTGAATTAAACAGTGTGTAATTTTGTTAAATGCAGGACATACTGTCAGACAGTAAACCATGTTCAGTAGAATACAGCTACTAATTGTATAATGTTGAAGTGTAGCTGTAAAAATACACTATAATCATTTATTTTGTATTTAGTGAATGAAAGGGTGTGTTTGTTTGGCTTACCTTGTTAAGCAGGGCAGTAGCTTCTGCTGAAATACTTGTGAATATCCTCTCAGCATCAACATCACCCAGGAATGGAAGAGTTTTGAAGCGAGGGTCTAGAGCGGATGCAGTGTAGAGGAGGTCCTGTAGATGTGTGTACCGCTTCTCAAAGTCATTGTTAAATGCCTTCTTCATCTCAGTGATGAGTGCTGTGTCTTCATCTGCTGCCTCAAAGTGCTTTTAAGGTTTTACTCTGAGTGGGGATATCATGGATATTGTGGGCATCTCATTCTCACAAAGAATAGTTGTCACAACTTTGACAGGTGCCATCAACCTGACTATGTCTTCAGATAACCTAGATGCTGCTACAAATTCCACTGTAAATCACAACCAGAGTACATGTACCTACAAAGGATTCTTCATAAAATCTAAAAAATGATGGACAACCCTGAGCATCCTCTTCATGAGACAGTCATACAACAACAGAGCGTCTTCAGTCGGAGGCTTCTTCAGTTTCGCTGCAATACAGACCGCTACAGGAAATCCTTCCTGCCCACAGCCATCATCATCTACAACAGCTCCTTAAAGAATTAATTATATGAGCTATGCCAACACTTAATTTCCCTCTGGGATCAATAAAGTATTTTTGAATTTGAATTTGAATGTAAGAAATAAAAACCACAATGCAAATATATTCACACATTCCTATTTTATTTACAGTGTAGATAAACATGTCTACATCAGGCAGGTCTGTTCAACAAGCGAGCTATTTCACCCAGCACTCCAAGGAAGGCTTGGTTGAAGGTCGCGTTCTGTGCCAGTTGTTCTCTTCTGAGGGCCGCTTCCTGCTCTCTTGCCTCCCGCTCATCATTGATTAGCCGACAAAGGTGATTTTCAAGCTGGGCCCGGTTGTTCTCATCCTGTTCTTGCAGCACCGCAACTAATGTGTTGTCAGAGACCCTCTTCCTCTTACCTAGGAAAAAATGAGACATAAAAAAGATCAAATTATTGGACCCTCAAAACGATTGCTTCAGTGTTTGTGTGCTCAATGCTGTGATTCTGGTGGTGCTGTTTCGACTGCTAAGCTTGCAGTCCACGTAAAACATGCACATACAAATTTAATGTGGAGGAATAGAAATACAAATCTCCCTTACTGTTTTAACATTTACGTGAGAGCAAGCATATTTACACAAAATGAAACATTCACAGCCTACCAAAAAGTTAAAGCCTGAATGTATTGCTCTATGGGTAACTGATGAAAAACAAATGCACATGGAACATACCACGGCCAGCGGTGTGCTGCGTCGCAGACTCTGCGGTGCTGGGCTGAGAGGACGATCTGGCCGGCGTGGAGGCCGCTGACGGTCCGGGGTTGGAGTCCGGACCGTCGGAGAGTCAAGGTGTAGAATCCCCTCGCCCGTCAGAACAGAGTCTGGAAGAATAAAATAAAACCTTAGCACACAATGGTCTATAGTTACAGAGCAAAGAGTAAACAAAGAATAGCTTCAGCATTGCTGCTAACTGTTCTCCATTGTCCTCATGGAGGGAATCATGGCGTCAGCAGTTCAGTGTGTTTACCACAAATGCGACCAGCTGCTTAACGTATGCTTAAAGGTAAATATATAAACTAACATACCGTCATCAGTAAATGTATGAAGCAGGGCGGTGGCTGTGTCCAGGGCAGTTTCTCTACCATTACTGGCCGGTCGACTGCCGTAAAATGCATCCATCTGGTCGTACCGTCTCCACGTTTTTCTGCTCGACCCGCTCCTGCCGTTGTAGTCCTTAATGGCGCGGTAATCAGACTTTAATTTCTTCAATTTCTCTCGGCAATGCTTTGGTGAAGGCTGGTAGCCGTGAGGCGCCATAAGCTCCGACACCTCCTTAAACACCTTCTGATTCCTTGTAGCTCCATCCAGGGCCCCCTGAATCTTGTCCACAGCCAACAAGCACAGAAAGGCCTGTACTTCAGCATTGGATTTGCGAAACAGCTGCTGTAGCAAGAGTTTTAAAAATGGCGGGTCTGCACGTTGTTAAAAATAGGTCATCCTACGCAACCAGTGACTCCACCCTCTAGTCAATCAGTGCCTGACAGCCATCTGATGTCGCTTTTTAGTCCGTGCTTGGCCCTATTGGAACTGCAGCGAAGCTGGTACTAAAAATGGGATTGACTTGGCCTGACTTAGCCCGCCTTCTGCCAGTGGAAAAACAAAGGAACCAGGGCTGAGTCGGGCCGAGTCGGGCCAAGTAGGTACTAGTGGAAAAACGCCATAAATGCCCCAGTTAACTCTTTTCTATTTGTTCTAGTCGTAAAGTGGGAACTCCGGTTTCTAAGTTAGTGTACACAAGCTGCGATAGCTAAGGGAAACTTGTACTTAGTGTAATAACAGTTCCATCAAATAACTTTCAACAACAATGAAATATAATAAAATGTGGACTCCTGACAGAGAGCATTAGGAGAGAAAAGAAAAGACTCTTGTCCATTTACCAGGTAAATCCCAGAAGACAAATGATCAGTTCACTATCTTGCCCTAAAAAGATAGATGTGCAACACATTCTTTAGGCTCTGATTAGACTAAACTCACCAGATGACGAATCATCACCTTTTCAGAGCCATAGCAGGTTAGCTGTCTTCTTTACCCAGTCCTAGAACAAATAAATTAAGTTTAGTTGCAAATCAACTCTCCCTTACAAATTACAACACAATAATAAAACATTAGATCAACATAAAAAATAAAAAGAATCAGGAATTATGGCCTGCTTCCATCGAGACCCCTTTTGCTCTTAGGGACCTCTGGCAGAAACAAAAGAAGAAAAAAAAATTTACTTTCCAAAGGGAGTGTTTATGTGTGTGTCATAAGCAGGTTGTTTACAGAGAGGAATTACAGCTACATCAGTCAGCAAGCATTTCTTCATTGCATTTGAACTGCGTGTTTTTTGTCCTCCCTGAATTCCGCTGGGTCATCTGCAGGCTGCAGCCTCAAGACCAAGAGCCCCACCCCCCTCGATCCAGCCGATCGCCATGTTCCAGGAAAACCACAGCCCTCATATGAACTCATCTCACCTGAGCAAGAGTTTTCCCCTCAGCCCACTGGTCAGCCCGCATTCCGGCCGGAGTCCGGCCTCTACCTTTGTTATGGCTGCCAAACCCCTCATTCCAGGAGGGTGGGGGGGTTAGGACTAGGGCTCTCCCCATGCGCTGCGCTTGACCGAAGGCAGGGGCCCCCAACAGCCTGAAGAAAAACACAGGACACCTCAGCAAAACTCATCACCAGTCCTACCATGGAATGTGTAACAATAACAGTGTGTGTGGCATTCTACATTATACCAAGTCATCAAACAAATGATCTTAATACTCAAATACTCCCCAGTTCAGGAAGAAACAATAAGAGTAAATAAAAGAGAAATAAACAAAATCACATAAATAAACCCACAAATAAATAACATAACTTAGATTTTCTTTTAAATTATCCAAATTCCTCCCCTGGGCCCATTAATTTGTTTATTTTGTCGTTATATTGGACTTTCTGGAGGTGAGCTGTTGCTAGATTACAGACCCCATTGTCTGCCTGAGCGCCCAGTTTCCATAAAGGGACGTCTCACCCCATCGCTTTCTTTTTGCTTAGTGACAAAAAGCCTAAAAACAACTGAAGATAGTTGACTTACTAATCAATTATTTAATCAACCAATTACCCCCCCGGTGCTCTCTCTTTATATTACGAGAAAAGGAGCATGGAAAACTCGTTACAACAACCCCCGTTTCCAAGTAAAAACACGAAACGCTAGCAAACATTTCACCCCCTGAGAGTGCAAATTATATTCTGTTATCGATATTTATTTAAAGGACTCAGTCTTACCGGGTTCTGTCTCAAGCGACGGCAGGGCCGACAGAGACGCCTCAAGGCCTCCATCTCCCAAACAGCTACTGGAGGTAAGAGCCTGGGAGAAAAACTTTTCCCAGGACGCTAGCAACTCCCTTGACCCGTCCCCGCCAGTCCATTCCGTTCGCCGAGGCTACATTGAGCGCCAAGTGTAATGGCAAAAAATACTTCAGGGTTTCCATAATAAAGAAGACTGAATCCCAGAAGGCGTTTAAGTATTTAATACAAACATGCTTTGGCCAAAACATGGAGGGGACAGAGATTACTCATGCATCGCCCGACCCAACCTTTCTGACTAACAGCTTAAATGGTATTCAGCAAACACTGTTTATCTCTGCAGACGTGTTCTCCAACCTTCACGCCCAGCCTCTGGAGAACTGGTTCATGCGAGTCTGATAGCGAAGCGTGAAGCAGCACATCCGAAAGCCAGACTGTTATCTTACTGCCCCGGCATCTGTCTCTCTGGTGACCTGACACATATTTATTATAACATTAAGTTGGAACAATAACCTCATCTTACCCTAGATGCATTCACTAAACAGAGAATCTATACTTAAATCATAATTACATAAGAATTTTCCACCACAGGATTTTTTAAAGACAGAGTAGCCTAACAGGTCTTTGAGACCCAAAATTCTTGCTGAATTCCAGGTGTTCAAATACTTAAAGGCAGCAGCAAAATACAAATACATTCTTTAAAAATCTGACAATGTGATTTCCTGATTTAAAAAAAAATGCTGTCTTTCACAGTGGAAATGCACCTACAATGTGAATTTCAGTCCCTTCTATAATTTCTAAGTGGGAGAGCTTGCAAAATGGCAGGGTTTTCAAATACTGATATTCCTCACTGTATGTACATTAAGGACAAAATTACAAAACTAAAGTACTGTGCAGTAGTTAGAATAGAATAGAATAGAAAACTTTTTTGTCTCACCCCAAAAGATTACAGAAATTCATCTTTGACAGGGCTCCACAACTTCTCTACACACACATGGCAAAAAATGGCATATTCAGATTTGAGGAATGTGCAACTGATTAGGATCATTTACATTTTTCTACAGAATGTGGATGTTATTTTGTGCATAAGAAATACATATATATTACCAGACAAAAATGAAAAATGTACATTGTCAAAAACACAATACATTTTATTTAACCAATTAATCACATCATATTTTTCTAATAATTTTAAAGTCTTTATGGCTTTTTAATTATTTCAGTGGAGAACTCCCACAGAGAAATTAGTAGCTCTGCAATTATCCATCATGTTTAAATACTGACTGGTTTAGATGTTATTACTGAACCATTTTTCAAAGAAAATCATTTTTCTTGAACTTATTCTTCCCGTTGTTCCTAATAAAACTTTAATTAGGTGAAAACTTAAACTTAAAAATAATAGTTTAATTCAATTCAATTCAGTTTATTTATATAGCGCCAATTCACAACAGATGTCATCTCAAGGCACTTAACAAGAAGTCATTTCAATACATTTATACAAACATTCCAATCAGTTAAAAAGTTTCCTATTTAAGGAATCCCAGCAGATTGCGTCAGTCATTGGCGTGAGGTTGGGCCCCGTTGATGCAGACTTTCCAACCACAGCAATCCTTCAGCAATCCCTCATACTGAGCAAGCATGTAGCGACGGTGGAGAGGAAAAACTCCCCTTTAACAGGAAGAAACCTCCAACAGAACCAGGCTCAGTAGGAGCAGCCATCAGCCACGACCGTCTGGGGGTTTGAGAAGACAGAGCAGAGACACAGAAGGAACAGAAGATCTGATATAAGAGAACTTTCTATGTTACAGAAAGTAAAAAGTTGATAACAGGACACAGTGGATGTTCAGTTACTGGGAGGATCATCCCAGTCGATGCCCCCCGTCCAACAGGGCATTGCGGCCAAGCAGGATACCAGACCAGGTATATCTTCTATGGAGAGAAAAACACTGAGAGAAAACAAAGTTAACAGTCAAAATAACAGAATGTACTGTAATACAACTGGAGAGTCGTAGGAGAAAAGGAAGTAGCAGAGTGAAGAAAATTGGTAAGTCTGTCCTCCAGCAGTCTAAACCTATAGCAGCATAACTACAGAGATAGCTCAGGATGACCTAAGCCACTCTAACTATAAGCTTTATCAAAAAGGAAAGTTTTAAGCCTGGCCTTAAAAGTAAACAGAGTGTCTGCCTCACGGACTAAAGCTGGGAGCTGGTTCCACAGGAGAGGAGCCTGATAACTAAATGGTATCAGGCTCCTCTCTAATTACTTGGTTTACGCAACCAACATTTGTCTACATAAATGTGTTAGCTTTATGGGAAGTTTGTGAATGTCACACCTGTTTAACAAAAGACGTAGAAGGGAATGGCATTCCATATAGAGGATGAATGAATAAAAATGTTTTAGCAAGTTTAATAATTATATGGATAAAGGGGAGAGCTGTAGTTCCTCCTATATTTGCTCTCTAGATACATAAAAAAAATGCACTGTTCATGTGCAATGCCAGCCAGTTTTTATCACAAACCCATTTTTAGTAAGAGATTTGTTGACTTCTTGTTTAGATGCATGTATCAAAAATGCAAGATAGAGGCTGGAGCAAAGACTTTTAACATCTACTTTTAACAATACTATCTCACTATACCATAAACTGGAATAAATCAACCATAAATCAACCGCCTCTCTCAGATGATGCTTGGGACTCTGCAGCTCAGGATCATACTCTCCCACTTTGCACTGGCAACATCAAATACCTAGGTAATAATGTATCCCCCAGGCTGTCAGAGTTGTTTAATCTCAGTTATTCTCCCCTTCTTAAGACAATAGAAGACGACTATAAGCGCTGCACCAAACTCCCACTTACACTCATTGGAAGAATTGCTGCAGTCAAGATGAAGACCCTACCACAGATCAACTCTCTTATCTCTATGATTCCCTCTACCCCTACAGACAACTGGTTCAGAACATTAAATTCATTAACTACAGCATTTTATTGGAAATATAAAAAACCAATGTCAACACTACAAAATAAGAAATCACATGGTGGACTTGAGGCACCAAACTTTTTATATTCCTTTTTTGCTAATCAATTTACTTTACTTAATCAAACACAAACATAATCTCCCTTGGTTGGAACTGGAACAGAATCAGTGTCAGCACATCTCAGTCGCAGACCTTCCATTCATCCCACAATTAATTAAAAAATCAAACATCTGTAACCTAATTACTATTTCAACGGCTCTGACAGGCTGGTGGAAAATTAACCTGATCACTAAATCATCACTAGCTCCACATGAGAATACCCCACTGTGGCACAACCCAACATTCATGTTACAAAACAAACCCATTCACTTCTCCACCTGGGAACAGAAATGAATGACACGCCTTGGCCACCTATTTTCAACCAACTAATTTATATCATTTCACACATTAGTACAGAGATACGGGGTTGGGAGAAACCAGTTTCTTGAATATCAACAACTAAAATTAATAACAAAAGGAAAGAAATATCCCTTTAAAAAATAATACACTACAATCATCCCCTTTAATCAAAGGAATTATTAAACTCAACAATAATAAAAAACTAATATCTAAATTATACCAGCTAAGTTTACCTTAAACACCACAATACCACTTCCAACAATTAAATGGGAACATGACCTTGATCTTTCTCCCAATCCCGATCTCTGGGAACAAATCTGCAAAAACATATTTTTCATGACCACAAACACCAACCTGCAATTTATACAATACAAAGTCATTCACAGAACTCACATCACTCAAAGCAAAATGTTTAACATGGGACTGGCTCATTCAGATATCAGCACACAATGCACCTTAGGCAGCACAGACAACTATTTTCATGCCATCTGGCTTTGCCAACCAGTTCACTCACTATGGATCACTGTTACTGAGACACTCTCCACCATCCTGGGCTGCAGAGTCCCAGCATCAGCTTCACTCTGTCTTCTAGGTGATCTCCCTAAATTAGTAATTCCACCTAATTTCAAAAACCCATTGCTTATTTCTCTAGCTGTTGCTAAGAAAGTAGTCCTCCAAAACTGGAAAGCAAAGAGTTCATATCACATTACTCACTGGATTCATTGAATATCTGACTATATTACAATGGAGAAAGTTAATGCTCAGAAAAGGAAGCATATGTCAGCTCTGGAAGAGATCTGGAACCCATTTATAACTTTTCTAAACTACACACACACACACACAAGTCTGTATTGCTACCCATATTAGGACTTTATATTGACTTCCATTCATTTTAATAGCTACATTTATGCCTAACCCAAACCCTTACTCTAACCCTAACCATTACCAGTTTATTCATAACCCTAACCTTAACCAAAACATAATTCACACCATACCTCTGAACCTAACCCCTAATCCTAAAAAAGGGGATCCACCATATGAGGACTGGGCTTTGGTCCCTATAAGGTCCATCAGTCTTCAGAAGGTTAGAGAATATGCCACAAAAGGTCCTAAATAGGATAGCTATACAAGAACACACACACACACACACACCCACTAATAACTACCTAATGTCAAGCTTAAATCTTGATATGTTTACTCCATCTGATCATGTTCATATCACTAAATCCCCCTCTTCTTTTTTTCTCCACCCAAATTGTCTAATTAGTAATATGTTATTGTGTCTTGTTATGTGTCTGTTTTGTTCTGTGTTGTTTAGGTTATCTGTTCCACATTTAGCATATATTAGGTGAACCCTCCTTCCCTTTTATTCTTTACTTACCATTTCTCTGTACACAATATTGAAAATTATTTAAGATTACACCTCTATTATGTGTGATGTTAAATGGTTAATTTCTATTGATACATGAATATTAATTGAAAATAAAGTTGTCCTCCTCCGTAGGGGGGTGGTGGCGGGATAAAAAAAAAAGACTTTTAACATCTGGGTTTGAGCATTCCTTTGACCTGATGCTTTGTTTGAAACTCATCTTTTATCTGCAGGATTGGGAATGCTGCAGAGGAAGGAGGGATTCTGTTGCTATTTTCTATGGATCAGATAAAGGTAATTAAACAGAATCTATTAGAAATTAGATTCTCTCATTGATTACATGTTCACCCTTTACTCTTTGCTTTCAGACATTGAATGATGACCTGGTAAAAGGAAACATACATTCCAGCAGATTGTACCTGTGGCAGAACCCATCTTCTTCTTTGTCTCTGAAACAGCACTTAAAGCTGAGGACGCTGAATTTAAGTGACCTGTGGGTATATTAAAAACATTATCAGACATGTGTGTGTATGTTTATACATCAGTAGTTCTGATTTTCACCTATTTCATCAGATCTTTTAGGTACTGAGGGTCATTGAGGAGGCCACGGGAGTCAGAGCCAGGATAAGGAAAGGGGTAATGCGGCCTTTAGATTTCGTTTTTGATGTTATGCTCCCAGAGGTAAGATGCTCTATCTATCTGGTTTGTGAAATTGGAGTACTTTTTGGTGATTGTGGTCAACATTTAATTCCTTTGGAATGTAGAAAACAAAGCAGTGCATTATTTAGAACACCACAAGGTTTGATTGGGTCATTTCTTTGTTTTTCAGATCCTCATAGGAATACTGGAGAACAAAGGAGTGACAAGGAGATCCTGATGGCCAGGGGCAGCGTTTTTTAATTCTACCATTCCATTTTGTTTATTTATTATTCTTTTTTTACTGTTCATTTTTAAGCTTTAGTTTTAATTGTTCATCATTGTTGTATAAGCTTTCCTCTTGTTTTTAATCTGTTTTTAGGTGATTTGAGGATTAAAAAAATAAAGTTTACTTTAAAAATTAGAACTCTTGTCAAGTTCTTAATGTTACATGTATGATGGTGTCATGAAGCAAACTTGGTTAGTCTCAAAAGCTAATTTCAATATTGTAGCAGGGTGGTTCTCAAATTTTATTCAAGGAATATAATAATTTATGAGTAGTTAATGACATGTTTCAGAGGGGGCTGGCTAATGGCTGGAATGATCTCCTGAAACTTTCTGCTTTACAGCAGATCCAAAGAAGACACATTGAACACAGTCAGTTGTGAAGCTCGCTGTCTTCTGTCTAGGATGTGAAGAACCGTCCACTACGCTCAGCTGCTTTGACAGTGTTGTTTGGATAACCAGCTTCAGGATTCATGGAACTATCCTCTTTTTGTAGTTTCTATTAGTCTCTAGTTCTGACGATGCTGTTCCAGCAGATGGCTACAAAGCAGATTGCACTTTTTACAAGAGACTAACAGAAGATATGCAACATCTTGCTGCAAACCTTGAAGGATCTCAGCTTCTAGAAGAGTCTTCTCTGTTCTTGCTTCTACATACTTCTGTAGCATTTCCAGTCTAGTCTGTTATTCAGCTGAACCTCCAGTTGAATAATTTGTCTTTTCTCTTCTGATATTCACAGACTGAGCATTCTTGATTAAATGTTACTAATTGAGTTAATAAACTGAACTCGGAAATAGTGTTAAGACTTAAAACAATAAAATGAGATGTAATAACTTCAAATTGAAGTTGTTGCATCTCATTTTATTAATCTGTTAATCTGTCGATAATCAGGTGATTTTATGCAGAGTGCTGGGGCCACTGGTTTGTACAGATAAATAGTCACATATTTTCAGGTTCTGAATAGTATTTCAGTTAAAGGGGGCCGTGAAGAAATTCATGTTCCCTGGAGGGGAATGACAGAAAATAATTGAGAACCACTGAGTTGTCGACAAATAACGGAGATCTATGAAGACAAATCAATTTGACTCAAATGTAAAAGTAAAATTATGTTTTAGGTCAGGTTTTAAAAGAGTTGGTGCAGGCAGCAGATATGATTGAGAGGAAATTGTTGTTCCACAGTTTAGAAAATTCTGAATCTCCTCTCAGTTTGAGTCTCAAACCAGAAACAGCTGCACTAATCTTGTTGGCTTACCAGAGGGACCTGGAAGAAGAGTAGAACAGCTGAAGGGCGGTGATATATCAGTGGCCCATTACCAGGAAGGCCTTAATGGACAAACAGGAGTATTTTGAAATCAGTTCTAAACTTTCTGGGTATGTAGAGAACAATTTTGACATAGGGCTTGATGAAGAGGCTGCAGAAGAGATCATCATTATGCCAAATACAAGAAGACTACATGAAGAGCATTTACAGTGGTGATGGTTGTTCTTGGCTTCTGTAAGTCAGCATCCCAGTGCATTATGAAAGTTCAATGTGATGTACAAAAATAAGGCTGCCGCCTTCTCATTTTAACTTTGCTGCATGAATTCAGGCTAACTGTCACTGTCCTGGAAATAATTCAGTTCAATTCATTTTATTTATATAGTTATCTCAAGGCACTTTAAAATAAAAGTAAAGTCCAATTGAATTCAAGCTAACTGTCACAGTCATGGCATTATCAGGACATTCCACTCATATCAAAGTAGAACTGACTAAATCAGAAATAAAACTACTGTAACCAATACTGACACTGATGACTCTTATTCCAAGCTGAAGTTTCTGATGAAACTCAAAGTTTGATCATATTTCTGAATGGCGTTACAAATCTATAACAGTTTGCAGTAACACATCTCTTATCATCCACATAATGGTAAGCTCAAGGAGTTTCTTGTACCAGTAGTACATAATGCTCTGAAGTGAGATGTTCATTCAAGAACAAAAGCTGCTTGTATTGTCTTAGTATTCATTTTACAGATAACACTAACCTCACTGACCTCTTTGCACAATAATTCAAAGAGTGCTGAGAAGGGGAAAACTATTTCAAGTTTCAGCAGTGTGCTTTTTAATCTTTACAAATGTGTGTCTTAAATACAGATGATGTGCAGGATTTTAGTTGTGAAGTTTGCACTATAGAACTTCATAGACCACATTAAATATGTCCAGTGTGCCATAACCCTTTCTGCTACAATGTGTAAAAGTCAGATACTAATTTATGATCATGAAAAGCAGACAAATATCAGGGTTAGGGATGGTAACAATACAACTGTTGAAGCATCTAAAGTCATTCAACCAAAATCAAGTCTCTGCTGGGACATAGATGCTGTTTTTAAAACAAGATGGAAGATAATAAAGACATTTACTGAGGAGTCAGCCCATGATGTTGACCCCCATTTTCCTGTTCATGCATGAATGGCTGTGTGAGAACTTTTCCCTAGTTTGTCATGTTTTCTTCTAGCACATTTATAGAAAGTTATGTGCAAGGATAACTGCAGCCTAGAGAGGATTGTCAAGCAAAATCCATTCAAGAATTTGGGGGAGCTTCACAAGCAGTGGACTGAAACCAGCGTCTTGCCTGGGTTAAGGAGAAAAAGAACCAGACCATTGATCAGTGGCTCAAAGTTCTCTTTCCAGATGAAAGTAAAGTTTGCCTTTCATTTGGAAATCAAGGTCCCAGATTCTGAAGGAAGAGTGGAGAGACTCAGAATCCCTGTTGCTTGAATCCCAGTGGGAATTTTCCACAGTCAGTGATGATCTGGGGCGCCAGGTGATCTGCTGGTGTTGGTTAATGTGTTTAACCAGTTGATTCATAGCTGTGGTCATTTGAAAAGTATGAGCTTTAAAAAGGCATAATAAAAACATTGAGATATTTTTCTGCATTTTAAGTAAATATATGTTTTTAATGTTGAGCAGATAATTGTGCATTGCCGTAATAAATGAGAGGTTTGTGGAAAACACTTAATTTTAGATTGTGGGCAAAGCAGAAGAAAATCTTTCCTGTTGCCCTGTGCTGGACAGGGTAGAGCACTCATTAAAAGTGACAACTAGATACAGTCAAAACCTATGCAATGTTTTATTAAGTGGTTTTTATTATTAACTGAATATTTGATTAAAATCTGACTTAACTGGAAAGAGGTCGGTTTCAGAATGAACTGGATTTGTTTTCAGTCGATTCTATATCATCTGGCTGCAATAGGGCCTTGTTTGCAATGCTTGTGAAGCAACTTTAACAAATTTGTCATGAAATGTTACTACACAATAACACTTTAGTAGTTTGGACAATATGATGTCAGATTTGACGAACATTCTTACAGATAAATCATCAATGGTGGAGATGTGTGTGGCCATGTCTAATTTTACTTTCTCAAGTCTGACCTCAGAACAATAATAAAAACAGTAGATGATGTTAAGAGGGACGGTGTGTTTTTTGTGTTACTATCCATCCGAAGCGAATTGGACGCGCGTCGAGCTGCGAATGTTAAAGCGTCCAACTTTGGCGTGCCGTGCCTTTTTGACGCTTTGGTGTGAACGAGTGTGTGTGTGCGTGTATGGTTGTTTGTCCTGTATGTCTCTGTGTTGCCCTGCGATGGACAAGCCACCTGTCCAGGTGTACCTGTGACCCCTGTAGATAGGCACCAGCCTTCCACAACCCTGCATAGGATGGACGGGTACAGAAAATAGATGGATGGATAGATGAATTCCATTGCTGTTCTCAATCAAACACAGTTAGTACAAGAAACTGTGATTTTTGTAAGACCCCAAAGTTGGTTGGATCCCAGTTTCCATGGTTGAAAGGGAACTTTAAACTCTTACTCCACAACTTGACACCTTCCTAAAAGAAAAAGAATACTCTTCATTCCAATAGTAAAGACATACAGTATACTGTGCTGAAACTACTTAAACAGATCCAAGTCATTTTGGTTCCGAAAACTCACTGAAAAATCATCAGCATTGTCTCAAAACAAGAAACTAATGTTTAATAGTGAGGGGTGAGATTGGGATTAAAAAAACACCCATATAAGGTAATAAAAAATAGCTCATTTTGTTCCATAAAACTCCCAACTTTACTGTGCTCCTTGATCTTTTTGGGATCCTGCTGATTTCTGGTTAGTTCTCCAAAGAAGCTGTACTGGACTTTAGATAGGGGCCAGGTATCCATGAAGGAAAATAAAAGGTGCCATAAAAACAGTCAAAGACACAAATCAGGACATGGATTTAAGGAGTTTTAGGAAACAACAAAACGTCAAAAAGGAAAAAATAAACTATCAATGAAAACCACCCGCTGCATCCAGTTGAGTCAAACTGGCTGACTTTTGGGATCAGACACTTTTTCAGAAACTTACTCAGTACTTGGCATACTATTACTATTCAAACTTTCCCTCCATCTTATCAGTCATTTTGAAAACATGTCCATAAAATAAAAACTTCTTAGTAAAACAGAGTTTAAGATGATAAGAATTAGATGTGAGAAAGCAGGAGCGATCAGGAGAAATGGCTTTAGGTGTGTTTTTTTCCTTCTGGTCCAACCCAGGTCGCACTATCAGTACAAACATTTTCTGCAGATCCCAAACTAACAGGGCAGGGTTTGTGTACAATACGGTTTGTATCTTTTTTTTGCCACATTGTTTTTATAATTGATGAGCTGTCAATGTTGAATGACAGGCCCACCAGCAGAAGGGGAAACACACCTATATAAGCTCTGTTCTCTGGTTTGAACAGGAACTGTTTCCTGTGACTGCTATAGCCGCTTTCTCATTGCTACAAGGGACAATCTGAATTCCTGTACTTTAACAGAATCATAGTTACTGTATTTTGTAGCAGCAAAGAGGGGACAAACCTGAAACATCCAGTTCAGCATTAGAAAGGTACATTTTTGCTCCTTTTCCTTACAATTAAAAACCTATCTCAATCATTTGTCTATTAGAGAACTTAAACTTAAAGCTTCTTTCTGAGAAGTTTTCCAGACATGGACTTCATTCTACTATTGACTTTGTTCCTTTGTGGTGTTGGGATTGGAGTCTCAGTGAGTAAAGTTAGCTTAACTAAAAAATGTTAAATGTGTACAATACTCTAACATGTTTATTTAGTCCAAAGAGATTTTTAAAAAAGTACAATTGGCCAGTGTAATAAATGTTTCTTCTGTTTTTAAATCCTCCTCAGACACGTAGAGGACCTGGACCTTCATTTCCAGGTTTGTGCTTTTGTCATTTTGAGTAAAACTGCAGTTATGACTGATAGTACTCACTCCAATGTTTACCTTGATCATTATTCGCCTATACCTACATGTGGATGTGCCTACAGTAACTTTACTGCTGACTCAGTTATTCTGATGCATTTAAAGCTTTTGCCTTACTTGGTTGCCTTGATATAGTGTAAATCAAGTAAAACATTTCGGGTGTTAATTGTGGCAACACAGACATATCAAATAGTTTTTATTTGGTGCTTTGCCCCTTTAGTCTCACCATTTTCACTATTGTTAGTGGAGTCAACAATGCCACATTGGGGATTTCACCCAAGGAAAGGAGTAATAGCACCAGTAAGGCGCACAAGTTCGACAGATGAGGCAGGAGACCTGGTTCCACAATTTGAAAGTTTAAATATATTATTTCAAAAAGTTTAAAAATGAATTTTAAAATTGGACAACTTCAACCATACGGGGAAGGGACTCAGGATTGTGAATTTTTGTGAGCATTTGTGAACATTCATTTTATCATGAAGGGAACCCAGCAGTAACCACACAGTTTGGGGGAACCTCCTGAAGAACCTCCACCACCTTCAGCGTTCAGCCTGGACACAAAGGAAATGAAGTGTCATACACACAACAAAGGCACAGAAAAACATTAGTTTGGCAAAAATGTCTAACTGCTATAAAGTAACTTTACATGAAACATGAATGATTACTGCTTTAGTGCAGGCTTAAATCATCCTGCTAAAAAAGTATTTGTACAAGTGAGAAATGGCCCAAATGTGAGGTAACCATGAGTTGAAAAATCGTTGGTCTTTAGGGATTTTTCACATTTCCTGTGGATGTTGATACATTCTCACGTCATTGTCTTGTTGTAGAAATCAGCTTCTAATTTTATGACTGACTAACTTTCCAGTCATATTTGATAACCGTTTCTTTCTCTACTTTTTTTCTTGTGTCATTGCTCCAGACATGATGTGAGGTTACAGCTGTATATCAATGTTCTTATTGGCTTCCGTATTTTTTTAGCATCTAACTGTAACAGGTGCCCTGCTGGTTGGACTCCATATCATGGCCTTTGTTACCTTTTCCATGAAACTAGGATGACTTGGATTGAAGCTGAGGTACAACACATGTATCATTATACTTGCTTGCTCCTAGGCTGAATCAGAGCTGTAAAACGCCTTGGCATCTTTTCAACCTCAACAGTATGAGCTTAGTTATATACATGCTGGATTCCTTGTACTAGCATTGAACATCATGAAGTATAGGTAGTGCTAAATTTAATTGAGTAATTTAAATGTTCTCCCAGTTTGGTAAACTCTTTGAGCACAGGTGACAACATAATGGATAATTTCATTTACAACTTTATCAAATGAAGCCATGAACTCTTAAGAGCTGTCTGAGTCTGCAAAACTCTACAAATACTTGCAAACATAGATAAATACAAAGTAATGTTGAAGTCATGGTTTTGTTGATTAGCATCTCATTTTTCTCTTCAGCTCTACTGCATTTATAACTATGGAAATCTGGCCACCATCCAAAGCCCAGATCAATACACCTTTTTGAGGAGTCTTATCTTCAAAGCAGCAGAATCACATAAAACAACTTGGGTTGGAGGATATGATGCAGTGCAGGTGACAGTTTCTTTAAACTCTTTTTACTTGACACTAAATGCTTTAAGAGATTGAAAAATGAACATGTAGGGTTATCTGTAAAACGTTTTGTTCTTACATTATTTCTTCTATTAGGAAGGTGTTTGGCTGTGGAGCAAAGGTACAAAATTTGACTTTACAAACTGGGGCCCTGGAGAGCCCAACAACTTTGGCGGAAATGAGCACTGTATGGAGATCAACTTCCAAGGTTAAAAAAATTACAACTCTCCTGTCAGCTGTAGTCAAAACAAGACGATGTGCATTTTTATGGCATGTCCAAAATGATGATTCACTAAATTAAAAAATGTTTAGTTACTGTAGGTCTTACCACCTTCATGTAAAAAATGCCTGTTTGTTCCTGAGGAATGTGTCAAGATGCATCTTCTTCCTTTGTTTATTTTGCATGTTTTATTACAGAACAAGATTACGTCAATGATTTTGACTGCAGCAAGAAGAACTCCTTTATCTGTGTCAGACACCCATGACTTCGTCTGTATTCTCCAGTTGTCACATAAGGATATCACTTCCAGGATGATGTCAAGCCTCGATGACGATACATCTGGAAGACAGTGTGACCAACCTCGTTTCATAAATGCCATTGGAAACTAAAAGTAATAAACACTAAGTTCTTCACTGCAGTCTCATGTTTTTCTTTCACTGTTGTGATTTTAAAGTTGAGATTAGAATATTTTGTAATATGAAGTATAGCAATGCAGCAAACTCATCAGCATCAGAGAGAGATTTGCATGAAAGACTTCATCCATGTTCTGGGTCAGAATTTCAAAGTAGTGCGTAGAAAATTTGCAGCCATATTATAAACAGATATCAGATCAGTTGTTAAAACTTGACAGAGATGGGACCTCTTTCATAAGCTAGGGGGAAAAAATTAGATCCTCCTATGTAGCGACCCCCTCCCCCCCCCCAAAAAAAACACATACGCACAGGCATATTATCAAAAATATTGGGTTACAACAGCTTCTCCGTGAAACCTTATCTACAAGGTTAGGGAAGAAGGGTTAGAATGGTTTTTAATCGAAGCTTCCACATAAACGCAAAGCAGAACATAAAACACCAAACATGCATCTTAACAAACTTCCTTCCAAGACACAGAGTAGAAAATATGACGAAGCATATCTTGCCCTTGGTTTTGTTTCAAACACCTGCAAATGTTCTGAGTTCAAACAATGTTTTGAACCGAGTGGCAAAGTGTAAAACAGCCTCACACAATTATAGAGGATTTAATAATGTACCATCAAATAAAACTTTATTTATAAAGCGCTTTTCATACAAAACAGCATCTCAAAGTACTTTACAGATGAAAATGACCCAACCTAACCCCCCAGAACAAAAACATGATCACAGTTATACCCCCCTCCTCCCAACCCATCTCTCATGCACGCGCACACTTAAAAGCAACAGTAAACAAGGACATTGGGTCAATGAGCCAGGTAAGGAAACGGGAGCCATCTACATCAGCAGCAGCTCGACAGCAACAGCTGAGGCACCGGCCCAGGGTGCCCGGTGGAGGGAAGGCTGAGACCCCCACCTCCACCCAAGCTCCTCCCGGAGAGCACCCAGGCAGCCACAGCCGAACCACCGCTCCTGAGGCAGAGGGCTCCCACAGAGGAAACACTGGATGTCATGTTTGCGTATTTAAAGGACCTAAATGCAGCGAGTTAAACGAGAATGATTATTGCAATTATAATTGCAACAGAAACAAGGTCTTACAAAAACTCAGGAGGACCAAAAAATGCAGCGAAGGGGGAACCAAGAACCAGACAGGAAAGTTTGACAATAGACCAGTGAGTAGTGACTGAATGAGAGCTGTATTTATACTGAGGAGGGAGTGAGGAAGTGACAGGACTAATTAGGAGAAGCAGATGCAGGTGAGAGGAAGAGAACAGGTGGAGGCAATTAGCAGCTGGGGCAGAGGGGAAAAATGGCAAAGATGAACCATAGAGGAAGGCCAAGAACAAAACATAAGAAATGACTAGACAGAGAACTATACTGGAGAGAAATTAAGTATAACAGAACTAACAGGACAAGTAATGAGGAAAAAAGCAAATAAGACTAAACAAGGAAGCAAAAGGTGAGAATGTCTAATGATAGGAAGTGAACATATAGAAGAGAAAGCCCAAAATAAGTAACACTATGAACCTCAAGTATAATTTAACAGAATCTAACACCAAGGAATAAACTAAAATGATAAGGTGAACTGAAATAACTGAAACTAAACACAAACACCTAACATCATGACACTGGAAGGAAGATTGTAATAATAGGTTAAAATATTAAAATAAAGAGTAGATAAATATGAGAGTAAATAGTAAAACACTGATACATTTTTTTAACACTGATAAAATTTAGAATTATTTAGTGTAAAATATTGATAAAATTTAATCAAGTTAAACTTGCAGAGCAAATAAGCAGATATTAATAAATAATTAATCCATAAAAAGCAAGACTAAAAAGGAGAGTCTTGAGCCTGTTCTTAAACAGTTGGGAGGTGGAGGAGTCTGCTGAAGGAGGAGCAGCTGCTCTCTGTCTCTCTCCAGATCCGTTCACTTATTTTCTTTTATTTTATTTTCTGTTTGCTTTTCTTGTTTTCTTTCTTAACCTTTTCTTAGTTACTTTATTTTCCCAGCCCCTGGAGTTACTGTATTGGACCAGATCTCTTCTTGGATTACTTTTCTATGGATTTATCAACATGGCTTTTTGCTCAGCTGAGGATTTTGAAAAACTGCTCCACAGAATTGAGGGCATTGAAACGAAGCTACGTCGTCTGGAAATTAATTTTGATCTCCACGCTGATTATGGACAAAATGAAACAACTTTACCTTTACCTTTGAATACAAACAGCCCTATGTTACATATTTCTAACCGTGTCACAGAGACTCCCTACAGGCGTCTGAGCGGCAGAACTCCGCACTACAATGAAAACTGGCCAGCTTTAAAACGCATGAAATCAACCCCAGCCTGTTCTCCGAGGAAGAAAAAACAAAAGAAACTCCGACACAGAGAAACCTCTGAACCCAGAACTGCCGCTTCTGCTAAAAGTAAACAAAAGACGTTTCAGCCAAAAACAAGAGATATTTCTCCACCTGGAATCCCGCTGAAAAACAGATTCGCAGCCCTGAGTTCCCAGAAAGATGATGCATCCCCCGGGACCAGTCAAAGCCACCAGGAGAAACCCAGCCGCATCAAACGGACACATAAAGTAAGAGCGCCCCCAGCAAAGACTGTTATCATACAAGACGGATCAATTAATGGAATTGAGGCTTTTTGTAGCAAGAATACCAAAGTTTATAGCTGCTACAAAAATACAGTGAGAGAAATATCAGAAAAAATCCCTAAAATCTTGGACCAACATCCTGCTTTGGAAAAGCTCGTCATTCACGCTGGATCAGCAGATATCGTGATGAGACAATCAGAGATTCTGAAGAGAGACTTTTCTGATCTCCTACAGAGACTTGATGGACTTAACGTAAACATCCTCATCAACGGACCAGTCCCTGAAGGGAATGATGAAAGATTTAGCAGACTCCGCATGCTCCATAAATGGTTGAAGAAACAATCAGCTGAGAAGTCGATCACATTTATTAATAATTTCAAAGTATTTGGAAGTGCTAATCATCTGTTTAAAGCAGGAATGCGCTATTTGAACAGGTCCGGAGTAAGGCTGTTGGCAGCAAACATTTTTTCTTATCAACATCAGAAAGCAAAACACTTGTTCCCAAAAGCTGACCTTGAGGCGCCCATGGATATCGGAGAACAAAAACAGCAAGTCATGATGACACCACAGGACCGAACAGATAAACAACCATCCGAGATTAAGTCTTCATCTTCCTGTGACTCAGCCACATCAAATGAGTTTCCATTTAGAAACTTTACAGACAGACTGAACGAGCAAATCAAACTTGGGACACAATTAACACCTAAACATAGACTACACCAAACGCCTGGGACTAGTGTCCATAAGCCTGGGAGCTTCCCCCACTGATTATTACAGATATCTGATATTTGAGGGAACCGGGCAATAAATCCACCCCTACCGTCTCCCAGAATTCACCCGGCACCCCTGAGGCTATATCAGTGATTATCAGCAGCAGGAAACATAAACCGTTAACCACACGCTCTCATATTAAACAAAATCTCAAATTGATAACCTGTCGGAAGGGTCAGCTGCCCGTCATCACAATACTTAAGTTAGCTTTATTAAACATTAGATCTCTATCCGGAAAGTCTTTTCTTATCAATGACTTCATCACTGAGCATAATTTACACGCCCTTTTTTTATCAGAAACTTGGCTAGATGAAAATAACGAAACAACTTCATTAATAGAATCTAGTCCTCCAAATTATAATTTCTTAAGCGAGAACAGAAAACACAGACGAGGTGGAGGTGTAGCCACCATCTTTCACAACTCAATGAACTTTAAAAAGGTAACTCTGGGCGCGTTTGAATCTTTTGAATACCTAGCCACCCAGATAAATGAGCCTAACAAAGCGTTATTTCTAAGTTTATATAAACCACCAAAACTTAACTCTAACTTCTTTAATGACTTCAATGACCTTCTTTCTGTAATATGTATCGACTATGACCAACTAATCATCGTGGGGGACTTTAACATCCATACCGACAACCCCCAAGATAGACAAGCAAAAACATTAGATGACACTCTCCACAACTTCGGCCTGACCCAGCATTTCAAACAACCAACACACAATAAAGGACACACTCTGGACTTAATTATCAGCAAAGGTTTAAATATTTCTGACATCTCTGTAATTAATATTGCATTATCTGACCATTTCTGTGTTTTCTTTCAAAGTACCATCTCTGCTAAATTACCCAGCCACAGTAAGACCACTATAAAAAAGCGTTTTCTAGGGGACAGTTCAGTAGAAACCTTTAAACGTATTTATCCTTCCACCACATCCCCCTCATCTCCCAACTCAAACTCAGTAAATAAGTTGGTAGATAATTTCCTTGCGAAAATCTCAGACATCATGGATTCCATTGCTCCAACTAAAGTGAAAGTAGTCTCAGGTAGAAAGAAGTCTCAGTGGACAAGTAATCCACTGGTACGTAGTGAAAAAAGAGAGTGTCGACGAGCCGAGAGAAAATGGCGGAAAACTCCAGGTTCACTATGAGATCTACAAAGAGAGACCGAATAGATATCAGCTAACTATAAAAGATGCTAGGGAATCGTTCTTTTCTGAAATCATCAACAGAAACATTAATAACGCACGGACTCTATTTGCAACAGTGGAAAGACTAACTAATCCTTTAGTGACAGTAGCCCCAGAACTAAACTCTACCAGGGCCTGCAATGAATTTGCCAGCTTTTTCACTGAAAAGATTCTAACAATTAGATGGTCAATCTGTACCTCAATATCGAACCCACAACCAGTGCCATCCCCAATCAACAACAATGTAGAGAAAATGTCTGAATTCCACGAATTAAACCAGAACAGCCTTGAAAAAAATCATTATCCAATTAAGCTCCTCCTCCTGCTGTCTTGATATCCTACCCACAGCTTTTCTAAAGAAAGTTCTTCCTGTTATTGGTTCTGATCTTGTTCAAATAGTGAACTCATCACTGCTATCAGGTGTCTTCCCTCAGGCTTTAAAAACAGGAGTTATTAAACCACTGCTAAAGAAGAAAAATCTGGACAACACGTTAATGCAGAACTACAGGCCAATCTCTAATCTCCCATTCATCAGTAAGATTATTGAAAAAGCTGTGTTTCAGCAGTTAAATGGCTTCATAACAACGACAAACCGTTTTGATGCTTTTCAGTCTGGTTTCCGCGCTCACCACAGCACCGAGACTGTCCTCGTCAAAGTATTTAATGACATCAGCATAAATACAGACTGTGGAAGAACCACAGTGCTGGTTCTGTTGGACCTCAGTGCAGCATTTGACACTGTTGATCATGATATTTTATTGGAACGACTGGAGAGCTGGGTCGGACTCTCTGGTACAGTACTTGGCTGGTTCGAGTCTGACCTAAAGAACAGGGACTTCTATGTTTCAATAGGAAACTTTTCATCAGAACGAACAGAAATCACATGTGGGGTGCCCCAGGGCTCCATCCTGGGGCCCCTCTTATTTAATATCTACATGCTCCCACTAGGCAAGATTATAGCGACCAATAACATTAGCTACCATAACTATGCGGATGACACTCAGCTCTACATTACAATGTCACCAGGTGACTCTGAACCCATTCAAACCCTAAATCAATGCTTTGACCAAATAAATGGATGGATGTGCCATAACTTTCTCCAGCTGAATAGAAACAAAACTGAAGTTATTATTTTTGGACCCAAGGAGGAACGATCAAGAGTCAGCACACAGCTTCAATTAATACAGCTAGAAACTACTGATCAGGTTCGTAACCTAGGTGTAGTAATGGACTCAGACCTGAACCTCCAGGGTCACATAAAGGCAATAACAAGGTCAGCGTTCTATCACCTGAAGAACATTTCTAGGATTAAAGGACTGATTTTGCAACACGACCTAGAAAAACTCATCCATGCGTTTATCTTTAGTCGGATTGATTACTGCAACAGCATCTTGACAGGTCTGCCTAAAAAGTCAATCAGACAGCTGCAGCTGATCCAGAACGCTGCCGCTCGCGTCCTCACTAGAACCAGGAAAGTAGAGCACATCACCCCAGTTCTAAAGTCCTTACACTGGCTCCCTGTAGCTCAGAGAATAGACTTTAAAATACTTTTACTAGTTTATAAATCATTACATGGCTTAGCACCAAAATATGTTGAAGACCTGTTGTCATGGTACCAACCACCAAGACCACTCAGGTCCTCCACCTCTAGCCTACTAAACATCCCTAGACTCAGAACTAAACATGGAGAAGCAGCTTTCAGTTTCTATGCTCCCCTTATCTGGAACAGACTTCCTGACGAGTGTAGAGCTGCTGAAACTCTTAACTGCTTTAAATCGAGACTAAAAACCCATCTGTTTAGAATTGCCTTTGAGTAAATGCTTGATGTTATATGTATGAAATGTGTTCATGCTCTCTTGCTTTTTTTTTTTTTTCTCTTGCTTTATTGTGTATCATGTATAATGTGTGTTTCTTTTATGTGTTTCTTTTAAATCACCAAATCATGTAAAGCACCGTGAATTGCCCTGCTGTTGAAAGTGTGCTATACAAATAAAATTGCCTTGCCTTGCCTTGCCTTAAAATCATGAATGTTCTCTGCGGCCCTGAGGTTCTCCATCAGCCTGTTCTAGAGGTGAGGGCCATAATAATAGAAAGACGCCACACTGTGAGTGTGTGTCCTGACTTTAGGGATGACAAGGACACGGCTGCCAGAGGAGGAATTTATTTTTTTATTTTTTCATTTTTAATAATATTCCGTGCAAACAAACTGAACTGAGAACTACATCTAAACACTGTAATTAAACGATTGCACTTATTATACGAACAGTTCACCTGTGGCTGAACGCACCATCTCACATCCTCCTCCCGGTCTGAATGGAGCTGAAATGCACACTTGTGCTTAATCAAATGTCTCAGATTGCTACAGAGGGTATTGTCATGAGATTTTGGGTTTTTGCCTCGGATAGATGACTTCTCATGGGGGTTTAGATGTTGTTCTGTGGGCTGAATCGGCATATCCCAAACGGCATATCCCGTGATTTGCCGGGTTTAAACATTACGTGTTGTTTAAACCCAGACTTGTGAGGCTACTGTCGCAGTAGTCTGTTAAAATGACTGATGGTCTTCAGATTTTTTGGGTCAGTTTAAAAAAACGCTCAGTTACAGAAAATATTCTGTTAATACGAACCGCTGAAATATATACAGTGAGCAAAAAAGTATTTGGCAGCCACCGATTATCAAAGTTCCACTTAAAAAGATGAGGTCTGTAATTTTCATCATAGATGAACACTTCAGCTGTGGGAGATAGAATGTGAAAAAAATCCAGGAAATCACATTGAATGATTAAAAAAAAAAATATTTGTATAGTGGTGCAGAAAATAAGTATTTGGTCAAAAACAAAGTTCACCTCAATAGTTGTAAAGTAACGTTGGTTGGCAATGATTGAGGTCAAACGTTTCCTGTAGGTCTTCACCAGGTTATCGCACACTGTAGCTGGTATTTTGGCCCATTTCTCCATGCAGATCTCCTCTAGAGCGGGGATGTTTTGGGGTTGTTGCTGGGCAACACAGACTTTCAACTCCCTCCACAGATTCTCCATTGGATTGAGGTCTGGAGACTGGCTAGGCCACTCCAGAACCTTGAAATGCTTTTTACGTAGCCACTCCTTCGTTGCCCGGGCGATGTGTTTGGGATCATTGTCATGCTGGAAGATCCAGCCACGTTTCATCTTCAATGCTCTCACTGATGGAAGGAGGTTTTTGCTCAAAATCTCACAAGACATGACCCTATTCATCATTTCCTTAATGCGGATCAGTCATCCTGTCCCCTTAGTAGAAAAGCAGTCCCAAAGCATAATGTTTCCACCTCCATGCTTCACAGTGTGTTGTTGGTGTCAGGACCTGGCAGGATCCACCAGAGGGAGCCATTTCCTCTTCCTTCCACAGATGCTGAGAATTGGGCTGACATACCTGAAGCTGCTTACCTCATCAGCATTGGCAGCATTTAGCAGGAGCGGTTCCACCAGACGAGCGTTAGATGATTCCGTTCCTAGAAGTGGTAACTGACCTCAACTCTTACCTCCGGCGTGAGTTATCCTGCCTCGACTTACCTGTATTAATCCTCTGTGTTCTCCAGTCGTCCTCCCGAGCTGCTTCTGCTGTTCTGGATTCCTTCGTTGAATGCTCTGCGTCACTCTGAAGTCTCAGTCTCATACTCCACCACTGACGTTCGTCTCCCTGGGGCTTGTGGCCACTCCTCCTCCATCACACTGCTGTCACTGCTCCAGGTTGTTCCGCTCCGACGCTCAGCACTACCAACACCTGCAACAAAGGAAGACTCACCTGGCATTCCTACGGCTCTCAATAATCTCCGGCTTCCGATTCCTTACCCTTCCCTCTCCAGTCCAGATCTTCAGTCCTGAGCAGCGCCGGCTTCGGACAGCGCTGACTTAGTGCCCTGAGCCAGCGGCTCGAATTGATACGGCTCGGGGCCGCTTGGCTTCATAAAGCCTCCCTCTACTCCTCTACCTCCGGTGATGACGGAGGAGATCAGGGTGCTGAGTCAGCGATGCCCGAGGCCGGCGCTGCTGAGGCAGAGGGAGACAAGAGGGGTCCAGTCTCTGAGTGGTAATGCTAACATAGGCTAACGTTTAAAACAGATGAACGTCGATCAGATCGATCAGTTGCAAAACTGCCAACGTCGCTTTGGTCACTGTCCATGTTTCAGTGTCAGATTAAGCTAGCTGTCACTGTCTCCAGAACACACCCCCACGTTCCCCCCTCCGCTCATCCTCCACACTTGGCCATACCCCTCCGTGCCTCCTGGGACTGCCCACTTTGTAGAATTTTCAAATGTTGTCTGGGGGCAGGGTTATGATTTCTCATGGGGTTCAGTTACACTTTAATAAGGCTAATTTAAGAGGTTTGGGTTTTGGTAGCAGATCCTTCTGAAAGGAAATCAGTTTGAGATTTGGTTCAATACGGCAGCATTTTGTTTTCATTTTATGGTTTCTCTTGCTGACAAGCACCGGAATACTGGTTTCAGTGTGGCCAGACTCATCCTGGTGTGTGATGGGTCTAGAATTAATGTCCGGTTTCCTTTCTATATCAGATGTCTGTTATGACCAGTTGTGGTGTAGGGGAAATACATCTAGTATTAAAGGTAGATTCTTTTGGTGATGGCAAATATGATGATGTTGGCAAATGCTGTACATGTCTGCTTGTTGCTGGTGGCATCATGTTTGCTTAGTGTGCTGGTCAGCAGGCAGGAAGCTCTTGTTCTCTGGTAATCTCTGTGAGCTGTATGTCATGGTCAGCCCTGGGGTGCTTTGTCACATGTTTGGAACATCCAGAGCTTTTTGATTGAGATGGCAGAACATGTTCGAGGCTAGGAGTCTCCGTTCGGCTTTGTTTAGATAGCATTCGTTGTCTCTGAACAGATGTTTTGCACCACAGAATATTTTACAGTTCTTGATGAATTGAATTGAATGGTCAGCACATGTGGTCTTCAGCCATTTGTGAAGCATACAAAGCCTGCTATATCTTTCATCATTTCCTGTAGGCACCGCTCTGCTGATAAATATGTGTATGTTCGGTCCCTCGAGTCTTTGCAGCAGATGAAATAAATCCCTTCTCAGAATCTCTGACTGTTTACATCAGTAGATCTTGTGTAAATAACAAGCTTTTCCAATTTTGGGTGTTGATGTATGATTGTCAGGATTTTTTTCTGAAATGTCTTTCACAGTAATTTGGGAGCGACTGATAATAACCGTGTTTTTGCAACAGAAATGTTCCATTCAATTTGTTGAACCATCATGAACAATTAAAACTTTTGGTGGGAGATTTCCTACTTTCTTATGTGTCCACTTCATAGAGTTGGATTTCTCCTTGTGATCTTGGCTGGTGTTTGGGGCTTGATTGTCCTTCGGGGAACTGAATGCTGTAAATCTGTTTTTGATCAGGATTCCAGTGGTAATATTCCCAGACTGAGTATTTTCTTTTACTTAGGGTTGGAATTTCCTCTGTTTTATCTTCCTCGGAGTGGGGTTAGAGGTGTTGCTCCGATGCAGAGACCATTCTTCATCATTCATTGCAAATGGTGTTCTTCCAGGCAAGCGCCTTGTTATGGCTGGGGGCTTGTCTTTGCACCAGGCGTTGATTGGAACAGTGCTGCTAGGTTCTTTCTAACTGTAAGCAATAATCTGAAATAATTATAATAATTTCATTTCCATATCCAGTTTACTTCCATATTCCCTCCGAGACAACGCATCTTCATTTCCATAGCATCCTTTCTCTGGAGAAGCTTGTCAATGTCCTCAGCTGAGCAAAATGGCATTTTGTAATCTCACCATCCTTCAAAAAGTAATCCAAAAAGAAATCCGGTCTTATACAGTATCTCCAGAGGCTGGGTATATAAAGTAACTTAGAAAAAAAACAATAGAAAAGAAAAGAAGAAAAGACGATAAGGTAAGAGAACAGGAGAGATCAGGAGAGGCTTTTCCTCCTTCAGCAGCCGCTATCATCAGGATCTTAACTTGGTCGTTGTCCACCACCTTGGGAGGGGATTCCCACTTTGACCTAGTTGTCTCTAGTTTGTATTCTCCACAGATGTTTTGGTGCACTATACCAGCCACTTGGTTATGCTGTTCTATGTATTCCTTTCCTACTAATATCTTACAGCCTGCTGTGAGGTCTTGGATTGTTTCTGGGGTCTCTTTGCAAAGCTTGCACCTGAGATCTTGCCTAGTGTAGTAGATCTGGGCTTCTATTGCTCTGGTGCTCATGGCCTGCTCCTGTGCAGCCAAGATCAGTGCTTTTGTGCTGTCCTTCAGCCCGGCCCTCTCTAGCCATTGGTATGATTTGATCATATCAGCCACTTCAGCTGTCTGTTGGTGGTACATCTCGTGCAATGGCTCCTTCTCTTACAGTTTCAATTGTCTGAGACATTCACTGAGCTCTTTATTCCTAATATATTCAGTAAGTGCGTGTGTGTACGTCGAAACAATTTGGTCTACCAATAAAGTTGTTTCCTATTACTTCAATGTTGCTAGAGTCTCCATTTCATTCCACTTTTGATCCTTTCCATCCACCTTGCAAGTCAGTGAAGTTGTGCCACAAATGGTTTGTACTTTTCTCTAAATTAACTTAGCTAAACTCAACTTTTAATCTGAGTATGCTGTTTTATATTTAAAACAGCATACTCAGACACTGCACAGTATCCTTTTCCCTATGCTGTATATTTGTCCTTACTGTACTGTATCTTATTATAATTCCTATTTATGTTTTACTTTAGTGTGAATATGCATGTTCCCACCAACCTTAACCCAGGAGTGCCTATAGGTCCTGATTTGCAGAGCTTAATGACATGCTGATGAGGGATCAGGTGGATTTCTGCAGGGCTACATCAAAACGTTGGTAGGTAAAGGTTGGTAGCTTTCAAGAACTGGACTTGGGCACCGCTGCCTTAACTTGTTGCTGTAAAACCTTTATTTCCCTACTCTAGGACAATAAAACGTATTTCTCTTCTATTCTACTCAGAGTTCATTTATGTACGATACTGCAATGGTGATGTCATCATGTTTTAATATTGGTTGTATTGAAAGCACTGGCTCTTTATCTGTTCTATTAATACCTTGGTTGACATTTTTTTAAATATCTCATCTTTATTACAGAGTTTTCTTCTATACAAGTAGGGAAGAGGATCTTTAACAACTACAAAAATGTTTCCATTGTTTCTTGGCCTTTTCTGTCAAACTTCTGCTATATCAAACATGCAGTTTATCTTATATCTTTAGTGTTTATCTCTTAAACAAAATTTTGTTTTGGAGATGCTCTAAAAAAGAATGCCCTGACATCAAATGTCAACCAGGAATAAGCCCAAGAAGCCTTTCAAAATGGTTCACAGGAGGATTCAAGTAGCCAGGTTACAAAACAGATTATCTAAAATTAAAAAAGGACCCTCAGAGGTTTGGTTTCAGTTTAGTTTTACAGTTAATGAAAACATGTTTTTTTAGTAGTCTATGTACAGTATCAAGCAAGTCCTAAAATATTTCAAAAAACAAACAAGAATAAATACCAATACAACACATTCTTTCATTTTAATTAATGGTTTCAAATTTGGGAGGATATTTATAATTAGATGTTGACTGGTCATTTAAATATAACAACTTTGTTGTACATGAGTAGAAAATTTGGCCTCAACTTGTGGATAAGAAAAAGGGATACACAAATGCAAATGTTTGACAGTCACCCCCAACATTAGTCTATTAATTTAATAAACTGTTGCTTTTCTTGAGGTATTTGACTATGAGGGGCTCAAGAAAACAAAGAATGCTGCTCCTCTCTGTAATACGGGGTGTTGCATGATCCTCACATGAGCCCACAAGGTAATACGAAAATAGGACTCCTTATATTACTGTTTATTTTATTTACATGTTGTCTCTCTAATCTATCTATCTATCTATCTATCTATCTATCTATCTATCTATCTATCTATCTATCTATCTATCTATCTATCTATCTATCTATCTATCTATCTATCTATCTATCTATCTATCTATCTATCTATCTATCTATCTATCTATCTATCGTGCCTGCCTTCTGTGAACGTCGTAATGCTTCGTACTGCTGCGCAATAAAACCCCGCGAGAGGACTAGGTTTACCGCAATACTGCGCTTCAGTTTTCATGCGGCGTTCCATTAAAATCTGAAACAATATATTTCTTTTTCCTTTGCTCGTGGAAAAAGGTAAGTCCTTCATATTTTTAGATGTCTTGGTTACTAACGAATATGTGCTAAATATTTTCTGTAATCTGATGTAATTTACTTTAGAAAAGTCTTAAATAGGGATATACTCTTGTTTTTATATGACGTTTGTCAAAGTGTTCTACAAAGCTGTTACGAATTTGGTAATAGAAAACCTTTAAAGCCAGCAAGAGTTCCACCCCCACCCCCCAATTAACAAAAACAAAGCGCAAAAATGTAAGTTATTGGTATTTCCGATGGACATTGAATGAGGCACAAGTTCCCCATGTTGTTGTTGCAGCCGCAGCTTTTTTATGCTACTTGGAGGCAGGGGAGCTTTGTTAGCTGGATTTCAATTCCAAATCCGGCTGGAAGCTTGGTGTGTTCGGCAGCAGCTAGGGTCGCTCTGTGGTCGTAGTTCATCCTTATCGGGAATGCCAGAGGTCACATGTAGTGCCGTACCCAGCTAGCATCCGGCTGGAAACAGTTCCTGCAGCTGCTACAGCCTCTCATACATGTGCTCCTACCGGGGAGATATCTGCCTGTGTCTGCGCCCGTGTGGATCTATCGATTTTGGAGACGCTCCTTGAACCCTGAAGGGCCGGAGCAGGTAAGAAGTCTGCTGTGGGTGTCTGCAGGGTTTAGAAATGCGACTGTGTCACGTATGAGCTCTGAGATAATGTGAACATTTGAAATGAAAGGGTCATTAGCAAAGTGCAGAACACGATGGCATGCTGAGGGCGTCATGCGGTCAGTAGGGTAACGGTAGATGTGCTGGGCACTTCACCCTAAGGATCCGTTTTTAGGGACCACTTTAGACCAGATCACACTTCATTTGTACAGGGGGGAGGCTGGAGTCACCACACTGCTGTGAAACCACTGCTTATTGGTTTAGTTTTGTAGTCATTCATGCCCTAACCTCAAATTCACTTTGTTTACTTACTTTATTTTATGTTCAGCCCTAAAAATCTTATTTGTGAAAAAAGTATCTGAAAACTAGTATTGATGTTTGTATAAAAATAAACCATTTATTGAACCTCTCCATGATGAGTTATTTACTTTTTTATTTACTTTTTTTAGAAAGCACATTGAGATATCTATAGAAGAGGATTAGCGCCACTGAAAAAAAATCTTACTTGAATCTTCGGATAAAATTATAATCAAATCTAATGTTTTGATTTTTAAATTCCTATTTCTAATCTTTTGAGATAAGTCATAGTTGTAGTTTTCAGTAGCACTAATCCTCTTCCGTAGGGTTGTCTCTCATTGCTGTTTGATAATCTTGGAGTCATTGAGTTTCTAATGCAACTGTAAAGTCTGGACCAGTGATTCCTAACCCTGGCCCTCTAGGCACACTCCCCTGCCCTGTGTTAGATGTTTCCCTTCTTCAACATGCCTGCTTCAGACGATTGCAGTTCAGCAAAAGCCTGTTAATCAGCGATCAACTGAAACCATGTGTGCTGAAGCTGGGAAACATCTAAAACATGCAGTGCAGTGTGCTTTGAGGACCAGGTTTGAAAAACATTGCTCTAGATACCTTGATGCAGTGTGTGTCAACTGTAGGGACATACTAGGGAACTTTCACAGCCATCACAAGGCAAGGTTATTTTATTTGTATAGCACACTTTCAACAACAAGGTGATTCAAGGTGCTTTACATGATTAAGAGGTAAAATAGAAATAGCAGTAAAACACAAAGCATTTAAAGTAAAAACAGCAATAAAGCAAGAAGCTAACACAGATACATCAAGCCATTACAAAGCATATAATGTAAAAACAGGAAGAAGCACACACAAAACATGATACATAAAAGGAATACTCAAAGGCAGCTCTAAACAGAAACGTTTTTAGTTGTGATTTAAAAGAACTCAGTGTTTCAGCAGCTTTGTAGTTGTCTGGAAGTTTGTTCTAAATTAGAGGAGCATAGAAACTGAAAGCTACTTCTCCATGTTTGGTTCTGATTCTAGGGATGTTGAGTAGACTGGAATTAGAGGACCTCAGTGGTCTGGGGGGGGGTGGTGGGCATAGTAACAGTAGATCGTCAACATACTTTTGGTTCTAAGCCATTCAATGATTTATAAACTAGTAAAAGTATTTAGAAGTCTATTCTCTGAGCTACAGGGAGCCAGTGTAAGGACTTTAGAACTGGGGTGATGTGCTCTACTTTCCTGGTTCTAGTGAGGAACACGAGCAGCAGCGTTCTGGATCAGCTGCAGCTGTCTGATTGACTTTTTAGGCAGACCTGTGAAGGCGCTGTTGCAGTAATCAATCCGACTAAAGATAAACGCATGGATGAGTTTTTCTAGGTCCTGTTGCGACATCAGTCCTTTAATCCTAGAGATGTTCTTCAGGTGATAGAAGGCTGACCTTGTTATTGCCTTTATGTGACCCTGGAGGTTCAGGTCTGAGTCCATGACTACACCTAGATTTCTGGCCTGATCAGTAGTTTCTAGCTATATTAACTGAAGCTCTGTGCTGACTATTGATCGGTCCTCTTTAGGTCCAAAAGTAATTACTACTCTTTTGTTTCTGTTTGACAGATTTTTTTTTTTTAAAACTTGAGCGCACACGGGTTCAGCAGATGTTTGTTTCATGACTGAAAGGTTGAGTGTCACATGCCAGCTGAGGGATCACAGAATACAGGATTCTTCAAACCAACTAAAATCAAATAAGCACATTAAACCAGGGGAACCCAGGTCCAGTCCGCTACTATCCAGCAACTTTTAAGGCAAGGCAATTTTATTTATTTGGCACAGTTTCAGCAACAATGCAATTCAAAGTGTTCTTTGTGATTTTACATACCTACTCGACATGAATTTTAAATGCATGTCTTTGTCAACACACCTGATTAAAAGGAATTACCAGACCTCTGCAGAGCTGATGAGGGAATTCAAGTTTGCTTTTGCAGCATTGCATCTAAAAATTGCAGGTTGTAAGCTCTAGAGGTCTGGACTTTGGCATCCCTGCATTAAAAACCCACAAGTGCGACAGTTTAAAGCAGCGGGGTCAAACTCCAGTCCTGCAACATTTAGATGTGTTCCTGGTCCAACACACCTCAGTCAAATGGTTAAATTGTCTGCTGAGGAGGGAATTTAACCATGCTGATGATGACCGAATTATTTGATTCAGGTGTGTTGAATCAGAGACTTATCTAAAACCTACAGGACACTGGAGTTTGACACGTGGTTTAAAGGAACAAACCTACCAGTAGGTGGCGGTAATGGAAGATATTTGGATTTTCTGTGTACCTCCTATGGGGTCAAAAAAACGGATTGTAAAGCAAAAAAAAAAAAGAAGTCAATTCAAACAAACATTGTAAGCTTGAATAGTATAATAAAAACAACAACTATAAACTGTAACCAAGCAAAGTATATAATTGTGTAAAACTTGCAAGACAAGCTGTGTAATCATTTTCCTTTATTTGTTAAGACATCTGTTTTGTATTTTTAGATCATTTGACTGTTTTAAAAATTCTCTTCCCCTTCGTTTTCAGTCCTCAGCTTGTACTTTCAATTCAGTTTTTTGTTTTCGGAGTTGAATTTAATTTTATGTGGGGGCGGGGCTTAGAGGCTATTGGCTAGCGAGGACATGATTGACAGAAGTTTGGTTTACGTAATTTTATCCCAAGTAGCGCTTCTGTTGTTGGCGCCGTTGAGTAATATGATCCGGCCTCTGCTGATGTAGCTAAACAAATTCTGGGATGGGAGACAATCATTCATCAACAGGAAGGCTTAGTTTGTGATAAACAAAGATAAAATAAAGTTTTATAGAAATATATATCTTTAATTCCGATTTTCACTTTTGGATTTCTTTTTTGTTTGGTTACAGTTTCAGGTTTATAGTCATTTAAAAAAAATATATATATTTTTTAAAATAAAGTTTACAGACCCTTATGAAGAGACACAACAATGGACTTAGTGTTCCCTCACCCAGACGCAGGTCTCCAGGGCCCCCCGCTGGAGCCAGGTCTGGAGGTGGGGCACGTTGGCCAATGCCTTGTGGCCGGGCCTTTACCCAAGGGCCCCCATGAGCTTCCCATGAGCTCACCACCTGTGGGAGGGGCCTTAGGGGTCGGGTCCAATGTGGGATGGGCGGTGGCTGAAGGGGGGGACCTAGGCGGTCCGCTCCTCGGCTGCGGAAGGTGGCTCTCGTGACGTGGAATGTCACTTCTCTGGTGGGGAAGGAGCCAGAGTTGGTGTGCGAGGTTGAGTGGTTCCGACTGGACATCGTCTGACTTGCCTCAGCACACGGCTCTGGCTCTAGAACCTGTCTCCTCGAGAGGGGTTGGAATCTTTTCCATTCTGGAGTTGCCCCCGCTGAGATGGATTCAATTTTACAATATTTTTTAGAATTTCCTTTTTTTTTTTCTTTTTTTTTTATATATATACAAAGTCTATTTTTTGAGTTTACAATCTGTTTTTAAAGTTTATATTGAGGTGATCCTGTTTTGACCCTATACACTTCCCCTATAAATTGTAAGAGATTTATTTAAAATACCTTTTAAGTTTATCCCAAAAGTTAATATTTGGAACGTGATGACTGTGGGTTTTTTTTGTTCTTGTTGAGATTTTGGAGCAGAGATTTGAGGTTTGTGGGGTTTTTGACACAATTATTATACCTTATTTAACTAGGCAAATATTAGATTAAGAAGACATTTCTTCTTTACAACTAATAACTTTTGAGGGAGAGGGAGGGAGGGATGTAATATAAAAAAATTACAAATTAGACAATAGAAACTTAAAAATCAAGAAACAAATAACAATATTCCTAAAAACATGATACACACACAAATTATGGTTTTTGTTTTTAAATAAACAGTGAAGCAGCCAGAGATGATGGGCAGTCGGTCTAAGTGACAGCAGCAAATGTCTTTAAAATGATCTGTGATCAGAGATGAAAAAGCTCCGTTGGAGATGAAGGTGTCCAGTTTTTGGATTTTTTGTAGCTCATTCCAGTCTCTGGCTGCAGCCGACTGAAAGGATAGCAGGTCTGTTACTGAAGTGGTTTTAGGAACTGTTAACAAAACCAGGTTTGCAGACAGTTATGCAGTGAATGAAAAGTGCAACAATTACTGCCTGTAAGGGGAGACAAACCAAGGAGAGTTTTCTACAGTATCACGAACCGTACAGAGACTGTCGGCTCAGACACAGAGTGCAGTGGTGATTTTTTGTTACAAACTAGATCCTTGAAATCATTTGACAATAAAATTTGGTTAAAAAATATGCAGATATTACTTTAGAAAATTCCTACTGAGAATTTCATGGGTGAATAAAGTAAAACAAATAAAAACATTTTATAAAGTCACAAAAACAACAGTTTTTTTGTTTTGTTTTTCCCAGTTTAATTTTCTATCATGGTGAACCAAGTCCAGCGAGTGGATGGCTGCTGGCAGTCATGTAGAGGCGACTCGAGCGGAGCCAGCAACAGCAGCGGGGAGAGCTCCAAGGAGAGCTCACGATGCTCAACGCCAGTACTCGACGCTGATCGCTCTGACCGGCTGCGGGAAAAGATGAGGAAGAGGATGGATTCCGGAGATCAGTGGTTCTCTCTGGAGTTCTTCCCTCCGCGCACGGCCAGCGGGGCTGTCAACCTAATCTCAAGGTGCAGAATTCCAACCGATGACCCTTACTTTTGACTTTGACTGCTTGTTTAATGAGGCGCAGTCTAGTTCTTGTGTCCATCCATATCCTGCTTAAAATCCAAGTAAGGCGAACAAGTTTGGGATGAATAAAAGCAGATCTAGCAGATGAACAGTATGTGACGGTCTCTTCTTGAGCATCTGACACAGAACTTGAGAGATGCTTAATTTCTCTGAAAATCATCTGCTGTATGGCAGGTTTTTAGCTTGTTGGTGTCATATCACACGCATACACACACACACGCACGTCTTGCTATCCTTGTGTTGACTTCCTTTGATTTTACTATGCCTAACCCAGACACTTTCCGTAAACCTAACCATTACTGATACATGCCTAACCTTAACCTTAACCTAAACCTCAGTCACACCATACCTCTAAACCTAACTAGTAGAGTTTAATAGCTAGTTAAACATTGTGGGGACCAGGCAAAATGTCCTCACAACTACAAATGTCCACACAAGGGTGGTGGGCTGTCAAAGGTTGGTCCTCACAAGTATAGCTATACATTTACACACACACACACACAAAAGTCGGTTTTTCTACCCATATTAGGAATTTATATTGGCTTCCATTCATTTTAATTGCTGCATTTATGCCTAACCCAAACCCTAGTGGTCTAACCCTAACCATTACCAGTTTTATTCCTAACCTTAACCAAAACATAATTCACACCATACCTCTAAACCCTAACCCTAAAAAAGGGGGTCCACCATATTAGGACCGGGCTTTGGTCCCTATAAGGTCCATCGGTCTAAAGAAGGTTAGTGAATATGCCAAAGAAGGTCCTAAATAGGATAGCTATACAAGAACACACACACAGCAGAAACCCTAGCCATATAAAAAACCTTTTTTTGCACTACAAAATGAAGCCTGCTTTGACACGATCCAAGGCAATATACCACACTGTGTTATAACAGTATTGATCCATGTAAATTTAAACATTTCTGATGTGAACAATAACGTTCATCCTATTGAGAGCTAACCTAGCCCCTGTATGAGACCGTTTCATATTTTAGTTTATGTGATTGGGGTGAAGAGAATGGTCTTTGAACCTGCCATCTGCCAGTGTTGGATTCTCAGTTTGATCATCTTAAAGGTCTGGCTCACTGATAAAAAAACCCGTGTAATACTTGTTCTTTTTGAAATATTATCGGTCACTCTGATTTGCATATGCATGCTGCGCATGAAAAATTTCTCCAACCCCTATTGGCTGCATTAGCCACAGAAAGAAAATAGACGGCAGAAACTAGTGAGTCAGAAAAGGACAGTCTCTTGTATGTCACAAGGAAAGTTAGTATTCATGGTCACGGTCACTTTGGCTAGCGACTGCCCACAGTAAAGCTGTATTGATTTTGCAGGAAGCAGATCATGTCTGTGCTATTCAGATTCAGTTCAATTCAGTTTATTTATATAGCGCCAATTCACAACAGATGTCATCTCAAGGCACTTAACAAGAAGTCATTTCAATACATTTATACAAACATTCCAATCAGTTAAAAAGTTTCCTATTTAAGGAATCCCAGCAGATTGCGTCAGTCATTGGCGTGAGGTTGGGCCCCGTTGATGCAGACTTTCCAACCACAGCAATCCTTCAGCAATCCCTCATACTGAGCAAGCATGTAGCGACGGTGGAGAGGAAAAACTCCCCTTTAACAGGAAGAAACCTCCAACAGAACCAGGCTCAGTAGGAGCGGCCATCTGCCACGACCGTCTGGGGGTTTGAGAAGACAGAGCAGAAACACAGAAGGAACAGAAGATCTGATATAAGAGAACTTTCTATGTTACAGAAAGTAAAAAGTTAATAACAGGACACAGTGGATGTTCAGTTACTGGGAGGATCATCCCAGTCGATGCCCCCCGTCCAACAGGGCATTGCAGCCAAGCAGGA
This sequence comes from Valencia hispanica, assembly GCA_963556495.2. NCBI lineage: Eukaryota > Metazoa > Chordata > Actinopteri > Cyprinodontiformes > Valenciidae > Valencia > Valencia hispanica. The sequence goes on from OY747709.1 coordinate 4,464,051, forward strand.
TAGCAGACCAGGTATATCTTGTATGGAGAGAAAAACACTGAGAGAAAACAAAGTTAACAGTCGAAATAATAGAATGTACTGTAATACAACTGGAGAGTCGTAGGAGAAAAGGAAGTAGCAGAGTGAAGAAAATTGGTAAGTCTGTCCTCCAGCCGTCTAAGCCTATAGCAGCATAACTACAGAGATAGCTCAGGATGACCTTAGCCACTCTAACTATAAGCTTTATCAAAAAGGAAAGTTTTAAGCCTGGCCTTAAAAGTAAACAGAGTGTCTGCCTCACGGACTAAAGCTGGGAGCTGGTTCCACAGGAGAGGAGCCTGATAACTAAAAGATCTGCCTCCCATTCTACTTTTAGAAATCCTAGGAACTACAAGTAAACCTGCAGTCTGAGAGCGAAGGGCTCTGTTAGGAACATAAGGAACAATTAGATCTCTGATGGATGATGGAGCTTGATTATTAAGGGCTTTGTATGTAAGAAGAAGGATCTTAAATTCTATTCTGGATTTAACAGGGAGCCAATGAAGGAAAACTAAAACAGGAGAAATGTGATCTCTCTTTTTAATATTCATCAGAACTCTTGCTGCCGCATTTTGGATCAACTGAAGGCTTTTAATGGCATTTTGTGGACTACCTGATAGTAAAGAATTACAGTAGTCCAGCCTTGAGGTAACAAATGCATGGACTAGTTTCTCAGCATCACTCCTGGACAGGATGTTTCTAATTTTAGCAATATTCCGGAGGTGAAAGAAAGAAATCCTAAAAACCTGTTTAATATGGGATTTAAATGTCAAGTCTCTGTCAAAAATAACGCCGAGGTTCTTTACGTTATTACTGGGGGCCAATTTAATGCCATCCAGATGAAGGGATTGACTAATCAGTTTCTGTTTAAGAACTTCTGGTCCAAAGACAGCAACTTCTGTTTTGTCAGAATTTAAAAGCAAAAAGTTTAGGGTCATCCATGTTTTTATGTCTTCCAGACATGCCTGTAATCTACCTAACTGACTGGGTTCATCAGGATTTATGGATAAATATAGTTGTGTATCATCTGCATAGCTGTGGAAATTTATCCCATGCTGTCTAATGATTCTACCAATTGGGAGCATATATATGGTGAACAGAATTGGTCCAAGCACAGAACCCTGTGGAACTCCACAAGTAACCCTTGAGAGTGAAGAAGATTGATCATTTAGATGAACAAACTGGAATCTATCAGACAAATATGATTTAAACCAGCCTAGTGCTGTTCCTTTGATCTCTGCAACTTGCTCAAGCCTTTCTAGGAGAATATTATGATCAACTGTGTCAAAAGCAGCACTGAGATCTAACAAAACCAGAACAGACACAAGTCCATAATCTTAGGCCATGAGAATATCATTAGTTACCTTCACCAGTGCTGTTTCAGTGCTATGATGAGCTCTAAAACCTGACTGAAACTCTTCAAACAGCTCGTTACCTTTTAGATGCTCACAGACTTGATTAGCAACAATTTTCTCAAGGACTTTGGATAAGAAAGGAAGGTTAGATATAGGCCTGTAATTCACTAAGTCCTCTTGATCAAGGGAAGGTTTCTTGAGTAAAGGTTTAATTACAGCTATTTTAAATTCCTGTGGTACGTATCCGTTTACTAAGGATAGATTCATCATATCCAAAATGGGGCCAGGAACCAAATGGAACACTACTTTAAATAATTTGGTTGGAATTGGGTCCAACATACAAGTTGAAGGTTTAGATGAGGCTAATATTTTTGATAATTCCGAAAGCTCGACTGAATCAAAACAGCCTAAGCACAACTGAGGATCTACAATTCTTTCCGATACTGGCTCATTTACTGAGGAAGAAGTAATCATGTCTGGGAGGATGCCAATGATTTTATTTTTAATAGAATTAATTTTATTTATGAAGAATCCTATAAAATCATCACTGCTAAGAGCTGGGGGAATAGTTGGCTCAACAGAGCTATGACTCTGTGTAAGTTTGGCGACTGTACTAAAAAGAAACCTAGGATTGTTTTTATTCACCTCTATTAATGATGAAAAATATGCTGTTCTAGTTTGTCGAAGGGTCTTTTTACACAGCAGTAGACTGTTATTCCAGGTTAAATAGGAATCCTCTAGGTCTGTAGAGCGCCATTTTCTCTCCAACTTCCTAGTATTCTGCTTTAAAGTACGCAACTCTGCGTTGAACCAAGGAGTCAGCCTCCTATGGTTAGCCACTTTCTTTTTTAAGGGGGCTACACTATCTAATGCCAAACGCAACGAGGACGTAACGCTGTGAACCAGATCATCAATTTTTGAAGGGTTAGAGATAGAATTGCTGCCATCCACTGTGTTACTCTGGGACACTGAGGAAAGGAAGAATGGAACAGATTCTTTAAAAATTGTTACAGCATTGTCTGATAAAGCTCTACTATAATGAAATTTTCTTTCAGATTTAAGATGGTCAGTTAAAGTAAATTCAAAAGTTATTAAGGAGTGGTCAGACAGGACCGGGTTATGTGGGTGGACTGTTATTTCCTATTTGCTAGTAAAAGTTAACCATTAGCAACTCCACAACATGACGGAACTTGTTCATGTTTGTGTTTTTTGTGGAGATAACACATCAGTGTCGCAGTTTTTACCTAAAAAGGAAGAGCTCAGGATGAAATGGTTTGAATTTGTCTATGGAACACCACCAGTGAAGTAAGTTAAGTTATTTGTTTGAAGGTACCATAAGAGTGACATCGCTGTCAGCCAATCAGAGCAAAGACTGTTGCATGTCATGAATAATAACGAGTTAGACTCGTAATTCTGTCGTTTTCCCCCACCCAGTCCTCTGTCAAACTGCAACCCTCTGAAAAAGGAGCGAGACAGCATTTATTTACACAGAAAACGACTCACAAGGCATTCATTTAAGCTAGAGACCACAGCAAATTTATTGAAAAAATGACAAATTAAACCTTTGAGTAAAAATATCCCAGTTTGGTTCTTTTATTGTATAAATACTTCAATACATTTTTATTGATATTTTACTGCTATCGTTGTGGTAACTCTGCCAGGGAGGCTTTCCACGAAGTTTAGGAGTGTGTTTATTGGAATTCTTATGTGTCTTTCAGAAGTGTATCTGAGAGGTCAGATACTGCTGTTGGATGAGAAGGCCCTGCCCACAGTGTCCGCTCGAATTCATCCCAGAGGTGTTTGGTCCAATCAAAGTCAAGACTAGGTTCAGAGCAGTCAAGTTCTTTCACACTTAACTCACTCATCTGTTGTTTTTATGGATCATGCTTTTTGCACACATGTAGAGTCATGTAAAAACAGGGAGGGGCCATCCCCAAACTCTAACCACAAAGTAGCTCCACACCATCATTCTCCCTCCAGCACAACAGTGACTCAACACAGTCAGACTAGTATCATTCTCCTGGCAACTGCCTAACCTAGACTCTTCGATTTGTTGGTGTACTTTGCAATGCATCAAGTGAAAGACCATGAGCTCTGATTTATGTGAACTAATGTGCAGTTCTTCAGACTGAAGATAACATTTAAACACCTAGCATCTATTCATTTGGAGCACTTTTAAAATATTACAGTGAAAACTTTTTTTCATTCGTGTTTTATGTGACAGATTTGACCGTATGGGCTCTGGAGGGCCCCTCTTTATTGATATTACCTGGCACCCAGCCGGAGACCCAGGCTCAGACAAAGAGACCTCCTCCATGATGATTGCTAGTACAGCAGTGAACTACTGCGGCCTGGAGAGCATCCTCCACCTGACCTGCTGCAACCAAACCAAGGAGAAGATCACAGGCTACCTGGCTAAAGCAAAGCATCTGGGCCTGAAGAACATCATGGCCCTTAGAGGAGGTATGGCATGACTGAGCCGATACATGAAGTGCTTAGGAAAAGTATGAATCTCCACACCTCTTATGTCCACGCCTCTGGAGATAAGAGCCTCATCAACCCGTGGCTTTAAATTCCTAGAAAACAAAGAGCAAAGCTTAATTTAGACTTCTAAGAAGTTATGTGACTGAACAAGCTGCTTGTGAACTGCTCCAGCTGGAACAACACTGCTGACTTTCCTTAAGCATTTATGCTTATAGTACCCCACAGTCTGTCCTTCTGCTGTCTGACAAGATGTCTGCCAGTCACGTTTTAGAATGGAACGTGTGGCTGGGTTTGATTACCTTCTCTTAGACAAAGAATGCTTTAATATTCTTAAAAAGTGTGCATTAAACTTCCACAAGCCTAAATTTAGAGTTGCAAAAACTGACTGAAGACTTATTACAAACAGGCATCTAAATAGACTGCTGCTTTCAGAATAACAATCCATTCAGTGGCACAAGAAGTTTAATCAGGCTTTATCTGGCACTTTCAACCTAAAGTACGGAATGGGCGATATGACAAAAATATCATGTCATGATTTATTTTACAGAAAAATTAAATTAAGATCAGGATTTTATTACAATTTCCTAGTGAATGACCTGCAGAGAGCTGGGACCAAAGTAACAAAGGCTACCATCAGTAACACACTACGCCACATGGGACTCAAATCCTGCAGTGCCAGATCGGCCCCCTGCTTAAGCTAGTACATGTCCAGGCCTGTATGAAGTTTGCTAGAGTGCATTTGGATGATCCAGAAGAGGATTGGGAGAATGTCGGATGAAACCAAAATATAACTTTTTATGTAAAAACTTGTCGTGTTTGGAGGAGAAAAAATGCTTAGTTGCGTCCAAAGAACACCATAACTACTGTGAAGCATGGGGGTGGAAGCATCATGCTTTGTCTTACTCATAAGGAATTAGAAAATAAAACATTGCAACTTGTGTAGAGTTCTGTACTATTGCCTAATGCATATGTAACAGCAAAATTTTTGTGTCACAATTATTGTTTTTTAAATGTATCAGTTATCAGTCTAACTTTACCAGTAATGCTACCGTTATTATTGGTAGTGGTAGTAGTTGTAATACTGTATTGTGTACACTTTCGCCAAAGAATTTGAATGTATTGGGGATAAATGCCTCCACCCAGCATTAACGCTGCTTTTTTTTACAAGCCTAATGCATCCAGTTTTAGCTTTATGCTGTATGAGGCTCAGAGCACTTTATACCTGGATAAGGGTTTTACTGTAAAGGTTTACATTATTGATGCTATAAATAGAGGCATAGGCCATAATATTAGTGTTGTTTTAGCTGGCTTTTTGAGTACAATCAGAGCCTCAGATTGGTTGAACAGAAAGAATGATGAAATTGTAATGAGTTAAGCAGACAAGCCAGACCATACTAACCACTAGGCTTTTAGTAGCAGTGTACTGTATGAGGAAACTTGAGAAAACTTCTTCAAAAAGCCATCCTGGATCCAAAGTTCAGCTACATGTTAATTTTGTTCTTATTGTTTTTTATTTATCTTTTCTTTTTTCTTTTTTTTTTTGGGTAAGACAAAAGTTAGAAAAGATGTAAGGGGCGCTGGTAAAGCCGGCTGCTACCGTGGTCTTCCAAATCCTGTGGATTGGTTGCACTTGAAACTGAATTTCCCCCACGGGGATTATTGAAGTATTTCTTATCTTTCGTAGTGGCTGACAAAATGAACTTAATATATGCAGCTACATGAAATTTTTTGTTGCCTTTTGGCTTTAACATCCCAGCCTTTTACTGCCTTCTACTCTTGTCTGCTGCAACTTGGCTAAAAGTGCAATCACTAAATATGGTTTATTAAAGGTGTTTTATTTTCAACTAAATATAATGATACTGTACTGGTGCCAATCATCAGACATGGCTGACATTAAATAATGTTCTGCTTGTGTTCTGTGTGTCTCCAGATCCAGTGGGAGACGACTGGGAGGACGAGGAAGGAGGCTTCAGCTACGCCGTTGACCTTGTTAAACACATTCGATCAGAGTTTGATGAATACTTTGACATTTGTGTTGCTGGTAAGTTTTTCACACTGCAGGAGAGAGTGTTTCAGATTCCACTCATCATGATTTCTGGATGATTAAGAGTTTTATACCCAGCGTGTCTCTAAATACAGCATTTGGTGCTGAAATTCCTACATGAATAATCAGAATAACCATAATCACTTGTAATCAGTTTGATCTCAGGATTATCCTGCTGATCTGCTGCAGGGTTCAGAGTTGGGGTTTATGCTTCCCACCATGTCTTCATCCTTTAAACTATTCTAATCACTCAAATTAATCTGTACTTCCAGTAATTTTAACTAGAGTTTGTGTGCAGGCTACCCAACAGGCCACCCTGAGGCAGAAAACTATGAGCAGGATCTGCAGCACCTGAAAGAGAAAGTGGATGCTGGGGCAGACTTTGTCATCACTCAGCTGTTCTTCAGGGCTGACACGTTTCTAAAGTTCCTGGATGACTGCAGGGCGATGGGGATCACATGTCCCATCCTACCTGGAATTTTCCCCATTCAGGTAATAAAGAACTCTTCCAGGAAGCTGTAAATCATCACCATGAACCCGTTAACCTATTTTCTTCTGAGGCAATTTTTTCTGCTAAAGCTGTTAAAACGTTTCACTTCAGATTTGTAGTTACCTATTTATTAGATAAAACAGTGCATTACCATGTTGAGCGTAAAAAGTGTGAAATCTCTATTACAAAAAACTCCTTATGTTTAGCTGCACTATAGTTAATTTCCTGCTTTTGGAGTGTCCCCCAGTCCGCCTTGCATTCACATATGCAATCAAACGGCACTAGAGTTCACTTCAATTGAGGCAAGACCAAGGTTTTTAGGTGAACCAGAGTTTGCTTTTTTGGTCAGCATCAGGATTCGATTGCACATTCACACCTCCCGAAACAAACCGGACTAGAGTTCGATTAAATTCAAATTCAAATATACTTTATTGATCCCAGAGGGAAATTAAGTGTTGTTGTAGCTCATACAATCAATTCTTTAAGGAGTTGTTGTAGATCATGATGACTGTAGGCATGAAGGATTTCCTGTAGCGGTCTGTGTTTAAGGGAACATGAAGTATCCTCTGACTGAAGACGCTCTGTTGTTGTATGACTGTCTCATGAAGAGGATGCTCAGGGTTGTGCATAATTTTTTTTTTTTTTTAATGAAGAATCCTTTTTTGCATCATCATCTCCAGATGTTCCACAGTTGTCCCAAGAACCGAACCAGCCTTCTTTATCAGGTTGTTGAGCCTTTTTAAGTCCCTGGCTCTGATGCTGCTACCCCAACAGATGATGACTGAAAAGATTACACTCTCCACAACAGACTTGTAGAAGATCTGCAGCATCTTGCTGCAAAACTTGAAGGACCTAAGCTTCCTCAAGAAGTAGAGTCTGCTCTGTCCCTTCTTGTAGACGGCTTCACTCTTGCGCCTACAGTCCAGTCTGTTGTCCAGGTGAACTCTGAGGTATTTATACTCCTCAACCACCTCCACTACGTCACCCATGATGGAAACAGTGTTTGACTTATCCCTGTTTCTTCTGAAATCTACAATCATCTCCTTTGTTTTGTTCACATTCAAGGTGAGACGATTGTTTGGTTTGATTGGGTCCTGATATGTTCTTGTTTGCTTACTCAGGGGGGCCAACAGGAGTCTCTCCAGGACCTTCATGATGTGGGATGTCAGGGCAACAGGTCTATAGTCATTGATGACTGATGGGTTAGTTCTCGTTGGTACTGGAACAAGGCAGGATGTCTTCCACAACACTGGGACCTTCTCCTGGGTCAGGCTTAGGTTGAAGAAGTGCTGCAGAATCCCACAGAGCTGCTCTGCACAGGCCTTCAGGACTCTGGGGCTGACACCATCTGGACCTGCAGCCTTGTTCCGGTTCAGTTTCTCCAGCTGCCTCTTCACCTGACTTCTAGAGACAGACAAGTAGGAGAGGGAGGCAAAGAGGGTAGTAGCATCTCCTGAGTTGGTTGAAGACAAACTCGTGGAAACAGAAGAGTCCATGACTTGGTCAGCTGTTGGTCAGAGGAGAGTGGGATGTCTGTTTGGCTGGGGACAGGAGAGGAGGATGCTGAGCTTGTTCCTGAACTGAACCTATTGAAGAATGCGTTCAGTTCATTGGCTCTGTCCAGACTTCCATCTATACAATGCTTCCTGTGCTTAAAGCGTGTGATTTTCTTTATTCCTGAACAGACATCTCTGATATTGTTCCCCTGTAGTTTCTTCCTGTGTGCCTCCTTGCTGTCTCTGATCTTGACCTTAAAAGGGGGGGGGGGATGGGGTGTATTATGCAAAATGGACTTTTTGAAGCTTAATATCCTAAGAACCCATCTACTCCTCCGACTTTACGTACTCAGCTGAGAGCTTCGCCCCTGCAGTGCTTCTTCAGCTTCATGTGACCATTTTCTCACAGTTTTCTTAGTAACAGTTTGCCTCTGAACAAGTGGTTTATATTCTGAGCAGAGAAAAACAAGAATGTGATCTGATCGTTCCAGAGGAGGTCTTGGATTGGACATGTATGCATCCTTCACATTTGCATCAAACAAATCCAAGGTCCTATTTTCTCTTGTGGAGCAGCTGACAAACTGTTGAAATGTTGGAAGTGTAAACAAAGGGAACGCATGATTAAAATCAGCAGATATTGCCACGATTGCATTGAGGTGCTGGTTCTGTAGCTTAGCGACAACGGAACTGATGACATCGCATGCACTGTCAGCAACGGCTGAAGGTGGAATGTAAACATCTACCAAAATAACACTGGTAAATAATATGGACGAAAACATACCGCCAAGAGTTCAATATCTGGGCTGCAGACAACACTTCACAGTAATATGTCCTGGATGACACCATCTGTTGTTGACAAGCACTGCTACTCCCTTACTTTTCCTGCTCGTCTTCAGATCTCTGTCTGCTCGTACAGTCAGGAAGCCTGGCAGAGAGACATTGGAGTCGGGGATATGATCCTGCAGCCACATCTCAGTGAAACACATAACACTGCATTCCCAATTCTCTAGCTGAGTCCTTTTAAGGGCTTGGAGTTCATCCATCTTGTTAGCCAGTGATCTCACGTTGCCAATTATGATCGATGAAAGAGATGGTTTGAACTTCCTCCTTCAATGTCTCCTTTTTGCTTCTGCTCTGTATCCATGCCTCCTCTTTCTGAATCATTGGGGAGTTGTGGCTTCAGTTGAGGTATTATTTCAGATGTTAATCAGCCGCTCCCGGCTGTAAACCACTGTTGCCTGGTTACGCGTCATAACAAGTTATCAAAAAGTGACAAATTGACAGCAAAAATCCTTCCAGCTTCACAGCACCAAAAGCTAGAAAGTATATAGGTCAAAAAAATGCAATCTTCCTCAAGAAAAAAGAGGAACTAACGTCCGAAAAAACAAAGCTCGATATTTGGTCAACAGAGCCACTCCAACATGCAGCCACCCAGAGCAGTGCAATTCTAGAATCACTAGAATAAAGCATGAACAATAAAGCGGACTAAACGGGGATGGTGTGAATGCAAGCTTAGGATCAAATAGGAAGTTAACAAAGGATCAAACTTGGCACAGTGTGGAAACTATGAGCACTCAGTTTTATTCAAACAAATGCTTCCAGACAGTGTTTTCCACCTTTTGTCTTCTAATAGAAAATGTGTTTGTACAGTTTAGTGGTGTATGTTTTACTGAAGAGAAATGTCCTAATCCAATCCACCTTTATTTATATAGCACATGTATAAACAACAAGGTTACCAAAGTGCTGCACAACATATGAAATGAAATCAAACTTTATTTATAAAGCGCTTTTCATACAAGAAGTTGCATCACAAAGTGCTTTACAGATTAAAATGACCCCACATAAAACCACCTTCCCTTCCCTCCCCCACAAATTTAAAAGCATGGTCACAGTTATACCCCCCTCCCCCCAACCCAACTCCCCCCAACCCAACTCCCATGCGCACACACAGTTAAAAGAAAAAGTAAAAAAGGACATTGGACCGAGTGCAGATGAACAATGCAAGGTAACGCTATCAGAGGAGCCATCTGCCCCAGCAGCGGTAGATCAACAGCAACAACCGAGGCGCTGACACAGGGCACCCAGTGGAGGCAAGGCCAAGACCCCCACCTCCACCCAAGCTCCACCTGGAAAGCACCCAGGCAGCCACAGCCGACCACCGCTCCCGGGGCAGAGGGCTCCCACAGAGGAAACACTGGAACGGGGATTAAGATAAATTTAAGTAAAAAAATATATAAATAAACAGTAAATTAATGTGCTAAGATTAAATAGTAAAACTGATAAAAATATAATCATATAAAACATGCAGAGCAAGTAAACAAACAGTAATAAATTATAATCAGTTAAAAGCTTGGCTAAAAAGGTGAGTCTTGAGCCTGCTCTTAAAAACATGAACGTTCTCCACGGCCCTGAGGTCCTCTGGCAGCCTGTTCCAAAGGTGAGGGCCATAAAACTGGAAAGACGCCTCGCCATGCGTGTGTGTCCTGACTTTTGGGGTGACAAGGAGACGGCTGGCAGAGGAGCGCAGAGACCGCGAAGGTTTATATGGTAAAAGCAGTTCAGAGAGATAAGAAGGTCCAAGACCATTAAGACACTTAAAAACCATTAAAAGAACCTTAAAGTCGATCCTGAAATGTACAGGGAGCCAATGCAATGATTTTAAGACCGGTGTAATGTGCTCCTGCCTCCTGGTCTTCGTCAGGACACGTGCTGTTGAATTTTGTAGTAGTTGTAAACCTGATATACTCTTTTTGGGAAGACCAGAAAGCAGGGCATTACAGTAATCAATTCTACTGGAGATAAAAGCATGCATCAGCGTCTCCGTGTTGGCTCGAGAGAGAATGGGGTGGACTCTGGCAATGTTCTTTAGTTGATAAAAACCTATTTTAGTAATATTTTTATGTGAGGAATAAAAGTCAGCTCAGAGTCAAGAATCACGCCCAGGTTCTTCACTTGTAAAGAGGGATTAAAAGAGAGTGATTGTAGTTTTGGTAAAAGTTTCTCTCTCTGAGCCTCAGGACTGATGACTAAAACTTCAGTTTTGTCCTGGTTGAGCTGGAGAAAGTTTTCTGCCATCCAGGATTTAATGTCTAAAATATACAGGTTAAAAAGCACTGGGCCTAAAATCGAACCCTGGGGCACACCACATGTAATCCTATGGACCCTAGAGGAGCAGGTATCTAAACTTACCATAAAAGTTCTGTCTGTGAGATAGAATGTGAACCATTTGTGAACAGCACCAGAGAGGCCAATCTGTTTTAAACGGGTTAAAAGAATAGTGTGGTCTACTGTATCAAAGGCAGCGCTTAGATCCAGTAGAACCAACACTGTCACCTTCTGTGCATCATAGTTTAATCTAAAATCATTCAAAATCTTAAAAAGGGCCGTCTCTGTACTGTGGTTCACCCTAAAACCATACTGAAATTTCTCCAGGACATTGTGCTCATTAATAAAATCATTAAGTTGAATTAAAACAATTTTTTCTAAAATTTTGCTTAAAAAAGGTAAGATAGATACCGGTCTAAAATTGTTAAAATCATTAAAATTTAAATTTCTTTTCTTCAACAGGGGCCTCACTACCGCCCCTTTAAAGGCGGCAGGAAAGACCCCCGTCTGAAGGGAGCAATTCATCATGGTTAAAATCTCATCTCTAAAAGATCCATAAAATTGCTTAAAAAAGGAAGTGGGAGTCGGGTCCAAAACACATGTGGTGGGCCTCACTGAGGAGAAAACTTTATCAAGTTTCCCAGCTTCTACCAGGACTAAACTGTACAGCGTTTCCTCTGGTAAAGACACACACTCAGATTTGTCTAAAACCATGCGACTCTGAGAATATAAAATCTTACATCTGATGGTGTCTACCTTCCCTCTGAAGTGGTCTGCGGTGCAGCTTTAGATTTTAAACTTTTAACTTGTAGTGGAGCAAGCCGGTCAAGAGTGGACTGAAGTCTTCTGTTAAAATAATTGACAATAAAATCACAGGGGGCAGATAAAACAATAGGAGTATTCTTTTTTTAAATTTCCAGAAAACCTGCAGCCACTTCAGGGGTTAGATGGCGCTTCCTGACAGTTCTCACAGAGGTCTCCTGTTGAATAAAACTGGTGATGTTAAAAAACACACAGTAGTGGTCAGAGACAGCCAAGTCAACAACAGAGGACACACGGGTGGACAGGCCATGCGTGATGACCAAGTCCAGGGTGTGTCCTTTGTTGTGAGTCGGCTGCATGACATGTTGGCTAAAATCCATATACAGTGGTTTGCAAAAGTATTCGGCCCCCTTGAACTTTTCACATGACAGCCACAAACATGAATCAATTTTATTGGAATTCCACGTGAAAGACCAATACAAAGTGGTGTACACATGAGAAGTGGAACAAAAATCATACATACAACATTTTTTTACAAATAAATAACTGAAAAGTGGGGTGTGCGTAATTATTCAGCCCCCTTTGGTCTGAGTGCAGTCAGTTGCCCATAGACATTGTCTGATGAGTGCTAATGACTAAATAGAGTGCACCTGTGTGTAATCTAATGTCAGTACAAATACAGCTGCCCTGTGACGGCCTCAGAGGTTGTCTAAGAGAATGTTGGGAGCAACAACACCATGAAGTCCAAAGAACGCACCCGACAGGTCAGGGATAACGTTGTTGAGAAATTTAAAGCAGGCTTAGGCTACAAAAAGATTTCCCATGCCTTGAACATCCCACGGAGCGCTGTTCAAGTGATCATTCAGAAATAGGAGTATGGCACAACTGTAAACCTACCAAGACAAGGCCGTCCACCTAAACTCACAGGCCGAACAAGGAGAGCGCTGATCAGAAATGCAGCCAAGAGGCCCGTGGTGACTCTGGACGAGTTGCAGAGATCTACAGCTCAGGTGGGGGAATCTGTCCATAGGACAACTATTAGTCATGCACTGCACAAAGTTGGCCTTTATGGAAGAGTGGCAAGAAGAAAGCCATTGTTAAAAGAAAACCATAAAAAGTCCCGTTTGCAGTTTGCCACAAGCCATGTGGGGGACACAGCAAACATGTGGAAGAAGGTGCTCTGGTCAGATGAGACCAAAATGGAACTTTTTGGCCAAAATGCAAAACGCTATGTGTGGCGGAAAACTAACACTGCACATCACTCTGAACACACCATCCCCACTGTCAAATATGGTGGTGTTAGCATCATGCTCTGGGGGTGCTTCTCTTCAGCAGGGACAGGGAAGCTGGTCAGAGTTGATGGGAAGATGGATGGAGCCAAATACAGGGCAATCTTGGAAGAAAACCTCTTGGAGTCTGCAAAAGACTTGAGACTGGGGCCGAGGTTCACCTTCCAGCAGGACAACGACCCTAAACATAAAGCCAGGGCAACAATGGAATGGTTTAAAACAAAACATATCCATGTATTAGAATGGCACAGTCAAAGTCCAGATCTAAATCCAATCGAGAATATGTGGCAAGATCTGAAAACTGCTGTTCACAAATGCTGTCCATCTAATCTGACTGAGCTGGACCTGTTTTGCAAAGAAGAATGGGCAAGAATTTCAGTCTTTAGATGTGCAAAGCTGGTAGAAACATACCCTAAAAGACTGGCAGCTGTAATTGCAGCAAAAGGTTTTTATACAAAGTTTTAATTTAGGGGGCGGAATAATTACGCACACCCCACTTTTCAGTTATTTATTTGTAAGAAATGTTTGGAATCATGTATGATTTTCGTTCCACTTCTCACGTGTACACCACTTTGTATTGGTCTTGCACGTTGAATTCCAATCAAGTTGATTCATGCTTGTGGCTGTATTGTGACAAAATATGGAAAAGTTCAAGGGGGCCGAATACTTTTGCAAGCCACTGTAAGTCAGGATGTTAAAAAAATTTGTTGATAAGGATCTAAAAGGTTATCCATATGTAGATTAAAATCACCAGCTAAAATGATCCTTTCAAAGGAGTTGTGCAAAATTGATAAAAACACTGAAAAATTCTTGAATAAAAAGTGCACTCTTTTTAGGAGGCCTATAAATTGTGACACATAAAATCTGAGGAGTGCTAACAGTTGCATTATATTCAAAAGTAAAATAGTTATCAAATAAAACAGGTTTGGCGGAAAGTGTTGATGAACTTATAAAAGCAGTTCCGCCTCCCCTTTTGCTACTCCTCGTAGAATAAGTGAAGTTAAAATTAGGTGGGGAGGCCTCTGTAAGAACAACAGGGGCATCTGCACTCAGCCAAGTTTCTGTTAAAAATGAACAATGAAGATTATGGTCTAAAATCAGATCATTTATTATAAAAGTTTTGTTCAGCAGAGAGCGAACATTAAAAAGTGCCATGTTAATAGTGATTGGAGATGGAGTGACTGTATGATTTACTGAAAGTGGGGCTTTTGGCAACTTTTTGAGATTATTTGGGTTGCATTTGTTCGGTTTTTGATTTTTAGTCCGTTCTCTGCTGATGATAACGGGTATGAATGAGGTAGAACAAGGTCCAAGTCCAGTATGTGAGTTACTGTTAAAATCAGGGGTGAGTTCATAGGAGCAGGGACCATTTGCACATCAGGATGTGGCGGAGGAATCAGAGAGGGCAGGGGCAGCTGTGGCCAGTGTAGTTGACAGGGGGGGGCGTGGACATGCCAGGCTCAATGTCAGTGTACGAGTGCCTTGTCTATTTAGATGGAGCCCATCTGGTCCAAACAGGTGCTTCCTGCCCCAAGAAATTTTACAATTGTCTATAAAACCAATATTGTGAACGGCGGTGATGGAGGAGAGCCAAGTATTAAGGGATAAAAGTCTGCTAAAACGGCCAATTCCTCTGCCGACAGTGGGAGTGGGGCCAGAAATAAAAACAGAGACGTGTGTTTTCTAAAAGATTAAAAAGGTGAATAAAATCACACTTCAGGAGTTCAGACTGCTGTTTATAAATGTCGTTGGTGCCAGCATGAATCACAACTTTACTCACAAATTTGTGATGATCAATGAGCTGCAGGATCTGTTCGGTAATGTCTGACAGTGGCTCCAGGGAAACACAGTGTAAGGGCTCCTATCATCCTCACGTTTCTGATGATAGAGTCCCCGATGATGAGTGTGGTGGGCGGCGGGTCTGCAGGCGGATGTTTGCGCTGGGCAGAGGATCGTTCACCATCCAGGACTTGCTGTATGGCAGGTGGAGAAGCTTCCCCAGGACTGCAGCGATGTTTAATCGGCGCCGAGGGCTGGTTCCGTGGGTTCGGGGTGAAGTGGAGCACTCCTCGGTTAGTTCTGACTGCAGCCCGGGATTTGGCGTGACGTGGAGGGCTGCGGGAGTCCGGCTGTTGCTCCGGCTGCTGGGAAAGATTAGGCGGCGCTCCTACAAAGCTACGGCGAGTCCGCCTGGAGGCCCAGCGATGGATCCTCCCTCCACAGCTTCGCCGGGCTGGCAGGGAATGGTGTCCGCCAGCTGTGCACTGCTGGCATCGGCGAAAGTCCGGCCGAAGATGATGTCCACATCGCGCTCATGGTCCTGGATTTGGTGGAGTGTTGAGATCCTCTGCTCCAGCTCCAGAACCCTCTGGCTAAGCTTTGCGCAGCCATCACACCCACGACTGCAGGTGAGTGGAAGCATGGTGGGGGAGAAGTAGTCCGCGCTTCCCACCGATTAAAACGATCCGGTAAAAAACATCCAAGTTATTAATAAGTCAGTGGTGTTAAAAATCTGTTAAAACCAGTCTTTAAAAATGTTTAAAACCAGTTAAAAACCGTGCTTGATAGGAAGCCGGTCTTGGCAGGCTGACGGACGCTGTCGCATGCGCACCTCATCCGTCCACTGACATATCAGAAAAATAAGATAAAGTTAAAATACAGTGAAACAAATAGGAAAATATAAAATACGATATGCAGAGACAAAAGACCACACAACTCTAATGTAGCATTAAAAGCCATGGATTAAAAATTAGTTTTTAAACGAGATTTAAAAGCATCTAGGGTGGGGGCCATTTTGACATGGATGGGTAGCTCATTCCATAATTTAGGAGCTACCACTGCAAAAACACGGTCCCCCCTGGGCTCCATTTGTTCATATTGGAGATCCACTGTTATGTAACTGGAATTGTATGTGTATTTTCCAGGGATACCAGTCTTTACGTCAGCTTGTCAAGTTGTCTAAACTTGAAGTACCAGAGGAGATCACCGAAGTCATTGAACCCATCAAAGACAATGATGCTGCTATCCGGAACTATGGAATCCATCAGGCAGTGGGGATGTGTCGCGTCCTGCTAGACAGCGGAAAGGTGCCAGGGCTCCACTTCTACACACTAAATCGAGAAGTTGCAACCATGGAGGTCCTCCGGCAGCTGGGCCTCTGGATAGAAGATCCAAGGTCAGTCCAAAATCCTCTGGTGACTTGAGTAAAAGACAGACATGAAAATTCCTCACATTTTGGCGAAATTTGTCGTTTTGAATCCAAAATAGGGATCTACGTGATTAGTGTAGATGCGATGAGGAAAATATTGCGCGGGGGGTTGTGAGAGCGAAGGTTTCACAGGCTCAGGAGTTAGGTGTTGGTCTTGTAAACATAGGGTTGCCGGTTCGAACCCTCGCTAAATCTGTCTGTCATTGTGTCCATGTAAGACACGTCTCCCGCCTTGTCACCAGTGGCGCCAGTGTTCGGCAGCCTCGCTTCTGTCAGTGTGCAGCTGTGGCTACACCATCACTAATGTGGCGACTGTGGCTCAGGAAGTGAGGATTTCGTCTTGTAACCGGAGGGTTGCCGGTTCGAGTCCCCGCTCTGTCTGTCTCAGTCGTTGTGTCCTTGGGCAAGACACATCACCCTTCTGCCTACTGGTGGTGGTCAGAGGGCCCGGTGGCAGCCTCGCTTCTGTCAGTGTGCCCCAGGGCAGCTGTGGCTACAATGTAGCTTGCCATCACCAGTGTGTGAATGTGTGCATGAATGGGTGAATGACTGAATGTAGTGTGAAGCGCTAACAAGTACAGGCTATTTACTAGGCATGAGCCAGTATGAAATTCTGACGCGATGAAAACCGTAGGCAAAAATATCACGGTTTCACGGTATTATGATTACAGCTCTAAAATGTGTGTTTTGAATGTCTTTTTTTTTTTTTGGCGAAAAAAAAAAACTTTTTACTGAGGCAAATATGGTAACTAGCATGCCAAGATAAATCATCATTAGCATGCTAGTTACCATACTATCTGCCTCAGTTAAAAAAAAAAGTTACTAAAGGATAGAGATGAAGAAAATGTACGATAAGGTAGTTACCATATCTGCCAAGGTAACAAGCTCATTTCACTAATGTCAGACACTAATACGCTCGTTCATTTCAAGACAGCATTAACTTTACCTTGAATTTAGCATACAACGATGGGTGGTGCTCCCGAACATGAGCAATCATATTCTATGTGTTGTCTCCTCGGGACGTTTTGCACGTCGGGCGACCTTAGCCTTTCGAGCCGTGACCGTTTGGCTTTTTACAGCTCCAAACATCTGCTTAGAGACGGTGGAAAAAGTTCAGTCATCACACAGCCTGCAGCGCTGGCCGTTTGTCACTCACAACAAACGCAGGTGTGCGGGGGGGGCGTTTTACGCTGCAGCCTCATGAGGGATGTTTACTTTCTCCCTGACGAGACGTCACATAAAAAAACAAACGCTTAGACCGCCGGGAAGGTATGGCGGAAAATTTTAGTGGTTTTGAAACCTTGACTTTTTCATACCGCGGTATAACTTGAAACCTGTAACCAGCCCATGCCTAGTATTTACTATTTCACAGAGGAGGATTAGTGGAGTTTGAAGTGTGACTGTTTGAGGTTGTGGACAGGTGTCTTTTATACTGATAACGAGTTCAAACAGGTGCCATTAATACAAGTAATGAGTGGAGGACAGAGGAGCCTCTTACAGAAGAAGTTACTTGTTTGTAGGTGACCAAATACTTATTTTCCACCATAATTTGCAAATAAATTATTTTAAAATTCAGACTGTGATTTTCTGGATTTTTTTCTTTCTCATTTTTTCTCTCATAGTTAAGGTATACCAATGATGAAAATTACAGGGCCTCTCTCATCTTTTTAAGTGGGAGAACTTGCACAATTGATGACTGACTAAATACTTTTTTGCCCCACTGTATTTATGTGCCTATTGCCTGTGGAGTGGTTGCAAAAAAAACAGTTGAGGACACTTTGGACCCTACCGGGAGCCAATGAAGAGCTGTGTATGTCTCCTTACACACGCACCTCCATAGAGTCTAAAAATGTAGGAACTTTCTGCCTTCTAAAGCATAGCTGCAGTCACCAAGTTCCAGAGATGGTTAATCGAGTTTGGGTCTCAAACTCGATATTGTCACTCTTAAGACACAAAATAAAGACTTTAGATTCGTGGTCTGAGACTTGTGTCTTAGTGAAAATTTTTTATCTCATGTAATAAAGAATGAAAGGAAGCCCGTATGTAAATTGACTAAACTTATATAGCGCTTTTCTAGTCATACTGACCACTCAAAGCGTTTTACACTGAAGCCACATTCGCCCATTCGCACTCACAAACGCAGATCGGTAGGCAACTTGGGGTTAAGTGCCTTACCCAGGGACATCGACATGTGACAGGAGGAAGCTGGAACTGAACCTACTGAGCCACAGCTGCCCACAGCTATGGTGAGCTATGTGAGCTTCAGACTGCAGTTGCTGCACATGTTTTACTGTGATAGGCTGAACTCGATTATTAACCCGTGAGGTTTGGTGGATTATTATGGATTGTTGAATTGAATCCATTTATTGTCATTGTACAGAGTACAACGAAACGTTTTCCAGTGCAACCAATCCAAAACAGGATTTTGAAAACTGTGGTGGCAGCCACTTAGCGGTGCCCCTTTATGGTTAATGTTTCCTTCTGTTCATGTTGGCTATATTGTCATATTAATGACCCCATGAATGTCTATTAAAATAAACGCTGTATTAAATAACTTTGGATCATTTCAGAATTCAATTCAGTTTATTTATATAGCTCCAATTCACAACAGATGTCATCTCAAGGCACTTTATAAGAAAAGTCATTTCAATACAATCATACAAACAATCTAATCAGTTTAAAAGTTTTCTATTTAAGGAATCCCAGCCAATTGCATGGAGTCATTGACTGGCAGTTGCACCCCGTTGATGCAGACTCCAACCACAGCAATCACTCAGACTGAGCAAGCATGTAGCGACAGTGGAGCGGAAAAACTCCCCTTTAACAGGAAGAAACCTCCAGCAGAACCAGAACCTTGCTCAGTACAAGCGGCCATCTGCCACAACCTACTGGGAGTTCGAGAAGACAGAGCAGAGACACAGAATGAACTAAAAGAACTAAAGTAGGAGTACTTTCTATATTAAAGAAAGTAAAAAGTTGATAACAGGACACAGAGGATGCTCAGTTACTGGATGCATCATCCCAGTCGATGCCCCCACGTCCAATGGGGCATTGCAGCTAAGCAGGATACCAGACCAGGTGTAGCTTCTATGGAGGGAACAACACAGGGGAAAAAGTTAACAGTTAAAATAACAACAGTAAAAAATACAACTGGTGAGCAGTAGAAGAGAAAAGTAGCAGAGTGAAGGAAAGTGGTCAGTCTGTCCTCCAACAGTCTAAGCCTATAGCAGCATAACTACAGAGATAGCTCAGAACAAAATAAAAGTAACTTGCTACCAACATTTTCTCACTGCTAAGCTAGCTGCAACATTACAAGGATACTTCTGGCTGAAATTATCAAAATAAAAGCACTTCCTGTCCCCTTAATTCAGAGGTTTAACACCCATTTACTCTACATTACGCTATTTATTTACTTGTTGCAATTTCTACCTTACATTTGTCCATCTTTACTATTAAGAATTGAAGCAAAGGTTTTAACTCATTTAACCCAAGCACCTCCAGCACTGAGGGCAGCTGCACTTCCACCAACAAAATCAATCCAAAGACATGCTATACATTAACCAATATGTGCATTTTGCATATCCACGGAACAGGGAAAGGATCATCTAAATGACAAACATTTTCTACCCCAATACTAACACCAAATGAAAAAACATAAATAGATGCTAAAGATGCATACCTGAAAAAACAGACAACAGTGCAACAAATTCAAATTAAAGCTCAAACTGCTCTTTCCAACTGCATGAGTATCACCACTTTACTTGCAAAACTCACTGAACCGGCGATAGAGACCTGATTCTGAATTGCCATGAAAGACTTGAACCTGACTTGTACTTGCCTCTCAAAGACTTGAGATTTGAGTTGGAAATGAAAAACTAAGTCGCGAACATCTCTGCTGAGTTCCCATGCTGAGTGCACTCATCTAGCTTGGTGGATTTAAAAAAAAAAAAAAAATTGGTAAATTGTAACTTTTTCAGATGAAGCAGAATTCACATATACTTTTAAACTTGGAGGAATAAATTTCTTGGAGAATCAAGGCCAAGATTAGGTTCATTTAGCAAGCTGATACTTGACTTTAGTTTGTTGGTTTTTATCTAAAAACAATCGGATAATGTTAAACCCTGTCTGAACCTTTAGAGTGTTTGACCGTAGCTTTAGGGTTTCGCTCCTTAAAGGGCTCCAATAAATGATGTTTAAACATCTTTTGTTCCAATTCCGATTATATCTGCTAAATCAATCGGCTTTCTTCTCTACAAGCTCCTGGCTATGAAGCCATATTCTCTTTTGATATGCAATCTTACAGCTTGTTGTGTTTTCCAGACGTCCTCTTCCTTGGGCTGTTAGTGCAAATCCCAAACGGAAGGTGGAGGATGTCCGACCCATATTCTGGGCCTCAAGACCAAAGAGCTATATCTACAGGACCCAGGACTGGGATGAGTTCCCCAACGGCAGATGGTAAGCCTAGTCAGACATAAGTTCACATAGTTTTTAGTAATTCAGTCATTTCTAAGTGAATGATCCAATTTTAATAACAACCTGAAGTCTTGAGTTTACAGCAGTAGAGGAGAATGTAAAGTGTTTTTTGCTACTGATGGACTCCTCTACTCTGCTGTGTCTTCAGGGGAAACTCATCATCTCCAGCTTTTGGAGAGCTGAATGACTACTACCTGTTTTACTTAAAAAGTAAATCCTCTAAGGAAGCACTTCTGCAGATGTGGGGAGAGGAACTAAAAAATGAAGAAAGTGTCTTTGAAGTCTTCACATGCTACATCACAGCCCAACCAAACTGGAATGGGGAGAAGGTAAACAAGTCTACGTACAGACAAATCAGTTGTTACCTTTCAGCTCATTGAAATGTGCCTAGTTTTTCTTTAGTGATTCAGATAAAAGCAATGATCTACTGTGTACCTGCATACCTTTAATCAGTGATACAATAATAAAAAATGAAAATTAATTTAATAAATTCAAATTTCATTTGAAAAAAGTTTGTATTGATTCTTAAAGAAACTGTAATCTTTGGATTATTAGGAGACAACAAAGATTAAGCTAACATAATGAAAGATTAGGGTTACAAGACCATGGTAGGAAAAGGAACCATTCCGACTTAAATATAATGACAAGGCACATCACTTTCTGATCACACCACCCGGTATGGCTGGGCGCTGTGGCCTAAAAATAAAGTCTCCGATTTTTTTTACACCAAATCCGATTTCCAACTTTAATCGATTTTTTTCTTTCTCCCTTTACTTTCTTAAACAGAAATAACAAATGACAGAATCTATTTTTTTTACTCTTATTTTAATATCTGATTTGGGAGTCTACCTGAATTCAAAGTTATGTGCAAAGTTGGTAGCACATACCTGGGGTCCAAAGTTTTCAGTAGGTAAATAAAGCCAGGATTTTCCACTGTATAAACAGGCACCATATCTTTGGCAATATAAATTGTGATGGGATCTGTGATTGCTTTCCACTGGACACCCGTCTTATCATAAGGGATACAGTGTGAAAATGATTCCCCTATGGTGGCTTGTCTTTTGGCGGTGTTTTGTGAGCTGCTGCTTGCTTGAGCATCTCGTAGAGAGCAGCACTTCTCCCACTCGACGGAGTGCCTTTGTTTCAGGTGTTGAAACAAATTCGTTGTACTCCCACCTTTGGTAGCAACAGCCTTCAAACAGATTTTGCAGCGTGCTGTTTGTTGCTCCAAGTCTGAAGTCGCAAAACCGAACCAGTTCCATATAATTGAAGAAACTGTCCCTTTTTCGGGAACAAGCTCCTCTTTGCTAGTTGTCATTTTTATGTCTACGCGTTGTGAGAGACGGACTGGCTGACCTTGCTCCAAATTTCGGAAGCCCAAGAGAGCGGTGGCAATGGGGGGTAAATCTCGATTTTCCCAAAAATAAATCTTCTTCAATGGCAAATTCGAATTAATCGAATAAATCGATTTATCGCCCAGCCCTACCACCCGGGGTCTATGGTAGAAGACACAGTTCAAACCCGAGACAGTTTGTTTTCTCAGGAAGAGTGACCCTAACAACCTTCTCGTTGCAAAGTCCATAGTTAGCTTGCCTGGCATTCAGTGTTCTCTCTCCGATCATTAAATTACATGTACAGTCAACATAGAAAGAAATTTACTCCCCTTAAAATTCCAGGGTCCCCTTTCACCACTTCATTGCTGATGGAGCTGATGGTCATTTTCCTTTGTTAATCTGTCCTTACAGTAGAGCTGATGGTTGCGCGGTGCAGAGACCGCACCAACTTGGCACTGGGGAAACACAAATGGGCGACCAACTTAATTTTGTAATGGGGCTGCCTGTAAGTGGTTTAATTTAAACAGATTATGTTCGCTTATGTCGTCTGACTCTTATTGACAAAGAAGTGTTCCCGATCGTTTTTAAATCACCAGAGCGCTTACACAATTAGCATCAGGGCTCTGTGTCCTTTGGATTTTTCTTTTTTTCTGTCTTATTGGCATAATACACCAGAAAAACACTTCTTGTGCACTTCTATTAAAAAGCCTTCCAGTTCAATCAAAACTTGCTGATTGTTGGGCATTGCTTCTTGACTTAAAATGTGTTTTACAAGCTGAAGAAAATAAATTGTCATCACTGTAATGGTAGGCAGACCCGCCAGAAAAGGAATGCAGAAAAACACTTCTTGTGTTAAATCACCGGAGTGATTTCACACTTCTTGTGTTTTTCTGGGGTATTTTGTTTTTCTGTGTTTTCTTATGTAGTCCCTTTTCTCTTCATCAATCACCAAAAAAACACTTGTGTTTTTCAGAAAAACACGGCAGGTCTGCCTACCATTACAGTGACAACAATTTATTTTCTTCAGGTTGTAAACGCATATTCACTCAAGGAGCAATTGCTGACAAAGAGCAAGTTTTGATTGAACTGGAAAGCTTTTTAATAGAAGTGCAGCTCAAAGAATACTTTAAAAAAACATGTAAACAAACAAACACCGCAGTCTGTTTTGTTGTCCTCTACACCTCCTGGTGTTTAAAATCACCAAAAGACCATATTAGATATACTGACCTTGCAATGTAAAGCATCTAATACCAAAAAGCTGCATTGACTACTAATTACATCGACTATACAGCACTGTTCTGGTGAAATGATCTTGGGCTGATGTTGGGCTGATCAATCACAGATGTGCGCTCTATTGCGTTCAATAGATAGTTAGAAAATTGGGCTCTACTTTGTGTGTGCCTGTGTTCCGGTTGGAGAGCCCTTGCGTCGACAGATAATGGTGCTGTGTGTCTCTGCACCTCCGCAGATGGAGCAGTATAAACTAGGCTTTAGTCAACAGAGAAGGTGAAGGTATTGTAGATGCTACCTGAGTGTGGTGACAACTTCCATTTTAAGTTAGTTAATTGGAGGAAGTTGTGCTCCAATCACACCTTTTACTCCTCCAGACAGGTGATGATTGGAGATGGTAGTGAGGATGATGACTGTGGAACTCCAGCTTTGGTTTTGATGTTTAGTTAGGTTTCATGAACCTAGCAGTGAAATAAAATCCAACAGTGGTTGATGACTTGACCAACAGTGAGTGGATGGATAATAAAGAGATACCCAAGGACTGAACCCTGTGGCACTCCACAGGACACAGTGTGTGGGTTAGATCTGGAGTATAAGAGAGCTATACAAGTTTATCCAATAGGAGGTCAGAGTATTTAGTGGATAGAAATGAACAGAACCCTGACATTTATTTTCAACTATCCTTTTTTATTGCTCTTATATAATATTCAAATCTTCTGAGACACTGCACTGTGGGTTATCTGTAAGCCATAATCTTCTAAATTAATAGAAATAAAAGCTTGAAATATTTGACTGTTATAAATCTATACAATATGAGTTTCACTTTCTGACAAAGATTGACAACCCCCACATAAATGGTAAACCACAAAGGTAAAGCTGGCTTTTCAGAGCGCAGTATCCAAGAATATTCAATCAAAGTTTAGTGAAAGAAAAAGGTTTGGTAGGAGCAGTTGTGCCAGCAACAGGGATAACTATAGGGGGGGGTGACGAATCCTACACATGCCTTCTGGCATCTTACCTGGGCCAAGGAGAAACAGAACTGGACTGTTTCTCAGTGGTCCAAAGCCATCTTTTTATATAAAAGTAAAGTTTGCATTTCATTCAAAGATCGAGGTTGAACAGTCGAATTTTGAGCCTCTCCACTCTTCCTCCAATGTTGCTAGAAGTATGGTGTGAAGTTTTGTAGTCAGTGATGATCTGGGTGCCATGTCATCTGCTGATTCTGGTCCATTGGGTTTTCTGAAGTCCACAGTCAACGGAGCTGTCCACCAGGAACTTTTAGAGCACTTCAGGCTTCCTTTTGAAGCATGAACATTTTCACAACATTTTAATTTCTTGAAGTCAGGGGTTGCATTAACTGAATATTTTCCATATTTGACCGTGAAGGCCGTCGGTCATTTTGACAGATTAAGTATTAATACCCCTGACCAAGTGGAGCAGACGTGCATAAATTTTCAACCTTATGCACAGAGTTCATGTAACTAATCATACAAAAAAAAGAGATTCCAATAGGAGCATCATCTCAGACCCGGACACCGTACCCAATGTATCTCACTATCCCAGAGCTGACACCGTGTTATAGAGTTACGGAGGCATCTGTGACTGCACCAGACACAGACTGGTGGTGACATATCCTCCACCTTAACCTATTGATGCGGAAAGAGCGCATGCTGCAGTATTTCCTCCCGCTGAGGCGATCAGAAAACTTGCCATTCAGAGAGTCCTGCCGAATTCTGATCACTTCAATTAGAGAACTGTTCCCTGATTTCAAAACTTTGGCTAAAGTGGTGTCTGTAATTCCAGTCTCTAGTGTGGCAACAGAGCTCTGATTCAGCCTCCATTACGTACAAGTGAGAGCGCCGTTCAGCTTTTTGTGGTATTTAGGCCACGGGATTCTAATCAGTGTTTTTGGATCAAATATGAATAAAAATTAGTGTAAATTAACTACTATTGTATATGTCATTGTCATTTTAAAAATCAGTGTGTAAAAATAGATTATTGCCGGATTTCTTTGACCCTGTCAATCAAAATGACCAACAACAAAAAATTGTAGCACGATATCTGACTGTAATTGCACTCTGGTCAATCTGGGAGATAGGCCTGGAACCAACTCCACTAGGCCAGCTTGTTTATTGGTCATGGACCTCTGTGCCAGAGTTTTCAGTGAATGACATCACTGCATGACTCAAGTGGGAAGACATAGAGAGATTGAATTTGTATCTTTAGATTATTTACTAATCTCTGTTTTAATTAATGAATAAATAGTTTGATGTTGCTTTGTCTGGTTAATTGATGGGACTCAATTTCAATTCATTTCAGCTTATTTATCTATCACCAATTCACAACACATGTCATCTCAAGGCCCTTTACAAGTCATTTCAATTAAATCATACAAGCATTCCAATCAGTTTAAAAGTTTTCTATCTAAGGAAACCCAGCCGATTGCATAGAGTCATTGACTTGCAGCATTCACTCCTCCTGGACAAACATGTAGGGACAGTAGACTGTTGCCTGCGTTGTGTTGTTGACTTCACAGCAATCCCTCATACTGAGCAAGCATGTAGCGACGGTGGAGAGGAAAAACTATCTTGCAACAAATTTTTACAGGATGAAAGCCTCCAGCAGAACCAGGGTCAGTACGAGCAACCATCTGTCACGACCGATTAGGGGTTTAAGAAGAAAGAGCAGAGAGACCAAAAAACTCCTACAGCATTTGCCAAGGCCCTGATGTCTCTCTCTCCCTACTTAGGTAATGTGTTTACCCTGGAACGATGAGCCTTTGGCCCAGGAGACCAATCTTTTAAAAGATGAACTTGAGAAGGTCAACAGACGTGGAGTCCTCACCATCAACTCTCAGCCCAACATCAACGGCAAACCATCAGCAGACCCTGTAGTAGGCTGGGGACCTCCAGGAGGATATGTCTTTCAGAAGGTGCTAGCCCTCTTTGTTTGGTCATTTTCAACAAAGAAGTTCTAACTTGGGCTGTTTGGTCTGATATGTTGCCTGTGTTCTCCTGTCTTTCATCCAATAGGCCTACCTGGAGTTTTTCACCTCCAGTGAAAATGTCACGGCCCTCCTGAAAGTCCTGAAGAAATATGAGCCTCGTGTCAACTATCACATTGTTAATGTGCATGTAAGTCTGAACAGGGAGAGTCCTGCTAGTCATGAGTGCAGATCATATATGAGCCATATTGAATATTTTGTTTGCAGGGACGTAACATGACCAACGCACACGAAATGCAGCCTAACGCAGTGACGTGGGGCATCTTCCCAGGCAGAGAGATTGTCCAGCCCACAGTAGTGGACCCAGTCAGCTTCATGTACTGGAAGGTACGTTATCAAGTCTGTAACTTTAGGTGTTTGGTTAAGTCATTGACCCTGTCGTCACTGCACCCAGTACACTGCACATGTGGAGCGTTTTGATCAACGGCTTACGAAACATAAGTGTTTAAGAACTTGAGCTGTTTGATTAAATCAGAATCATTTAATGCAGACTTACTGGGTAGATTATCAGATCCATCCTAATTTTGATTAAATGAAAAACAAAAAGATGCATTGTATAGTAATCTATCTTAATATTAAAAATGTTATTGTTTGATCAAATTATAATAGTCCAGTATAATAGTTCAACTCTTTTCAGAAATGTGAATTTTACTCCCTTTTTCCCCAAACATTAATTGAATGAAATGAATAGTCTCATCACGGAGCTGAAAAAGCTTCAGAATATCTAAACATGCCAGACTTTGACTGTGGGGAAGATGCTAGAACCACATGCCTATTCCTGTGCTTTCAGGACGAGGCCTTTGCTTTGTGGATCGAACAGTGGGCCAAGCTCTATGAAGACGAGTCGCCGTCACGAATGATCATCAAATATATCCACGATAACTACTTCCTGGTCAATCTGGTGGATAACGACTTTCCTCTGGAGAACTGTCTGTGGCAGATCATCGATGACATGTTTGAGCTCCTCGACGCACCGCCAGAAACACTCGGTGATGACACCGTCTTAGAATAAACTAGCATTTCAAAGGACTTGTTTGGGAAAGAGACAGTTCAATGGACCTTTTCATAAAAAACTTATTTAGAAGAGTGCCTTAGTAAAATACTGATGTATTTAACAGATTTTTTTTTACAAACAGGTTTTTAGATACTGAGTGAAAAGGAAAAAAAAAAATGTTAAAAACACTATTGTTTCAGTTTCATAGGACATGCAGCATAGTTCAGGATCTTACTTTTTTTTTTTTTTAAGACAACAGACATGAAAGATGATATATCTATTAAATGAATTGGAAACAAAATCAGTTTATTTATGTAGCAGCAATTCATAACAAAGGTTGTCGTAAGAAAAGCAAGATAAACAGATCCAGTTATAATCAATTCAGTCCAATCTTAAAGACTGATTCAGTTAGTTACTTACATTCCAGCTCTATCCTAGTTAATAAACAATACAGTCAAGTCCAGTTTTTGATGCCAATTTGTTGAAAAAAAACTAAAACATTTTCTTTTAAAGAAACCCTACCACTCCCTGACAGAAAGCAACCCCTTCCTTTGGATGAGCATGCAGCCACAGTTGATAGGATTAAAAGCACATGTTAGTCACAGCAATATCTCCTTCATTTGCTTCGTCTACAGGGCCAATTGTTACCATATATAGAAAGAGAAGAATTGTTCTGCTGACGCCCCTTCCTGGAAGGCACCATGGCTAAGAAAAAACAATGAGGAAAATCTAATAACCATGGGAATAGAAACAAAACTAAAAGACGCACAACTTAAAGCTTGCTAAATCAATTTGCTTCTGTACATGTATTTTAACTGTTTGTCTTAGAGGTTTTTCTGTTAACTTAAATATTTGAGGTTTTTTGGAAGTTTGCTTTCGTTCATTTATATACATATAGGCTGATCTGAAGGCGCTTTACTAGGCAAACGGGTCCAATTTATACCCAGTTACTATATACTGAATATATCAATCCAGTTCAAAGAGGCTGATTTGGGTTGAGTGCCATACAGGTTAATTCAACCCTAACTACAATACAGTACAATCAGAGTCTACTGGTCATTTAATGCCAAGTGGTAAAAAAGCCTCTCCATGGTTTGAGTCATCAACTTCAGTAATCTCTCCTCCTGAACTTTTTTTCACCTTTTTTTTTCTTGTCTTTGTTTTTCTCTCTTGTTTTTCAAACCTGTTTGTTTTTGTTGGTGGTTATTGATTATAGTTAGCCATTTACTACTATCTCATAATCACCTTGAACGAGGACCGAAGCACTGTAGTTTGCTTAAACTTACCTCATCTTCTTTTGCCAGCTCAAAGCTAATTAGCTGAGGGAATAAACAAAACAGGCATTAATGAAAAACTTTGAATGGTTTAAAATAGTTTTTTATAATTCTGTAATAAACCAAATCTTGCTTGTTTTGTATTTTCATGCAATTGTGTCTGTAGATGTTATCCCATAAGGTGCTGAGATTCTTCCTATAACATGAGGTTTCCCTGTGAGGTTAGAGGTCACACTTCTCTGTACATAAGCTGGCAAAATAATCTCATGAAATAAAGATCCTTGTCCGGTTATCATGTTACTTACAACCTTAAACATTTCAATGCTTCACTAGCCCAATCTAAAAAAAATTTGAAATACACTAGACCTTGAATGAAGGTTTTTCATGTGGTGATAATGCTTTAAAGCAGACTCTGTCTTCCTCAACATATTTGGTGCTTCAAAGCTTTTTTTTCTGTATATGAACATACTGGAAGAAATCGCATTAAACAGACAAATTAAATAAAAGAATATTTCTTCAAATTGTATAATGCATTTTCGTATCAAAAGGTTATCTTGTAGAATTGACTATTTTCTGAACACAAGTATCAGGGATTCGTAAAAAAAACCCCAAAACTTAAAGGTTTGAGATGAGCTGTTCAGTTTCTGAAAATCTTTCAACATTTCTGATAACATTCAAGTGAATAAAGAATGTTTTATCTAGTGGATCTGTAAGCAGTTTCCTAATAGAGTGCCACAAAGATGCCAGCTCCCATCCCTTTAAAACTAAATTGAAATTTTATTTGCAGAGCACTTTTCATGATAAAATCAGCACAAAGTGCTTTACATAAGGAATATCTGAATAGATCAAAAAACAACGGATTTAAAGCAAAATCAATCATACACAACCAGTTCAACTCAGCACACACAAGACACATAGACACAAGACCCCCCCCTTCAATGCAAGAACACCACTCAATCCGTTTCTATCTCTAAATGAACATGCCATAAGACCATCTAGAATGATGCTACAGTGAAAAAATATCTTTGGGATCCAGTCACACTGTAAGCCACGGCACAGCCACAGAAGAGTCACCACATGAACCGCCATGATCAGGGCAGGTAGGTATCCACCCCACAGCCATAAGGCTGCAGTGCAGAGCCCCGCCCACCACAACTACAACAAAATCCACAAAAATAGAATAAAAAAAACTCAAAAACCAAGCTAAAAAGGTAGCTCGAGCTTCTTTTTAAAAACAGCAGTTTCTGCACCTGTGAGGTTCTCCAGCAGGCTGTTCCACAGACGAGGGCCGTAGTGGTAGAACGAGGCTTCGCCATATGTCTTAGTTCTGACTTGTTGAACAACTAAAAGGCCAGTATCAGAGGACCTCAGGGACTATGAGGGCTCATAATTGAGGTCAAATAAATAAGGAACAACACCATTAAGACATTTAGAAACTAATAAAAGAACCTTAAAATCGATCCCAAGACACACAAGGAGCCAATGCAACGCCTTTAAAACTAATGTGTTCTCACCCTGTGGTCCTCGTCAGCACATGTGCAGCTGAGTTCTGGAGTAGTTGACCTAAAATGCTCCTTTTGGGAAGACCAGAGAGCAACTCATTACAATAAACTAAACTTCTGAAAATGAAGGCATGCATCAACACCTCTGTGCTGGCAAAAGAGAGAAATGGGCAGACTGGCAATTTTGTTAAGATGATAAAATCCTATTTTAGTTATATTTGTGATATGAGGAACAAAACTGAGCTCATAGTCAAAAATGACACCCAGATTTCTTACACAATGAGAAGGTTTTAAAATTTTGCAGTTCTGGTAAAATAATCTCTGTCTTCAGGACAATGAGTAAAATTCAGTTTTGTCCTGGTTCATCTGTAAGAAGTTCTCTCCCATCCATGACTTGATATCTAAAATAAAATTCAAAAGTACATTTACTCGCTCAGCGTCATCATGAGACACGGCAATGTAAAGCTGTGTATCATCAGCATAGCTGTGGAAATCAATGCCGTGCCCCCTGATGACATCCCCAAGTGGCAGCATGTAGAGATGAAAAAGTATTGGGCCTAACATTGATCCTTGGGGAACCCCACACTGAATGTCATTGTTTCCTGAGGAGTGAGTATCCATACTTACCAAAAAGTGTCTGTGAGTTAGGAGTAAAACCATTCTAAAAGTACCTGAGAGACCCACCAGACTTTTGAGTCTGTGCAATAAAACGTGATGGTCGACTGTATCAAAATCTGCACTTAAATCCAGTAGAACCAAAACTGAAATTTTCAATGAATCGAAGTTGCACCTCAGGTCATTAACAATCTTTAAAAGAACTGTCTCGGTACTCTGGTTTGTCCTAAAACCAGATTAATATTTTTCTAAAATATTGTGTTCATTTAAAAACTCATTAAGCTGAATAAAAACAATAATTTTACTTAAAAAAGGTAAGTTGGATACTGGTCGATAGAATAACAGGTGCATCAGAGCCAAGCCAGGTTTCAGTTAAAAATAGACAGTCAATATAATTAACTAAAATAAAATCATTAATAATAAAATATTTGTTTATAAGAGAGCTAACAGTCCCATGCTAAAAGTCACTTGAGATGAAGGCCTGATTGGTAGGGTTTTACTGGTGATAAAAGTTTTGAGATTGTTCATGTTAATAGTCCTGTATGAGGAATGTTTGTGACTGTGGTTAGTAATAATGACTGGATTGCAATTTCTTTTTTTGGAACTTAAGTTGGGCAGAGGTATGCCTGGTATACTGCAGATTAAGGATGAAAAATTGTCTTCAGAATGACTATGGAAATGTCCCAATATTGGAATAGGAATCTGTTAGGATGAATGCCATCCTCCTTGAGTAGACAGGGTTGGTTCCAAAATAGATTAACATTATCAATAAAAATTGCATTAAAAGTTGGACACACAGTTTGGAGCCAGATGTTGAGACCTGGGCTGTGGCTGAAATGGTTGATGCCTCTATTAAATGGAGCAAGAGGTCTGGGGACAATATTTTTTCCAGACTTTTTAAGAGCAGTTAAAAGACTCCTAAAATCAGATCCTCCTTTAAGATCGCAAAGGTTCCATCAGCATTATCATTACATCCAGGATGCATTACAAGTTTTGATGTCAGAATAACCAGAAAGTACAGAAGGAAATAGAATTAGAATATCTCTAACTTTAGCGCCCGGAAAACATTCTGTTAGTTTACCTATTTCTGATGTTCCTGGTAACAGAATCTCCGATGACCAGATTTGTTAGGAGTGGCTGCAAAGGAGGAGAGCACTGTTGTGGAGAAGGCCATAGAACCTCGACAATAAGTATGCCCAAGAGCTGGTATGTAGCTCACCTCTGCCCTGAAGGTCTTGAATTGGGACTTTTGAGGTAGGGCTGTGGTGGAAGGCATTTGAGTAGGTGGTCAGGGCCGTGGTGATCAGTAGCCGGAGGAGGGAAATCCTGAAGAATCCAGATGTCAAAACGGTTTTGCAGTGGAAGTCCCATTTGCTTGCAGGTGCTTACTTCTGGTCTTTGACTGGTGATTATTTTGCTTTTTTAGTAGTCCACACTTCTGTATCCAGCAAAAGGGAGCAAACTTGGGCTTTGGGTCTGGCGCCGATCTGGATCCAGCTCTCACCAGTAGGTCCCTGCAGTGTTCAAAGAAGGTACCATGCCCGGAGGGGAGACCAGTAAACTTGGTGCAGCACCCTGCTGGATGAAACACATGTGGGTGAGGAGCTCACTGGAGGTGGAATAGCCGCGTTCCCACTATCAGAACTTCAGGGTAATTTGACCGGCCTCTACTGCATCGAGCCAGGCCGACAGGCCCATTTTCGGGGCCATTTCAGGAACCGATGGAGTACCTGTATGGGGTTATGTACTTGGAAATGGCCTGATTGAGTCACTCAGGGGGAGCTGTGGTTTAGTCGTGCTGATTAGTTGTAATTCAGAGGGAAATGAGCAGATGTCGCCAAACAAACAGCTTTGTAAAAATAGGAGTTGCTGGCGAAGCAGTTTATGACAACAGCAAACAGAAACGCAACAAGCCCTGCTTGTTCCATGTCGATCTCTTGTTATTTCTGCTGCTGTGTGTGCCGTTTTGTGCTTATCAGTGACGCTACTCGCTGCTGAAACAGTGTGATATGCGGATGTCTTTAGCTGATTCCTCAAACGGCCGATTGTGTATGAAGACATGGCTGCTGAGAGGAGCGGGCAAACAGATTACCCTGTCAGAAAAATATCTGGTTAAATTACCCTGAAGTTCTGATAGTGGAAACGCGCCTGTTGTGTCAGCCAGCTGCTCACTAGTAGATGGGGCCATGGTTTGATCGAAGATTACAGTATCCAAGTCTACATCGGCTTTTTCAATCTTATACAGATCAGATACCCTTCCATCAAGCCCCACAATCTTCTTGGACATGAGGGTGCAACTCTCACAACTGAAGGGCGAGGTGAGATGTGCCATAAGCCTGGGCCTGGTGGTGGGGCCAGTGGCTGGTGGTGGAGCCAGAAATAACTAACATGACATTTCAGACGAAAGTAGCATTGCTATTTGTGCATAAAAAATTACAAAAGCAAACAAGCAGTGATGATTTTATGAGATTCTTCATAAATAAAATAAATTTTATTAAAAATAAAATCATTGGCACCCTCCCAAACATGATTACTTCTTCCTCAGTAAATGAGTCAGTATCGGAAAGAACTGTAGAACCTCAGTTGTGCTTAGGCTGTTTTGATTCAGTCGAGCTTTCAGAATTATCAAAAATATTAGCCTCATCTAAACCTTCAACTTGTATGTTGGACCCAATCCCAACCAAATTATTTAAAGAAGTGTTCCATTTGGTTCCTGGCCCCATTTTGGATATGATGAATCTATCCTTAGTAAACGGATACGTACCACACGAATTTAAAATAGCTGTAATTAAACCTTTACTCAAGAAACCTTCCCTTGATCAAGATGACTTAGTGAATTACAGACCTATATCTAACCTTCCTTTCTTATCCAAAGTCCTTGAGAAAATAGTTGCTAATCAAGTCTGTGAACATCTAAACAGTAACGAGCTGGTTGAAGAGTTTCAGTCAGGTTTTAGAGCTCATCATAGCACTGAAACAGCACTGGTGAAGGTTACTGATGATATTCTCATGGCCTCAGATAATGGACTGGTGTCTGTTCTGGTTTTGTTAGATCTCAGTGCTGCTTTTGACACAGTCGATCATAATATTCTCTTAGAAAGGCTTGAACATGTTGCAGGGATCAAAGGAACAGCA
Source organism: Valencia hispanica (assembly GCA_963556495.2). Lineage (NCBI taxonomy): Eukaryota > Metazoa > Chordata > Actinopteri > Cyprinodontiformes > Valenciidae > Valencia > Valencia hispanica. Next base: position 4,497,863 of record OY747709.1, read on the forward strand.
CTAGGCTGGTTTAAATCATATTTGTCTGATAGATTCCAGTTTGTTCATCTAAATGATAAATCATCTTCACTCTCAAGGGTTACTTGTGGAGTTCCACAGGGTTCTGTCCTTGGACCAATTCTTTTCACCATATATATGCTTCCAATTGGTAGAATCATTAGACAGCATGGGATAAATTTCCACAGCTATGCCGATGATACACAACTATATTTATCCATAAATCCTGATGAACCCAGTCAGTTAGAGGATTACAGGCATGTCTGGAAGACATAAAAGCATGGATGACCCTAAACTTTTTGCTTTTAAATTCTGTCAAGACAGAAGTTGCTGTCTTTGGACCAGAAGTTCTTAAACAGAAACTGATTAGTCAATCACTTCATCTGGATGGCATTAAATTGGCCCCCAGTAATAACGTAAAGAACCTCGGCGTTATTTTTGACCAAGACTTGACATTTAAATCCCATATTAAACAGGTTTCTAGGATTTCTTTCTTTCACCTCCGGATTATTGCTAAAATTAGAAACATCCTGTCCAGGAGTGATGCTGAGAAACTAGTCCATGCATTTGTTACCTCAAGGCTGGACTACTGTAATTCTTTACTATCAGGAAGTCCACAAAATGCCATTAAAAGCCTTCAGTTGATCCAAAATGCGGCAGCAAGAGTTCTGATGAATATTAAAAAGAGAGATCACATTTCTCCTGTTTTAGCTTCCCTTCATTGGCTCCCTGTTAAATCCAGAATAGAATTTAAGATCCTCCTTCTTACATATAAAGCCCTTAATAATCAAGCTCCATCATACATCAGAGATCTAATTGTTCCATATGTTCCTAAAAGAGCACTTCGCTCTCAGACTGCAGGTTTACTTGTAGTTCCTAGGATCTCTAAAAGTAGAATGGGAGGCAGATCTTTTAGTTATCAGGCTCCTCTCCTGTGGAACCAGCTCCCAGCTTTAGTCCGTGAGGCAGACACTCTGTTTACTTTTAAGGCCAGGCTTAAAACTTTCCTTTTTGATAAAGCTTATAGTTAGAGTGGCTTAGGTCATCCTGAGCTATCTCTGTAGTTATGCTGCTATAGGCTTAGACTGCTGGAGGACAGACTTACCAATTTTCTTCTCTCTGCTACTTCCTTTTCTCCTACGACTCTCCAGTTGTATTACAGTACATTCTGTTATTTCGACTGTTAACTTTGTTTTCTCTCAGTGTTTTTCTCCCCATAGAAGATATACCTGGTCTGGTATCCTGCTTGGCTGCAATGCCCTGTTGGACGGGGGGCATCGACTGGGATGATCCTCTCAGTAACTGAACATCCACTGTGTCCTGTTATCAACTTTTTACTTTCTGTAACATAGAAATTACTCTTTTACCAGATCTTCTGTTCCTTCTGTGTTCTGCTCTGTCTTCTCAAACCCCCAGACGGTCGTGGCAGATGGCCGCTCCTACTGAGCCTGGTTCTGTTGGAGGTTTCTTCCTGTTAAAGGGGAGTTTTTCCTCTCCACTGTCGCTACATGCTTGCTCAGTATGAGGGATTGCTGAAGGATTGCTGTGGTTGGAAATCTGCCCAACCTCACGCCAATGACTGACGCAATCTGCTGGGATTCCTTAAATAGGAAACTTTTTAACTGATTGGAATGTTTGTATAATTGTATTGAAATAACTTCTTGTTAAGTGCCTTGAGATGACATCTGTTGTGAATTGGCGCTATATAAATAAACTGAATTGAATTGAATTGAACAACATTCCCTCCCAAATTTGTTGAAAAATCCATGAAGTTTAAAATTTTATTTTATTCATTTTCCTCTTTTTGATATCACAAAAAACGGCTGAGTAATCAGTGAAAGACCATCCATCAATCAGACCTATGTTGTAATAATGATAGGCTGTCGAAAGTTTTAAATCAATATCTACTTTGACATGACTGAAGATACAAAGTTCAGGTCATAACACACAGGGATGGTATAGTGGGGATTTTCCACTCACTGAGTAACTTTCTTAGTCATAGCTGGCCATGCCAAATATGTCCACACAGATGAATGGCGTGAGGGTTGGAAATAAGTCCAAACATCATGCGAGCTGGAAGTCCTCACCTTGACCTGGGGTGTTTGCATGAGTTAATGGTGTGACTTCAGAGTGTCCTCAGGAGACTTTGACTTTTGACATTAACATGCTACAGCTCATTTAGTTTTGCAGACATTGGTTTATACACAGCTCTCTCCTGCATTTCAATAAGATTGTGGTCTGAACTGTGTTTAGGATCAGATCAGTTTTATTCAGCGGGAGACCTCTGTGAGAACTGTCAGGAAGCGCCATCTAACCCCTGAAGTGGCTGCAGTTTTTGGAAAGATACCTCCTATAGCTTTACCTGCCCCTGTGATTTTATTGTTAATGATGTTAACAGTAGGCTTCAATTGGCTCTCGACCCGTTTGCTCCACTAAAAGTTATAGGTTCACACTCAAAACGTGCAGGATGGCAGAGAGAAAATGGAGGAAAAATAAAAATCATGATACACCATCAAATATACACAGAACTTCTCAAATCATACAATATAAAATCATACAAGAAGAAACTCAAGAAATGCATACTTTTCCAAAATCATCCCTGATCATAAAAATATTCAACAAATTATTTTTTCACCATTGACAAAAATTTTAATAGTGCTACTGATGCATTTCAGAAAACCCACTCAAAGGTCTTTGTGAGTTCACAGACCACTTCATAGGGAAGGTAGACACCATCAGATGTAATATTTTATCTTCTCAAAGTAACATGGTTTTAGACAAATCTGAGTGCATGTCTCTACCAGAGCAAACGCTGAGCAGTTTTGTCCTGGTAGACGCAGAGATTCATGACAATGTTTTCTCCTCAGTGAGGCCCACCACGTGTCCTTTAGGCCCAGTTCCCAACTCTTTTTTTAAGCAATTTTATGGATATTTTAGAGATGGGATTTTAACCTTGATGAATTGCTCCCTTCAGACGGGGGTCTTTCCTGCTGCCTTTAAACAGGCGGTGGTGAGGCCTCTGAAGAAGAGCAATTTAGTTTTAAATAATTTTAACAATTTTAGACCGGTATCTAACTTACCGTTTTTAAGCAAAACTTTAGAACAGCTTTTTAAATTCAGATTAATGATTTTATTAATATACACAATGTCCTGGATAAATTTTAGGCAGCTTTTAAAGTGAATCACAGCACAGAGACAGCCCTTTTGAAGATTTTAAATGATTTTAGATTAAACTATGATGCACAGAGGGTGACAGTGTTGGTTCTACTGGATCTAAGCGCGGCCTTTGATACAGTAGACCACACTAATCTTTTAACCCGTTTAAAACAGATTGGCCTCTCTGGTGCTGTTCACAAATGGTTCACATCATATCTATCTATCCTATCCTATGTGGTGTGCCCCAGGGTTCAATTTTAGGCCCAGTGCTTTTTAACCTTTATATGCTCACTCTTGGGGGTGTCATCAGAAGACATGGAGTTAACTTTCACAGCTATGCTGATGATACAGAGCTGTACATCTCCATGTCTCCTGATGACACACAGCCAATGGATGCACTTCTTAACTGCATTTTAGACATCAAATCCTGGATGACAGAAAACTTTCTCTCGCTCAACCAGGACAAAACTGAAGTTTTAGTCATCGGTCCTGAGGCTCAGAGAGAGAAACTTTTACTAAAACTTCAATCACTGTCTTTTAATCCTTCTTTACTAGTGAAGAACCTGGGTGTAATTTTTGACTGAGCTGACTTTTATCCCTCACATTAAAAACAATACTAAAATAGTTTTTTATCAGCTAAAGAACATTGCCAGAGCCCGCCCCATTCTCTCTCTGACCAACACGGAAACATTGATGCTTGCTTTTATCTCCAGTAGAATTGATTACTGTAATCCCCTGCCCTCTGCTCTTCCCAAAAAGAGTATCTCCAGTTTACAACTCCACCAAAATTCAGCAGCATGTCTCCTGACGAAGACCAGAAGGCAGGAACACATTACACCGGTCTTAAATTCATTGGATTGACTCCCCGTACGTTTTAGGATCAATTTTAAAGTTCTTTTAATGGTTTTTAAGTGTCTTAATGGTCTTGGACCTTCTTATCTTTCAGAACATCTTTTACCATATGAACCTTCGCGGTCTCCTTGTTATCCCTAAAGTCAGGACACACACTCATGGCGAGGCGTCTTTCTATTATTATGGCCCTCACCTCTGGAACAGGCTGCTGGAGAACCTCAGGGTCGCAGTAAAACATTCATGCTTTTAAGAGCAGGCTCAAGACTCAACTTTTTAAGCTTTTTAACTGATTACTATTAGTCTGTTTAATTGCTCTGCATGTTTTACTTAATAAATGTTATCAGTATTTTACTATTTAATCTTATATTACCCACTGTTTATTTTAATACTGGAATTCCCCCCACCCAACAGGGCATTGCAGCTAAACAGGATACCAGACCAGGCGTAACTTCTAGAGAGGAGAGAAAAACACTGAGGAAAAAGTTGAAATAACAGAAAATAATGCAACTAGAAAGAAGTTGAAAGAAAAGTAGCAGAGTGAAGAAAAGTGGTAAGTCTGTCCTCCAGCAGTCTAAGCCTATAGCAGCATAACTACAGAGATAGCTCAGGATGACCTAAGCCACTCTAACTATAAGCTTTATCAAAAAGGAAAGTTTTTTTTAAGTTTTTTTGTCTTCCAGACATGCCTGTAATCTACCTAACTGACTTGGTTCATCAGGATTTATGGATAAATATAGTTTAGTGTATCATCGGCATAGCTGTGGAAATTTATCCCATGCTGTCTAATGATTCTACCAATTGGGAGCATATAAATGGTGAAAAGAATTGGTCCAAGCACAGAACCCTGTGGAACTCCACAAGTAACCCTTGAGAGTGAAGAAGATTGATCATTTAGATGAACAAACTGGAAACTATCAGACACATATGATTTAAACCAGCCTTGTGCTGTTCCTTTGATCCCTGCAACATGTTCAAGCCTTTCTAAGAGAATATTATGATCGACTGTGTCAAAAGCAGCACTGAGATCTAAAAAAACCAAAACAGACACCAGTCCATTATCTGAGGCCATGAGAATATCATTAGTAACCTTCACCAGTGCTGTTTCAGTGCTATGATGAGCTCTAAAACCTGACTGAAACTCTTCAAACAGCTCGTTACTGTTTAGATGCTCACAGAATTGATTAGCAACAATTTTCTCAAGGATTTTGTATAAGAAAGGAAGGTTAGATATAGGTCTGTAATTCACTAAGTCATCTTGATCAAGGGAAGGTTTCTTGAGTAAAGGTTTAATTACAGCTATTTTAAATTCCTGTGGTAAGTATCTGTTTACTAAGGATAGATTCATCATATCCAAAATGGGGCCAGGAACCAAATGGAACACTTCCTTAAATAATTTGGTTGGGATTGGGTCCAACATACAAGTTGAAGGTTTAGATGAGGCTAATCTTTATGATAATTCCAAAAGCTCGACTGAATCAAAACAGCCTAAGCACAAATGAGGTTCTACAGTTATTTCCGATGCTACCTCATTTACTGAAGAAGAAGTAATCATGTTTGGGAGGATGCCAATGATTTTATTTTAAATAGAATTAATTTTATTTATGAAGAATCCCATAAAATCATCGCTGCTAAGAGCTGGGGGAATAGTTGGCTCAACAGAGCTATGACTCTGTGTAAGTTTGGCAACTGTACTAAAAAGAAACCTAGGATTGTTTTTATTCGCCTCTATCAACAATGAAAAATATGCTGTTCTAGCTTGTCGAATGGTTTTTTAATACAGCAGTAGACTGTTATTCCAGGTTAAATAGGAATCCTCTAGATGTGTAGACCACCATTTTCTCTCCAACTTCCTAGTGTTCTGCTTTAAAGTACGCAACTCTGCGTTAAACCAAGGAGTCCGCCTTCTATGGCTAGCCACTTTCTTTTTTAAGGGGGCTACACTATCTAATGCCAAACGCAATGAGGACGTAACGCTGTGAACCAGACCATCAATTTCTGAAGGGTTAGAGATAGAATTGCTGCCATCCACTGTGTTACCCTGAGACACTAAGGAAAGTAAGAATGGAACAGATTCTTTAAAAATTGTTACGGCATTGTCTGATAAAGCTCTACTATAATTAAATTTTCTTTCAGATTTAAGATGGTCAGTTAAAGTGGACTGTTATTTCCTCACACTCAATACCGTATATTAGTATAATCTCCAAAGTGTGTTTACCCTTGTGTGTGGATCCCTGTACGTTTTAAGTAAAGCCAATTGAGTCTAAAATAGCATTAAAGGCTTCATTTAGGCTATCACTTTCAGGATCCACATGAATATTAAAGTCCCCCACTATAATAACCCTATCAGTATTTAATACTAAATCAGATAAAAAATGTGAGATCTGATCCAAGAATTGAGAGTAAGGGCCTGGTGGACGATACAAAACCACAAACAAAAATGGTCTTAATGTTTTGCAACTTGGATGAGGAAAATTGAGGGTTAGATGTTCAAAAGAACTGTAGCTATCAATTGGTCTATCAATTGGTCAAGGACTAATTAGTAAATCAGAACGAAAAATGGTTGCAACTCCTCCTCCTCGCCCAGTATTTCTAGGAATGTGAACATTTAAATGACTGGAAGGAGTTGAC